>CM022481.1:5131351-5151718 GCA_011952105.1 Coreoperca whiteheadi
CATCACTGGTAATCTCCACCAGTTTCTGTGAAAATCTCCTCTGTTGCAAAGTTTTATAGACTGGATTTTATCATTAGGGAAATCAGTTATAATTGCATCAGATAATGTGTCATGCAAAAATAAAAAAAAAAAATAATTAATATGTAAAAAAATTTGTCCCCTGTCAGTGTTGTTCTATTCTATATAGTGTTTTTTTTTTTTTTTTTTAATTAATATTACTGCTGCTGTAGCCTTTGTTGCATTGTACTGCTATTGGTAAGTGCTGGCTGTTCCTAATTTCCACTACTTTATGTACTGTTGTTGTATTTCAATCAACAGCATCTCGTTCTAATATTATAAGTGTTCAAGTTTAGATTAATTAATTTACATGTAAATGTAAATGGACTGTCCACATGAGATTTCTTGATGCTGACAAGTTGTTAGAAATGGCCACTTTCTTTAATAATCATTGGAGAGTTCCACAGTGTGTCTGTTGCGAGTTGGGGGTAGGAAGAGAAGGAGGACCCAGATGCAGACTCGTTGAGGAGAGGAAAGGACGTTTTTTTAAGTGTCCTGGAGGCAGCAATAAAATTGCCAACAGGCAGGTAAAAATCCACAAAACCAAAAAACAAGGCAGAGGTCCAAAAAGCCACCTGAATAAATCCAAAGGTTTGTGAATTACACGGGGAGAAACAACGCAGGGCAACACAGGTGGTGAGACAACGAGGCACAGGTGAAGGACAAACACAGATGAACACAATCAAGGAATCAGGGACAGGAAGTAACACTAAAACACAGACTAAACGGACAATTTCAAAATAAACCAGAGAAACCTGCAGAACTACAGAAGATAGGGACAGACAGAATAAATCAAAACACACTCCCAAAACCCCAAAATGCACACTAAAGACCCACAACATAACAGACCCTAGAAACAAAACAGACCCACCAAAAAAACAAAAATCAAGGGCACAGGCCCAGGAGTCCGAAAACCAAGAGTCCAAAAACGAGTCCAACACAAATGAGGGTGGGTGGAGGGAGGCCAGGGGGAGGGCCAAAATCCATGGGATGATATAGCCCTAACACAGGGTCCAGAAGGATGGAAGCCGGGGACTCGGAAGGGCGATGAGAGGACCCGACAGGGACAGGTACTGCAGACGGAACAGGGAGCAGAATGGGGCACGGGATCGGGACTGGGTGTGGGAGCGGGAGCCGGGGCCTGGACTTAGAGCGGGAGTGGGACTGGGGACCTGAACTGAGATCGGGACCTGGACTGAGAGTGGGACAGGAACTGGAACGTGGACTGAGAGCGGGACTGGGAAGTGGACCGGTGCGGGACAGAGAGCGAGACTGGGCACTGGACCGGGCGCGGAACTGCAGTGCAGGAAGCTCTGGACGAGGAGGCTGCAGTGGCAGCAGATCTGGGAGTCCCAGCTCTGGGAACGGCAGCTCAGGAAGCGGCAGCACGGGAAGCGCAGAAGGCTTAGGACGGTGCTGCAACTCAGGACGGTGCGGCAGTGCAGGACGCTTAGGGAGGGACTGCAGCAGCAGCTCTGGGAGTCCCAGCTCCGGGAACGGTAGCTCCGGAAGCTCTGGGAGGTGCTGCAGCGGCGGAAGCACTGGACGAGGCTGCTGCAGCAGCAGAAACACTGGACGCGGCCATTCAGGCCCAACCGGGAGCTCACGTGGCTGTGGCTGTTCAGGCCCAGACGGGAGGTCATGCGGCGGCAGCTCTGGCGTTGCCCGGGGAGCAGGTGTCGGCTAGACCGCCGACAGGAGAGACTCAGGAGTGCTGGGCAACGGAGACTCGGGGCGACAACCACGCCCTCTTCTGGAGGGGGGCCGACCACCAGGTAGAGGTGGCTGGCTTGCTGGCTGGGGAGCCGACTGCCGATAAGCAGCCCGGTACACCAGGCGAGTCCCTTCGTATGGGTTTGGGGCTGGTGTGTGCCCCCACCCTGAAGGCTCCCGTCGGATCACCCCCAGTCTGACTGGGGGCTACTGGTAGCTAACTGACTGAGAAGCAGAGCGGCTAGCTAACCGGGCCAGATATGTCCATAAGTCTTCCATCTCCCCCAGATGCGAGTCTGCAGGCTCCATGTCTTAGCCAGTTCGTTCTGTTGCGAGTTAGGGGTAGGAAGAGAAGGACGACCCAGATGCAGACTCGTTGAGATAAGGAAAGGAGGGTTTCCTGGAGGCAGCAATAAAATCCAAAAGAACCAACAGGCAGGCAAAAATCCACAAAACCAAAAAAAAGGCAGAGGTCCAAAAAGCCACCAAAATCAATCCAAACATTTGTGAATTACATGGGGAGAAACAACGCAGGGTAACACGGACTAGAAAGACGGAGGGGAACAAACAGATACCAAAATTAAACAGGAAGTCTTAGAACAAAACGTACCAGGTTACGTATGTAACCATAGTTCCCTGATAGGGAACGAGACGCTGCGTCAGCTGACACTATGGGGAATGCCTTCAGCGTGACTGCCTCTGAATCTCTGTATCAACTTAGACATATCAGCCCCTACGAGGGGGCCCGAAGCATACCAGCAATTGGTCCGAATTGCACCACTGGGATGTCCTCCGGACATAAACTCCAGGGCTCTGACTGGACAAAGCAGTTGCAGCCTACCTTCCTGTTCCGCCAACTCTGAAGGAGGATGGAACGCCTGCAGGACTACCGGCCGGGCCACCTCAGTGGGTACTTTAGGTACATAACCCGGCCTGGGATGCAGGATGGCTCTAACTGCGCCTGGAATGATCTCCAGGTCAGCAGGAGCCACTGACAGGGACTGCACATCTCCCACTCTTGAGAGAAGTCATAGCCAACAGAAATGCCATCTTTAAGGCCAGACACCTGTCTGATGCATCGTCCAGTGGCTCGAACGGTGCTGTGGTCAATCCATCCAGCGCCACTGTCAGATCCCACAGAGGGACTCTGACTCGAACCGGAGGCCTCATCCTCAAGCTGCCACGAAGGAAACTGGTAACAAAGTGGTGCTTCCCAAGCAAGCAGCCATCCACCAAACTGTGGAATGCTGCGAACGCAGCCACATACACCTTAAGTGTAGCGAGGGAAGAGTCCAGCCGAAAACCGGCTATGGAGAAACTCCAGCACTAAAGCCATCGGGCAGGGAACTGGGTCAAGATGGCGCTCCATGCACCATGTAGTGAACATTTTTCACTTGTCCGCATGCAGTTTCCTCGTGGCGGGGGCTCTAGAGTGTAAGATGGTCTCAACTTCCTCGGTAGAGAGACTGGCAGCTTGGTCCCCCTCAGGGGCCTCACCTAAAGCATCCACCTCCCTGGTTGGGGATGAAATATTTCACCTTTGCCCTGAGACCACAGGTCCCTCCTGACGGGAATCTCCCATGGGGGGCCGTCCAGGAGGGCTACCAGGCCCGAGAACCAGATTCTGGCGGGCCAGAATGGGGCCACAAGCAGCAGCTGGGCCCCTGTTCGACGAACTCTCTCTAGAACCCCCAGGAGCAGAGCAATTGGGGGAAAAGCGTGTGCCATGGCATCCAGCCTCAGGGGCGCTGGATACACAAGGGAGAACCAGAGGGGCCAGTGAGCGTTGTCTGAGGACGCGAACAGTTCCACTTGTGCCCTGCCCGAATCTCCTCTTTATCATCTGCACCGTCTCGGGGTGCAGTCTCTATTCCCCGGGCCTCAGCCCCTGCCTTGACAGGATGTCTGCTCCCGCATTGAGGTACCCAGGTATGAAAAGTGCTCTGAGAGAGAGCAACTTCCGCTGGGACCACAAAAAGGATCTGGCGCGCCAGTCTGCACAGAATGGATCATTTGCTGAAGATCATTTCTGCTTCCCATTTTTTCAATTTAAGTAGGAGACCACTGCTGTGTTGTCGGCTCTCAGCGGACAAGCACGTGGTGGCCCCTGAGGTCTGGAAGAAAGTGCCGTAAGGCCAACAAGACCGCTTGCATCTCCAGGCAATTTATGTGCCATAGATGACACAACCACAGATCTCGGGCTGTGCGGCCTTCCAAAACTGGAGGCGTCCGTCAAAAGTGTGCGATGGTGATACACCATTCCCAGCACTGGGCCCTGGGTCAGGAACACCCATTGTCTCCACCTGTCTAAGGCACACATGCACCTGCGTGTAACTTTGATCAGGCGAAAAGGATTGCCCCTCGGGGAAAATCCGGCGTCCCTGAGCCACCACTACAGCTGCCTCATGTGCAGCAATCCAAGCGGAATCACGGTGGACGCTGCGGCCAAGAGGCCTAACAGTCTCTGAAACTGAAGTGCAGTTAGATGTCAGCCTAGCTGCACCCTGAGTACCATAGTCAGGATTGACTCGATGCGTGTGGGAGACAGTTGTGCCCGCAACATGACTGAGTCCCACACTACTCCTAGGAATGTTAATCCTTTGGGTTGGAGTGAGTGTGCTTTTGCTCGTGTTGAGCCTCAACCTCAAGCACCTCAAGTGCGCAAGTACGACATCTCGATGCCGTACCGCGTGAGACGAGACTGGGATAAAATCAACCACTCGTCCAAAAAAAATTGAGGATGCGGATCCCCTGGAGTCTGAGAAGAGCCAGGGCAGAGTCCATACACTCCGTAAATGGTGCAAGGGGAGAGTGCTAGGCTGAAGGGAAGCACACGATATTGGTAAGCTTTGCCCCCGAAAGCGAACCGCAGGAACTTCCGGTGTCCCGGAATGATAGAGACGTGGAAGTACGCGTCCTTTAGATCGATTGTGACGAACCAGTCCTCAGACTGAATCAGACTCACAGTCATAGTGATCGTCAGCATCCGGAACCTAAGTCTCCTCAGAGAATGGTTCAGGTGACTAAGATCTAAAACGGGACGCAAACCACCGTCTCTCTCGGGACTCTGAAGTACCGGCTGTAGAACCCGGTATGCATCCCTCAGGGGGAGATTTGTTTTATGGCCCCATTGTAGAAGAGAGAATGTATTTCTTGCTCCATCACCTTTGCTTGTACTTGGTCGACCCCTATTTCCAAGATTCCTCGGAATCATGGGGGTGTGGACCAGAACCGAAGCTTGTAACCTTGTCGGACAGTGCACAAACTCAGTGCGAAACGGCGGGTCAAGCTTCTCAAGCGGGCAGAAGAGTCCCTCAGGGGAACCAACCACTCGAGGCTGGTGCCTGCGGGACCTGGATTGGCGACCTCGGTTACCCAAAGCGCTGCAGCGGCGGGAAATCCCCGAGGATCAGCATGTACATGCCTGACCGCCCCCAAAACCTGCAATGTGAGAGCTGCGGTACCCCGAAACGATGGAACGGCGGGATTTAACCGGAAAGGAACATCTACAGGCCTCAGTAGAGGACGCAACTCTGACCTGACTGCTGCACAGCCATGCAGGTCTAAAGGCAGCAGTTGCATGGAACTCGCCATGCCCCGAAGCGCCACCGGCGGCAGGGTTAAGAGGCTGAGCTCCCGAGGGCACAATGGGGGAGCAGCCATGTGCTCAACCCCGATGAGTGGGCACCCTCTGAGGCCCGACGCTCAAGTTAGGGCCTCTTCTGTGAGGCCTGCTGGGCGAGAAGCACGGCCCCTCAGGTCCGTCTTCTCCCTCTCAGGTCCTCTCCGAGCAGGCTGGAGCGAGCCCCTAGGCCGCTAGGGAGGGGCACGCTGGGCCACACTTGCTTTCTGAGCCAGCATGTAAGAGCTGCGAGATTTTGAAGGCTGAGGTGGTCCACCCTCAGCTCAGGCCTGAGACCTCTGGCGACAGGGGTTAAACCGTCATCGTAGCATGGTGGAGCTCCGTCCATCCTCGGATGTGAGGGCTCCGCCAAAGTTGAGGTCCTAAGCAGGTCGGCTGGGCACACCCGCACGCATGCCATGCCCCGCCTGACCCGCTGCCCCGTATGCCTTGCCCACTAAAGTCAATGTAGTGTGACAAAGCCTACTAGGCAACGTCAAGGTCTTAAGGGAGGACGCGGGCTTGGCAATAAACGTCCAGATCCTCGGAACTGGATCCTCTCTGCATGGGCTCCACATCCAGGGCGGAAGACGCTGCAGGCTCAGCCTGGCTTCAACAAACAGTCAGTCGAGAGCAGAGCATCTTATCTCTCCTCAGAGAGGGCACTTACCTTGCTCACAGTCACCCCCTCAGGGCTGACAGCCTGCTCTCCATGCAGACAGCAGACACAAGTGTGTGGCCTCTGAACACGTCCCCTGTTCTGGTCGGAAGAAGCCGCAATGCGGGCTTCCGGTCCCGAAAACGGGTGGGAATTAGCGGATGAGCCGTGTCTCTCCCGTTTCTCACGCGGGACCCGCACCAAGTGGAGCGAGCTCCCGAGGAGACGCTCATGCTGCTCGCGTTCAACCTCGAGGGGGTGCTCCAAACAGCCAACCAAAACACGTGAGTTGCCGGTGGGGATAATCCGCGGGCAGGGAGGACGCACTGCAAAAACCGCTTCACACTCGTCATTTCCACAGAGACCCAGCATGACTGACGACAATAGTGAAGCCGGTTCCCTTTATACTTCAGGTTACACCGGCGTACGTCACGTGTTGACGTTAAACCCAATCAAGATTGGTCTAAGTTGATACAGAGATTCAGAGGCCGTCACACTGAAGACGTTCCCCATAGCGTCAGCTGACGCAGCGTTGAAGTTCCCTTGAAAGGGATCTAAAACACAGACTAAACGGACAATTTCAAAATAAGACAAGAACTAACCAGAGAAACCTACAGAACTACAGAAGACTAGGGACAGACAGAAACAATCAAAACACACTCCCAAAACCCCAAAATACACACTAAAGACCCACCACATAACAGTGTCGGTGCAATTGATGGCAACCACATTCCAATAATTGCACCAGAGGACTATCGACGAGATTATTTAAATCGGAAAGGCTGGCATTCTGTTGTTCTGCAAGCAGATGTGGATGGAAAATGTCTTTACTGGGATGTTTGTATTGGCTATCCAGGGAGTGTGCATGACGCCAGAGTGCTACGACAGTCACATTTGTGGGAGGTCCTAAGTGATGGGGAAAACAATGTGACCATCTCAGGCTGTGATGTTGGACATTACCTGATCGGTGATCCGGCATACAGAATTGGCTCATGAAGCCCTTCCGACACTGGCAGACTGACCCCTGAACAGCACACCTACAATTACAGGCTGAGCAGAGCACAATCAGTTGTGGAGATGTCTTTTGGGAGTTTAAAAAGACGATGGAGGTGTTACCTAAAAAGAAACGACTGCAAGCTGGAGCTGAGCAAGAGGATGGCACTGACCTGCTGTGTGCTCCACAATATTTGTGAGGACCATGGTGATAATTTCGCAGAGGAGCACCCAGACAGGACTGTAAACATTCAGCCTCCTGTTCAGACATTACCTGAGCATGCTAACGCAGAAGGGGCTGACATCCGAGCTGCATTAATGTTGCATTTTAACGGAGGGAACGAGTGACTCTTTGAATACACCTATGCCATATTTTTGTAACACTGCTGTGTGTGTTTGAGAACATCTGGACTGTCATAAATTGTATTATATTCTCCTCCATTGATTTAAGAAACTGAACCAGACATTTGTATTAATAAACATGTTTATTTAAAGAAAAACAACCAATACAAATATTTTTGAAACTTTGCAGAATTTAAAGTGTAATAAAATAAAAGAGAAATTTTGAAAAGTACATTTAAATTAAAAAATAAAAAAAAAAAAAAAAAAACCCAAAAGACTGTGGTGATTTATTTGCAATTTTGTTTTTGCAAATGTGCAATAATTTTTGCGCTTGTGCCTCCATTACGGCCACCATGTGCCCCATGAGTCCAAGCAGCGAATGTGTGTCCGCTCTCATGTCCTGCCGCAAGGCATCGTCCAATTCCTTGCTGTACTGCTGTACTCATCTGCCCTTTCCAGATATTGAACCAGTTCCGAAGTACTGTCTCTCTTCCTTTTACCTATGTAAAACAATAATAGCAGATGACAGATCATTGGTGTGTTGTCATGGCATTGCAAAAAAATGTTTTCTGCATGGAAATACACAAATGCATCTGCTATGTGATAACATATTTTTGACGGTATACTATGTTATATTTCTGAGCTATAGTATCATACTTCATCACTATCACTTCATCCTTTGCCTATGTCCCATAATAGATCATCAACATTATTCTGTATACAGCAAGTTCATGTTTGTTGGGTGGCTGTGGCTTGGTGGCAGCCTGCCAATCGGAAGGTCAGCGGTTCGATCCCCCAGCTATGCGTCGAAGCATCCTTGAGCAAGATACTGAACCCCAAAATGCCCCCGAAGCTGCGCCTTCGGTTTGTGAATTTTCTCATATGTAAGTCACTTTGGATAAAAGCCTCTGCTAAATGACTAAATGTAAATGTATGTCAAATTGAGTTTGTATTCTATTTTAAACTTCAGTTTTTTCTAGACTTTTGCTTTGTTTTAGACAGTGTAATCAAATTTAATGTTACATAAGGCATTTTGTATTGATGTTAATTAAGTTTAATGGTGAAAAAATCTAAACATTATTTCAGTTCCTGATACTAATACACACATATATCTCAATGTTTGCATAGTATATGGTGACCATTTGCACAGAAAGTCTTACCCTATTCTGAAGATGTATCTCCAGAGCTGCTACACGATGGCGTGGGAGAGCTGCAGCCCAGCGGTGGCGGTAACGCAATGTGGTCGTCATCGTCGTTGATGGCAGACAATTCTACAAACAAAAACAAGATGACAGTGCTGTAAAAAAAGATTTTTGTCCACTATACTTTGTACACTGTTCTTTATACAAATGAAAGTCAGAAACTACAATACTAGCTAGCAACATTGCAAACACTGATAAACAGATAAAAAAACACTACTGACTGGGGAAAACTAAAAGAATGTAAAAACATTTACTCAAACATTAGCGTTGCAGAGTTTCATGCCCCGGTCATCTGGCATTCCGGTTGGCAAGAAAACAGCTTGTTTCCTCCTCAGTCCTCTACTTTTTATAATCCATAATATTTACAGTCATCTTGAAACTACTACCAGCTCTGTTAGGATCATGTTTTTTGATTTTTCGAGTGCTATACAGCCACATATTCTAGTCAACAAAGTAGCTGATTTTAAATTGCACAATACAACTATCTCCTGGATTTTAGATGACCTCTTATCACGACCACAGTTTGTAAGGCTTGGTAATAATCTTTCTGATACCATTTTAACTAATACTGGAGCACCTCATGGCACAGTTTTAGCTCCCTTTTTATTCAGACTTTAGTTAGTTTACTTAATCAGGGTGATCATTTGCGTACAGAAGGGAGGTTCAGTCTTTTTTCAGCTCGTGTGAGTTTAACTTTTTAAAACTTAATGTAGAGAAGACTAAAGAACTTGTGATCGATTTTAGAAAGAAAAAAGAGAAGGTCCTTCCAGTCATAATTAACGGTCAGTTGATTGAAATTGTGCAGTCATATCAATTCTTAGGCATCCACTTAGATGAAAAATGTAATTGGAAAGAGAATACAAATGTCCTAATGAAGAAGACCCAGTCGAGACTTTTCTATTTGAGGGAACTTAGATCATTTAATGTTAGCACAATGTTTTTTATCAAGGGATTTTATCTAGTGTTCTTTTTTATGCTTTACTTTGCTTGAGGGGCAGCATACCTGTTGAGGACAAAAATAAGATTAATAAACTGATCAAGAGGGTTGGTTTGATAATTGGTCTTAATCCAGACTTACTGGAGGTCACTGTGGAGAAGAGGATTTAAGGTCAAAACTAAAAATTGTTTTGCTTTTTGAAGGCCATCCCCTCCACAGTATTTTTAAATAATGAAACCGCAAGGGGGCACAAGCCAGTGTCTTCTTGTGCCAGTCCCAAGTCTGGATAAATACAGAGGGTTGTGTCAGGAAGGGCATCCGACGTAAAACACATGCCAAATAAAAAATGCAAATCATGACAATGACTTCCATACCGGATCGGTCAGGGCCCGGGTTAACAACGACCGCCACTGGTGCTGTTGACCTACAGGGTACCGGTGGAAATTGGACTACTGTTGGCCGAAGACGAAGAAGGAGAGGAGGAAGGTGTGTTCGTAGGCAGAGAGAGAAGAGGAAAGCTAAGAATGTAGGACTGACAGTAGGGACTTTGAGTGTTGGGACTATGACAGAGAAGGCTAGAGAGGTAATTGACATGATGCAGAGAAGGAAGGTGGACATACTGTGTGTCCAGGAGACCAGGTGGAAAGGTAGCAAGGCTAGAAGCTTAAGAGCAGGGTTCAAGTTGTTCTACCATGGGTCAGATAGGAAGAGAAACGGAGTAGGAGTTATCCTAAAAGAGGAGTTTGTGAGGAATGTTCTAGAGGTGAAAAGAGTGTCAGACAGGTTGATGAGCCTGAAGCTGGAAATTGAAGGGGTGATGTTCAATGTTGTGAGTGGTTATGCCCCACAGGTAGGATGTAAGTTAGAAGAGAAGGAGAAATTCTGGAGTGAGTTAGATGAAGTGATGCAGAGCATCCCCAGAGGTGAGAGAGTGGTGATTGGTGCAGATTTCAATGGGCATGTAGGTGAAGGGAACAGAGGTGATGAGAATGTGATGGGCAGGTTTGGTCTTCAGGACAGGAACACAGAATACAGATGGTGGTAGACTTTGCAAAGAGGATGGAAATGGCTGTAGTGAACACTTTCTTCCAGAAGAGGAAGGAACATAGGGTGACATATAAGAGCGGAGGTAGAAGCACTCAGGTGGAATACACATCTTGTGTAGACGTTGTAATCTGAAAGAGACCAGTGACTGTAAAGTAGTGGTAGGGGAGAGTGTAGCCAGACAACACAGGATGGTAGTGTGTAAAATAACTCTGGTGGTGAGGAAGATGAAGAGGACAAAGGCAGAGCAGAGGACGAAGTGATGGAACTTCAAAAAGTAAGAATGTTGTGTAGTTTTCAGGGAGGAGCTGAGACAGACTCTGGGTGGTCAGGAAGTGCTCCCAGATGACTGGACCACTACAGCTAATGTGATCAGGGAGAGAGGTAGGAGGGTACTCGGTGTGTCATCTGGAAAGAGGAAAGTGGACAAGGAGACTTGGTGGTGGAACCAGGAAGTTCAGGAGTGTATACAGAGAAAGAGGTTAGCAAAGAAGAAGTGGGACACTGAGAGGACTGACGAGAGTAGACAGGAGTACAGGGAGATGCAGCGTAAGGTGAAGGTAGAGGTGGCAAAGGCCAAAGAAAGAGCATATGAGGACTTGTATGCTAGGCTGGACACTAAAGAAGGAGAGGTGGATTTGTACAGGTTGGCCAGACAAAGAGATAGAGATGGGAAGGATATGCAGCAGGTTAGGGTGATTAAAGATAAGGATGGAAATGTATTGACAGGTGCCAGGAGTGTGATGGGAAGATGGAAGGAGTACTTTGAAGAGTTGATGAATGAGGAAAATGAAAGGGAATGGAGAGTAGAAGAGGTGACTGGTGTGGAGCAGGAAGTGGCTAAGATTAGCAAGAGTGAAGTGAGGAGGACGTTGAAGAGGATGAAGAGTGGAAAGGCAGTTGGTCCTGATGACATACCTGTGGAGGTATGAAAGTGTCTAGGAGAGGTGGCAGTAGAGTTTCTGACTAGTTTGTTTAACAAGATCTTGGAGAGTGGGAGGATGCCCGAGGCATGGAGGAGAAGTGTACTGGTGCCAATTTTCAAGAACAAGGGAGATGTGCAGAGCTGTGGCAACTACAGAGGAATAAAGCTGATGGGTCATACAAAGAAATTGCGGGAAAGAGTAGTGGAAGCTAGGCTAAGGGCAGAGGTGAGCATTTGTGAGCAGCAATATGGTTTCATTCCTAGAAAGAGTACAACAGATGCAATATTTGCTTTGAGGATGCTGAAGGAAAAGTACAGAGAAGGTCACAGGGAGTTGCATTGTGTCTTCGTAGATTTAGAGAAAGCGTATGACAGGGTGCCGAGAGAGGAGCTGTGGTATTGTATGAGGAAGTCTGGAGTGGCAGAGAAGTATGTTAGAATTGTGCAGGACATGTATGAGAGCTGTAAGATCGTGGTGAGGTGTGCTGTAGGTGTGACAGAGGAGTTCAAGGTGGAGGTGGGTCTCCATCAAGGATCGGCTCTGAGCCCCTTCTTGTTTGCTCTGGTGATGGACAGGCTGACAGATGAGGTTAGACAGGAATCTCCATGGACTATGATGTTTGCGGATGACATTGTGATTTGTAGTGAGAGCAGGGAGCAGGTGGAGGAGAATCTAGAGATGGAGATCTGCTCTGGAAAACAGAGGAATGAAGCTTAGCCCAGTAAGACAGAATACAATGAGAGGGACCCAGGTGGAACGGTGAGGTTACAGGGAGCAGAGGTGAAGAAGGTGCAGGACTTTAAGTACTTAGGGTCAACGGGTCAAAACAATGGAGACTGTGGAAAAGAGGTGAAGAGGCAAGTGCAAGCAGGTTGGAACGGGTGGAGAAAAGTGTCAGGTGTGTTGTGGGATAAAAGAGTATCAGCAAGAATGAAAGGAAAGGTGTTTAAGATGTTGTACAGCTTAGAGTCAGTGGCACTGAAGAAAAGACAAGAGGCAGAGCTGGAGGTGGCAGAGCTTAAGATGTTGAGGTTCTCTTTGGGAGTGACGAGGATGGACAGGATCAGGAATGAGTACATCAGAGGGACAGCTCATGTTAGATGTTTCGGAGATAAAGCCAGAGAGGCCAGATTGAGGTGGTTTGGACATGTTCAGAGGAGAGACTGTGAATATATTGGTAGAAGGATGCTGAGGTTGGAGCTGCCAGGCAGGAGGTCTAGAGGAAGACCAAAGAGGAGATTTATGGATGTAGTGAGAGAGGACATGAAGTTAATTGGTGTGAGTGAAGAGGATGCAGAGGACAGGGTTAGATGGAGGCACATGATTCGCTGTGGCGACCCCTGAAAGGTAGCAGCCGAAAGGAAAAGAAGAAGAAGATGTAAATGTACTATACTTGTATAGCACCTTGCTAGTCGTCCGACTACTCAAAGTGCTTTTACACTACAGATCACATTTACCCAGACACACACATTCATACACTGATGGCAGGAGCTAGCTGCCCATCAGTACAAATTAAACTAACCACTCACCCACACTCACACACTGAAGGCGCAGCTTCGGGAGCAATTTGGGGTTCAGTATCTTGCTCAAGGATACTTCGACGCATGGCTGGGATCGAACCGCCGACCTTCCGATTGGTGGACGACCCGCTCTGCCACCAAGCCACAGCCGCCCCTATGTGTGTCATAGACCCAGGGAAGAGGCATATGTGGGGACACCCAATGGACAGCAGCGAGGGAGACTTCAAGGAGGGCTTCCAAATTGGATAAAGAGGGGATGGAGGGTGTTGTGTGTTGCCATGGATTCCTTCTGAAAGCCCTTAACATGTACAGGGGGGAGATACTTGCATACCCTCTGTATCTTCAGAAGGAACTCATGCCAGCCAAGGCACAATTTTTTGCAATGGATGTGGCTTGCAAATATTGGCCATACTTAGAAAAGGCTAATAGTGCCCTTCCTGCTCTTCAGGAGCTGACCACAATGAAATCTTTCCTCAGTGTGATGCATGCTCGATCCCATCCCATCTAAGTGTGAGGTATGTATAATATTTTTTGCATCATATGTTCATTTGTAATATTTACAAGCACATTCATTATTTTAAATTCAAGTTATGGCTACACTATACTATGTTGACTTTTTGCATAACTATTTCTTTTCACAATTGTAAAGCCCTTTAAGGCTGGTAAGAACCAGGAAGGAGCAGGGACAACCGCTGGTGCGGAGGTGGAGCAAGTGAACAGCTACCTCTCACGTTGTGCCTTGACGACCAAATAGATGTCCAAAGCAGGTAATCAGAGTGATTGCAATAATGTTACATACTTTTTTTAGATTGAGCATCATAACCTCATTATTTGCTTTTAACAGCACGGGTAGACATGCTTACATTGCATGCAATGGGGTGGAATCATAAACAAAGTATCTCTCTACATCAGGCACTTTCCGCAAGATATGTGAAGGTAAGTCTTCAATTAATTGTTTTGTGTCCTTTTGTTGTGTGCACTTGGCCTGTTTTTTTTATAATATACAGTTTTAATCCTGATTATTGTATAACACTGTTAATCAGACTTGTCAGAGACTTCAGGATGAGACTGCAAGGCTAGCTCAAATAAAAATAGAGCTACATTGCACAGAGGAAGTGGTGTCACAGTGGCTTTCAGATGTGAAGGAATGGGCAGCTGGTGGTAAGAATGACAAGATAAAAGAAACAACAAATATCCTTGTCTACTGCTATCTGAAATTTTAAGTTTGATATTAAAGAGCAGCCAAAGATAATAGCCTGATCATCTATGGATTACAACAGTTGGTCACATTACCTGCCACCAAAAGACCAATAAAGTATGTGTCACCATCTAATGTTATGCCACATTTAAGTACACATACCATGTTAAATGAGGTTGGATAAAAAGGGGTTTTACATACAAATTCTAACACTGAAATGGTTCTGTGTTGCTTTAACAGTGAATTTGCTTTCACTATTACTTTTACAGAGACACCATATCATGCCAGTCAGGGCACCACACACAGGACTTCAGCCGTCAATTGAGGGGCTTTATCTTAGTGTGAGGCAGCGGAAGCAAACCCTCTATCGTAAAAATGTTATAACTATGTACTATAATAGGTTGATAAATTCAAGCTAGTGGATGCTTCTTACTCCACCAACAAATAAATGAAATTAGCACATAATGTAGTACCAGTTAAACTCATATATACATATGTTATGTTAAACTAGACCTTTGAGTAACCTGTTTGTCAATCTAAATTTTAATTTTCACCTAATTCAATTACAAATTTTGGTTGTAATACATTGTTTCTTGCTGAACAGTTTTGTCACAAATCTCTACCCCTGTACTTCATGTCTTTCTAGACAGCAGCAAGCTTCGGCACCACCTTTGAAGGAAGCTGGCAGAAGACAAAAAGCTCCTTCTTTAGGAGATACAGAAATACAATGATCTTGTACTAGACTCTGCCACAAAGTAGCTGTGGTGGAGCAGTCCCTTAGTGGAGAAAGCACTGAGTCTCAAATATGGCCATGGGAGGTTTGTGGCAGTGATATGTCAGTTTTCAGATGCTTCACTTAATTTATTTACAGTTATTCTATATAGAGTATACTAAACTAAGGCATGCATGTAGCACATTGAGTATTGTAATCATTTAGTTTATGGGTGTATTTTCAGTTTTGTTATGTATAAATTCAACAAAAAAGTAAATGTTTGTATTTACAAAATATTGCAATGCTATAATGCAAGTTTGTCTAATGTATACATATAACTGTTACCGATTTTTAGCAAACATTTCAATCAAGAAACAATTGCATGACCAAGTGATGTTGACAATGTGATTGCATGAGGAAACAAGCGTTTTGGTTTTGGAGATGGCACAACACTGCACATGGTTGCAGAGCCTGGAAGTGGTTCTCAAGAACAAGTTGTCTGAGGAGGGTAAGTTAAATAAAAACCCTGTCTATTTAAAGTATCAATTTCAAATGAAGAAAAAAAACAGCAGTCTCAGTCACAGAACTTGGATGGAATAGAATGGTTATTGCTCTGTTTACCGTGGTCATTTGGCTTGTACATAATAAAATGGGGATTAAAGTTGTTCGCTATGGTAAGTCAGTAAGGCTTCACATTTGCTTGAGAGATTTATTGTTCTATGGGTGAACAGACATTTTCAGACATTTTGGATGAACAGACATTAGCAGACATTTTGAACATTGGAATTTGTATCCTGAGATGTTACATGGGGTTAGCAAAACATCAAGATTAAGCTTATTATTATCTCCTCCAGTCAACATTGAAAAGCTAGCACTCAGCAATTAAATCAAGTTGTTACTTAAAACGGCTAGCAGAAATTGAAATACAAAACGCTTTTCACCTTAGTGAGCCATCATCATGTTAAGTCGGTTTATACAGAAGCTAGCCTGGTCCCATGGCAGTTATTCATATAACAATGCCAACGATCCTGCTATGTAGATTTGAATGGGTGAAATCTTTGGCCTTATGAAGCAATCTTAATACAATTCATTTCATTTCAATTTTATTTATATAGCCCAGTATCACAAATCACATTTGCCTCAAAGGGCTTCACAATCTAACATACGACACCCTCTGTCCTTAGACCCTCGATTCGATTAAGGAAAAACTACCCAAAAAACCCTTTTAACAGGGGAAAAAATGATAGAAACCTCAGGAAGAGAAACAGAGGAGGGATCCCACTCCCAGGACGGACAGACATGCAATAGATGTCATAAGTACAGAATAGATTTATAGCATCAAAACTATAACATATACAGCCATGAAGGCAAAATTGTGGTGTGTATATATATATATTATTATGTTAGAAATGTTTAGGTGGTAGGGAAGATGATGGGTCCAGACGGACAACCGAGCAGCTCCAGGTGGAGCCCAACGAGCAGGACCCGAGCCACTCGTCCCCTGCACCATAGACACAGCAGCACTGCCCCAGCAGGTCGCCATAGTCACAGATCCAGATACATGTCCAGACGCTGAAATACCTGCTGAATGACAGTAAGAAAGAAGATGACAAAGCACAAAACTCTGGGAGAGGGAAGAAGTCAAGTTAGTGACATGCATTTATGGGATGAGAATGCATACGGATGGAGAGGAGGACAGCGGTGAAGAGAGAGAGGTGCATCATGTGAAGTCGCCCGACAGTCTAGGCCTATAGCAGCATAACTAAGGGATGGTTCAGGACTCTCCTGAGCCAGCGCTAACTATAAGCTTTATCAAAGAGAAAAGTCTTTAGCCTATTCTTAAATGTGGAGATGGTGTCTGCCTCCCGAACCCGAACTGGGATCTGATTCCACAGAAGAGGAGCTTGATTGCTAAAGGCTCTGGCTCCCATTCTACTTTTGGAGACTCTAGGAACCACAAGTAACCCTGCATTCTGAGAGCGCAGTGTTCTAGTGGTACTAAGGTACTATGAGCTCTGTAAGATACGACGGTGCCTGACCATTAAGAGCTTTGTAGGTGAGGAGAAAGATTTTAAATTCTATTCTGGATTTCACAGGGAGCCAGTGCAGAGAAGATAATATTGGAGAAATATGATCTCTTTTCCTAGTTCCTGTCAGTACACATGCTGCAGCGTTCTGAATCAACTGGAGAATCTTAAGGGACTTTTTTGGGCTGCCTGATAATATGGAATTGCAGTAATCCCGCCTTGAAGTAACAAATGCATGGATTCATTTTTCTGCATCATTTCGAGACAGGAAGTGCCGGATTTTTGCAATGTTATGTAGGTGAAAAAAGGCAGTCCTTAAAGTTTGCTTCATGTGGGAGTTGAAGGATAGATCCTGATCAAAGATAACTCCTAGGTTCCTCACAGAGGTGCTGGAGGCCAGGGCAGTGCCCTCTAGAGCAATTATATCTGCTGACAGTGAGTCTCGGAGGCGTTCGGGGCCAAGTACAATAACTTCAGTTCCCTTTCAAGGGAACTTCAATGCTGCGTCAGCTGATGCTATGGGGAACGCCTCCAGCGTGACGGCCTCTGAATCTCTGTAATAACTTAGACCAATCTTGATTGGGTTCGGCTTCAAGACATGACGCACGTCGGCGGAACTGGAGGTATAAAGGGAGCCGGCTTCACTGTTGTCGTCAGTCTTCTGATCTTCAGCAAGCGCTCTGGGTCTCTGAAAATTGTGAGTGTAAAGTGGTTTCGGCAGTGCGTGTATCCCTGCCCGCGCTATATCCCTTACGGCGACACCCACGATATGTGTGCGGCCTGTTTGGGAAGAGAGCATGCACTAGCAGCCCTTGAGGGGGCTGGCTGGCTGTGTGCATTGTAAGCGTTTCCCGGTTAGGAAGCTCCGCTCTCGGCTGGCGCTTTTCGAGGAAGGCGGCCAGCTCTGCTCCCCACGTGGTAAGGGACCAGCGGTTGCTGAGGCATCCCGGCGACTACTCTCCTGGGGATCGCAGATGGACCTTGGCGACGAAGGTGAGACAGCTTCGGCTCTTTCTTTCCCTTCATCCGCGGGTTCTTTCTCCCGCTTTCGGGATCTGGAAGCCCGCACCGAGTCTGCGGCTTCTTCCGTCCCGGAGCGGGAGCCCGCTCGCCAAGACTCCGGTTCCGAGGAATTAGATGTACTCGGAGCGGAAGGCGGTGACACGGGTGGCTCGTCAGCCCTGTCTCCGCAGTATGACGAGCTGCTGGAGGTGGTTTCCTGTGCGGTGGCTAGGCTCAATATCGCTTGGCCTGTGGAAGAGCAGGACGCTCTTCGCCGGAGTAAGCTCGACGAGCATTTCCTTGTAGCCCCACCTCCTCACCCGCGTCGGGATTTACCGTTCTTTCCGGACGTGGAGGTCCTGGTCCCGGCCGTATTCTACACGGCTTTCTAGCCCGACTGGTCGCCAGTATGCTTCGATCAGCGGGCGTAAAGAGAACGGTTATTGCAGAATGCCAGGTATTGAGGAGACGCTGGCGGCGTATTTATCGCCGGAGGCCGCGTCCTCCCTGAAAACCCTGACGTTGCCTACTAAGCCCTGCCGTACTACCTCTGCCTTAGTCGGCAAGGCTTACATGGCGGCAGGTCAGGCCGGTGCGTGCCTTCACACCATGGCGGTCTTGCAGGCGTACCAGGCCAATCTGCTTGACGACCTCGACGACGGGGGGCCCCTCGCATCCGAGGATGTGAAGGAGCTTCGGCGTGCAACAGATTTATCATTCAGGGCCACGAAGGATACGGCCCGAGCTATCGGGCGGTCCATGGCCCTGCTCGTGGCGACAGAGCGCCACTTGTGGCTAACTCTGTCGGGTATTAAGGAGAGGAACAAAACCTTCCTTTTAGATGCCCCGCTTTCACCCGGTGGTCTCTTCAGGGAAGCGCGCCAACAGGCTGCGGCCTTCCAGCGATTTATCTCTCGTCAAAAGAGGTCGCGGGCCGGAGCTGAGGGTGGACCACCTCAGCCTTCGACGTCTCGCAGCTCGTACATGCTGGCCCAAAAAGCGAGCGTGGCTCAGCGTGCCCCTCCCCAGCGGTCGAAAGGCTCGCTCCCGCCTGCTCGAAAGGGGCCTGAACCGGAGAAGGCCGACCTGAGGGCCGTGCTTCTCGCCCGACAGGCTTCCAAAAAGAGGCCCTGACTTGAGTGTCGGGCCTCTGAGGGCGCCCCCCACCTGGGTCGAGCACATAGATGTCTCCCCATTGGGCCCTCAGGAACTCAGCCGCTTCACCCCGCCGTCGGCGACGCTTCGGGGCGTGGCGAGTTCCATGCAACCACTGCCTTTAGACCTGCACGGCTGTGCAGCAGTCAGGCCAGAGTTGCGTCCTCTACAGAGGCCTGTAGACGTTCATTTCCGGTTAACTCCCGCCGCTTTGTCGCTTTGGGATACCGTAGCTCTCACATCGCAGATGGGAGGGGCGGTCAGGCATGTGCATGCCTATCCTTGGGGATTTCCCGCCGCTACAGCGCTTTGGGTAACCGAGGCCGCCACTCCAGGTCTCCCAGGCACCAGCCTCGAACGGTTGGTCCCCCTGAGGAATTTTCTGCCCGCTTGGGAAGCGTGGCCCGGCGTACTGGGTTTTGCGCACCGTCCGACAAGGCTACACGCTTCAGTTTCGGTCTCGACCCCCGGGATTCCGAGGAATCCTGGAAACAAGGGTCAACCAAGTGATGGAGCAAGAAATTCACTCCCTCCTGTACAAAGGGGCCATAGAACAGATCCCCAACAGCGAGATGTTTACCGGGTTCTACAGCCGGTACTTTATAGTTCCGAAGAGAGACGGTGGTCTGCGCCATCAAGGCGGTCTGAGGTTGCGCCCTCTGTGCAGACTGGCGCACCAGATCCTCTTGTGGTCCCAGGGGAAGTTGCTCTCTCTCAGAGCACTCTTCATACCTGGGTACCTCAATGTGGGAGCAGACATCCTGTCGAGGCAGGGGCCGAGGCCTGGGGAATGGAGACTGCACCCCGAGACGGTGCAGATGATATGGAGGTGATTCGGCAGAGCACAAGTGGACCTATTCGCGTCCCCGGACAACGCTCACTGCCCCCTCTGGTTCTCCCTTGTGTATCCAGCGCCCCTGGGGCTGGATGCCATGGCACAGCCGTGGCCGAGGCTGCGGCTGGATGCTTTTCCCCCGATTGCTCTGCTCCCGGGGGTTCTAGAGAAAGTTCGCCGAACGGGGGCCCAGCTGTTGCTCGTGGCCCCGTTCTGGCCCGCCAGAATCTGGTTCTCGGGCCTGATAGCCCTCCTGGACGGCCCCCCATGGGAGATTCCCATCAGGAGGGACCTGCTGTCGCAGGGCCGAGGCGAAATCTTCCATCCCCACCCGGGGAAATTGAAGCTTTGGGTTTGGCCCCTGAGGGGGACCACCTCCGAGGTGCCGGTCTCTCTACCGAGGTAGTTGAGACCATTCTACACT
>CM022481.1:5152883-5197271 GCA_011952105.1 Coreoperca whiteheadi
CAAAGGCGACATCCAAGTCATCCATACTTATCGTACTGGACCTGTCTGCGGCCTTTGAC
Source organism: Coreoperca whiteheadi (assembly GCA_011952105.1). Classification (NCBI taxonomy): domain Eukaryota; kingdom Metazoa; phylum Chordata; class Actinopteri; order Centrarchiformes; family Sinipercidae; genus Coreoperca; species Coreoperca whiteheadi. Next base: position 5,152,943 of record CM022481.1, read on the forward strand.
ACAGTTAATCACCACGTCCTCCTGTCCACTCTCAGTGCTATGGATGTGTCTGGACTCGCATTGCGATGGTTCAAATCGTACCTCTCGGGTCATTCCGAGTATCCTGGAGAGACGAGGTCTCGGAGTCGCAACATCTCCATACAGGGGTGCCGCAGGGCTCGGTGCTTGGTCCGCTACTCTTCTCTATCTACATGACATCCCTCGGCTCGGTGATTCAGAAGCATGGCTTTTCCTATCACTGCTATGCGGATGACACACAGCGCCACTTGTCGTTTCAACCTGACGATTCAACTGTTTCTGCTCGCATCTCGGCATGCCTGAGAGACATCGCGTTTTGGACGAAGGATCATCACCTGCAGCTGAACCTTGACAAAACGGAACTACTTGTGATACCGGCTAACCCAAAGATTCACCACGACCTCTCCATTCAACTAGGCTCAACGACCGTTACTCCGTCCAGCACGGTCAGAAACTTGGGGGTGGTAATTGATGATCAACTAAACTTCAAAAGCCATGTCGCCAGCACCACTCGGTCCTGCAGATTCATCCTCTACAACATCAGGAAAATCAGACCTTTCCTATCGGAGCAGTCTACACAAGTCCTCGTCCAGGCTCTTGTCCTGTCCAAACTGGACTATTGCAATGCACTGCTGGCTGGACTCCCTGCTTGCACAACAAAACCTCTGCAGATGATCCAGAATGCGGCGGCAAGAGTGGTCTTCAATGAGCCAAAGAGAGCGCACATAACCCCGCTCTTCATTAGGTTACACTGGCTCCCTGTTGTCGCCCGCATGAAATACAAAGCGATGCTCTTGGCTTACAAGACCACCACTGGTTCTGCATCAACATATCTTTGCTTGTTCATACAGACCTACGCTCCTGCCAGGTCCCTGCGCTCTGCAAACGAACGACGCCTGGTGGTACCATGTCAAAAAGGAATAAAATCACTCTCGCGCACCTTCTCTGGATCCGTTCCACATTGGTGGAATGATCTACCTGCCTCTAAAAGATCAGCAGATTCTGTAGCCACCTTTAAAAAGCACATGAACGCATCTCTTTCGTCAACACCTAACTGACAATCACTAACTTCTTCCTTCTTTCTACCTCTGCTCAAAAAAAAACCCCCTTCCTATCCTTAGCTTTGTATACTGTGCTAGGCTTTAATCAGACTCGTTTTTTGATGCACTTGTGCTTTTTGTTACCTTGTGTTGTTATATTGCTTCCATTGTCTTCCTCATATGTAAGTCGCTTTGGATAAAAGCATCTGCTAAATGTACTGTGCTATTGAAGATTGCTATCATAAATAACAAATTCTTTCTTAAAGATGGTTATTTTGTTAACAGTTTGTCAGTCAGTTTTGTCCTTACAAGCCCATTGTACATTGTTACAGAATATTTTACTTACACATACATCAAGTACTTGTATAGTGCATTATTGTTGTAGTTCTACCTGTTTTCCCTTCTCGCCTTTTCCCCTTTCCCTGGTGTGTGTGTGTGAGGGGCGTTCCTGCGCAGCTGAGGCATATCTCCTAGAGCACCAAGGCGTCACACCTGTTGCTCGTCTCCACTATCATGCTGTGTTTTTAAACCAGCATCCTCCAGAGATCGGTGCCCGATCTTCAGATTACCTCAGTGGTAACTTTTCGGTCAACTAAGCAGCTAACCTGAAAAGATAAGTATCTACACGGATTATGTGCATTCTGACCAAGTGTCCTTTGTGTCCAGGACTCCACACCGCATCTGTTTACCTGCCTGCTAACGAGCTACAATCACCACACCAAGCTTCCCCGCAGAATAACAACGGCGTCATCCGCCCCGCCTATGCATCGCCGCTCACTCCACCCAAGCCCACAGTCCTCCTCATTCTCCTGCCTTGCCCTGCTTCACAGAGCTCCTCCTCCAGCCCCCAGTGTTAATAAAGACTATTTATTTCCCATCCACCTCTCCTGAGTCTTGCATTCGGGGTCCACTTAATTCCCTGCAGTCACCTAACAATTATAGTATGTAACTGAAAAATACACTTTTATATGTTATGACTATACTTTATATTGTGTATTACAGTTGACAGATAACTTGCTTGCCTGTTCTGTTTGAGCTTTTCCAGTGAACTTCAAGAGACCTCAGTTTTTTTATTAAATACAGCCTCATGGCTTGTTTGACAAATATGCATTTTCACGGGTATTGTTGTCAAAGACAAAATATTTCCAATGATTACATTGTATGTTTTTGCTTTTTCATACATAGTTATTTAAAAAACACAATGTGATAGTTTTTTGGTTATAAAAGGCAATAGCTGGAGAAAATAAAGAGAGACAAAATTGTTTAATCTTATTAAGTGGAATCTTGACAACACAACATTCATTACTTTAAGACATGTCTTTCTACTCATTTTCAAACAACCACCCTTGCTTGTAATTTCACAAGTAATAATAGTAAGTAATAAATGTTTGTCTAAGGTGTATATGGTGGGTAGTGGCTAGACCTGCAATTTACAGTGGATGTGTGAGTGTATTTGTATTGTTTTGTCTGTTTTGCTTTATGTACAATAGTTTAGGTATATGTTAAGGACCCCCTTGAACACTAAAAGTTTCATCTCAAGGTGTTTATAGTTTTAATTACCTCAGAAATAGTGACAAAGGAATCAACTTTTTAAATTAAAATACTGCTGACCATCCAGTGCATTACTACAGGTGTGGGGGAAGGCCTGATGTACTGGGTTTGCGGTTGAAAATATAGTTGCCTTTTTCAATGCTGCGTCAGCTGACGCTATGGGGAACACCCTAAGCATGACCGCCTCTGAATCTCTGTATCAACTTAGACCAATCTTGATTGGGTTTAACGTCAACACGTGACGCACGCCGGCGGAACCGGAGGTTACAAAGTGAGCCGGCTTCACTGTTGTCGTCAGCGCTCTGGGTCTCTGAGAAATGGTGAGTGTGAAGCGGTTGAGGCAGTGCGTGTATCCCTGCCCACGCTATATTCCTGACGATGATACAAACGAGATGTGTGCTAGCTGTTTGGGAAGAGAGCATGCACTAGCAGCAGTGTGAGGAGCTGCTGGAGGTAGTTTCTTGTGCAGTGGCCAGCGGAAGAGCAGGACACTCGTCATCGGAGTAAGCTCGACGAGCGTTTCCTTGTAGCCCCACCTCCACACCCACGTCGGGACTTACCGTTCTTCTCGGACCTCCACACTGACGCGTCAAAGTCCTGGTCCAGGCCATATTCTGCACGGCTTTCTAGCCCGACTGGTCGCCAATGCGCTTTGATCAGTGGGCGTAAGGAGAACGGTTATAGCTGTATGCCAGGTATTGAGGAGACGTTGGGGGCGTATTAGTCGCCCAAGGCCGTGTCCTCCCTGAAGACTAAGCCATGCTGCACTACCTTCTCTTTTATGGGCAAGGCTTACATGGCAGCAGGTCAGGCCGGAGCATGTCTGCACACCATGACGGTCTTGCAAGCATACCAGGCCGACCTGCTGGATGACCTCGACGATTGAGGGCCACTCGCATCTGAGGATGTGAAGAAGCTTCGCTGTGCGACTGGTTTATTGCTCACTCAGGTAGCATCCGGATGTGGGCCACTTCAGGCAATGATGTGGCACTGCTGGCCTTCTTCTGGCCCGGACAAAATGGTTGTGAGCCTGAAGTGTCCCAGATTTAAATGACCAAATATGGCCCAAATATCCCAAATCAAATGCGGGCCTTTTTTGGCAAAGATGCGGTGCTCCTGACAATGTGCAATCTGGATGTGAACCTGAAGAGGCCCACATATGACATGGCAAATATGACCCAAATACTAAACAACAAATTTGGACCACTTTTGGAAAATTTACGGCAGAGTAAACAATGGCTAATCAGAGTGTTAGCCTGATGTGGCCCTCATTTGAAATGGTAAATATGGCCAAAAATATTGTTGAACAGTATTGTGCCACTTTAGGTAAAGATGTGGCACAATTGGTACTGGCTAATTTGGGTGTCAGCCTAAAGTGGTGCACATGTAATATGGCAAATAGAAAAAATTATAATACTAATTGACATTAATATAGTGCACGGTGTCCTCCCCGTGTTACCATGGGTTTTCTCCGGGTTCTCCGGCTTCCTCCCACTGTCCAAAGACATGCATGTTTAGGTTAATTGGTGACTCTAAATTGTCCCTAGTGGATGAATGAGAGAGTGAATGGTTGTTTGTCTGTCTGTCCCTGCGACGAGTTCGCCACTGTCCAGCCTATGTCATGTCATGGGTCTTATGGGGTGTGTTTTGGGTGTGTGTGTTTATTCTGGTTGTTCCTAGTTTGCCTTAGTTCGCCTAGCGTCTTGTGTTTATTCTGGTCTTATTTTGTATTTTTCCATGTAGTTCATGTTTTTTGCTTGAGTCTGGTTATTTCCTGTTTTATTTTGGTAGATGTCTGTTTCCCTCGGTCTTGGCCTTCCTTACTTCCTGTCCCTGATTCCCTGATTGTGTTCACCAGTGTTTGTCCTGCACCTGTGCCTTGTTTAGGGATATGCTTTGTGTCAGATCTGTCACCAAATCTGATGTGTTTCGAGTTAGACACCAATGTACAGAAGTGTGTCCGGTTACCTTTGGATGGTGGTTTTGTTGTTGTTCCACTTCTAATACGTAAGTACTTGAACAATTACATTATATTAAAAATACTATTAAACAAAGATCCACGAATCTATATGGGAATACTTCACATACATCATTGTTTGCAGGTTTGGCACAACGTTGTGGTCTTAAAACAAAATGCAGTGGGTAAAAACTCTCCGTACATACAAAAGAATCATGGTAGATATACATTTTATCTTTGAAATATTATATTTCTTAACCACATAATTTATGCTGTATTGTTTTTAAATATACATTATTAATGATCTCATGAGTTATTACATACCTGAGTTTTGGCGAAATTGGCCATAGAGATGTCTGCCTTCTCTCAAATATAATGGAACTAGGCACTCTGCTCAAAGGGCCAAAAAACGCTGTCTTTCCAGAAATCATTACCATTATCATGAATTCTGGAAAGAGATATTGCTGTTGAGTTTTTCAAATGTATTTTGCGCACCACAAGCCAAGTGCCATATAGTTCCATTATATAAAAAAAAAAATGCAGACATCTCTACAGCCGATATCTCCAAAACTTGCCAACACACACCAAAACAATCTGGCCAGATGAGGGAATGGACACAAAATGGATTGACAAGGTTTATGGGAAACATGGGCAAGCAAGAGACAGCAGTTCAGGAAATGCAGGACCTGGGAAGGCCTGGGACACAAGGGAGGGACGGGGAGAGCAGAAATAGCGAGAGAGTTGATAAACTAGACAGACAGAGACCATCTTAGTAATCTTTGAAATTAATCAATTCTGCGTTAATTTAGTTTTGTCTCCCCCCACCCCATTCACACAAGACCAAACCTTCGATTTGAGAGTGACAGTGTCAAACAAACAAGGACATTACCTCCAGCCCCAAAGATAAGAGGACCAGGCTTTGATATATAGTCTGCAAGAAAGAGACCGGCTCTAAACCCCAATCCTCACCAGCGGATGACAAGGCCTGAACCCACACGGTCTGTGACAAGTCCTGCACTTCAACGACGAGATGAAAGCCTAAGGCAGTCAGGAACAACTACGTCAAGTAGTCTTGCTTGTAAGTGATTTATACAAGATTTTATTGTTTGTCTGTAAATGACATATATAGGTATTTATGTGTATATATACATTCTCTCTCACACAAACATACATACATACATATATATATATATTTATGTGTGTGTGTGTGTAATTATTTTTATCCTTGGACATCCTTCTTAAAGCATCATTTATTGCCATATTTTCTCAAATAGTGACTAGGGCCTGTAGATGGTAACAGGCCTTAATTTGAAGAAGGTTTGTATTAGAGGCAGTCCTTTATTTCTAATTCCCTCTGTTTGATAAGTATATTGGTCATATTTTAGTCTAAAGCCTCGTTTTGATCCACTCCCGTTTGCACTGTCAAAATGACTGTATTACTGTGTTAATACAAACCATGTACTTTATCCGTTTCCGATTTAAACCCCTCCAGCGATTCAGTGGACAGAAGCCCTTCATTCCTTAACCCTCTACATTTACATTTACATTTAGTCATTTAGCAGACGCTTTTATCCAAAGCGACTTACATTTGAGGAAGACAATGGAAGCAATATAACAACACAAGGTAACAAAAAGCATAAGTGCATCAAAAACGAGTCTGGTTAAAGCCCAGCACAGTATACAAAGCTAACGATAGGAAGGGTTTCTTTTTTTATTTATTTTTTATTTTTTTATAGCAGAGGTAGAAAGGAAGAAGAGTTAGTGATTGTCAGTCAGGTGTTGACGGAAGAGATGCGTTTTCAAGTGCTTTTTAAAGGTGGCTACAGAATCTGCTGATCTTGTAGAGGCCGGCAAATCATTCCACCAATGTGGAACGGATCCAGAGAAGGTGCGCGAGAGTGATTTTATTCCTTTTTGGCATGGTACCACCAGGCGTCGTTCTTTTGCAGAGCGCAGGGACCTGGCAGGAGCGTAGGTCTGTATGAGCAAGCAAAGATATGATGGTGCAGAACCAGTGGTGGTCTTGTAAGCCAATAGCATCCCTTTGTACTTGATGCGGGCGACAACAGGGAGCCAGTGTAACCTAATGAAGAGAGGGGTTACGTGCGCTCTCTTCGGCTCATTGAAGACCATTCTTGCCGCCGCGTTCTGGATCATCTGCAGAGGTTTGGTTGTGCAAGCAGGGAGACCAGCCATCAGTGCATTGCAATAGTCCAGTTTGGACAAGACCAGAGCTTGGACTAGGACTTGTGTAGACTGCTCCGATAGGAAAGGTCTGATTTTCCTGATGTTGTAGAGGATGAATCTGCAGGACCTGGTGGTGCTGGCGACATGGCTTTTGAAGTTTAGTTGATCATCAATTACCACCCCCAAGTTTCTGACCGTGCTGGATGGAGTAACGGTCGTTGAGCCAAGTTGAATGGAGAGGTCGTGGCGAATCTTTGGGTTGGCCGGTATCACAAGCAGTTCCGTTTTGTCCAGGTTCAGCTGCAGGTGATGATGCTTTGTCCAAAGCGCAATGTCACTCAGGCATCCCGAGATGCGAGCAGAAACAGTTGAATCATCAGGTTGAAACGACAAGTGGAGCTGCGTGTCATCAGCATAGCAGTGATAGGAGAACCCATGCTTCTGAATGACCGAGCCTAGGGATGTCATGTAGATGGAGAAGAGTAGGGGACCAAGTACCGAGCCCTGCGGCACCCCTGTATTGAGATGTTGGGACTCCGAGACCTCGTCTCTCCAGGATACTCTGAATGACCGACCCGATAGGTACGATTTGAACCATCGCAACGCGATTCCAGACACACCCATAGCACTGAGAGTGGACAGGAGGACGTGGTGATTAACTGTGTCAAAGGCCGCAGACAGGTCCAGTAAGATAAGAATGGATGACTTGGATGTCGCCTTTGCCAATCTCAGGGCTTCGACAACTGAGAGCAGCGCGGTCTCCGTGGAATGGCCGCTCTTGAAACCAGACTGGTTGCGGTCCAGGAGATTGTTCTCTGTGAGAAAGGAGGAGAGCTGGTTAAAAACAGCTCGTTCCAGAGCTTTGGCAATGAAGGGAAGGAGGGAAACCGGTCTGTAGCTTTCTAATAGTGTCGGATTGAGAGTGGCTTTCTTCAGTAATGGTGTGATGCGGGCTTCTTTGAAAGCTGTTGGGAACAACCCAGTGGTGAGGGAGGAGTTGATGATGTGGGTCAGAGTCGGGACAACAGACGGAGAGATGGCCTGCAGGAGATGGGTGGGGATGGGATCCAGCGGGCAGGTGGTAGGGTGGCTAGAATGAATGACCTTGGAAACATCAGCTTCAGATAGAAGAGAGAAAGAGGGGAGCAGACACGTATCTGGGATGCGTGCGAGGCCAACAGGTGGCGGCGCAGAGAATTGCCTGCTAATGGCGGTTGTTTTCTTGACAAAGAAAGACGCAAAGTCATCAGCTGTTAAATCCGATGAAGGTGGGGGAGCAGGCGGAGAAAGGAGAGTGGCGAAGGTTTTAAAGAGAGTGCGTGAGTCAGGTGAGTTGTTGATCTTAGAGTGGTAGTAGTCCGTTTTTGCAGAGGTGACATCAGCTGAGAAATTAGAGAGGAGAGACTGGTAGAGACATAGGTCAGCGGGATCTTTTGATTTACGCCATTTTCTCTCAGCTGACCGGAGGCTGGCGCGATGCTCACGTAGAACATCAGATAACCAGGGGGCAGACGAGGATTTGTGGGCTGGTCTAGATGTGAGAGGGCAGAAGTTGTCCAAGCAGGATTTAAGAGTGGAACACAGAGCGTCAGTGGCGCTGTCGGTGTTCAAGAGAGAGAGCTCCTCAGCAGGAGGGAGCGCCGACGAGACAGCAGAGGAAAAGCGCGAGGGAGCCAGTGTACGCAGGTTGCGTCGGAAGGTGACCAGCGGTAGAACACTTGCAGGGTCCGGAGGAGTTAGGTCGAGGTCGAGAGTGATGAAGAAATGATCTGATGCGTGCAGCGGGGTGACCTGAGCATGAAGAGTGGAGCAGCACCGTGTGTAGATAAGATCTAGTTGATTACCAGACTTGTGAGTTGCTGATGTGGAAACCCGCTCGAGGTCAAATGATGCAGCCAGGTTTTCAAAGTCCGCAGCCTGTGGGTTTCCAAGGTGGATGTTGAAGTCCCCAAGTACCACCAAAGGAGTGCCATCTTCAGGGAAGGATGAGAGAAGCACATCCAACTCCTCCAAGAAATGGCCAAGCTGACCTGGGGGGCGATAGATGACTACGAAGAGACTTTTAACAGGATGGGTGATAGTAACAGCATGAAACTCGAAGGAGCTGCTGTCACACAGGGATGATTGCTGTTTGAACTTCCAGTCATTAGGGATAAGCAGGCCGGTTCCACCACCTCTTCTCGCGATGCGAGGACTGTGGGAGAAAGTGTGATTATGGGAGAGGGTTGCAGGAGTGGCAGAATCCTCAGGTTTGATCCAAGTTTCTGTAAGTGCTACAATTGAAAGACCAGAATGATTAACAAAAGCCGTGATGAAATCCGCTTTGTTCACCGCAGACTGGCAGTTCCACAAGCCTATTGGTAAATTAAATGGGGGAGTCTTGGACAGTGGTACAACATGCAGATTATGAATATTGCGTTGCCTTTGGTATGAAACTGATGTTTGCCGGGTTGAAATGACAGTTGGGATTAGAAGACACATTGTGTAAGAGCAGAAGTAAAATGCAAGACAAATATAATAGCAACAAGGGATCAAAAAATAAATAAATATAAAAGCGCAAACAATTGGTTGAGTCCCTGCTCGGTGGAGTCACGTGCAGGTAGAGTCGATGGTCTTTATTCTCTTCGGTCTTCACTCCACGAGGGATGCCGCGATGGCATACCCACTTAAATACCCGTCTATTTTGTCAGTGATTGTATTCAGCAGGACACGCCTCCCGTGCCCCTGGACAAACCACTAGGCCAATCGATACTAAATCCTATTACGCAATAACGCCACGTCACCAATCAAGCGGCGGTCTCGAACAAAAATAACACTGCACTAAACTTACAACAAGACACGAATCAAACACACTTACAGTTCTTGTAGGCTTCAGATGCTAAATTGCTTCTCTATGCGCCAAAGTCGCAAAATTGTGACAGCCTTAAGAAATTTCGATCTCAAAAATCAGTATTTTTAAAAATAAACCCTGGCGCCTAAAGGTTAACCCTTTAGGTGCCAAGGCTTTTATTGTGAAACATTTGCAGGAACGTGTTGTGGAAAACTCAATGACTTGAAATGTATGTAATGATATGGTTTTTATTTAAGGAAATACGGTATTTCATTTTAACACCTGGAAAGAGTCATCTTGTAATGCATTTATTTATGTTGAATGTCCTCATTTTTAGCTCTTCTGCATAGAATTCTTACAAATCAAGAAATGATAATGGATCAACTCAAAGTTATTCAGATGACCATGCAGAAAATTCAAAGCGAACCTGCTGGTGGGCAGGATCCCCTTGACAGAGATGTACTACCACTAAAAGATGTTACCTCCCTGCTGGCTCTGGAAAAACGTCTCAGGGAAGAGGAAGACCTTAAAAACAAAACGGTGATAACACATTGCCCATACCAAGTTAAAAAAAGGGTAACCAAGTTTGAAACTATTGTTAATATTTTACTTGCCACCTAACAGTTAATTCTTGGAACATTCAGCCAGTATCCAGCAATGAGAACAGGATAAACTGTCCTAAATACCAGCTATGGGAAAAGTATAATAATGTCTTTTTTTTATTGGGTTACTATGAATAGTGTTGATATAAGGCATGTGTCCATGGCTTTTAAATTATCTTTTTAGATTACTGCATTGAGTGTCATTGTAGGAGTTGACATTAAGGATAGCGTTTGGCGAGTTATGAAGCACTGTTTTACCAACTCCCTTGCCAAACAGCTCAATTGGCGTGGCATCAATGGCAAAACAGCTTTCCACAGATTGCAACTGAAAGATTTTCTTACATGTTTGACACGCAGTACCTACCTACTCATTATGGTAAAAATGTTAGTAAAGAAAAAAGATAAAGTCAATAAACTGTCAATCACTTGCACTACTCTAAAAAGTCTAAAAGCTTCTTCCTTGGGGAAACGAACCCACACACAGCTGTGCATCAACACACATTTGGGCTCTCATCAAGTGAGAGACAGAAGCACAATACAATGGAATGGAGGACACTTGCCATGCACTTGCTTGGATCCCCAGATTGGGTCCTAAGATTTTTTGTTGTGTAATCCATCCAAGGCTTTACAATGTTTTCTATTTTTAGGGACTGTCAAAAACATCAGACTCACAACGACAGCAACAGATCAAGAGGTAGAATCCTATATCAAAAGATGGCTTCAACTTGCGAGTGACCGAGACGGAGGGAGAAGAGAAAGCGAGGAACGAAGACGGACTTACCAAGAAACCTGTAAGTCAGTTTCACTATCTTTTTTGGAATATATGTGTAATAACTTGTAATTTATAATATCGGAATACATAAGTCAAACCAAAACTGTCTGTCAATTAGGGGCACATTCATTTGTATTGAATTTTGGATAAAATGTACCTTTAACTTTGTATGTTTTGCACCGCCATCGTATTGAGTAACTGAATGTATTCCCCTCCCCAGTGATCGAGGTGCTCGATCCAGCCTACTCGCAGAGGACCTGAGAGGGAGTAGACGGACCTGAGGGCGGTGCAACTCAAAGAAGAGGCCCTGACTTGACCGTTGGGCCTCGGAGGGCGCCCCCGATTGGGGTTGAGCACATGGCTGCTCCCCCGTTGAGCCCTTGGGAGCTCAGCCAACTAACCCCGCTGCCAGTGGTTCTTCAGGGCGTGGCAAGTTCCGTGCAACTGCGGCCTTTAGACCTGCTCGGCCGTGCAGCAGTCAGGCCAGAGTTGCGTCCTCTACAGGAGCCTGTAGACGTTCATACCGCAGCTCTCACATTGCAGGTTCGGGGAGCGGGCAGGCATGTAGATGCCGTTCCTCAGTTTTTTCCCACCACTGCAGCATTTTGGGCAACCGGGGCCACTGCTCCAGGTCCCCGAGACACCGGCCTTGAGAGGCTGGTCCCACTGAGGGACATTCTGCCTGCTTGGGAAGCTTTACCCGGCATGTCGCACTGGGTTTTGCGCACCGTCCAACAAGGTTACACGCTTCAGTTCCGGTCCAGACCCCCAAGAATCTGAGGGATCCTGGAAAAAAAGGTCAGACCGAGTACAAGCACAGGTGATGAAGCGAGAAATACATTCTCTCCTGTACAACGGGGCGATAGAACAAATCCCCGACAGGGAGATGCGTATGGGGTTCTACAGCTGGTACTTTATAGTTCCGAAGAGAGACGATTGTTTGCACCCCATTTTAGGTCTTCGTCACCTGAACAGGTCTTTGAGGAGGCTTCGGTTCAGGATGTTGACGATCCCTATGATTGTGAGTCAAATTTGGTCCAAGGACTGGTTTGTCACGATCAATCTAAGGGACGTGTACTTCCACGTCTCTGTCATTCCGGGACACCGGAAGTTCCTGCAGTTCCCTTTCAGGAGCAAAGCTTACCAATATCGGGTGCTTCCCCTCAGCCTAGCACTCTCCCCTTGCAGCTTCACTAAGTGTATGGACTCCGCCCTGGCTCCTCTCAGACTCCAGGAGATTTACATCCTCAATTATTTGGACAACTGGTTGAGTTTATCCCAGTCTCGTCTCACCGCAGTACGGACTTGAGATGTTATACTTGCATATTTGCGGTGCTTGGGGTTGAGGCTCAACACGAGCAAGAGCATGCTCACTCCAACACAAAGGATTACGTTCCTATGAGTAGTGTGGGACTCAGGCGCAGTGCGGGCACAACTGTCTCCTGCACGCATCGAGTCGATCCTGACCATGGTCAGTCTCACTGCAACTACAGTTTCAGAGACTGTTAGGCCTCATGGCTGCTGAATCCACCGTGATTCTGCTTGGATTGCTGCACATGAGGCACCTGCAGTGGTGGCTAAGGGACACCGAATTTTCCCCGAGGGGCAATCCTTTTCATTACACCCGGGTGCATGCGTGCCTTAGACAGGTGGAGACAACGGGTGTTCCTGACCCAGAGCTGGGAATGGTGTATATCCGTTGCACACTCTCGACGGACGCCTCCAGCACAGGATGGGGTCTTCAAAGGCCGCACAGCCCGAGGTCTGTGGTTGACGCTGCACCAATGGCACATAAATTGCCTGGAGATGCGAGCGGTCTTGTTGGCCTTACAGCACTTTCTTCCAGACCTGAGGGGCCACCACGTGCTTGTCCACTCTGACAACACAGCGGTGGTTTCCTACATATATCAACAGCGGTCTGAGGTCGTGCCCTCTGTGCAGACTGGCGCGCCAGATCCTCTTGTGGTCCCAGGGGAAGTTGCTCTCTCTCACAGCACTTTTCGTACCTGCGTACCTTAATGTGGGAGCGGACATCCTGTCGAGGCAGGGGCCGAGGCCCAGGGAATGAAGACTGCACCCCGAGATGGTGCAGATGATAAGGAGGAGATTTGGCAGAGCACAAGTGGACCTGTTTGCATCCCCAGAGAACGCTCACTGCCCCCACTGGTTCTCCCTTGTGGATCCAGCACCCCTGGGGCTGGATGCCATGGCACAGCTGTTGCCGAGGTTACGGCTGGATGCTTTTCTCCTGATTGCTCTGCTCCCGGGGGTTCTAGAGAAGATTCGCCAAACTGCTCGTGGCCCCGTTCTGGCCCGCCAGAATCTGGTTCTCGGGCCTTGTAGCCCTCCTGGATTGTCCCCCATGTAAGATTCCCGTCATGAGGGACCTGCTGTTGCAGGGACAAGGTGAAATTTTCCATCCCCTGCCAGGGAGATTGAAGCTGTGGGTCTGGCCCCTGAGGGGGACCACCTCCGAGCTGCCGGTCTCTCTACCTAGGTAGTTGAGACCATCTTACACTCTAGAGCCCTCTCCACGAGGGAAACTGCATGCGGGCAAGTGGAAAGTTTTCACTACATGGTGCTGAGAGCGCCATATTGACCCAGTTCCCTGCCTGATGGCTTCAGTGCTGGAGTTTCTCCAAAGCCGGTTTTCGGCTGGAATCTCCCCTGCTACACTCAAGGTGTATGTGGCTGCGATCGCAGCATTCCACAGTGTGGTGGATGGTTGCTCACTTGGGAAACCTCGGACTTGGTCCCCAGTTTCCTTCGTGGCACCCTGAGGATGAGGCCTCCGGCTCGAGTCAGAGTCCCTCCATTGGATCTGATAGTGGTACTAGATGGACTGACCACAGCACCTTTCGAGCTAATGGACAATGCATCAGATAGGTGTTTGGCCTTAAAAATGGTATTCTTGCTGGCCATAACTTCTCTCAAGAGTGGGAGATCCGCAGGCCCTGTCGGTGGCTCCTGCTTACCTGGAGGTCGTTCCAGGCGCAGTGAAAGCCATCCTGCATCCTAGGTGGGGGTATGTACCTAAAGTACCCATTGAGGTGGCCCGGCCGGTAGTCCTGCAGGCATTCCATCCTCCTTCAGAGTCGGCCGGAACAGGAAGGTAGGCTGCGACTGCTCTGTCCGGTCAGAGCCCTCAAGATTTATGTCCGGAGGACATCTTAGTGGCGTAATTCGGACCAGTTGCTGGTATGCTTCATGGCCCCTCATAAGGGTTGCCCGGCTACCAAACACACTATTAGCAGGTGGATTGTTAAGGCTATCGTTTCGGCATACGAGGTGATGATTACCGGGACCAAGGACTTTTCATCTAGCGCCACCATTAGGTCAAGGTCAAAGAGAGCAGCAAGTGGGGGGCGGGGACAACAATAATAATAATAATAATTAAAATAATATGGGTTTGGCCTTTCTAAAAAGGGGTGTATTCTTTTCGTGACATTCAGTCCCGAAGCAGCTCTGTGGTGGCCGTTCTACTTCGCTGACGACCCCATCCACGTCCTCACATACATCTAGTGGCTGGGAGCAGGTGCCCAGCCGTGCTGGCAGACAGAGCAGGGGTATGTCAATAAGAGCCCACTCCACACGGAGTATGTCATCCTCCAGAGCTTGGTGGTCGGCGTGCGTCACGTGTTGACATTAAACCCAATCAAGATTGGTCTAAGTTAAAACAGAGATTCAGAGGCTGTCAAGCTGAGGGCGTTTCCCATAGCGTCAGCTGACGCAGCATCTCGTTCCCTATCTGGGAACCATGGTTACCTACGTAACCCGGTACAGTCTTTTATGCCATCATGGAAATACTGTTAAAAGTTAGGCCATGTCAAACGATTTTTTTGACTAATTTGATTCATTTTGGTTCACTATTTTCACATTAAAAGGAAAAACAAACAAACAAAAAGCTTCATTTTATATATTGGGCCTCAAAGTGCTCTTTGAAACTTGGCCTGGGACTGCTTGTGTCAATGCAATGAGAAAATTTGAACTTTGTAGTAGAGCTAAACCAAATATGTAATTGGAAATGTCTTGACCTGGAAACTAACATATGTCAGTAGGAAGAGTCTATATGGCTCCCGCTGACTAAAAACTGACCTTTAAACCTTGACCTTAGACTGTCTTTAAAGATTTATCATCCAGCTACAGACATGGGACCAACTATTAGAGAGTGCTCTGGACTTCAACTATCATGTAAGTATAGTCACTATTGGGCACCACTATTGGAGGTCCTGTCAAAAATAGCCCACAAACAATTTTCACCCATTTAACAATTCTGATAGCACCAATGTCTTTCCCACCCCGCAAAACCTATGTGAATGCTCACAGTTTAATACAGCCAACTTCTAGTTATGGAGATGATACCAATGTATTTAAAAAATACAATTCCCAGCAGAGACATGCCATAGAACTTCTTACGAAGCATACAAATCAACCACCAAACTAGGAGTGTTTCAGGTTTCTAGGGTAGGAATCGAGTTATCAAAATGTGTCTTTACTATAATACATAAACAATCTCCTACAGCTGAAACATAAATTATACTGCATTTAGATGATCTGGGTGAAATAAAAATCGCTAGGATGTCAGTTCGTCTGGGGTAGTTTAGCTGACTGTAGAAATGACTTCCAAATAGCGATCTTTTTTTCTCATTTTTTATTTTTACAAATATGTCAGCAATAGGAGAAATAAGTATATTGGTTTTTCTAACAATATCCCAATAATGGAGACATCCAAAATGTGTGATAGCCTACTCTTCAGATGAAGACCATCACCAGTTGTTGTCTTTTAACTAGAGACAAAATCTGCTCTGTTCTAGTAGCTGTATAATTAATCACATTAATAATTAAATTAAATGCTGTCCCAAATTTTCATTTCAGAATAATCCACCTGAAACAATCATTAAAGTAATGTGATATAAAGTTAAACCAATTCCACGCATAAGAATGCTCAATGTAGGTTAAGCTTATTTTGTGTAATTTTTTTTCAACCATATCATCGTCATATTATTTTGAATTAAACTGATGAAAGGAAAATTGATCATGATGATCATCTTTTGCAAGTGTTTATTGTAGTGTATTAGTGGTAGTTCACAAAAATACAAATGAAAATGTATTGCTTAATTATTCACTAGAAACCTAAAGATAAAAAAAACAATCATTGACAAGATGCATAACAGGTTTAAAGTATATTCTTTGGCAATTGGACCACATCGAGACTTCACTATTTTAAAGGTGTATAGAAATGCATGACATGAAAAGGAATGTTAATAAAATAACATAGTGCAATGTATAGTCATAAAATGTATAAACATGCTTCTGAAGAACATCTGCAAATGAAATTGAGTTTCATTTAATTAAGTACATTACATAAAAACACATTTGATTAAGTACACTTCTATTTAAAATTTCTACTTGAGTTAAATCTCCAGGTCACATTTGATGGAGATTTTCACGTGTTAACCACCACAGAAAGATGAGATATGACTTCAAATGCAGCACATAAACAATTTAATAAAAAGGCAGAAACCACAATGTAGAAAACATACATTTTATTTTGTTTCATTAATTTGGAGAGAATCCTTTGGCTGCCAGGAATTGGCCCACGCCTCGCCACTAAAAACAGAAGGCAATTTATTCTGTTACTAGTGAGGAGTTTCTAATAAACATAAACCTTTTAACAAGTGCAAAGCACACATCATTACAGAACATTATATAACAGAACATTATCTTTTATAAGTACAACAGTTTAATTTTCCATCTATGAAATCCCACCACCATTTGTGAAACAGAACAGATTAATAAGAAGAAATTGTAGCAAAAAAAACAACAAAACAAATTTAAATGAAATTAAAATGCCTGCATTAATTCATAAAGCAGAAAAAAAGAAGAATCCATACCATACTGGACAGGGCTCCCAATCAACCAACATTTCTGCTTTGCCCTATCAAGGAAAAAAACATTTATTCCATTCTTAGCATACAGCTATTATGTCTGGTTACAGGCATTGAGTTTTGTTGATATTTACAGCATCTGATCATTAATTTCTCAGTACACACTCCCTCCAAATCTGTAAGTCAAAAAGACTAAACACATAACTGTGATTCTACCTAACAATTATAATATGTTAAGTATGTATTTGCCAACACACAAGGAAGTTGCTAAATCCTAGATTACCCTCTGCATACTGTCTAAACTGAATTTCTTTTATGACTGTCTAACCTTTCTCACTCTTTCTCTTACTAGACTTGTGATGGGGAAAGCCTCTAGGTGAGTGTGGTAGGAGCTATCTGTGAACTTCAAAAACATGTTTTAAATATTTCTTAGTTAGTTTAGGAACAAAATATGAAGACTTAAGTAGCGACCAGACTTGCAAGGATGACAAGTGATGTTTATCACTAATCAAAAGTTGAACCAGGTTTAACTTAAATTACTCTCAGTTCCAATGTGGTATGGTTGCTTGAATAACCATACTACTGCAGAGCTATAGCTCATAATGAGTCCTAACAGACACACTATAAAATGTACTAATTATCTGTTGTAAGTAATTTCTAAAATATGCAATTGAACTATTGCAAATAACCAGGGGGTAAAAGTAGCATCAATCATTGCATTTACATGCACTTACTCTTTTGTGGCTTTTTCTTCGCAGGCATAAGCATTGGTCCGCCTGTGGGATAGAAGATTAGTCCAGTCATATATACATTTAGAAAAATAAAAAGAAGGCAAAATGGAATTTATGTTTTTTCAACATAAATATGTGCCCCTGGTGTATCTAGAGACCCCACAATATCTCTTTCAGTAAATGTTTGCGCAAACAGGCTTTTTCATATTTGGCTCCACATTTCACATCACGTGCAGGCTCAATAGAATAGTAGGCTTTTAGAATGCTCCAAGGCTCGTTTCAGACAGACAAAGGTCTGCATAAAGGGCCAGTTTAAGATAAATAAGGGCTTTTTTTTAACTACTCTAGTGGAGTATCCACATGAAAATATAGAATTGAGCACAATAGGTCTCCTTAAAAGCTATTTAATTAATTCAATTCCTTAAGCAAATCTGCTTGACTAATGAGCTATGGTAAATTATAGTTATGAGAACCACCAATTATTACCCTACAAACATTATTTACATACCTGATTTTTTTTCTTTTTACAGCTGGCAACTGTGCCCCTGGCTGACCCTGTGAAGAAAGCTGTGGGATTGGAGAAAGAAAATTACTCATATACCAAATGTGTATACCAATTGTGGATATGGAAGCATGAGCAGTGTGATTCTGATTGATAGCTTACCTTGTGAACACCCTGTATTTAAGATATGTGTCTCTGTAAATGTCTGACTCCTGCCACATCTCATGCTGATAGCTGTGACGGCATCCCAGACTGCAACAAACTGAAGATTAAGATAAGAGGAAGTGGGAAAGGGTTAGACCAAGGCTGAAGTGAACAGAGGTATCCTAAAATAACAAGCTGCGAAAAGAATGTTGTGTGACGAGGTCGGGGGTAGAATATAACCAAGGGTTGTGGTGTCTTAGCTTCAGACATAACGCCGACATCACGGGGAACAGAAGCCTGAGATTTTTGCATTATGTCTCCAGATTAAACTGTACTTGCTATGCTATGAAATAAACTTGTGTGGATTTTAAAGGTCTCTGGTGAATCTCTTCTCATTAACCAACTCGGAGAGAGGAGAGGCTGCGGCCTACTTCGACAAATGGGGGCTCGTCCGGGATGAAAGAGATTCTGTATTAGACAGACGGACCAATCATGGCAATTACCTATGGCTCACAGCCGACTGAAATGAAACGTAGCCAGAACCTGTTTAATCAAACTCTGGATATTAGATTGAAGTTAAATTCAGAGCCTGTGGTGATTGATGTGATTGGTTTAGAAATTAAAAGAGACTGTGAGAATGGAAATTGTTTAGAAAAAATTAAATAGTAGAGAAGCAGTTTGGAACTGTTCATCTTGGAGTTGGAGGACACGGAACACCCAGGGAAGGTGAGGTCCCCCAAATTCTACATACACAAAGTGGTAAAACTGTGTTACGGGTAGTCACTAGTGTCTGGGACACTTGTGTCAGGGACACTTAGAAGCACAGCACAACAAGAGAATAATAGTGTCTGGGACACTGGTGTCTGAGACACGTACGTCTGGGACGTTTGAGAATATTTAGAAAAATTTGGAAACGGAATAATTTGGTCGTTAATGTTTTAACTTTCTTAGAGAACAAGGTTGGTTTTGTTCTTTGTATGGTGTCTTGTTTTTAGTCTTGTACATTGTTTGTTGAAGTTTGGGGTTGAACTATCGTGCTATTGTTTCAGTGTATGGGGCCCTAGAGGCCAAAGTAACTGGAAACCACTCAAAGAGCAAACCTCATATGTGTTGATTGCTATGGGTAATGTAGGTTCAGAGACAGAGAAAAAGAAGGCAAGAGAACAAGTGAAAAGGGAGATAGAAGATGCATTGGAGGCTCAGAAAGTGAAGTTGGAGGCAGAGGAGTCGTTGGGCAAATATTTGTGGCATGAGGAGAAGAAAGTTAGAAAATTGGCAAAGGAGGCACGGGAGAAGGCACAGGAAGGAAATGCCAAGGGGTAGAGCATTGTACCAGAAAGAAAGAAAAAGGGAGGCGAAAAGATCCAGCAAACACACACACAATCACACACACCCCATCTGCTCCGCCCTATGTATTCCACCCTACACATCATGGAGGAGGACAGTGAGACTAAAGACTTACAATTGCAGTTGTTGAAGTTGGAACCACCCCCCCGACTTAGACCAGATCCCGGCTTGGGAGGATCAAAGTTATGACCTAGATGGCCCAGTGTACAGCTGGGTTCCAACCCACACACTCTATAAAGGAAGATACAGGGGTGGATCTAATGGGTGTAGGGGTTGGTCTAGAGGCGGGGGAAGGGGCAGTTTTTCAGCACACAGAGATAGTGGGTGTTTCTTCTGTGGCCATTGGGCCAGAGATTGTCAGCTCCAGCAGGCACAAACCAGAAGAGGGTGTAGGGGGCCAGGTGGCCCTCCCTGAAGGGGAGCATGGGCTCCTAATCCACAGGCAACACCCCCTAGAGGCCAGTATACCAACTTTTCCGATTGGGAGGAGCCACATGACTCTCAACAATGACACACCCCACAATGAGACCCAGAGGCTGGGGCACAGGCAGACTCCATGCTTCAGATGAGGGTGATGGATGACACACTGGTGTTAATTCTGGGGCTACTTTTTCGACTATTAATAAGCCGCCGACTAAAGACAAAAATTTCAGCAAATACTGTGGATGTTGTGGTTTTCTCTGGGGTTGGACAGAAGTTGCCTGTCATGGGACACAGCTGGTGTGTGAACACTCTCCTTTTGACCATGGACAGTGGCTGATGCGGCCTATGGAGCCTGAATGTGCGGATATTTACTGGGGAGTATTTGAGATCTCCGCCCTGCAACCAGAAATTATTAAGTTTCAATTTGCTCAGTGGAAGCCTTGGATCTTGCTTTTGGATCCTTATCTCTCACCTCCGGATCCACCCCATGTCACACTCTTCTATGATAGAGCACACACAGATTGGTATCAGGAAGCATTCGGCCAAATACAAGGTTCACAGTGGAATGGTAAAACACTAAACATTTATGTCGGTCCAGAGGGAGTAGCAGCAGCTGCACAGTTGACACCAGAGCAGCTTGATTGTTATCGCATGGTAGAAGGGTCGGTCCCACATGTTTCTCTAGCATTACACCCCAAACATCAGAATCAGAATCAGAAATACTTTATTAATCCCCGAGGGGAAACTCTTTGTAACAGCAGCTCAATATCACGTCAGTGCACACAAGAATGGAAGTACTAAAGATCAGAAAAAAATCGGGCTGTGAGGGTCTGCTGGGAATGTTTGGCAGAATCTCCAGTCAGAGAGATCTTCAACCCCCACCTCCTGCAGAGCTTCAACCAGATCCCGAGGGAGGTTGGAGACATTGAGTCCGAGTGGACCATGTTCCCCACCTCTATTGTTGACGCGGCTGCTTGGAGCTGTGGCTGCAGGGTCTGTCGTGGCGGCAATCCCCGAACCCAGTGGTGGACCCCAGAAGTAAGGGATGCCGTCAAGTTAAAGAAGGAGTCCTATCGAGCCTGGTTGGCTTGGGGGACTCCAGAGGCAGCTGATGGGTACCGGAGGGCCAAGCGAGCTTCAGCCTGGGTGGTTGCAGAGGCAAAAACCCGGGTCTGGGAGGAGTTCAGTGAGGCCATGGAGAAGGAGTATCGGTCGTCCTCGAAGAAATTCTGGCAAACCATCCGGCGCCTCAGGAGGGGGAAGCAGTGCCCTGCACACACTGTTTACAGTGGGGGTGGGAATCTGCTGACTTCGACTGGGGACATCCTCGGACGGTGGAAGGAGTACTCCGAGGATCTCCTCAACCCCACCGACATGTCTTCCATTGCGGAAGCAGAGGCTGAGGGCTCGGTTGTGGACTCGTTGATCTCCCGGGCTGAGGTTACTGAGGTAGTTGAGAGGCTCCTCGGGGGGCAGGGCACCAGGGGTGGATGAGATCCGCCCTGAGTAACTCAAGTCTCTGGATGTTGTGGGGCTGTGTTGGTTGACACGCCTCTGCAACTGGGAACAGTGCCTCTGGACTGGCAGACTGGGGTGGTGGTTCCTCTGTTTAAGAAGGGGGACCGGAGGGTGTGTTCCAACCACAGGGGGATCACACTCCTCAGCCTTCCCAGAAAAGTCTATGCCAGGGTACTGGAGAGGAGAATTATGGCGATAGTTGAGCCTCGGATTCAGGAGGAACAATGCAGTTTTTATCCCGGTTGTGGAACACTGGACCATCTCTATACCCTCGCCAGGTTG
Source organism: Coreoperca whiteheadi (assembly GCA_011952105.1). Taxonomy (NCBI): domain Eukaryota; kingdom Metazoa; phylum Chordata; class Actinopteri; order Centrarchiformes; family Sinipercidae; genus Coreoperca; species Coreoperca whiteheadi. The sequence continues at coordinate 5,174,735 of CM022481.1, forward strand.
CTGGAGGGTTCATGGGAGTTTGCCCAACCAGTTCACATGTGCTTTGTGGATCTGGAGAAGGCCCCATGCTCTGGGAGTATAGGGCCCTCTGCTAAGGGCTGTCCAGTCCCTATATGACCGGAGCAGGAGTTTGGTTCGCATTGCCGGCAGTAAGTCAGATCTTTTCCCGATGCATATTGGACCCCGGCAGGGCTGCCCTTTGTCACCGGTCCTGTCCATTATTTATATGGACAGGATTTCTAGGTGCAGTCGGGGGCCGGAGGAAGTCCGGTTTGGGGACCACAGGATTTCGTCTCTGCTTTTCGCAGATGATGCTGTCCTGTTGGCTTCATCAAATCAGGACCTTCTGCGTGCACTGGGATGGTTTGCAGCCGAGTGTGAAGTGGCGGGGATGAGAATCAGCACCTCCAAGTCCTAAGCCATGGTTCTAAGTCGGAAAAGGGTGGCTTGTCCCCTTCAGCTTGGTGGAGAGCGTCTGCCTCAAGTGGAGGAGTTTAAGTATCTTAGGGTCTTCTTCATGAGTGAGGGAAGGACGGAGCGGGAGATCGACAGGCAGATCGGTGCATCTTCTACAGTGATGAGGTGATGTGCAAGGCGAAGCTCTGTATTTATCAGTCGATCTACGTTCTTACTCTCACCTATGGTCATGAGCTTTGGGTCTGGCCGACACCTGCTCCCCGTGTGGGGCCTGAGCGGTCCCCTCCACGTTATATAAACCTCCCGGCTGAATGGCCACAACCGCCCCGTGACCAGCAGCCTCTGCATCTCCTAGACCTTCCGCCTCAGCTGCAGCCTCGTCCAGTGTCTCCGCCGCTGCAGCACCCTCGCTCAGCACCTCCCGAACTGCTGTTCCAGCCCTCAGTCCCTCGCCCTGTCCCCTTCCAGGTCCCTAGTCCCGTCAGATTTCCGGCCCATCCGCCCAAGGTCCTCAGTTCCGTCCAGTCCCCGGGCCGACCGCCTGAACCCCTTAGCTCCGGTCCTGGTTCCGTCCAGTCCCCGGGCCATCCAGCCGAAGTCCCCTGTCCAGTCCAGTTACCTGCCTGAACCCCTTAGCTCAGGACCCAGTCTCACTCACAGTCGGAGTTCAGGCCCCCAGTTCCTGTCCCGTGCCCAGTTCCAGTCCCAAGTTCCTGTCCCGTGCCCAGTTCAGGTCCTAGTTCCCATCCCGTGCCCAGGTCCCAGTCCCGCTCCCGCTCTTAGTCCAGGCCCCGGCTCCCACTCCTGTGCCAGACCTCTGGTCCCAGTCCCGGTCCCGCGCCCCGTCCCGCTCACTGTCCCTGTCCTGTCTGCAGCCCCGGTCCCCGTCTCTGTCCAGTCCTCTCACCGTCCTCCCGAGTCCCCGGCTTCCATCCTTCCGGACACTGTAGTATGGCTATATGACCCCATGAATTCTGGCCTTCCCCCTGGCCTCCCTCCACCCACCCTCATTCATGTTGGACTCCTTTTGGACTCTTAGGTTTTCGGACTTCTTGGATCATGCCCTTGACTTTTGGTTTTGTGGTGGGTCGGTTTTGCTTTCAGGGATGTCTGGAAGCCGTCCCTTGTAGAGGGTGGGTACTGTTATAGTTTTGGTTCTTTAGTGTATATTTTGGGGTTTTGGGAGTGTGTTTTGTTTTATTCTGTCTGTCCCTAGTCTGCTTTAGTTCTGTAAGTTTCTCGTGTTTGTGCTTGTCTTATTCTGAGATTGTCTGTTTAGTCAATGTTTTGGAGTTTATTCTGGTTCTTCCTGTTTTAGTTTGGTTCCCTTTTGTGTCTGTTTTTTTTACTTCCTGCCTATGATTCCGTGAGTGTGTTCACATGTGTCTTGTTGTGAACCTGTGTCTCGTTGTCTCCCCCTCCCTAAGAGGATTTAGTCAGTGTGTCCTCCCTGTGGCTTTGTCAGTTCGTCATTGTTTCGTCACCGCTGTTGGATTTCCAGTGTTTTTCCCTAACTTTTGGATTGGTTTTGGTGGCTTTTTGGACTTTTTGCCTCCCTCTTGATTTTTTGGACTGTCACTGCCTGGTTCTATGAATGTTGTCTGCTGGGACATGTAATAAACCCTCCACTGTCTGTGTAAGCAATCTGCATTTTGGGTCCTCCTTCCCCTCCACTCTTCTCACACACAACAGTGGATTGTCCCGTAAGGTCCACTCTACACGATGTATGGCGTGCTCCAAGGCATGGTGGTCGGGAACCTCCCTCTCTGAGATATGCTCTGCAGTGGGATGGTCTTCCCCTCACACATTTGTGAGGTTCTATAGCCTAGACCGTCTGGATACCCGGACAGTGGCACTCTTGTCCTGAAGTGTGCCATGGGCTTCACAGTTGGACAGGCATCCCTCCAGCATGGCGAAGTTGGGACTGCGTTCCCCACGGCATCAGCCGATGCAACATTGAGTTTCCTTGAAAGGTTATGTATGTCACCATGGTTCCTTGAAAGGTGAACAAGACACTGAATATCTTTGCCATACTTCCGGCATGCCTGTGAGCGACCTTGCTTCGGGCGATCAGAAGACTGACGACAACAGTGAAGCCGGCTCCCTTTTTAACTTCCGGTTCCTCCGGCGTGCGTCACGTGTTGACGTGGCAGCAATCAAGATTACGGTATGCTGGAGGTGTTCCCCATGGCATCAGCCGACTCAGCGTTTTGTTCTCCTTTCAGGGAACTATGGTTACATACGTAACCTGAGACGTTTTATTCCCTTTATGAGGGACAGTGTCTTTAGTAGATGGGAAGAGAATGGTTTCAAGATAGTTCATCAAATCTTTGATGGGGAGACCATAAGATCTTGTTTTCAATGATGTGATAGGTTTAGATTGAGATCTAATGATTCATTTAGATATTTACAATTGAGACATTATATCACAAATAGTAAACATTTTGAAAAATACTATATTAATATTATTGAATATGGTCTACCTGCTAAAAGTCATATAGCACAAATTTATCGGAAGTTAATGCATGACCAATCTGATGACATGTTTCATATCAAAAGAAATTGGGAATTAGAGGTAAATACTGTAATAGATGATGATATGTGGATAAATATATGTGCTGGCTGTCTTAAGGGTATTAGCAGTCAAATTTGGAAGGAATTTGATTGGAAAATTACCTCAAGACAAAATTGCTGATATCACCAAGAACATACTGGTTCAGGATTTTATTAGCTTTTTTTAATGTCATTTAAATTGATAAGCAACATTTTACAATAATATAAAGGTGAAGGAAAAGAATAACAAACTACATAATATACTGTTATAATCTGTGCTGATAACCAGTATTGCAATTCCCTTAAAAAGTCGCCAGTGCCTTGATTGCTTTTTACAGGAAGGGCCAGAGCCGCCTCTATTTTACAATACAATACAATTTTATTTATAAAGCACCTCAAAAACAACACAGTTGACCAAAGTTCTGTACACAAACTCTATAAATAAACAGTAAAAACAGAACACTGATGCACAAAACATAAAACAAGCAGCAATAAGTAAATGCAATACTAATACAGTAAAAGTCAACCGTCAGACTTTGGACTAGTTGTAATCGGGTAATGGAGGATTTACTAAGACTGGTATAAAGTGCATTGCAGTAATCTAAGCAAGTGGTGATAAAAGCATGGATTACGATTTCAAAATTGTGTCGGGATAAAAAAGGTTTCACTTTGGCTAATTGCCTCAGCTGGAAAAAGCTCGTCTTCACCACTCACTGATTTGGGCATCAAGTTTAAAAAGACAGTCCATCTTGACTCCCAGGTTCGTGACCACAGGGCTAGCAGCTTGGGTTAGAGAACCCAGGTCAACTGGAACAGCAACAGCTGAGTCACTAGGAGCAACACAACACAAGCGCAGTTTTCCTCTCATTAAAATACAGAAAGTTTGTAGCCATCCATGCTTTTACTTCATTGAGGAACTCTAACAGGATTTGTGACTGAGCTAGTGGCAAATATATGCCATCAGCGTAAAAATTAAACGAAACATCGTAACTTCTGAGGATTGAGCTAAGAGGCAGCAGATAGAGAGAAAAGAGTAGAGGCCCAAGGACGGAACCTTGGGGCACTCCACACAACAGAGGAGCCAAAACCGACACAGCTTCACCGACCTGAACTGAAAAACTTCTGTTTTCCAAATAGGACTTTAACTAGGTTAAGGCCAACCCCTTTATGCCCACACAGTTCTCCAATCGAGACAGTACATTTTGGTGATCGAATGTATTGAACGTAGCTGTAAGATCCAGTAGCAACAGAGCAACAATATTACCGGAATCAGTAGCCAAAAGAATGTTGTTAAAAACTCTCAGCAGAGCTGTCTCAGTACTGTGTCCTGACTTAAACCCAGACTGGAAAACTACATGCCATCTTGGACAGTGTCTCACACCCACTCCATGACGTGCTGGTCAAACAGAGGAGTACCTTCAGCGGAAGACTCATCCTCCCAAAAAGCACAACAGAGCGCCATATGAAGTCATTCCTGCCTGTGGCAATCAAACTCTTTAACTCCTCCCTCTGAGTGTTAGTCTATAGGGCCCTAAGTCATCAAACTGGTGCTGCTGTGCAATATCCTCTGTCTCATTAGAACTGTAATAAGCTACACTTAACTTGACAGTTCATGCACTATTACTTTATAGATTTATACTTTATACCGTATTATTATTAGTGCGCATGCGCCACGGTGCAGGCTGCCTGTTGCGTAGCTCCGTCTCGTCATCTTACTTTTTCTAACTTTTAGCTTTCCTTTTTCTTCCTAACTTGAGTAACTTGGTGTGTAAGTATAAAAATGAGGGTAGAAAGTATTTTAGTACTTTTTTTCACTGTGGAACTTCTTCTCCTGCTACTCGGTCAGGGCACCACTGCTGAACAGCTGCTTGGCCACATTGTTTACACCGGGGAAAAGTTGATCAAGCTGAAGCCGAGCGGCATGGTGCCCAGGTAAACCGATGTCCCAATGGAGATCTGGAGGAGGACACACCGAGGATGCAGAGGTGGAACGAAGTGGCAAGGGAAGAGAGAGGGGTGCAGACAAAAGAGACTGAAGAACAAGAGATTTAAGCCATGTCTGCCTTCTCTCATTATGGGCAACGTGAGATCAATGGCGAATAAGATGGACGAGCTAACGATGTTAGCCCGGAGTCAGACGGAGTTCCGTGAGTGTAGTTTGATTTGCTTCTGGGAGACATGGCTACACCAGGATATCCCGGATCATAACGTTTCCATCGACGGGTTTCAGACTGATTGGGCCGACAGGGATTACACCAGGAGCGGTAAGCGGAAAGGCAGCGGGCTTGCCGTGCTGGTTGACAACAGGTGGTGTAACCCTGGTCACGTTACTATCAAGCAGAGTATCTGTAGCCCGGACATTGAACTGTTAGCTGTGGGACTCCGACCATATTATTTGCCACGCAAATTCTCACATGCCATTGTTGTGGCTGTTTACATCCCCCCCCTCTGCTAACTCTGTATCAGCATACAACGCCATTCACTCTGCCATAGCACAACTCCAGACTCAACACCGTCTGTTACGAGTCTGTGGTGGCCAGTGCTATCCTGTATGCTGTTGCATGCTGGGGCAGCAGGTTGAGGGTAGCGGACGTTAACAGACTCAATAAACTGATCCGTAAGGCCGGTGACATTGTTGGGGTGGAGCTGGACTCTCTGTCGGTGGTGTCAGAGAGGAGGATTCTGGCCAAACTACATGCCATCTTGGACAGTGTCTCCCACCCACTTCTTGACGAGCTGGTCAAGCAAAGGAGTACCTTCAGTACAGGGTGTAGTAGTGCAATACACCCTGTTTTAAATTTAATTTGTGATACTTATTTATACTTCTACACGCAACTTGACAGCTCACGCACTATTACTTTATACTGTAATAGTAACCTCAACCGGTTAACCCACTTTGTACATTACACTTATTTAATTTTAAATTTATACTTATACCCACTTTGTAGTTACCTGTATTATAGTGAATTATATGTTTGCTTTTTGCCTTGCTTAGTAATTCCATTCTTGTGTGCACTGATGTGATAGTGAGCTGCTGTAACAAAGAGTTTCCCCACAGGGATCAATAAAGTATTTCTGATTCTGATTGAAGTTGTATTTTTGAGGGTTTTTTGGCCACTCAGTGGTGGCGAATACAATGTCACAAAGTGAAGAGCATACCTATTTCAGTATTCTCAGGAACCCTCCCATGCTTGTGTTGCTCATTCTCTAATGCACTGGTGTCAAAGGAGCCAGTAGCACTAACAGATTCAGTGTATGCGTACATCTGGCAGCACAATGCCAAGAACCTTGACATCACCAGAGCCACTACTGTAAATGCCTCCATCAGCACAGACACGCAAACAACAATGAAGCATGAATATTCACTAGGTATGAGTCAACACTGCTCTTGCGTATTACGTTAAGTGGAGCACTGACTGTGACTCTGCCAGGGTTAGCAACAGTTATTTTCACTGACTCAGACGGACAAGGTTGCAGAGATTTAGTCATTTAGACAAGTCTCTTTTAATACAGTCTTATACTTCATGTCTATGGTTGCTCATACGTGTTTGACAGTGTTTTAAAATACGTTCAGCATGCTCCCTATATTCAGCAAAATTAACTTAAATGTAGCAAATTAAGGCTTAAATGATTAAAACTGATAATAGTGAACAATTTTGGTAACAGGAAGGAGCAGTTTTACACAAATTTCCGGCTAGCCGAATAAAATCAGCGACACATTACATAACAGCATTTAACTCAGTAAATTCACCTTGGGGTACCGCTCTTTACATAGAGAACACCTTGATCAATACATTTATAATAAAACAATTAATGATCAATTTAGTCTCGATCTGAAGTTGTTACAGAGTTCTTGTCTCGTGTACATTGCCCAGAATACGTATCTACAAAGGTGAGGTGGCTATTGGCCAATTGTAGCCGCAGGATGGCACGAAGGCAAGAGAAGGGTCTAATAAGGACATGGATGACCTCATATTAGACACACTGGAAAGGTGCAACTAAGGGGTGGTACTGAGGTTGTACAAAAAAACCCCGAATGTGACTGTTTGATATGGCATGCTTTGAAAACACATTAATTTATATAACTTTTTATGATATACTATATATGGAAAGAGCATAAAAATACATGAGAAAAATTACATAACAAAAATATACATCATAAACAAATATATTGTGAGAAAACCATTACAGAACCACATAATCTCATTAATTGAGAAGTCCTCATTCATCCCCCTGGAAATAAACCTTTAAAGTAAAAAATCCAAAATATTTCTGCCATGCTTTTAGGTTTGTGTTCTCTGATTTCCTGTTTTATTATGTAATATGTTTTTTCCCTCATGTATCTGTTAGTTTTGCTTCTTGTCTGTGATTTCCCTGATTGTGTTCACCTGTGTCTTATTTTCTCCCCTACCTGAGGGTATTTAAGTTGTGGTTTTCCTTTTTTCTGAGTCAGTTCATCATCGTTACTATGTTGGTTCTGTATGCCTGTCACTTTTGGATTTTTCGCCTGTCTGCTACCTGTTCTTTACCAACCTGTCTGTAACCTGTTTTGGGACTTACTAATAAATCACCACTCATCATCCTGCCACCTCTGTCTGCACTTGGGTCCTTTCCCCGTTACCTGTTTGCCAACAATTAAAATGTGATAGTTTCTCTCTTTTCCCTAAGAAAAGTGACATTACCACCTCTTTGGCTGGGCTTGATCACCTCTATGCCTATAAATAAATAGAGATAACATATGTTGCCTTTCATTGAAATGTCTTGCAAAAGGACTGGTTACATCATTCCTCTCAATGGAGCTTTTAAATTCAGTGATACCCTCTTTTAGGGAAAGGGATATTTCACTTATATATATTTTAGGACATATAGACTGTATCATATAGACAGGTAATTAATTACAGGTAATAAAGTTCTTAATATTAATGTTCTTTCCATTGGTAGGTTTGTTAAATCACTTGCGATTTTTGGTATATTGACAATTTATGCAGGCTCGACACACTTAAAGTGTCCTTGAAGAGGTTTAGTAATAAGTTTACTGTTCGGAACTTGATATGATATGCTTTGACAACCATATCCCTTGTGTTTCTACCTCTTTTAAAAGTAGCCATAAGTAAATCTTTAAAGGTTTCCTGCAAACATGGGTCATTTTGGAGAATATGCCAATGTTTTAAAATTATGTCCTTGATGTTCTTCATTTTAGGGATGAATGTAGTGGAGTAAATGAGGGTTGGCTTAGGTTTGGGGGATTTTTCTAACTGGCAGAGAAGCTTCTCTGCTTTTTTTGTCCACTTTGCTTTCTGCACATACAAGTCAATCTTCTTGGTATTTTCTTTCTCTAAATTTGGACAATATCTTTTCTTCACTTTTGTTCTGGGATGCCACATATTCTTTTTAGTCTAGTTTGTTGACTTACAGGTAGACTTTTCTTAAGAGGGATGGGATGAAAACTTTCAGCAAGAAGAGGTGTATTCCGATCTGTAGGTTTGGTGTAAAGAGAGGGCATCATCTTTCTTTGTTACATTAATATCAAGAAAATTTATAATTTCAAGGCTATTAAGTACACATTTCAGGCCTGCAAAGTTACCATTTAGAAACTGTCATAATTCTAATATAGTGTTATGTTGTGGGTCTTTAGGCTGTTTTTTGGGTTCTTTAGGAGTGTTTTGGTTGGTCTATGTTCTGTATGCTCTTTGTTTGGGTTCTTGTCTTATTTTGAAATTGTCTGTTTAGTCTATGTTTTGGTGTTTGTTCTGGGTCTTTCTGTTTTATTTTGATAAGGTGTCTGTTCCCTCTTGGGTCAGTCTATTTACTTCCTGCCCCTGATTCCCTGATTGTGTTCACCTGTGTTTGTCCTGCACCTGTGCCTCGTTGTCTTCACCTCCCCTGAGTGTATGTAGTTCGTGTGATTCCCTGTCCTATTGCTGGATCATTGTTTATACATTCCTGTCGTGTCTTCCCTGTGTTTAAGTCCCTTCTGTGTTGGATCTTGTCGTCGTCGGGAACGGGAATACCCGAGCCGCCATAGGAGCCGGATGCCCGCCTGTGACACAGTACTTAAGAGGCAAGCGCCCAGGCCCCCAGAGTAACATTTACATCCAGTTCGTAGAACCTGACAAAGGTGTGCGGCGAGGACCAGCCTGCCGCATCACAAATGTCTTGCAGGGAAGCCCCTGCAAACAGTGCCTGGGAGGCAGCCATACCCCTAGTCGAGTGGTCTTGGACAGCCAAAGGGGAAGGCTGGCCGGCCGCCACATAAGCAAGTGAGATGGCCTCGACCACCCACTTGCTCATCCTCTGCTTTGATGCTGGACCCACCTCTCGAGGGTAACTCGTAGCACACGAACAACTGTTCAGTTTTCCTCCACAGGGCAGCTCTATGAACATAAGCATCTAGCGTCCGAACAGGGCAGAGCAGATTTAATTTTTCCTGGTTTGACGTCGAAAAGGGAGGAGGACAAAAGGCCTGGAGTACTACGGTCCTCGTCTGAGTTGTGAGGACCTTAGGAATAAACCGGAGCCTCGGAGAGAGAAAGGCCTTGGCCATGCCCAGGGCAAATTCCAAACACAAGGGTGCCACAGAGAGGGCCTGCAAATTCCCTATTCTCTTTAGTGAAGCGAGAGCAAGCAGAAATTTTGTTTTGAGAGTAAGAAACTTCCTCTAGCTGCTCAAAAGGAGCCTCTGAAAGACCCTGAAGGACCGTAGTCAGGTCCCAGGCAGGGACCCTAGTGCGTGCTGCAGGCCTCAACCTCAAAGTTCCAAGGAGGAAACGTGTAACTAGTGGGTGTTGCCCCAATGAAACACAACTCAAAGGAGTGTGGTAACCTGCTAAGGTCCACATGTACACTTTTAGTGTGGTGGGAGTTAACCCGGTGGAGAACCTCTCCTGCAGGAACTCCAGCACCACACTCACGGGGCAGTTAACTGGATCCCACATGCGACCTCAATTCAATTCAATTTTATTTATATAGCCCAATATCACAAATCATATTTGCCTCAAAGGGCTTCACAATCTGTAACATACAACACCCTCTGTCCTTAGACCCTCGAAGGACCTCTGCACCATAATGTGAAGATTCTCCACTTCAATACATATAGTTTCCTTGTGGAGGGAGCTCTAGAGTGTAGAATGGTCTCAACAACCTTGGTTGACTTATGAGCTGCCAAGCCCACAGTTTATACAACTCCGGGCGGGGGTGTATGAAGACCCTGCCCCTCTGAGAGAGAAGGTCGCTCCTGAGCGGAATCTCCCAGGGACAGCCGTCGAGGAGAGACACAATGTCCGAGAACAATATTCGGCCCAGCCAGAACAGGGCTACTAGCAGCAGCTGGGCTCCGTCCCAGCGCGTTCTCTCTAGAACTTCCAGAAGCAGAGCAATCGGGGGAAAAGCATACAGGGGCAGCCTTGGCCACTCCTGTACCATCACGTCCAGTCCGAGAGGGGCTGGAGGCGACAGGAAGAAACAGATGAACTGCAGTGAGTAGCAAACAGGTCCATCTAAGCCCTGCCAGATTTCACCCAAAGGAGTGAATGTGGAAGCAGATATCCTGTCAAGGCAGGGGCCGAGGCCCGGGGAGTGGAGACTGCACACCGAGGTGGTGGAGGAGACATTCAGGTGCCCTGGGATGTACATTTCCCTGACTTACCCCTTTTCCACCAAGGCAGAGCTGGTGCTAGTTCGGAGCCAGAGACGAGTTTCAAATCGGTTCTATGTGTTTCCACAGCCGAAGCACCAGCTTGGCGCAAGGAAAGTGGTTCTTAAGTTGCACCCACTTCTTGCTGGTTTAGAAGTAAGAACCGCTTACTGCAGCGGCAGGGGGCGGGGTTACCGTGACCGACAAGACGAACAGTTTTCACTTCTGCTTCTTACACCAACACTTAAGACATTTTTATTTAACTGCAACATGATCGTTTATCAGCAGAGTTGATGCTAGGAGGATCGCAACATGCTGAGGCTAGTACAAACTACGGTGAACGTCAATAGCAACGCAACGTCCGCGATTGTTGACGGTGTTTGTGTTTAGCGCTGCCGCACTAGTGTTACCGGGAAAGATGTGACGTATACTGTCACCTGAGACCTGGCTCTGTGCTGGCTCTGTAGCCAGTGGAAACACTAACGGGTTCTTAGAAGGCTCGTCTGGCTGGCTCTGAACCAGCACCTGGTTCATTTTGGTGGAAAAGGGGTAACTGAGAGCAGCTTCCCTTGGGCCCACAAGAGGATAAGGCGAACCAACCTGTATAGGCGGCAAGACCTCAAACCCTCTTGATAGTTTACATAAGAGACCACCGATGTGCTGTCTGTGCGAACAAGCCCATGACGGCCCCCTCCCTGTGGCAGGAAGTGTCTCAGAGTCTGAAACGCTGCCATCATTTCCAGGCAATTTATGTGCCACGAATGATGGCGTTCCTGCCACAAGCCCTGGGCTGAGCGGCCACTCATGGTCGCTCCCCAACCCTTAAGCCATCTGTGGTCAGAGATACAAGCTGACACGGTGCCCCCAGTAATGGGCCTTGGGCCAGGAACCAGGGATCCTTGCACATGACCAAGGTGCGGAGACACTGCCATGTTATCCTGATCATCCCCCTCGGGGAAAAAGCCTTGGTCTTGAGCCACCACTGCAAAGGTCTTATGTGCAGCAGGCCCCACGGGATCATGTTGGACGCTGCCAAAATCAGACCTAACAGTCTCCTAAACTACTTCACAGTGAGTGACTGGTCTAGCTTCCGTTCATGGCTGAGAGGATCGCACCTACGCGAGCCTTTGACAGACGAGCCTGCATAGCAACCGAATCCTACATCACACCTAGGAACATTATTCTCTGCACTGGAGAAAGAACACAAATCTCAGGTAATTCTTGTGCTGCAGAAGGATGGAGGTATGAAAATAGGCATCTTTGAGATCTATCGTGACAAACCAGTCCTCGGATCTGATCTGAGACACGATCTGTTTGAGTGTAAGCATCCTGAACCTGAGCCTTGCTATCACATAGTTGAGGACGCAAAGATCTAAGATGGGGCGCAGCCCTCCATCCTTCTTTGGCAAGATGAAGTACCGGCTGTAAAAGCCTGACTCCCTGTCGGGCGGGGAAACCCTGTCTATAGCCCCCTTTTTCAGCAGATTCTGTACTTCCTGAGACATCACCAGAGCCCGCTCGGGGCCCACCACCGTGGGTAGAACCCCGTTTAGACTGGGAGGACGACATCTGAACTGAATGGCGTACACAATTCTTATGCACCGCAGGACCCACTGAAATATATGTGGCATATTCTCCCACTCCGACACAAAATCTGCTAAGGGAACCAACCTTTCGAGGTCGGCCTCCGATGTGCTACGCACCGCGAACACGCCCTGAAGCAGGGAATTGGCAGGGAACAACTGACTCGACAGCGCCATCTCCCTCCTCGGAGGGCACGGGCCATCCTCAGATGACTCGCGGGGGCCCACCATGTCCTGGCACTCGGGCGGGATTAGTAGACCGGGAGGGCACTGTGGACATACGGGTGGCGACACTCTGTTTTTGCTGTGCCCTTTATGAGGAGCTCATGCCCTGCTGCTCCCGCCCAGCAGCAGACGAAGCCTGGGGTTTCCGGGGAAGAAACTGCCAGAGTGCCGCAGATTGTTTCTTTGCCTCCAGGAACCTGTCGGTAACAGCTGTGACAGCGTCACCGAACAAGCCTCCCGGGACAGCGGCACATCCAGCAAAAAGCTCTTATCCCGCTCTTTAATTTCAGTGAGATTAAGCCATAAATGCCTCTCCATGGCCACCAGGGCTGCCACAGAACGGCCTCTCTGGTGGCCCAGAGAGCAAGGTCCACCGTGGACTGGAGCGTGGTTAAAATCTCAGCGCCAATCTCTTGGCCCTCCCCCAGATCTTTGAGCAGGTCAGCCTGATATGCCTGCACAATGGTCATCGTATGCTGACAGGCAGCTGCCTGCCTTGCTGCCGAATAAGCTTTGCCCACTTTTACCTGCTTTTTACTGTGGCTCGCTCATGCTGCTCTTGCGGCAACTCGATATTCAATATGGCCACTGCTCTGCTCAGCATCTCCATGAGCTCCCCACTTGCAGGGGACTGAAGTGGCGAGTCTTCAGACCCTGCATCAATGCTGCAAATGTCAACCCCCTCGGAGGAAGACCGCTGCAACGTTGGCTCTGCCCCCCGGGAGGGAGAAACCGCAACGCGGGCTCCCGAACCCAGAGGCGCGGCGCTGGATCTGATGGGTAAAGGCTGAGAAAGGGCCCGTCTCAAACCCCTCCAGCAGATCTATCTGCGAACCACACAACATGAGCTGCTGCTGTGCCTCGGCAGCAGCGGGGCCCATGCGGCAGGGAACCCAAGCACGCGGAGAGGTAACCCTAACTCTTCTGGACCAACTCCAAATAGCAGCGTGAGTGGATTCGGAATCATTTTAACGACAAGCACCGCTAAAAGGGCCTCACACACACCTCCCCTCGGATCGAGCAGTGAATAAAACTTGGCCAATTTAGACTTGAAAAGTTGCACCCGGTGAATCACTTTAAACTGAATGAGAGAGTGTCAACCGCATATGGAAGATGAATGAATTCTCTTTAAGACATCAGCCCAGGTTGTGTTGCTAATTATACACCAAAGGTCTTGCTCCCAAGCTGATTTGAGTGTGGGGAAAGAAGGGAGATGTAAATGGAAAATAAGACTCAACAAAAACGAAATTGCTCCTTTTTTGGACGGGTTGAAAGACATAAGTTCATCAATTTGCCATGAAAACCTGGCACTGAACCCGAAACAAGTGTCTAAAAAATTGAGAAGCAGGGAGATTATATTTAGAAGACAGCTGTGTAAAGGAGGCAAACTTGCTTCAATAAAAATATCCTCAAAATATTGTAAACCTTTATTGGACCACATATTAAAAGTGGCATCTTGCATTGATGGAAGGAAGAAATTATTGGATGCTATAATTACTAGAGAGGCTCATGTTCTGGAGGCTAAAGTGATTCTTGAATTGTGTGTAGATCCTGATGGAGTTATTAACCACAGATACTGGTTGTCTGGCTTGGGGATAAAGGAACTGATGCTTTAATCATTGCTGACAGAGACAAAGAATCGCAAAAGCGCTTCTCCATCTGAACCCGGACCGGATCTCTACCATCAGAATAATGCGATCAAAACGATAAACAGTTCAAATTTCTTGCCCAATAATAAAATCTATGATTTGGAAGAGCCAAACCCCCGTCCCGAGTCAACTTCTGCAGGTGATCTTTCCGTATGCGTGGCTTTTACCGCCCCATGATGATATGACTGAGTCGAGTCTTTTAAAATAAGCATTTGAAAGGAACACTGGGAGACACTGAAACAGGTACAAATACCTGGGAAGTACCGACATTTTAATCGCATTTACTCTCCCACTTAAAGAAAGACGTAGGTGTGACCACTTAGCCAAATCTTGCTGAGTTTGAATTTTAATTAAGTTATTTCTGTAATGGTCTGAAAAGACCTTAGTCAGTAATACCCAATTAAACAAAACTAAACTTAACAATCTTAAAGGGAGCAGAATCATCCAAGTTTAGTGGCAGAAGCTCACTCTTGTGCAGATTTATACCCTGAAATTTTACCAAACTGTGTGAGAAGCTCCAGAATACAAGGGATAATTGTTTCTGCTCTGGACACATAAGGTAAGAGGTTATCAGCATAATAGCAGTTTTTAAGCAGTACTTGCCTAATGGCATGCAATCTGGTAATAGGAATACAAAAGTTATATAATGGCCCTAAAATGAAGGATTGCGGAAACACTATTAAATGTTCAATTTCAATGCCGTATACCAGAACAAGGTTGAGGGTGTATAAGTTAAAACAGTGAGTGGGTTTATGAACGCTCTGACGGATGCCAATCGCATCTAATAATGAGATAAACCCAGTACTAAGGCTATCATTTTCAACATCCACATGAATTAAAATCACCTACAATAATTACTTTATCTGTTTTAAGGACTAAACATATAGAAATTCTGAGAATTCAAATAAAAACTCAGAATTAGGACCAGGGACTATAACATTTAGAATTGGCTGTCGTCTTTTCCAGGTTGGGTGTAAAAGACTTTCGAATGAGTTATAATTTAATTTAGGTTTAGGGTTGTGATGCTTGAGATGAAGATGGCTGCAGCTCCACCTCCTCAGCCAGTGCCTCGAGGAATGTGAGTATTAATACTTTTTTACATTGCCTTTTCATATGTACACACCGACTCAACATTAATTTTAGTTAACCGTGAATAACAATCTTACTGTATTTACATTTATCCTTAGCCAACAGTTTCAAATATGATTCAATGTCGCCAGCTCTGGCCCCAGGAAAAAATGGTCGCTATTTTTTCCTGGCAAACTATGGTCGCTGGTGTCACTAACTTCACATTTCTCAAAATGGAGCTGCCAATCATCAGAGTTGGTTTCTAAGTGGGTTTGTTGCTGAGTGGGGAGAAGCTGTTGGAAACATGAACCGGTTGATGGTAAACTGTGGGCTTCTGCTTAGGGCTATGCTTCCTTCGGACAGTCACACAACCTCGTTGGATTTCCGGCTGCTCGAGAATCAGATTCAGATTCAGAATCAGAAATACTTTATTAATCCCCGAGGGGAAACTCTTTAAGACGGAGCTACGCAACAGGCAGCCTACACCGTGGCGCATGCGCACTCTTATGAGTGTTGCCGGGGGACGGCTAACAGTAGCTAGCTCTCACGGGTCTCACCGGGTATTGGGGCCTGCATAACTATAGCATTTACCAATTGAGTTCCCATGGTGAGGAACTGCGTTTCTAAATCACTAAGCCTTGCCTCTAATTGTACAAATAAACTACATTTATTACATGTACCATTATTAGTAAAGGAGGCAGAGGAATAGCTAAACATTTGACACACCAAGCAAGAGAGAGCAGGTGAGGGCGAGAAAAGAGGGAGAGAAGCCATTGCTAGCTGCTAAGCTAAAGAATGGTAGCTAGCAAAACGTAATCGCGTAAACTGTAGAATAAACGAGAAAGTCGCTATAACTGGTTAAGGAAAACTAGTAAATGCTCAAATGTAACGTTATAGCAGATAGTTAATCACTGTAATGAAGAATCAACAAATTAGCTGTGATGAGCTAGAGCAGCAAACTACACGCTACTAGAAACACACAAACCCAAAATAAGACAATTAGCTTACTTCAGCACATCGTCGTCAGGGGGTGATCAGCCGTGTAACAACCACTGTAATAGCCAGCATGTTAGCTTAACGGGATACTTAGCATAGTCAAGTACAGAACAGTTTAGTTAACTTTGTATATGTGACTTTACTGATGTGATTTCAGTAAGATTTATTGTTGTGATGCGTTTTCAATCTGGTAGGGGGATCTGGTAGCCACTGCTTAATTGATGTTCGTTTTTTATGCTACACACAGGGTCTTTGCATGCAACTAACCAAGCCAAGTTTGGCTCAAGTCGGATGTCTCTTTCCGTAATCAGGCTGATGTCGTTGTTCACGGACTCTACGGATGAGTTCATTCATGTGGGTGATTTTAACTGAACTTTGATTTAAGGACTGCATTCCCTTTTGTCCCACTATCTCTGAGACACCTCTAGTCAGCAGAGCCACAGTTGTGCTTATGTAAATTTAGTAGTCACCCTCTGACTTACATGGCCTTACCGCCATCTTTACATTTCTCTTTGTCCAGCCATGCAGCTACTGCTTAGCTTCATGACACTTGTGCTAATATAACCGCAAGCTGACTTGTATGGCCATTTTGATTAGCCTACCTTTGTTTGACCCACTTTACGTCTAAGCAGCCACCCTGGACGCGTGCGCACATGTACACACACACACACGCACACACACAGTGCATTTAGAGTTAATATTCATATTGTGTGTTTTTGCTTTGTTTGTCTTCTTAGAAATAAATGCCTGTGTTTTGTTATGCTGGTCTCTTTAATGCCTCACAAGAGTAAATAATTTGCCAACCTCTTCTAAATTGAATTCCAAATCCTTCACCTACTATCTATTAATGGTAATTTTGGGTTATAGTCAGTCAGTCAGTCATTTTCTACCGCTTGTTCCCGTTGGGGGTCGCAGGTAACTGGAACCTATCCCAGTGGCAGGGGTGCACCCTGGACAGTAACCAACTCGTCGCAGGGGTGACACAGAGACAGACAGACAGACAAACAACCATTCACCATTAAATATAGTTAATTAATAATAATCTGAGTTCCAAATTGATAATTTAGTGTATTTTATGAGACTCAATCAATTAATTGGCTATCATTTTCTTTAACTGAAAAGGTGGTGTTCCGAGGTCTTTATTAAAAGCATTATTTATGATTATCTTGGATAATCTTGATAGCCAAATCCTTTTATCATGGTGAACCCCAACAAATGGTGCTGCCGTGTGAGGCGTAGTATTGTTAAATCCCAACAATGTTTTCCTTGGTTTGGGTGTGAGTGTCTGCCAGATGTAAAGATGTTCTACTATTAGTTAGTACGTCTTTTGTAGATATGATCAATCTGTCTTTACTGACAGGTTATGTACCTCAGTCTTTTAAAGTAGCTGTTATTAAACCTCTCCTTAAAAAGCCCACACTCGATCCAGGGGTTTTAGCCAACTATAGACCTATATCTAACCTTCCCTTTATCTCTAAGATCCTTGAAAAAACTGTTGCTAATCAGTTATGTGACTTTCTAAATAACAATAGTATATTTGAGGATTTCCAGTCAGGTTTTAGAGTGCATCATAGCACAGAAACAGCACTGGTGAAAATTACAAATGGCCTTTTAATTGCATCAGACAATGGACTTGTCTCTGTACTTGTCTTGCTAGATCTTAGTGCTGCATTCGATACCATTGACCATCAAATTCTATTACAGAGATTGGAACATTTAATTGGAATTAAAGCAACCGCGTTAAGCTGGTTTAAATCCTATCTATCAGACCGATCTCAGTTTGTTTATGTTAACGATGAATCATCTGAGCACACCAAAGTTAGTCACGGAGTTCCGCAAGGTTCTGTGCTTGGACCACTTCTATTTACTTTATATATGCTTCCTTTGGGCAATATTATTAGAAAGCACTCCATAAAGTTTCATTGTTACGCAGATGATACCCAGTTATATTTATCTATTAAGCCGGATGAAACTGATCAGTTAATTAAACTTCAATCATGCCTTAAGGACATAAAAACGTGGATGACCAGAAATTTTCTGATGTTAAACTCGGACAAAACTGAAGTTATTGTACTTGGCCCCGAACGCCTCCGAGACTTGCTGTCGGCAGATCTAATTGCTCTAGAGGGCACTGCCCTGGCCTCCAGCACCTCTGTGAGGAACCTAGGAGTTATCTTTGATCAGGATCTATCCTTCAACTCCCACATGAAGCAAACCTCACGGACGGCCTTTTTTCACCTACGTAACATTGCAAAAATCAGGCACTTCCTTTCTCGAAATGATGCAGAAAAATTAATCCATGCATTTGTTACTTCAAGGCTGGATTACTAGGAAAAGAGATCATATTTCTCCAATATTATCTTCTCTGCACTGGCTCCCTGTGAAATCCAGAATAGAATTTAAAATCCTTCTCCTCACCTATAAAGCTCTTAATGGTCAGGCACCGTCGTATCTTACAGAGCTCATAGTGCCTTATTACCCCACTAGAACACTGCGCTCTCAGAATGCAGGGTTTCTTGTGGTTCCTAGAGTCTCCAAAAGTAGAATGGGAGCCAGAGCCTTTAGCTATCAAGCTCCTCTCCTGTGGAATCAGATCCCAGTTCGGGTTCGGGAGGCAGACACCATCTCCTCATTTAAGAATAGGCTAAAGACTTTTCTCTTTGATAAAGCTTATAGTTAGGGCTGGCTCAGGAGAGTCCTGAACCATCCCTTAGTTATGCTGCTATAGGCCTAGACTGTCGGGGGACTTCCCATGATGCACCTCTCTCTCTTCACCTCTGTCCTCCTCTCCATCCGTATGCATTCTCATTCCATAAATGCATGTCACTAACTTGACTTCTTCCCTCTCCCGGAGTTTTGTGCTTTGTCGTCCGTCTCTTCTTTCTTAGTGTCACTTTCAGCAGGTATTTCAGTGTCCGGAGATGTATCTGGATCGGTGACTATGGCGACCTGCTGGGGCAGTGTTGCTGTGTCTATGGTGCAGGGGACGAGTGGCTCGGGTCCTGCTCGTTGGGCTCCACCTGGAGCTGCTCGGTTGTCCGTCTGGACCCATCATCTTCCCTTATGTTTTACCACCTAAACATTTCTAACATAATAATATATATATATACAACAATTTTGCCATCATGGCTGTATATGTTATAGTTTTGATGCTATAAATCTATTCTATACTTACGACATCTATTGCATGTCTGTCCGTCCTGGGAGAGGGATCCCTCCTCTGTTGCTCTTCCTGAGGTTTCTATCATTTTTTCCCCTGTTAAAAGGGTTTTTTTGGGTAGTTTTTCCTTATCGAATCGAGGGTCTAAGGACAGAGGGTGTCGTATGTTACAGATTGTGAAGCCCTTTGAGGCAAATGTGATTTGTGATACTGGGCTATATAAATAAAATTGAATTGAATTGAATTGAATGTTGACTGACTTTAAAGTCCATTCAATTCAATTTAACAGATTATAACAGAAGTTATCTCATTGCACTTTTCATACAGATCAGGTCTAGACCGTACTATTTATATTATTATTTACAGAGACACAACAATTCCCACCATGAGCAAGCACTAGGCGACAAAGGAAAGGATAAACTGCCCTTTAACAGGCAGAAACTTCAACGGGACCTAGGTTCAGGGTGGTCGGGCATTTGCCTCGACTTGTTGGGTTGAGAGAGAGAGGGAGAGATAGAGCAGGAGGAAAGAGAACATACAACCTGTTACGGTCCTTTAGGACACAGGTACTGCAGCAGAATGGAGCAACTTCTTCAATCTGGTAGTATCAATTTAAGAGCACTAACAGAGTCTGTTTCTATATGAGTTAAGTCTTTGAGTCTCTATCACTCTGTCTCTCTCACTTTCTCTCTCTCTCTAATTATTTTTCTCAGTAGGCACCACATGGTGTGGTTTCAATCTGGAGCATGCTGCCCTTCAGAGTTGGCCTTGTCCATCCTCATTGCAGCTCTGGGATTCAGCATAAATCTCCATCGAAGCAAACTGGTCTCCCGGCGGTTGGGACCCATCCATCTCCCTTGGCCGCTCAGGGGGGATGGGTAGAGCAGATAAGGGCCTTCTGTGTCGAAGATGAGAACGTCTTGAAGAGGGGAAAAAGAGAATCGTCAAAAGGCATCCTCTTGCTTTGTAATTTTCTGTAAAAATGGGCAGGGGTGTTGTTCACGGCACTAAACTTAATCCATTCCCACTAGATCTAGCTTATCCTAATTCTTTGCTTGTTCTAATTTCTTTCGAAAGAACTAATAAGGTTTTAAGATGAATTCTCCCATGTTTAAAAGTTTGTACTCCCCAGCACCCTGTGTATGTGTGTTTGTGTCAGGCAGAGCTGACATTTCCACTTACATTTTATCTTATTGTATGATCAATTAATTTGTTGTGTAAATACATTTACTTTTCATGTTTCATTAGCTATTCAAAGAGTCTAAAAACATAATTGATGCTATAACAAGTGGAGTGAGGACAGAATGAGGCTATCATAACATATCATAATATTTGTCATTAGAGTTGAAAGAAAGAACTTACACTATTGAAACTACATCCCAAATCACACATGCTGTCCCGAATTACCATGAATGTCAATGAAAAATAGTTTTGTCAGTACAGAACATGGTGAGACATACTTTGTACAAATATCATATTAATTTCTTCACAGAAAGAACAGTTCTTGTTAAAAGAGTCTCTAGAGTCTCATCTTCAGCATGACAACATCAAGTTCCACATTCTTCTTATATTGTTAATTAAACATAATATATTGGTTAATACATTTGGATTCTGCATGTCCAAGTCATTTCTTTGTGCTTTTGGTCTTTCAAGTCCTGATTTTCACTTAAAGGAAACCAGAGATAATGGGGTGTTCTCTGGGAAAATGCAGGCAGGATGTAATTTACTAAGAAGGCTTAGATTGTCAGACTTCACCCTCTGTTGCTCATGCTCTGTGAGTTGATACTCACCTGGCCTGTCGTAAATTATGAAATCGTCATTCAACTTTCCATTAGTGACCGCGAGTCACCATTTAAGCCTTTTTCCTTAGAATCTATTATTACTACTCCACTGCTATTTCTTGATTATGTACACTACTGGTCAATCTTAAAAGATTACAATTATTAAGATGATGATAATCACTGTTGTAGATATTATTATGGATTTAATATTTTAGTTTTCTTATTTGATTTATTTCAAATATTTTACTTCCTTCCTCTTTTTAAATGTATTTAAAATTTTAATTGTTCTAATTGTCTGCTCTTCGCTCAGCTCTTTTTATTTGTAAAGCAGTTTGAGCTGCAATTAGTGTATGACAGGTCATTTTCTACCGCTTGTTCCTGTTAGGGGTCGCGGGTGACTGGAGCCCATCCCATTAACTTCGGGCCTTAGGCGGGGTACACCCTGGACAGTGGCCAACTCGTTGCAGGGCTGACACATAGACAGACAACCATTCACGCGCACATTCATCATCTAGGGGCAAGTGTATGACAGGTGCTATATAAAATACAGTTTAAAATTACTTATTAATAATAATTAATAGTTAAAATAATTATTTTTATAATATAATTATTAATTATTTTGTTTATTGATATTTTTTTTCTTTTTGTAGAATTCATTGATTATACTTTTGCTAAGCAGCACTTAGTAGTATTTTATAGTAAGGCACAATTTGAGTATACTTTTGAAGTTATGATGCTTAATAGTTTATGGATGCTTTATCAATCAATAATAATCAAAAAAGCTTAATCTGCAAATTAACTACTAACTCTAGATGTCACAAATGTATTGGAATGGAATATTTCCCTCTGAAATGTAGTGGAATAGAAATAAAATATACAGTGAATTATGGCTTTACTCAAGTAAAACAAAAATTCTAATTAAAACAGTAGTTGAATAAACTTACTTAGTTACTTTCCACAACTGCTTTTGAGTATGTGTAAATTATGACCCGCTCAAATCCAATACCACTTAGAAATGTTGGATTTACATTGGTTGAAGGGGCACCAAATTGTGTAGGTCAATCAATTAAATGTGTCAAAATTATCAAAAATATTCATAAATAAGTTTAGTTAATAAAATTTCTTGGGCCACCACTCTCCTTAAATAAGAGAAATGACATATTTAATATCATATAATATATTAAACTATCAAATTGGAACTGATTAAGGTTAAGAGGTTCAGAGTTTGATGTCATCTTTGATAGCACCCTCTCTTTCACTGCCCATGTTAACAATGTTACCTATGGAATGCCATTTCATTCAATATTAAATAAATAAATAAATGAATAAATATGCCTATGAAATTAATAAATATGCCTCTGAAATGAATAAATGAGTCAGTAATTAAATAAATTAGATTTCATTTCATCGGACTTTCATTTCATAATGACACATTTATTTATTTCATGGGACTATTTCATAGTGACACATTT
>CM022481.1:5197925-5317312 GCA_011952105.1 Coreoperca whiteheadi
AAATAAATGTGTCATTATGAAATGAAAGTCCGATGAAATGAAATCTAATTTATTTAATTACTGACTCATGTATTCATTTCAGAGGCATATTTATTAATTTCATAGGCATATTTATTCATTTATTTATTTATTTAATATTGAATGAAATGGCATTCCATAGTTACCCGGTCAGCTTACTATCATTTTCGAAACATCAACCGCTTACGTCCTTTCCTTACGCCTCACTCCACTGCTGTTCTTGTTCTCAACTTAGTAACTTCTTGTTTAGATTACTGTAATTTCCTTCCGTTTGGCCTTCCGCATAAAACACTCCATAAACTACAATCAGTTCAAAACACAGCTGCCCTGTGGAATCAGATCCCAATTTGGGTTCGGGAGGCAGACACCATCTTCATATTTAAGAGTAGGTTAAAGACCTTCCTCTTGATAAAGATAATAGTTAGGGTTGGCTCAGGTGAACCCTGAACCATCCCTTAGTTACGCTGCAATGGGCCTAGACTGCCGGGGGATTTCCCAGGATGCACCTCTCTCTTCACCTCTCTCCTCCTCTCCATCTCATTCTCATCCCATAAATGTGACCTGTCATGGAAACCAGTGACACAAGTTGGCAGCACAACTTTCGAGCAAAATGAGAAAGAAGTGTTTTTTTTCAAAATTGGTGATTTTCGCTTTTTTGCAGAACCTGTTAGTTGAGATCACGAAGAAGCTTCTCCGTGTTTGAGATAGCAGTATCGGTATATTTAAAAGCATACATTTTAACTTTGCAATCGGCTTGTTTTCGGCCATTCTAGCATGTAGGGGCCTGTCATTGTCTGTGTGTATTTCCATACTGGATAAGCTCTGTTATTGCCCCGCCCTCCAAGGTAAGCATGGCTACTTATTATGCCGCACTCTGGCCGGCTCTAGCTGATATCAAAATTCAATGAAGATGGACGGTGCAAAGATTATCACAGACGAGCTGAACCATGGCCGTTACACCGAAAGTGTTTTGAAGTGCTTCTTCGACAAGCCGGATGCTTACGAACAAGCGCTCACTGGCATGACATGCGAATTATTGGACATTTAGAGGCAAACAGACACATAATGCAAACTTCAGAGGTGGTTACATCCACAAAGAAGACCCCGACAAAGAGAAAGTGTGCCCGAATGACTTATTTCATTGGAGGCAGTGAGATCTGCAAGAATACTTTTCTGTTTCTTATGGTGTGGGTTTCCATAAACATCAAAGTTTGTGTTCATTCTAAGAACACGTATATGTTATCTCATGTTTAGTCCATGTTTAGACCTTCCCATACCTGCCTATTGTTATTAGCTAGCACAGGACTGTCGTTTTAATTGTAATCGTTAGCATCGTATCACTTGCCAAAAACCCCATTAATATCATGGGCTTTTAGATGGTAATGTTACCATCTGCTATTAATTTGAACAAGGCCGTTTTCTCCCTTTTGAGCTTGTTTGAGTGTCTACCTTGAAACGGCCACAACTTGAGATTTCCATGTGTTACACATCATTGGAAATCTTGGAGACTACACTTTCAGAATCTGCCCCAAACTTCTGTCCCTACTTTCCGTGACAAATGCATGTTACTAACTTGCCGGTAGTTTTGTGCTTTCTCGTTCCACTCTTCTTTCTTACTGTCACTTTCAGCAGGTATTTCAGCCTCAGATGTATTTGAATCTGTGACTATGGAGACCTGCTGGGGCAGTGCTGCTGTGTCTACAGTGGAGGGGACGAGTGGCTCGGGTCCTGCTGGTTGGGCTCCACCTGGAGCTGCTCGGTTGTCTGTCCGAACCCATCATCTTCCCTTATGTTTTACATCCCACTCTTTTTCATCATATTTATATATACAACAATTTTGCCATTGTCATCATAATTGTATGTACTATGATTTTCTGCATATGAATCTATACTGTACATACGACATCTATTGCATGTCTGTCCGTCCTGGGAGAGGGATCCCTCCTCTGTTGCTCTTCCTGAGGTGTCTATAATTTTTTTCTCTGTTAAAAGGTTTTTTTTGGGATAGTTTTTCCTTAGTCGAATCAAGGGTCTAAGGACAGAGGGTGTCGTATGTATGTACAGATTGTAAAGCCCTTTGAGGCAAAATGTGATTTGTGATATTGGGCTATATAAATAAAATTGAACTGAATTATCACTTGCATGCCTTCAATTCATCAAAGTTCAAAGTACCTACTTTTAAATGAATTCATAATCATGGGCCTTTATTAAGCAAAAATACATTTTATCCGATTACTCGATTAATCGATGGAATTTTCGGTAGAATACTCGATTACTAAAATATTCGATAGCTACAGCCCTATTTCATTGTGCTCCCTGTTCTCCTGGTTACTATGGGGAGAAGCGCTTTCATCTTCTCTGCTCCCCAGCTCTCAAACTCGCTTCCACCATACCTCCACAATACTGATTCTCTCATAGACTTTAAATCAAAACTCATCTGTTTAGAACTGCATAATTATTCCCTCTGATTATAATTGATTTTTAAATTGTATTGTATTTTATTCTTTATTCTTCAATGGTCTGTTGTTGATGTAAGGTGACATTGAGTGTCAAGAAAGGTGCCTATAAATAACATGCATAATAATAATAATAATAAAATTAATAACTATAACCAAAATTATCATTAATAGTTAGGAGGTTGAAGGTTTTGGAGTTCAACATAAAATAGGATGGCAGCATGTTGACTCTTGTGCAACATTAAAGAAACCAGAATAATTACACAAAAGTATTTATTAAAAGATAAAACAAAAACACACAATATGAAGTCTAAATGCACAATGGGTGGAGGGGATCAGTGTAAGAGTTAGCATGCTGTCACGTTTTTTTGATACAAGGTCCTGTGTTTAGTGGAGTTTTTTGTTTTGAAAGTATCTATTACGTTCCTGTCTAGGGGTTTTGCAACGCAACACTAATAACTGCACACAAACAGTAATTTGGGTGATCAACCGTACAGTGAGTTTATTGCTATTCAATATACAATGCACAGTGATTATTACAATATGAAGCAAGTGAAGCAGGGTGAACCCAGGCCAATGCAACAAACAGAAGATCCCTGACACCCGGTAGACCCCTAACTAAACCCTATCAGATCAAAAGAATAAACGAAAAGACATTTCCTAAGCCCTCACTTCTAAGCTAAATCAAAACAGGAGAAAATCAGTGGTCCCAAAAGAATTGCCAGTTCACCCCTACAGCTTCGTGCTCCCTTAACAATAACTCTACTCTACTCTACTATTTACAACGGTATTTACAAACATTGGGCTGGCAGTAAAGCCAGCACTAAGCACACAAACAAAATAGCACAGTTCTCAATAGTTTTCTCAATATGAGTCCTCAACTCCACACTCAACGCCACACTTTCCACAACTCTCTCAACAGACACGGGAAGATAACCAAGTCCAATGAATGTAGTCGACCAATCAGCAGCTGCTCCACCAATCAATGCTGTGTATGACAGAGCTGCTCGGCGAAACGAAGAGCTCTCACTCCCTCTCCAAATTAGTTCATGCACATCTACATGCGAAACCTAATACGGCTGGCCATTACAGTATCTGTGTTGGGTTAGGCTTGGTGTCTACTGTGGAGGCTTGTTTTATTTTGAAGATGCCTGTTCTGTGAGTTTTAGGTTTATGTTTTTTTAGTTCCTGTTTTATTTTGTGATTGGTCTGTTAGTTTTGCTTTCTGTCTGTGTTTTCACCTGTGTTAACTGGTTCACCTGTGTCTTGTTGGCTCCCCTCCCTTGAGTGTATTTAGTCTGTGTGTTTCCCTGCCTCTGTGTTGGTTCGTCTTCGTCATCCCCTGATGTGTTAGTTCTGTTTGGCTGGGTGTTTTTTTTTGGAATATGCCTAACAAGCTTGGTTTATCTGTCTGCGAACTGGTAAACCTTTAATTATCCACTCGTCATCAGAGCTGTCTGCATTTGGCACTCCTTACCTGGTGCTAACAGACACCTAAACATAAATGCATGCTAAGACTCTGTCTGTCTTAAGCAAATTGTTAACTAACCTCAACTTAGCATGTGGCTACCAAATGACAACACATCTCAAAAATACAACTCAATGAACCAAATCAATACATATACATTCACAAAAGTAACACAGTGCTGTGCTTAGCCAGGTAAACTGTTAAGCTATGTGAAGCTATGTAATGCCCAAGGGTCTCATAACTGTTGCCTACTAACAAAATGAGGCCTGAAAGAGGTGTATGCAACTTCCCCATTGAAACGTTGGGATGTATAAAAATCTTTTCTGGACCGAGTTGTGTTCAACCAGTTCTCTTCCTTTCTCACACAGAACAACCTCCTGGACCGCAACCAGTCTGGTTTCAAGAGCAAACATTCCATGGATACCACGCTGCTCTCAGTTTTTGAAGCCCTGAGTCTGGCAAAGGCAACATCCAAGTCATCTGTACTCATCTTACTGGATCTGTCTGCTGCCTTTGACACAGTTAATCACCACATCCTCCTGTCCTCTCTCAGTGCAATGGGTGCCTCTGGAATCATGGTTCAATGGTTCAAATCATACCTCTTGGGTAGGTCACTCAGAGTATCCTGGAGAGGCGAGGTCTCTGAGTCCTAACATCTCAATACAGGGGTGCCGCAGGGCTCGGTACTTGGAACGCCACTCTTCTCCATAGACATGACATCCCTCGACTCGTTCATTCAGAAGAATGGTTTTTCCTATCACTGCTATGCGGATGACACGCAGCTCCACTTGTCATTTCAAGCTGACGATTCAACTGTCCCTGCTCACATCTCGGCATGCCTGAGTGACATCTCGCTTTGGACAAAGGACCATCACCTGCAGCTGAACTTCGACAAAATGGAACTGCTTGTGATCCCTGCCAAACCAAAGATTCACCACAAACTCTCCATTCAACTAGGCTCATCGACCATTACGCCGTCCAGCATGATGATCAGCTAAACTTCAAAAGTCATATCGCCAGCACCACCCAGTCCTGTAGATTCATCCTCTACAACATCAGGAAAATCAGACCTTTCCTATCTGAGGAGTCTACACAAGTCCTAGTCCAGGTTCTTGTCTTGTCCACTTGAAAATCATAGTACATAAAATTATGATGACAACTGGACTATTGCAATGTGCTGCTGGCTGGACTTCCTGCTTGCACAACCAAACCTGTACAGATGATCCAGAACGCAGCGGCAAGAGTGGTCTTCAATGAACCGAAGTGAGCGCACATAACTCCTCTCTTCATTAGGTTACACTGGCTCCCTGTTGTCGCCCGCATCAAGTTCAAAGTGATGCTCTTGGCCTACAAGAACACCACTGGTTCTGCACCATCATATCTTTGCTTGCTAATACACTTGCTATGTTCCTGACAGGTCCCTGCGCTCTGCAAAAGAATAACGTCTGGTGGTACCATGCCATAAAGGAAAAAAAATCAATTCAATGTTATTTATATAGCCCAATATCACATATCAAAGGGCTTTACAATCTGTAAAACATACGACAAAAATCTGCCTGCTTCTACAAGATCAGCAGATTCTGTAGCCACATTTATAAAACACTTGAAAACACATCTCTTTCATCAACACCTGACAATCGCTAACTTCTTCTTCCGTCTATCTCTTTTCATAAAAAAACAAACAAAAACAATATAAAAGCATCTGCTAAATGTAAATGTAAACCTGACAGGAGAATGTACACTCCTGTAAGTATAATCTGACCCATTCATACACACATTTTGGAGACCGGGTAAATTGGTGATGCAAATGGTGAGGTGGTGAATTGAAGCCAGATTACATTTCACTTAATATTAAACATTAATTATAGATCCACATTACCAAACATTCAAACCAGTGATGTTTTTTGTACTTATGCTTGTAGTGAGCCATTACTATTCTTTAAGCACCTTTCAATTGTAAAAGAAATAAACCAAATCAAATCTTAAATCACAGTCCACTCAATATTTCCTTAGCGCTGTCCCATTATCACATTCCCTCCCAGAGTGCATAGGAGAGGCCGGAATGTAACTTAGGAAATCACCCTAGGTTGTTGTACATCAAATGGCATTAAATAATCCCAGAACAAAGCATCAGTAGTTTTAATAATATCTCTGAATACTGTGAATATATCACCTAGTACGTTTTGTTTTTGTTATAAAGTTTACCTGGGGGTGAAATCACTGCAGTGAACACGACTGTGCTGTTTAGGTGCACAGCGTGCACTGGAGAAACCGCAGTGATGCACACACACTCTCTGCATTCTCACCTCGACTTGCCCATAACATCTTAACCACCTGCACATATGGATTGAGTAAAAAAGCAAAGTCTGGAAATAAAGCCAGTGACAGCTCTCACACAATCGCTACACTCCATATTCTCATTATCAGTCCTAATCATAAAGCAGGCCAAGCATAAAAAAACCGCCATAAAAAAATGTTTTCACCTATCAAACTTTTACATTCAAATGATATCCCAAGGGGTGGGGGGGATACCACTGATTGATGCGATAATTTTGGAAAGGTGTTAAGTAATCAATATGATTGCTGTACACATTTAATAATAATAATCTATATACATACTGTACTTATCAAAACAAAGTTACAAAGTGATTCATGCAGCACATAAAACATAACATAAAAACAAATAAAACACAGCAGTAATAGAATAAAAATATTAAACAAACCATAATAAATAATAAAAACTAGAATCAAATTAAATTAGGCAAAGTTGTGCGATAAAAGTAAATGTTAGGCTTATCCACTGACTCAGCCTGACTTATTTCCACAAGCAGGGAGTTCCATAGTCTCTGGGCTCTTATTTCAAAAGCTCTGTCCCCCTTAGTCTTCAGTCGAGAATCTGGAAAACATAAAAAACCCTTCACAAGGTGTGAGCAGGGTCGTACAGGGATAAAAGATCTGAAATATACTGAGGAGTCAGACCATTTAGTGAGTTGTAATTAATTAAAAGCACCTTCTTAAACGTACCAGAAGCCATTGTAAAGAGGCTGAAACCGGTGTGATCAAACCTGTTTCTATAGTTTACTTTGGTTCAAAGCCTGGCAGCTCCGTTCTGTACTGTATGTAGCTGGTCTAGAGGTGTTCTGTTTAACCATGTAAAAAGGCTGTTACAGTAATCCAAGTGGGGAGGGGGGGGTTGGTGTATGATCCCATGTTGCAGTGGGATCATACACCCTTGCATCAGGGCTAGCCCCGAGGTAAGACACATCAGGGTGAACAATGAATCCAGACGGGAAGACATTGACATTACACAGGTCACTGTACTTATTTACCACTTCTGGCTCGAGGTCAATACCCCTTTTCATGGCAGGTGTCGTACCCCCTTCATGATCCTCACTGCGAGAGCCTGAGCAGAGGACTCCCCTCTCAGAGTAAACACTTTACCAAATCTACTGGAAGCTGCCGGACTTCCTTCCACATAGGATTTTCTAACTGCCCCCTTGTATGCTCTTCAATTAAACTAGCTAATTCAGAGGTGACTTCTAAACTTTGCAAAGTGGAGGTAACTGGAAACAAACTGTAGGTGTCGTTAAATGTATAGCCTAACAAGGGGAGTTGTGGGAATGAGGGGGCTTCTGCATGCTTAATGAGTTCTTTGGATGTTTCTGGGGGGCACTGATAAGACAGAACGGAACCATGAAGGACTGGCCCAAACTTAGAGTCCACTGAAGTTAGGTTGGCCAGGTCGCAGACAATCTTGCATATTCCAGGCTGAGGTCGAAGGTCTCGCAGTTCATCTCCAACAGACAGCACTCCAGGGTCAGGAAGGGTCCTATGGAGACAAATAACAGGAGCCATTAATCAATAAATGTTTTACACATGTCAGTGTAAAATATTAGGGACACCGTCATTATTTGCCGGATCGGGTATCGGTCAGACAGGACCGATCCAAATCCGATACTGTGCGTATAATATTCTGTGTTATTGTTAAGCCCCACAAAAGAGGGATCCCTCCACTGTTTCTCTTCCTGAGGTTTCTATCATTTTTTTCCCTGTTAAAAGGGTTTTTTTGGGTAGTTTTTCCTTATTCGAGTCGAGGGTCTAAGGACAGAGGGTGTCGTATGTTGTACAGATTGTAAAGCCCTTTGAGGAAAATTTGATTTGTGAAATTGGGCTATATGAATAAAATTGAATTGAATTGAAAAGGCACAAAAACTTTATAAACCATCATTAACGCTTCGTGCACTGTATTAAGTGTTCTGAAGCCATTCTATAGTTTAATGTGAGGTACAGTTGAATATTTAGGAATTCAAGGAATTGAAAAAATATTTAAGTCATTCTCCATTCAGCTTTGAACTGTGTGTTGCGATAGATAGATAGCTAGACACATTCACACTATACATCAATATATTATCCCTTTGTGTTTTGAACTTTTCAATGTGGAGAGCTGCGTGCTGTGTGACTCCTACACACGGGATGCGCATAAGCGCATTTATTCTATTAATTTTGTGCAATGAAAGATTATTAATAGTCTTTCTTGTTTCTGCCCTACCTATAATATGTTGCAGCCTCATTAAGAAAAGCTGCGCAATAAATTTTAAATACAAAACTGTCCTGGTATCGTATTGGTATCGGTTCTGAAAAAATCGTATAGGTGCATCCCTATAAAATATCATACATAATCTGCAGATTTTCACATTATGGTCATATTGTTATACCGGCAAGGGTATAATGGCATCTGCACTTAGGCTATGTCAGTTATCTGTGCCTGGTGTGTAAAAAATATATATATAAACCAAGACAGTCTACAAGTTCGAAAGAGGAGGCACAAACAGGTCCTTTGTTATATCACCAAAGTGTATTGATATAGCTGAAAAAGATGTGTGGCAATACAGACTTATTATTGCTTTGGGTTTGGCCCTTCATCAGTGTGTATGATTTGAGCTCAACCCTGAGGAAGGGCCAAGCCCAAAATGTTTGTAATTATAATGTATGTAATTATGTGTGGCTTCTTCTTTTGAACTTGTAGACCAAATTTTACAGTACAGACACAGTGTTGATTTGACACTTCTGTGCCTTGGGTTTCCTCACTTAAAGTTGGTCTGTGGGTTCCGGGTGAATCCCCTGGAACACAACAAAAAGAAAAGGAAAAAAAACGTGGTCAAAGGTTTCAGTGAATATCAATATTTCAGCACATAAGTCATATTGTAAGTATACATCTATATATACTTAAGTCAGTGTTAGTCACATGTCTAAATACTAGAACTTCAAAAACTATTATTGAGTAGACTATACAGAATGTTTGGCTAGACCTAAAGGATACACACACAAACCTGTGTCCTGACTGAAGCTCACTGGTGCATGACAGTGTTGGCACGCATTTCTCCCCTGTGAAGCTGTGATGTGGTGTCCAGCAAACGATGTGGGCTTCGTAGATAATTGGCAGACTTTCTGGGGAAGACCTGGTCTGATTAGGAGAGACGGCATTCATCCAAATTTGGATGGTGCAGCTCTCATATCTAGAAATCTGGCCGAGTTTATTAATGGACCTAAACCATGACAACCCAGAGTTGAGACCAGGAGGCAGAGTTGCAGTCCTACACGCTTCTCTGCGCTTCCAGAGCAGTTACCCACCCATAATCCCATAATGACGGTGTCTGCCCCCCGGCCACTGAAATTTATAAAATCAAAAGCTAACAGAAGAGGAGTTATACATAATAATTTTAAAAAAATTATCACAACAGAAATAGCACCTCAAAATAAGAGAATTAAATGTGGACTCCTAAACATCAGATCTCTGTCAACTAAAGCTGTACTAGTAAATGATCTGATATCAGATTATCACATTGATTTATTTTGTCTCACTGAAACCTGGCTGGGTCATGAAGAATATGTTAGCCTAAATGAATCCACTCCGCCCAGTCATATTAATACTCACATTCCTCGAGGCACCGGCCGAGGAGGTGGAGTTGCAGCCATTTTCGACTCAAGCCTATTAATCAACCCTAAACCTAAACTAAATTATAACTCATTTGAAAGCCTTGTTCTAAGTCTTTCACATCCAACCTGGAAAACACGACAGCCAATCCTATTTGTTATAGTGTACCGCGCTCCTGGTCCCTATTCAGAGTTTTTATCTGAATTCTCAGAATTTCTATCAGGTTTAGTCCTTAAAACAGATAAAGCAATTATTGTAGGTGATTTTAATATTCATGTGGGCGTTGAAAATGATAGCCTTAGTACTGCGTTTATCTCATTATTAGACTCGATTGGCTTCTTTCAGTGTGTACATAAACCCACTCACTTTTGGCCACACCCTCGACCTTGCTCTGGTATACGGCATTGAAATTGAACATCTAACAGTCTTTCCACAGAATCCTTCACTATCAGACCATTATTTAAGAACTTTTGAACTCCTATTACTGGAGTACACACCAGTAGTCAAATACTACTACAGTAGATGTCTATCTGATAGTGCTGTAGCTAAATTTAAGGAAGAAATTCCATCTGAATTTAACTCAATGCTATGTCTTAACATAACAGAGGACTCTTATGCAAATTTCAGTCCGTCCCAAATTGATCATCTTGTTGATAGTGCTGCAGGTTCACTGCGAACGACACTTGATTCTGTTGCTCCTCTTAAAAAGAAGATAATAAAACAAAAAAGGGTAGCTCCATGGTATAACGCTGAAATCCGCAAATTAAAGCAAACATCACGAAAACTTGAAAGAAAATGGCGTTCCAACTATCTAGGAGAATCTTGTTTAGCCTGGCAAGATAGTCTTAAAATATATAAGAAGGCCCTCCGTAATGCCAGAGCAGCCTACTACTCATCACTAATAGAGGAAAATAAGAACAACCCCAGGTTTCTTTTCAGCACTGTAGCCAGGCTGACAGAGAGCCACAGCTCCATTGAGCCATGTATTCCTGTAGCCCTCAGTAGTAACGACTTCATGAGCTTCTTTAATGATAAAATTTTGACTATTAGAGAGAAAATTAATCACGTCCTGCCCTCAGCTGAAGCCAACCGATTTTCAAGCATAGAGGCGTTGGAGGGAGCTGTCAAACCTGATGTGTACTTGGACTGCTTCTCTCCTGTCGACCTTATTCAACTAAGCCTTCGACCTGTCTCTTAGACCCAATTCCAACTAGGCTGCTTAAAGATGTTCTACCATTAGTTAGTACGTCTTTTGTAGATAGGATCAATTTGTCTTTACTGACAGGTTATGTACCACAGTCTTTTAAAATAGCTGTTATTAAACCTCTCCTTAAAAAGCCCACACTCGATCCAGGGGTTTTAGCCAACTATAGACCTATATCTAACCTTCCCTTTATCTCTAAGATCCTTGAAAAAACTGTTGCTAATAAGTTATGTGACTTTCTAAATAACAATAGTATATTTGAGGATTTCCAGTCAGGTTTTAGAGTGCATCATAGCACAGAAACAGCACTGGGAAAATTACAAATGACCTTTTAATTGCATCAGACAATGGACTTGTCTCTGTACTTGTCTTGTTAGATCTTAGTGCTGCATTCGATACCATTGACCATCAAATTCTATTACAGAGACTGGAACATTTAATTGGAATTAAAGCTGGTTTAAATCCTATCTTTCAGACCGATCTCAGTTTGTTTATGTTAACGATGAATCATCCGAGCACACCAAAGTTAGTCACGGAGTTCCGCAAGGTTCTGTGCTTGGACCACTTTTATTTACATTATATATGCTTCCTTTGGGCAATATTATTAGAAAGCACTCCATAAAGTTTCATTGTTATGCAGATGATACCCAATTATATTTATCGATTAAGCCGGATGAAACTGATCAGTTAATTAAACTTCAATCATGCCTTAAGGACATAAAAACGTGGATGACCAGAAATTTTCTGATGTTAAACTCGGACAAAACTGAAGTTATTGTACTTGGCCCCGAACGCCTCCGCGACTCACTGTCGGCAGATATAATTGCTCTAGAGGGCACTGCCATAGGCCTCCAGCACCTCTGTGAGGAACCTAGGAGTTATCTTTGATCAGGATCTATCCTTCAACTCCCACATGAAGTACCTTTTTTCACCTACGTAACATTGCAAAAATCAGGCACTTCCTGTCTCGAAATGATGCAGAAAAATTAATCCATGCATTTGTTACTTCAAGGCTGGATTACTGCAATTCCATATTATCAGGCAGCCCAAAAAAGTCCCTTAAGATTCTCCGGTTGATTCAGAATGCTGCAGCACGTGTACTGACAGGAACTAGGAAAAGAGATCAAATTTCTCCAATATTATCTTCTCTGCACTGGCTCCCTGTGAAATCCAGAATAGAATTTAAAATCCTTCTCCTCACCTATAAAGCTCTTAATGGTCAGGCACCGTCGTATCTTACAGAGCTCATAGTGCCTTATTACCCCACTAGAACACTGACTGCGCTCTCAGAATGCAGGGTTACTTGTGGTTCCTAGAGTCTCCAAAATTAGAATGGGAGCCAGAGCCTTTAGCTATCAAGCTCCTCTCCTGTGGAATCAGATCCCAGTTCGGGTTCGGGAGGTAGACACCATCTCCACATTTAAGAATAGGCTAAAGACTTTTCTCTTTGATAAAGCTTATAGTTAGGGCTGGCTCAGGAGAGTCCAGAACCATCCCTTAGTTATGCTGCTATAGGCCTAGACTGCCGGGGGACTTCCCATGATGAACCACTCTCTCTTCACCTTTGTCCTTCTCTCCATCCGTATGCATTCTCATCCCATAAATGCATGTCACTAACTTGACTTCTCCCCTCTCCCGGAGTTTTGTGCTTTGTCGTCCGTCTCTTCTTTCTTACTGTCACTTTCAGCAGGTATTTCAGTGTCCGGAGATGTATCTGGATCGGTGACTATGGCGACCTGCTGGGGCAGTGTTGCTGTGTCTATGGTGCAGGGGACGAGTGGCTCAGGTCCTGCTCGTTGGGCTCCACCTGGAGCTGCTCGGTTGTCCGTCTGGACCCATCATCTTCCCTTATGTTTTACCACCTAAACATTTCTAACATAATAATATATATATATACAACAATTTTGCCATCATGGCTGTATATGTTATAGTTTTGATGCTATAAATCTATTCTATACTTACGACATCTATTGCATGTCTGTCCGTCCTGGGAGAGGGATCCCTCCTCTGTTGCTCTTCCTGAGGTTTCTATCATTTTTTCCCCTGTTAAAAGGGTTTTTTTGGGTAGTTTTTCCTTATCGAATCGAGGGTCTAAGGACAGAGGGTGTCGT
Source organism: Coreoperca whiteheadi (assembly GCA_011952105.1). NCBI lineage: Eukaryota > Metazoa > Chordata > Actinopteri > Centrarchiformes > Sinipercidae > Coreoperca > Coreoperca whiteheadi. Next base: position 5,211,118 of record CM022481.1, read on the forward strand.
ATGTTACAGATTGTGAAGCCCTTTGAGGCAAATGTGATTTGTGATACTGGGCTATATAAATAAAATTGAATTGAATTGAATTGATGTGTCTGAAATAGGAGTGCCACCACATGATTGCATAATGCCTCTCCAGCAGCACATGAGCAGGATCATCCATTTAATTGCACTTGTGCAATTGCATGCAGCACAATCTAGACATGGAGAACATACTTCAGGTAAAGCTTGAATGTTCAAGTTACAGGGTAAAATGCATCTTTATTCAAACTACATGTTTTACACAAGGTAAATTATTAATATTTACCACATAAACATCAGTGGATTAAGGAACAAAATATGAGAACAAGGAATCTGCAACAGCAGACATGAAACAGAACATTACAATCTGCAACAGCAGATCTGGACAGAGAGAGAGAGCATTTTGGAACAGCAACAAGAAACAATAACATGCACCTGAACCTTTGCAGATCTGAAACAATGCTCTATTCATTAGGCACTACCTATTACGAATTTGAGGTGGGGCTAATGTCTAAATCCCAAAATGTAAATTTGGTTAACGTGGTCAGAAAGGTAGGACTAAGTGTAACAGTCCCATTGATGCACAAAAGACTACAAAAAGCGAGTTAAGCATGTTGTTATGCATGGATAGAGCATGATTTTAGCCTCGTCATCCTAGCACTGAAACCTGCAGGATTTGAGGCTCCTCATTTTTCCTCATAAAACAGTAGCAGTTCGCACAAACTGCCACTTCCATATTACCTAAATCTGTCACTTCAATAATAAAGGAAAAGATTCTCACACCATACAGCTTATCTGACATGCTAGCAACATTTAAATGTACAGTAGGCAGTGCCTAGCTATGCTACCCAACATCTTGGGGCTCGTCAGGCAAAGTTTCGAAGCCACTGACAAACTAAATATGTATTACTGCCAATGATCGAAATTAATATTTTTTCGATTCATTAAAAAGAATGTTTTATCTGTCACACATATTGCACTTATCTGACACATTCATGTGCTATAAATACACTTGACTTTGACAGTCAAGCTAGCTAGCGAGAGCGAGTCAGCGGAATTCAAACACTTACTTGAAAATGAATTTCTCCCACAAGAACATTTATCTCTTCCTCGGTTTTGATGTTTCTACTTGAGAGTGTTCATTTACAATCCGAACCACATCATTGTAGATGACTTCGGCAGATTCTCGGAGGGACTTGGTCTAGCGGAAACTCTCGGCCTCCGCCATTGTAAAAAGATAACTGGAAGAGCCGTATCCCCACTCAGAGATGAACTTTTTTGCTCCACGACCAACTCAGGAATTGAGTAAGTGCTGGAACAGGGGCAGGGCTACATGGAACCTTCTGGGCAGCACAGCTGGGCGCAATTATCCATCAGGCACCAGTCCCTGCCAGATCGTCCATTTACCATGAGGTAACACAGATCAGCATCACACTAGTGCAAACTTAGTTTTGTTGTCTATCCTACCTTGAACTGACGCCTGCTCTGGTGAAGTCTCGGTCGCCTGTCACCACGGTCTGCCCGGTAGTCTCCAACCTCTATGCCTACCGCCGCCCCGTTCCGCCATCCCGAAGGCACGCAAGTGCTTTCCCCTTCCCCTGCCCAGCTCTGATTGAACCTGGTTGTCAATAAACCACTTGCTGTACCGCCCGTCCGCATTTGAGTCCATTTATTCAGTGGTTCTTAACACTTTGATGTTTTCCATGAGGTGACAACGTGCTGTATCTGTAGAGTGGTGTTTTCTAAACCCAAACTGCATAGGGTGTAGAAGTGCTTTGGCTTCCACATGCTCAACTAGTTGCCCAACCACCACTTTTTCAATTACCTTTGACCATATTGGGAGGATGGTGATAGGTCTATAATTTGATATTCCTTGTTTGTCCCCTGATTTGTGAATAGGGGTAACTTCTTCTTTTCCTTTTGGCTGTTCCCTTTCAGGGGTCGGCACAGCGAATCATGCGCCTCCATCAAACCCTGTCCTCTGCATCCTCTTCACTCGTCCTCTCTCACTACATCCATACATCTCTTCTTTGGTCTTCCTCTAGACCTCCTGCCTGGCAGATCGAACCTCAGCATCCTTCTACCAATATATTCACAGTCTCTCCTCTGAACATGTCCAAACCACCTCAATCTGGCCTCCCTGACTTTATCTTCAAAACATCTAACATGAGCTGTCCCTTAAATGTACTCATTCCTGATCCTGTCCATCCTCGTCACTCCCAAAGAGAACCTCAACATCTTAAGCTCTGCTACCTCCAGCTCTGCCTTTTGTCTTTTCTTCAGTGCCACTGTCTCTAAGCTGTACAACATCATTGGTCTCACCACCGTCTTGAACACCTTTCCTTTCATTCTTGCTGATACTCTTTTATCACACAACACACCTGACACTTTTCTCCACCCATTCCAACCTGCTTGCACTCGCCTCTTCACCTCTTTTCCTCACTCTTAACCGTTGACCCTAAGTACTTAAAGTCCTGCACCTTCTTCACCTCTGCTCCCTGTAACCTCACCGTTCCACCTGGGTGCCTCTCATTGACACACATGTATTCTGTCTTACTGCGGCTAAGCTTCATTCCTCTGTTTTCCAGAGCAGACCTCCATCTCTCTAGATTTTCCTCCACCTGCTCCCTGCTCTCACTACAAATCACAATGTCATCCGCAAACATCATAGTCCATGGAGATTCCTGTCTAACCTCATCTGTCAGCCTGTCCATCACCAGAGCAAACAACAAGGGACTTAGAGCCGATCAGCTCCTCTCTCGGCACCCTGTCATACGCTACTCTAAATCTACAAAGACACAATGCAACTCCCTATGACCTTCTCTGTACTTCCATCCTTATCTTCCCATCTCTGTCTCTTTGTCTGGCAAACCTGTACAAATCCACCTCTCCCGGTTTAGTGTCCAACCTAGCATAGAATTCCTCATATGCTCTTTGTTTGGCCTTTGCCACCTCTACCTACACCTTATGCTGCATCTCCCTGTACTCCTGTCTACTCTCTTCAGTCCTCTCAGTGTCCCACTTCTTCGTTGCTAACCTCTTTCGCTGTATATACTCCTGAACTTCCTCGTTCCACCACCAAGTCTTCTTGTCCACTTTCCTCCTACCTGTCTCCCTGATAGCTGTAGTGGTCCAGTCATCTGGGAGCACTTCCTGACCACCCAGAATCTGTCTCAGCTCCTCCCTGAAAACTACACAACATTCTTCCTTTTTCAACTTCCACCACTTCGTCCTCTGCTATGCCTTTATCCTCTTCATCTTCCTCACCACCAGAGTCATTTTACACACTACCATCCTGTGTTGTCTGGCTACACTCTCCCCTACCACTACTTTACAGTCACGAGTCTCTTTTAGATTACAACCTCTACACAAGATGTAGTCCACCTGAGTGCTTCTACCTCCGCTCTTATATGTCACCCTAAGTTCATGCCTCTTCTGGAGGAAAGTGTTCACTACAGCCATTTCCATCGTCTTTGCAAAGTCTACCACCATCTCTATTCTGCGTTCCTGTCCTGAAGACCAAACCTGCCCTTCACCTACATACCCATTGAAATCTGCACCAATCACCACTCTCTCTTACCTCTGGGGATGCTCTGCATCACTTCATCTAACTCACTCCAGAATTTCTCCTTCTCTTCTAACTCACATCCTACCTGTGGGGCATAACCACTCACAACATTGAACTTCACCCCTTCAATTTCCAGCTTCAGGATCATCAACCTGTCTGACACTCTTTTCACCTCTAGAACATTCCTCACAAACTCCTCTTTCAGGATAACTCCTACTCCGTTTCTCTTCCTGTCTGACCCATGGTAGAACAACTTGAACCCTGCTCCTAAGCATCTAGCTTTGCTATCTTTCCACCTGGTCTCCTGGACACACAGTATGTCCACCTTCCATCTCTGAATCATGTCAATCAACTCTCTAGCCTTCCCTGTCATAGTCCCAACATTCAAAGTCCCTACTGTCAGTCCTACATTCTTAGCTTTCCTCTTCTCTCTCTGTCTACGAACACACCTTCCTCCTCTCCTTCTTCGTCTTCGACCAACAGTAGTCCAATTTCCACTGGTACCCTGTAGGTCAACAGCACCAGTGGCGGTCATTTGTTAACCCGGGCCCCGACCAAGCTGTTATGGAAATCATTGTCACGATTCACATTTTTAATTTGGCATGTCGAATGCCCTTCCTGACACAACCCTCTGCATTTATCCACACTTGGGATGGGCACAAGAAGAATCTGGCTTGTGCCCCCTTGCGGTGAATAGGGGTAACTATGGCATGTTTTAGGGCATTTGGGAAAATGTTTGTGTTATTGAAGAATTTGTTAATTGTATTAATGGTTCCAGAAAATTATCTGTATACTTTTTAATAAAAGTTGAGTCTTGTCCAAAAATGTCTTTACTTTTAGAATTTGTCAAGCTGATGAGTATTGTCTTTATTTCTATTTCATTTACCGTTAATATTAATTTCTTGTGTCCTTATTTTGTTTATCGGGTTGTGATTTAGGCAATTTATGGGCGTAAAATTATGATCTGACATCCCAGTAATTAGGTTATACATTTTTTATTATTGTAAATCAAATCCAGCAACGTTTGCGAACTACTAGTGATTCTGGTCGGTGTGCTGATTATCTGGGTTAGAGTGTACTTAGTAGTTATCTTCTTCAGTTTGCTTCTAACTTTTTTATCCATTCAATTTAAGTTAAAACCTTCCATAAGAATAAATTCACGCAATGTGCAATTCAAGGATGTGCATTAGGTCATCATAGAAAGTTTCTTTGGCAGATGGTGGTACCACCAGACGTTGTTCGTTTGCACAGCGCAGGGACCTGGCAGCAACATAGAATCGAGGGTCTAAGGACAGAGGGTTTCGTATGTTACAGATTGTAATACCCTTGGAGACAAAATGGTTATGATTTATTAAGTTATTTGTTGGGTCAGATATATGTTGTACAAGGTTTAAAGAGTCCATAACAGGAATGTCATCATTATTAGGAACCACGATAGAGCAAGATGGACTCACCCTGGATGTGTATGCTGCATGATAGCTATTGTGTGATGGTCTGTCATTGATTACGACTAGGATGATAGAGAAGCTTTCTAGATTGTCACAGGAATTATTTGGGCTGTAGGGGGAGCAAGTGGTACGAATCAGAGGTGAAGAGGTCACTGGGGAGGAAGAGGAGGAATCAATGACCGGTTTGTAGTCTAGAGCTGTTGTTGAGCAAGTGGTGTTTAGTCAGTGAAGTGAGGCTGTAGTAAATGCATGGAAAATGTTTGCAGAAAGTCCTCCTGTACCATGGAAGTTGGGGTGGATACCACCTCTGCTAAAAAAAGGAAGTTCATTCCCAAAAATTTCAACTGTTAAAATTGTCAATAAAAAACACATGGTGAGATGGACAGGCTGCCTGCAGCCACGTGTGAAGAAGAGCAGTCGGCTAAAACGACTGATGCCCTGGCCTAATGTGGGAATAGGGCCTGAGATGAAAACACAGTTTTTGAGTTTGTTAAAAAGATGGTTCAAATCCTGTTTTAAAACTTCAGAGTGCAGCTTGGTGGTATCGTTAGTACCAATATGGATAATAACATTGTGAACATGTGTGTGTTTCCTGAGAACACATAGGCTCTACTGCATGATGGCCACAGTTTTAGCACTTAATGAGGCAGGGAATCTGCGGCCAGAGGAGGGAAGTCATGTGGGTCGAGGATGTTGTATTTATTGTCCAGCTGAATGTTATAGTTATGAGGTGCAGGAGGGGAGCACCTCCCTCTCCGAATGAGAGCACCAGCTTCCAGGACTTGTGGTGCAATGGAATGGAGCTGACCGGGGCTTTAGGCTTAGCCCCAAGCCGTGACCAGGAGTCAACAAGGGACAGTGATGGGAGGAGGGGCATTAGCAGGAGGACAGTGAGCGATGGCACCAGACTTTTGAGTATTGTCAACTTCATCAGCCCAGGGAGCAGTGGCATCAGGCTCACGGGAACAGATTGTCCATTTGTGCTGGACCGAAAGTGATGGTATGTAGGAGTTTTTTAGCTTCCTTGATCTTGTACAGTGTGGAGATTCTTCCTTCCAGCTCTGCGAGCTTATCGATCAGGCGGGCGGAACTGACACAGCCAGATGGGGAGGTGAGTGGAGCCATTAGGGGCGGCTGTGGCCTGGTGGCCATCTTGAGCAAGATACTGAATCCCGAGGGCTGTGTCTTTGTGTGTGAATTGTTAGATTACTTTGTACTGATGGCTCCTGCCATGAGTGTATGAATGTGTGTGAATGTGATGTGTAGTGTGAAAGCACTTTGAGTAGTTGTAAGACTAGAAAAGTGGTATATAAGTACAGTCCATTTACCATTTAAAAAAAACATACATGTTATTAATATACACTAATTTGCATCAGAAATCAATGAAAGATAAGGTTTTTTTGCAGACAATGTAGACGTGCTGGTTTGGTTCTGCACTGGCTGTACAGAAAGCTTTATTCCCATTGTGGAACACAGTGAGCTGCTGCTGTAGGTGTGTGTCCTGCTGATCTACTTGTATAAATCAACATCAAGCTGTTTCAATTTCCAAAGGACTTTTTCACTGTTAATTTCAGTCTCAGCCTTCCCAAAACCATGCCATTTATCAGTATGCTTATTTGTTGGACCCTTTGTTGGACTGTTATTTTGATATACTCTGTCTTAAGTTTATTATAGTACGCGAATAACAGCATTAACAATGTGTTTTTATCAATCATAATGGTATTTAGTTGAAAAACATTCATTGAATGTAAGGTGAATGTTTAATGTTCAGTGCCACATTCCAGTTTGGACAAAATACTGTATATTCATCCCTGCAATATTGTCCATGAAGCATTCACGGAACAATGACGATAGGACACATTTTGAGCAAACCACACCCAAAATGATAAAGTGAAATGTCACAGATTCCTCTTGGTAGTCACATTGTCCATATATTGCTTCATTTTTATTCTTCAACTGCACTTGTGCTTTTTTTTAACCCTTTTTCTTTTCCCACATTCAACTCTCCTCCCTGTTGTCAGGAGTCAAAAGCAGCTGCACCTTTTTCCTTGTTGATAGGCCTCCGGCTAATTGGAAGGCATCGAGAGGGGCCAGCTGGATATTATTACTGCTAATGAGGATTTACAGCTACGGCGTTGGGTCTCAGAGTGTGTCTCAAATTATAATTATAAGCCAAATAATATCAGGCAATACTATGGTAGCAGAAAGACCAGCCACAAAGAGATTCCACAAGCTGAACACATCAGCTGCTGTGCAGCACAGTCCCTACAGCTCCTGCTTGGAGAGGGAAGTGAATAAAACATAAAAACTGCACAAAAATTGAGAAAACAGCTCCATATACAGTGTTTGACACATAGCATTATGATGCAACAAATTTATCTCTGAGACGAAATGAAGAAATTAGTGGAAGCAGAGGCTGACATGGCAGCATGTTTTATTTATGCCAGAACAGGTTGTGCATGAGGCAGGAGGAAAGAGCCTCTTTATGCTACATTACGACTGAAGTCCAATAGTAATCACCAAACATATCTCTGAACACAGTTTGGCTGCAGTCAAAATATACTTTGCTGGCTGCAGAGTTAGAAATAAAGGTAGGATAATATCATTAGCAAACATTAACTAAAGCTTCTTATGGCTGGAACATTGCAGTTCTGCTAAATCATTATGTGAAATGTAAGAACAGCTATCCATTGTTAATGGTTGACAATTGTGTGGATAAAAGGTGGAAATGAAGGCAGCACAATAATTATTAGTGAAATTGCAATACTTAAAGTGGAAATAGACAACTTGTTTGGTTTAAGTTATCATTATGAAGTAAATATTGATTGCGTACTGTAATGGCTATAGAATAATGACACCATCCACATTTAGATTGGTTCCCTATAATCCTCGCTTTAATAATCCTATCCTATTCTGTCTGCCACCGGGCATGATTTTTCCCAGAAAAATGAATTCCATTTACAGCATAAACGTATTTCTATTATCACTACTTATATCTGCGTACGCTATGTTTTAGTTGCATTGAGTATACTACCTGAATAAACTTGTCTTTTGATGTCTAGAAGGCTTCTTTTCCTGTTAGCTACAGTAGCTAACCCAGTTCACTTTTCTCAAGAGATTTATATCTGCTTTCATGTTCCCATTATAGACTACATGAATGAACAAGCTCACACCCCATCCATCCAACCCCTGCTGTAGTTACTTGTTTGTGCGTTTGAACGTTACTCAAACTATGTTTTTACTATGTAATTCACATCATTACAATAGCTTTTGCCTGTTCCCAAAATCAATATAAAACTGTGACAATTTCAATTTACCTCTTCAATGCTTCTTTCTTCTGACTTATTTCCAAAGTGCTGTTGATCATTTCTTCAACGAGCTAGGCTTCGAGAAAACCGGAAGACGATAGAAGCATCTTTGCGACAGTGCTGCAACAATAATGCCACATTGTACGAAATACCTGAAGTGTAGGTCCGAGCCAATAGTGGCCACCTGGAAAGACATGGCAACAATTACACTTTCCATTTTCAAGGGACTGCCCAGAGGACAATTTTGCATCTCACAATAGTATTTTCTTTGTCTCATCAGACAGAAATCTGCTTGTTATTTAGAGCGTACTGATTTCTTAACCTGTTTCTCCTAAACCCCCTGTTACGTCCCAGTCTGCGGGTGTCGGAAGGCAACAGAAATTAAAACACGTAAACAGCAGTTTGAGTGACCAGAAATAAAATGAGCAATTTATTGCCACACACTTTACATGAATGTAACACACAGTGACAATTTACAAGGTAAAGCAAAGGACGTCAGGGTGAACCAAGGCCAAAACAATAAACAAAAGATCCCTATTGGCTCGGTGGAACCCTAACTAAACCCTATCCAAAAAAAAGTACAAACCAAAAGACATTTGCTAAACCCTCACTCTCTAAGCTAAATCAAAACAGGAGAAAATCAATGTCACAAATGAAAATGGCCGTTCACCCCTAAGGCTTCGTGCACTCTTAACAATAGTTCTATTTACAAAAATGTACAAACGTAGGGCTGGCAGTAAAGCCAGCACTAGCAACAAAATGATACAGTTCTCATAATTGTTTTCTCTCAATACATGACTCTTCAACTCTGCTGTCAACACCAAATTCTCCTCTCCCTTAAGCTGGCTACTGCAGTCAGCCAATCAGCAGTTGTCACATCATCCGCTGTCCCCCCAAATCCACGCTGGCCCCGACATCTGTAGATGTCGTTTCAACCTGACGATTCAACTGTTTCTGCTCGCATCTCGGCATGCCTGAGTGACATCGCGCTTTGGACAAAAGACCATCACCTGCAGCTGAACCTGGACAAAACGGAACTACTTGTGATACCGGCCAACCCAAAGATTTACCACGACCTCTCCATTCAACTAGGCTCAACGACCGTTACTCCGTCCAGCACGGTCAGAAACTTGGGGGTGGTAATTGATGATCAACTAAACTTCAAAAGCCATGTCGCCATCACCATCTGGTCCTGCAGATTCATCCTCTACAACATCAGGAAAATCAGACCTTTCCTATCGGAGCAGTCTACACAAGTCCTAGTCCAGGCTCTCTCACTCCCCCTCCAAAAACAGTTTATGCACACGCACATAAGAGAACTAATACAGCTGGACATAACACTCCCCCTTAGCAGACCAGTTTGAGAATAACAGGAGAAACACAAGAAAAGCAGAATATCTTATTCTGTGCTCATAAGCTTCTCAGAGTTGTCTTCTTAACAAACTTATGGAGCAATAAATAAAGAGAAAAATGCTTGCATTATTGAGATCTCAATATTGTCTGACTTTGGTATCATGCATGTCTTATGTATGACTGAGAAATGGCTTGGTGGTAGTAATTTATGAAACACGTGTATATAAATTAAACGTGAAGGAAAATTAATGCACAAACTCTTTTTTTAGAAATTAATTACAATCTGGAAAATGTTACACCCCGAAAAATAAATGATTAGATTAACTTAATTTAATCACACCAAATTGAGGAGGTGGCACGGTGATAGAGCGGTTCGCGCCCCTGCCTCCCAATAAGGAGATCGTGGGTTTGAATCCCGGACCAGACCAGGATCTCTCTGGGTGGAGTCTGCATGTCCTCCCCGTGTTACCGTGGGTTTTCTCCGGGTTCTCCGGCTTCCTCCCACTGTCTAAATACACGCATGTGTAGGTTAATTGGTAACTCTAAATTGTCCCTAGTGGATGAATGTGAGTGTGAATGGTTGTCTGTCAATGTGTCAGCCCTGTCCACTGTCCAAGGTGTACCCCGCCTAAGGCCTAAATTCACTGGGATAGGCTCCAGTCACCTGCAACCCCTAATGGGAACAAGTGGTAGTGACTGACAAATTGAGGAAAACCTCACATCTGGCATAAACAACAGATACCAAGATTTGTGTTCTTCTCGAACTTTCTTTAACATACAACACAACATAACTCGAAATTCTTTTCAATGCATGAAAAAATTGCCCACTTTTTTATATATGGCATATATGTATATATGTGATTTTGCCCACTTTTTTATGCCAGTCCTGCAACTGTATGGTCGTTTTAGAGCATGTAGTTTGTGATGCTTGTGAGCGCGTTCTTTTATTTGCAGGACAAAAAACGACTAGAGACTCCATCTTCCTTTTAAGATTCTTACTTTGCCATTAGAATATTAAAATGCATGTACATGGCTTCTCTCCCTTCAGGGACTCACAGCACAGGCCACCCGAAGGTGGGCCTAACCTGTAGCCCATCCAAAAGAGAAGAACAACAACTTAAGGATTATACAAAGTATATATGTGATTTTGCTGCTTCTAATTGGTCAGAAATTAGTTGGGGGAGGGGGCGTGGTTTAGACTTGCTTCCCTTGTTGAATCACCGCGTGGTGACGTCATCTCTACCAGCATCTGCAGCCAAGGAATATCCTGGGAATATGTAAACATCACCTCCATAGATCACAATAGCCTCTGTCTTTGTAACTGATTTACTACTTTTTCTGACAAAGTTACTCATGTTTAGTTCTATTTACTCATGCAATCAGGGCTCTGTTATCATTATAGGATCTGCTTTCTATACTTTCCTAGGGGGCAATAAAAGTCTAACAACACCTCCAAACAAAGACACAAGGGGGGGTTTATCACCCTTACACACAAAAAGGAAGTCAGCTGCATCCTGACACACAATTAGTGATTATTTCAAAAGAATATATTTAAAGCATCTTTACATACAAAAATATTTTTCCTCAACATACTTTTCAATTAGAGTATAAAAAAACCATGTACATGGATCCCTTTTGTTTAGAAAACCACAAATCTGCACGCAGTCAGCTGCAGCCCTGTCCCAAAAGAAGATTGACTCCATCTTCCTTTTAAGATTCTTACTTTGCCATTAGAATATTAAAATGCATGTACATGGCTTCTCTCCCTTCAGGGACTCACAGCACAGGCCACCCGAAGGTAGGCCTAACCTGTAGCCCATCCAAAAGAGAAGAACAACAACTTAAGGATTATACAAAGTGATATATGTGATCTTGCTGCTATCTAATTGGTCAAAACGTTGTGTTGGGGGGATGTGCTGTAGCTCTTTCCCTCGGTTCACAGCATCGTGATGTTATCTTCCTCAAGCCAGAGTGGTCAGCGCCTGTGAACGTAAACATCTCCCAAAAGGTCACATTATGACCTCTCCCTTAGCTATTTTATGGCCCTTATCTGACAGTTAATCTAAGATGCTTTACTCCTTTGGTCACACAAAGGGGTCCTTCTTATCATTGAGGGTCTGTTAATTCTCTGAGTAAATGGGGGGTTGTCAGCACCCCTGGAAACACACACACAGTTATATCAACAATGTAGGGACTACTACTAAAAGGAAATGTTTAAACATCTTAACAACAGTATAACAAATTATTTCACTCTAACATGCTGTTGAATGGAGTTATACCGAGTGGTGTTAATATTTGGTCAACTCTGAAATAAACTGGAAAGCTAGACTTCGGCAAAAACAAGAATCTATGTTAAGTGAATTCAAGAAAGACAGGTATTATTTTCAGGCTGTCAGTCAGTCAGTCATTTTCTTCCGCTTCTTCCCGTTAGGGGTCGCGGGTGACTGGAGCCTATCCCAGTGACTTTGGGCCTTAGACGGGGTACACCCTGGACAGTGGCCAACTCGTCGCAAGGCTGACACATAGACAGACAACCATTCACACTCACATTCATCCACTAGGGGCAATTTGGAGTCAGCAATTAACCTAAACATGCATGTCTTTGGACGGTGGGAGGAAGCTGGAGAACCCGGAGAGAACCCACGGTAACACAGGGAGGACATGCAGACTCCACCCAGAGAGATCGTGTGACGTTGGTCTGGTCCGGGATTCGAACCCACAAACTCCTTGCTGGGAGGCAGGAGCTCTAACCACTCTATGAAATAGCTACAGATGTCAGGTGCTGAGAGTAACAGTGCATCAGTCAACCACAATAAGAGCTCTACAAAAAATGGCCTATGGAAGCATGGCTAAACAGGTACCATCACGGCCACTGATTCGGGTTTCCTGTGTAGCCAGCAGATATCTGGGGCAAGACTTTCTCTGCAGTCCGCTTAGCAACTTGATACACGAGAATGACACATTTTGGCTAATCTCTTTAAAACAGATATCTGCATATAAATGTAGATAACATTTATAACATAACATAAAAAAGCTAATAAAAAGCTTAATCGTCAACAAATGATAGCTGATGGATTTTTCTGCATTTTGGCCAATGTGTTCCGCCACTTTTGCTCTCCACACAGAATGTTTTCCTGCATGCAACCAGAGCCCATTCTGAAGTTTTCCAGAGAGGAATTGAGTCACATCCAAGATGTTGGACAAGGTTTTGAAATCAAAAGTCAAAATTTAAAGCAGTGTGTCTTGCAAACATTATACTTCATGAAGAACGCTATGTACTGTCAAATACGATGGTTGAAGCATCATGATATTGGATACCCTTTTGATTCAGCGGAGCCATGACATTTTCTTAAAATTGAAGAATGGAGCAAAATTAAGGAGGCCACTGCAAGATAAACTTAGTCTTTCAGCAGGACAATAATTCTGCAATCTAGTATAATCATGTGCTTTCTCCACTGAGATACATTTCACAAGCAACTCACTGTGTATTCCTTCAGTCTCTCACGGTCTTCATTTGATAAGTGCAGTAAGATCTCGTGAAAGTGCAAGGGGAGAGTGCTAGGCCAAACGGATGGACCTGATACATGTAAGATTTGCCCCCAAAAGCAAGGAACTGCCGATGTTCCAGCAGGATAGAGACATTGAAGTGCGAGTCCTCTAGATCGATTGTGACAAACCAATCCCAGGACTGAATTTGGCTCACAATCATGGGGATCTTCAGCATCTTGAACTGAAGTCTCCTCAAAGACCGGTTCAGCTGACAAAGATCCACAATGGGGCGCAACCCTCCATCCTACTTTCTTTTTCTCCAAAATCCCTTGGAATCTTGGAGGTCAGGACCCGAACTGAAGCCTGTACCCCTTTTGAAAGAAAGAAACACCCAGTGTGGCACCCTAGGCAACGCTTTCCAAGCGGGCAGAAAGTCCACTAGGAGAACCAGCCACTTGAAGCTTAACGGAGCAACCTCGGCTACCCGAAGCATCACTGCGATGGGAACTGACCGAGCAACAGTGTCTACAGACCTCTTCATAGAGGGTCCTGGATCTATAGGACCAAGCCTCTCCAGGCTGACACCTGGAAATTGCGGTGTAGAAACTACGGTGTGCTGAAGCGCTTGTGTGGCAGGAAACAACCGATGTAAGATGTCTACAGGCCTCTGTAGAGAACACAAACTCCGCCTGACTACTGCATCTCCATGCAGGACTCGAGGTGTGGGTTGCATGAATCTCTGTGGGGGATCCGATGTACGCAAACCATCAGGGACTTTCTGCTGAAGCCTGTTTAGCAAGGAGGACGGTCCTCAGGTCATTTTTCTCCCTCCTGGAAATCAGGTGAGTGGGCTGCCGCAAGCCCCTCGACCACTGGGGAGGGGCATGCTGCGCCACGCTCTCTCTTTCACGCTCCCTGGGACCTCTGACGATGGGGGATAAACTGCTGCTTGCTTCTGCACCTCCTGAAAATACTCAACCACTGAGCCGACAGCCTCCCCAAAGAGGCCAGGAGGCGAGAGCGGGGCATCAAGGAGGAAGGCTTTGTCCTTTGTCCAACAGATTGGTTGCCTGGCGGAGCTTTCTCACATCCTTGGATGTGAGGGTCCCACCATCGTCGAGGTCCCCCAGCAGGTAGGCCTGATACTGCAAGACCACCATGGTGTGCAGGCACACACCGGCCTGACCCGCTGCCATGTAAGCCTTGCCCACTAAGGATGACGTAGTGCTAGGCAACGTCAGAGCCTTGAGGGACAAAACGGCCTCAGGAGATAAATACAACGCAAAAATCTCCTCATTACATTGTAGCCAGTCCCTTGAAGCCCCACGATCGAAGCATAATGGCGACTGGTGGGGCTCAAAAGCTGTGATGAAAATGGCTTGGACACCACACCTCCACCCCCACACCTGCGATCACCACGAGTACCACCGGAAAAAACGGCAGCTCACGACGTGGGTGAGGAGGTGGAGCCCGGAGAAAGCACTCATCAAGCTTACTACACCGATGAGCCTCTAGCTCCTCCGCCGGCCCATCAATGTTGAGCCTGGCCACAGCACAGGTAACCACCTCCAGCAGCTCCTCATACTGCGGGGACTGGGCTGACGAGGCACCCACGTCACTGCCTTCCAATCTAAGGACATCCACCTCTTCAGAGCCAGACGGCCCCAGCTCGGGTGTCACATTCGGGGCGGAAGAAGCCGCGATGCGGGCTTCCAGATCCTGAATGTGAGTGTAGGAACTAGCGGACGAGAGCTGAGAAAGGGCCAAAGCCGTCTCACCCTCGTCCCCTAGATCCATCTGCGATCACCACGAGTACAGGCGCTGGGCTGCATTGATAGCTGCAGGACCCTCACCAAGTGGAGTGCAGAGCTGGCCACTCTCCTTGAAGAGAGCCATCCGAGAGCCGAGCGTTCTCATGGGGAGATGCTCACAATGCTCGGAGTCACCCCTTCGAGGGCTGACAGAGCATACTCTTGGCCCAGACAGCTAACACACATATTGTGCTTGTCGCCGCTTGGGATAAAGCACGGGCAGGGAGGAACGTAATGTTTCTCACTCGTCATTTTCGGCTGGTATAGTACACAAACACAGAACGTTTGCTGAAGATTAGAAGACTGACAACAACAGTGAAGCCGGCTCCCTTTATAACTTCTGGTTACAGCGGTGTGCATCACGTGTTGCCATTACACTAGTCAAGATTGGGCCAGGTTGTACAGGAGATTCAGATGCGGTCACACTGGAGGCATT
The DNA here is from genome assembly GCA_011952105.1 of Coreoperca whiteheadi. NCBI lineage: Eukaryota > Metazoa > Chordata > Actinopteri > Centrarchiformes > Sinipercidae > Coreoperca > Coreoperca whiteheadi. The sequence goes on from CM022481.1 coordinate 5,226,546, forward strand.
GCCCATGGCATCGCCGTCAAAGCGGTGAAGTTCCCTTGAAAGGGAACTGATGTTTTAGGGTAACCTAGTCTACTGAGAAATGGCTAAAAGTTACGATTACTTATTTTTATCACTCATTCTATTGAAGCAAACACACAATGTAGATATATATTCAGAATCACTTACCCTTGACCCTTAAGAGGTTCTGATAATCAGGTTTGTTACTTTTGATCAGAGCTAGCTGGTTCCCCCTGTTTCCTGTCTTTATGCTAAGCTAAAATAACTGGCTGCTCGCTGCAGATTTATGTTTGGTATACAGACATGAAAGTGGTATCAATCTTGCGGCTGTGGCTCGGTGGCAGAGCGGTTGTCCACCAATCGGAAGGTTGGCGGTTCGATCCCGGCTTCCCCCGGCCATGTGTCGAAGTATCCTTGAGCAAGATACTGAACCCTGAACTGCTCCCGAAGCTGCGCCTTCGGTGTCTGAGTGAGTGTGAATGATTAGTTTAAGTTGTACTGATGGGCAGTTAGCTCCTGCCATCAGCGTGTGAATGTGTGTGAATGGGGTGAATGTGATGTAGTGTAAAAGCGCTTTGAGTAGTCAGAAAGACTAGAAAAGCGCTATACAAGTACAGTCCATTTACCATTTTATTTGCAATAAAGCAAATACGTGAATTTCCCAAAGTTTCAAACTATTTTGTTTAAAGTATTTTAGGTATGTGAGTAGCAACCAAAAATGTTCACAAAGGTTGTTCAGCTTGGAAAGAGATTGTTCACAGTTCCATTTGTCACTGTAAGTGCTGTTAGTGCAAGACATTAATGAAAAAACTGGATACCGTACTCCAAAATGACGCCCAGTCACTTGAATGAAAATTTTAAGATTTGATTTTTGCAATCAATAATGATTGATGGTTTTTACCTGGATTTACTTAGTTCTTCTGAATGAGACCATAATATTTTGGACACTAGATTAAAGTACCCAATGTTTATATACTGTAAATAATGCAAAAAATGTATTGACAGCATTTCTATTGTAATCAGGTGAGCATGGAGACGTCCAGCTGCTCAGAGAGAGACAAGTGGGGAGGGGAGTCTTGAGGAAAAAGCCTGTTCAAAACACAATCACAGCTCTGAGATCTCAGCACCTGCTTTGTTATAGCACCTGATGTTGTGCCAAACTGCATGGCTAAGCAAAAACTGACAAGTGGAGAAGCTCTGTGTTGCATGAAGGGAAAGCTCATTATATGAAGTTCAAAATCATTGTGAGGACCTGGACTGAAATAGCACTGCAGTCGACGATTCACGTAACGTCTAAGAAGTTGTAAAACTCACATGGAAATGTATCCAATCAATGAACTATTTATATGCATATGGAAGTTGGAGATCTTTCTGAATTTCTGACAGTGAATATCTCCCACTTGGTGCAAAGAACTAAGTGTCAACAAACTGGTAGCACAATGGCTGCAAAGTCTCCATTGTTAGCAGTTATATCTAAATAAATCCAATATTAAGACACTTGATTCAGTTAATGTAAAATGACCTATACAGTTTCTTTCTGGTTTCACTTGTTGACAAACCACTACACATCCGTAACGTCGCAAAAATAACTAATTTAAGCTATTTAAATAATGTGACTACAAGAATAGCAGTGGGGATAACCATGTGTTATCCCTAGTCAGTAGTTTTGCACTCGCCACCCTAGTTGTAGTTAGAGAAACACAACTCTGGCAAAATAAAGGTCTGGGCAAGTAGCACAAGCCTCCTAAAGCTTTACAAATACATTTATAGTATCCAAATATAGTTTTGCATAAATTATCTTAAACCCTTGTCTTTGAGTCCAACCCAAAGTAAACAAAGAAAATCGTCCCCAATTGTAGCCAACTGCATAGGGGATCTGTAAATGCTTGTTTCTTTACATGCGCCAGGCTGTGGGTCGCTGTCAAACATGTGTTCATGCTAAAGAAGAAAAAGCAAATGAGACAAGGTTTTTTTTAACATTATTGTCTTCTAATTACATTGGGGTATGGTATGACTGTGTTATGAGTCTGTCCTTGCTCATGAATGACAGTAAACATTTCTGTGGCTGACAGCTGCTATGGTAGTATAGACCGAGGCATCTGTCTCATGCTGATGATGCAGGCGGCCAGGACTGATAATGCATGTCGATGGCAGGCAGGTAATACAGCTGGATAAAGTAGCTAATGCAGCTTGTCAAGTGCCAGATCTATGGATAGCTTTTCCTGGTCTGCACTAAAGGTTGCAGGTCATTAAGCCTTTGAACCCCCTTCATCTCTCCCTCTTCTCTCTTTCTCACATACTTTTTTGCTTCTTTTTCTTTCTGTTAATATCAGTTTCCTTTATTCCTTTCTGTATCAATCTCTGTCTGTTTCTGTATGTTTCCATCTCTGTCTTCACCATTCACCTTCCTCCTAGTCTAAAAATAGATGGCATCTGTATAATAGTCCTCTTCCGCTCCACTCCCTTTCTCTGATTTATGCCAGTAACCTGCCACAATGGGAGGCTCAGCAGAATACCAGATCTCACAGTTTAGAACCCAGTAATCATTTCATGCTTGTTCAGCTGGCGAATGGAACAAGATGCCATTCAAGGGTTACAGGGAAGCAAAGTCAGTCAAAGATGATTAGCAGCCAGTGAGCAGGGTCACCTAAAGGCTGGTTTTGCTGACATACATAAATGTTGCCAAAAATTAGCACCACCAAAATTTGGGTCAGCACCAGAATACTCCTCAACAAACTGTAATCTCAAATGACTCATTGAATATCCCTCCTTACCTTTTTTGAGCTAAGAAAATATAAGCATTATAACTAACAGGTGCTTGCAAAATATCTTCTGAATTATAAAACAATTACAGTTGCCTTTGACTTGCGCCTCAGCGAATGTAAACCTTAAAGCTGTTCTAATGAATATTTTTATATTAATAGTGGATCAAATGAGACTACCTCTAATGTGAAAGGTGTCGCTCATAGTGACCAACCCACAGAGAATTATCACCCAATTTTGCAGTTCGTCTTAACTCTACAGAGCTTTTTGCCATCTTTTAGCTAATTTCTTTGGTTTTACAACGTTACTGTTTTGGTTCAGTCTCACCGCTCTCATTAGCCACAGCAGGAAGCTATGAATGGCAGATCAGAGTTAGCGACAAGCTGGTGAACATAGTGGTCTTTTTTCCTTTTGTCTCTACATTCATGAGTTGAGTAAAATATTGTCTCTCGGCTCACACTGTTCGCATTCATTGCACCCCCTATGTGAGCAGCCAAGCTAAAACTCTGAAACACACCTTTTGACCGAATAATTTGCTTCCAAAGAAATGCTTGACCTAACTAGTCAACCACAGCAAACGTGAAGCATACATTTATTTGGTCAAATTTGTTTTCATTGTAATTACATCATACCAGAAGTTATGCTAACTTCCACTTCCTTCCAGTGACCTCACAGCACAGGACTAAATTAAAACTGTTAAAAGGAGATTCACTTCAAACTAAGGCTGCAAAATTGATGCGTTAATAACGCGTTAACACAATTTCATTTTAACAGCACTAATTTTATTACCGCAGCGCGCATTTTCTGTTTGATCCGTGGCCTAGCCCATAGTTGGACAAATCGAGAGCACCCACAGACGTAAAGGATGCAGCAGCAAACAGAAATAGGGAAAGAAAAGGGCTAACATTAACATTACTATTCTGAAACGTTATATAGCCTACATAAGCTACCCTTTTTTCTGTTTAACTTTTATTAGACTCTAGGTTGAAATAAAAGAAAAGGGCGTTTTTACACTGAGCACGTTTGCTGCAGTCCAAATCCTAGCGCACTAGTTCTCGGTTTCCGCTGCAGCGCTGGTCAGCTCGATTCTGTTGAACCCTGGTGCATTTGTGTGCATTTTAAATAATCACAAACATCCACAGGGTATGATAGAAAACAGAACGCGGGTCAATATATTGGATGAAGGGGTATTTTTTTTTCATGCTTGTAAAGGGACTCTGAGGAGATTGCATGCGCAATGCGCGAATACCACTTATGTGTTTTATTGAACTATACATTACAATCGGCTATAACGAATGCGCAGGTTACTTTTCTGAACAAGAGCGCTCCAGAGTCCGTGTTTCTCACACTGTTCACATGAATCGTGGCACAGTTCGAGTGCAACCGAACTCAGAGCAGCTCCTTTAGGTAGTCTCGGGTTCGGTACCCTGGTGCGCTCCCAGGTCCACATGACAGCTTTCACATGACCAATATTTCATGCAAACTGTGCCCCGTTCTGAACTAAACTACCAGTGTAAAAACTGCCTTTATTTATATTCTTGAAATGAGAGAAATAACTGCTTATTCTGAATTTTTAAGCTTAGGCTTAAGAGATATGTACAAGTTGTTTGAAAAACATCTATAGCCTTTGATACATGTCTAGTCTTCATGCTCTGATGGTTTTACTAATAATAAATGTACATTTGCATAAAGCATGCATAGTTGTTCATACCCACGTTAATTAGAGTATTAAAAACTTATAAAATATTAATTTAAGGTACATTTAGAACTGATAAAAATGTGTGATTAAGTTGCGATTAATTGCGAGTTAACTCATGACAATCTGATTAAATATTTTAATCGATTGACAGCCCTACTTCAAACACATTGCCTTGAACACCTTTTTTCATATCACATCTTGTTGCACTTTCCTGTAGTTGCATGTTGTGATGGTGTGATGAAAATGATGAAAATTAAACAAATTTAAAAAAAGTATGTATGATGATCAAAAGCCTGACTTAGACAAAATTAAATGCTAATTTTCTGAATAATTATCCTGGCCTTTTCTTGTGTTACAGCAGCGTTTCAAAATCTTAACACATTACATCAAATATAAATACACATGATGGCAAATTTAAAGCAATTCATGACACAAGATAAAAATCACATATCAAAAATTAAATAGAAGAGAGTATTAGAGAATGTTCTAGTTGTGTTGTCTAGTTGAGTAACCTCATGGGTTGCCTAATCTTCAGACCCTCTAAATCATCTCTCCTGACACAGCTGACTGGGGAGCTGGACAGTGTGAGTGATGTCATGTTCAGTTAAAATCCCCTAGTGCAGTGAGTTGTGAATACAGGAATGGTGGATTGTCTAGTAATTCATTGACAGGAGAAACATACACATGGTTCAACTGGCCTGGTTAATTCTCTGGAGAATAGCAAGGGGCAGAATTGAGTTCAAAGGTCAAATGAGAAGTAGTGAGCTCCATTTGACACCCATCTAGAGATTGGCACTCCTGCTGATATTATAAACATTTATGAAGCTTTGCACATCGAAGCTATTGCACTTTAGTGAAACAGTGTTTCTGACATCAGTGTTTTGGATGTAGAATGACATAGCCAGGTCCCTTATACTTACAAAATACAAACAGGGTTTTGAACATTCAGCCCTGTCTTTAGTCATCCTTCAATTTCTCCAACTCTCACTCACGAACCAACCCATAAATTGTCAAACTGAATTTTTCTGTGAATGTATAATAAATAAATGCACAACACATCTACTGTAGAATGTTGCATTTGATGTAACATTGTAGCACTGGTGGAAAGTAACTAAGTACATTTACTGAAGTACTGTACTTAAGTACAATTTTGAGGTATTTTTAGTTTGTTAGAGTATTTCCATTTAATGCTTTATACTTCTACCGCACTACATTTCAGACGGTAATATTCACAGGACTTCCTGAACTTTTTAACACTCAATCCATCAATAATACATCTGTATTGATTGAAGAGCACATTAGGGAAAAAAGACTTGACTTCATGTGTTTGACAGAAACATGGCACCAGCCAAAGGTGTACTCTGCCCTACATGAAGCCTGTCCCCCTGGATACAGTTACTTGGAAGCAGCTCGCAGCACTGGCCACGGTGGTGGACTAGCTGTCATCTACCGACAGGACCTGGAGTTGTCCCCCATCGCGCTGCCTATAATATCTTCCTGCAAGTGTCTAGCATTTAAATGTAAGCCCCCCTCTCCAATGACTGTTCTCCTTATCTACCGGCCTCCTTAACAAAATTCTGCTTTCATCTCAGAAATATCTGATCTCCTTACTACACTTTGTACTATCATAATCCTGGGAGATATAAATATTCGTGATAACACTCCCTCATGTCTTTCTGCTGCTGATTTTCTTCAGTTGTTAGACTCCCTCAACTTACAACAACATGTTGATGTCCCCACACATTTCAATGGACACACACTTGATTTGGTCATTTCAAACTCAGCCCTAATCAGTAACCTACTGGTCTACGACCTTGGAGTTTCAGATCACGTAGTCGTGGCAATGGAGTTGCCCTTTCCTTCTTCTCACTCCAAACCAAAGAGACAGATCCACTACAGAAAACTGAAAAACTGTTGTGATCCTGCTGCTATCCCTGCCCTGGTGTGTCTTGTGTTTCCCCATGCTGTGTGTGTGCATGTTTGTCCCCTGTCTGTCGCTCCAGTCTGTTTGTGTGTGTGTTTCTCCACTCCCTCAAGGAGCGAGGCAGACCCAGTTTCAGCGGCATATATGTTCCCTGATAGGGAATGAGACGCTGCATCCTACTGCATACTTCCGGCATGCCTGTGAGCGACTTGCTTCAGTCTATCAGAAGGCCGATGACAACAGTGAAGCTGGCTCCCTTTGTAACCTCCGGTTCCGCCGGCGTGCATCATGCATCAAAATTGGACTAAGTTAAGATTCAGAGGCAGTCACGCTGAAGGCGTTCCCCATAGCGTAAGCTGACGTAGCGTTGAAGTTCCCTTAAAAGAGAACATATCTTTTAACAAAAGCTTTCCAGTAAATAAGTTTTATGTAGGTTTTATTATTTTTTATTATTTTATTTTTACTATTAACTAGGATTTTTAATTGTACTACTAGATGCTCTGTAGCACTTTGAGATTGCTGAAATATAAAGTCAGTCAGTCAGTCATTTTCTACTGCTTGTTCCCGTTGGGGGTCGAGGGTGACTGGAGCCTATCCCAGTGACTTTGGGCCTTAGGCGGGGTACACCCTGGACAGTGGCTAACTTGTCGCAGGGCTGACACATAGACAGATAACCATTCACTCTCACATTCATCCACTAGGGACAAATTAGAGTTACCAATCAACCTAAACATGCATATCGTTGGATGGTGGGAGGAAGCCAGAAAACCCTAGGTAACACGGGGACTCCACCCAGGCAGATCGTGGTCTGGTCTGGGATTCGAACCCATAATCTCCTTATTGGGAGGAAGGAGTGCTAGCCGCTCTGCCACCATGCTCCAAACTAGCTCCACCTCAAACAGCTAAAGTTATAAAATGCTGCTTACACATTGATGCAGCAGTATTATGGTGAAGGTAAAGGTAATGATTCCTGCTAGTGCAAATCACTCAGGTGTCATTTAAATGCTAACATTTTAGTGCTTCGCTTTGGTGGTTCAACACTCCAACACTGACATAAGTAAATACAGTATTACCTAGATAACAAGGATCAGAATTCTCCAAGACAGTTTCCCTGAAATGATGGTGGACCTGTGTTCAGGAGAAGCCCTGGAGCTGAAATGTCCTTAAGCAACACAGAGCCCCTACCAGGCCTGAGCTGACCTTACACTCTGACCTCTCTAGATTTGGGAGTACAAAATAAGAAGTATGAATAAACTATCTCATCAAATCAGTGTCTAATTTACACATTTGTTTGACTTAACTGGAGGCCACGATGAACATGTGAGACAAATGACAGCTGTCAATCATACCAATATAAGTTGAAAGCTGAAGGTGAAAGGTAGTTAGAGGCAGTATAGTACTTGAGATGTGCTTCAGTGCAGTCTAGACGATCACCCCCACCGGATGTCTGCTGATACAGATTTAGGTTGTTTTGCTCTGTTTCCAGACATCTGGGTTGGCCATTAATAGACACTGCCCTTCTTTCTGAATCCTCAGCAAGGTGGTGTGATTCCCGATCACAACCTCTAAACTGATCCAAATGTCCCTCTGTTTACTAGAAAATAGGCCAAAAAAATGTGACTCAACAAAGTTGTAAAATATTTATGTGGATCATTGTCAGAAAAAACAGGTGTCTTATGTTTCTTTGAGCATCAATAATTTACTCTCAGGGAAGTGGTTATAATATTTTCAAAGCAAATTGGTTGATAGGATAATGCATCTGAAACTCAGGGATGATAAATTGGGGTTACATAATGATGTTCTATGGAGCAATGTTTTGTTAATATCTTGTACATGCACACAAGGACATATATAAATGATACAATACAAATTACTGCCAATGGTTTCACGCTATTCAAACTCATTGTAAGTTTGTGGTCATAACTCGCCATGAATTATAAGCAATGCAACAGCACAGGCAGGGAAGAAGATTAATAGCTAACAAACAAGCTAGTTTCAAAACATGAAAAATAGGCATTGCAAATATTAAAGAAATTAAAGTGAGGCCATGTAACGTTTGCTGAACAGTAGCCATTGGGGCCACTGGTAGCAGGGTGGAATATAGCGATAAAGTTTAAAATATAGTGTAACAGTAGGACAAGTAGAGAAGAGTCAAAGTCAGTAAACAGACTCAGTAGTATTACTTACACAGCAATATCTATCTAAAGTTAGAAAACATTAGTTAAAATTAGCCACCATAAGCTACTGGTCATACTTGGCTGTAGCACCAAAACCTCTGAGTGTACTGAATTGTGCAAGGTTGTCTTTTATTGCTTATAAATTCAACTTTTCTTCTTCTTTCAGAAGTAATGTAGTCTAGTTTACAGTAACAAGAAAATGCAGTCTAATGTAATCTAAAAAGCCATCTGCTTTTTCTTGGACTGACTTTGTCATATTAGGAAACAGTGTTACTAATAACACTGATGATGGCTCTGTTCTATTCAAGTGTCCCAATGAGCCATGACAGTGTGACAATGAGTCAGCATGAACAATATCAGGACCCTGCAGCTGAAGCAGCTAAATGGAATTCAGCCATCATTCATTATAGTATTTATAACAGTGCTTTTCCTACTGTGATATGTCAAAATGTCTTGTGTGAAAAAGAAACTAGAAGGGACAATCTTTGTCTATGTTCTTCAAATTTAAACATCTATTATGGCAGAAATATTTTATGTTTTCTTGTTTTTTAAAGGCATAGTTTTCAACCTTGAGGAGCAAACTTTTAGTTTGAGTGTGTACATTTTTTTACCTGGCAATGTTCCCTACACATTATTTAGCCAATATTGTTCCTCGTATTTATATTGGACCATGCAGTGTGAATCACCAGTTCAAGCTGGTCGAATAAGGTGTGCAGATAATACACTAAATTATATTTTGAATTTGATTCTATGTATGAATCAGCATATCAAATGTGTGAATTGTTTGTATTGAGGGACCGCTGGGTTGCACGGTGACAGAGTGGTCACAGCTCCTGCCTCCCAGCAAGGAAATCGTGGGTTCGAATCCCGGACCAGACCAATGTCACATAAACTCTCTGGGTGGAGTCTGCGTGTCCTCCCCATGTTACCGTGGGTTCTCTCTGGGTTCTCCGGCTTCCTCCCACCGTCCAAAGATGTGCATGCTTAGGTTGATTGATGACTCCAAATTTTCCCTAGTGGATGAGTGTGAATGGTTGTTTGTCTCTGTGTCAGCCCTGCAACGAGTTGGCCACTGTCCAGGGTGTACCCCGGCCTAAGGCCCGAAGTCACTGGGATAGGCTCCAGTCACCCGCGACCCCTAATGGGACCAAGCGGAAGAAAATGACTGACTGATGTGCAGCTGCACCTGCATGCATTTGGTCAGTATTTGTTGTATGATATACAATGTCCAGGTACATCAAGTGTTTATTCACAATATCCAAATATGACCTCCTGACAAATATGAAGATAACCCAATTCACTATTTGGCCTACAATACCAGATCTGTGGAGCCTGTACGTACATGGGTGGCTGTGGCTCGGTGGAAGAGCAGTCGTCCACCAATCGTAAGGTTGGCGGTTCGATCATGTGTCAGCCATGTGTCGAAGTATCCTTGAGCAAGATACTGAACCCTGAATTGCTCCCGAAGCTGTGCCTTCGGTGTGTGAGTGAGTGTGAATGATTAATTTGTACTGATGGGCAGTGTGTGAATGGGGTGAATGTGATATAGTGTAAAAGCGCTTTGAGTAGTCAGAAAGACTAGAAAGGCGCTATACAAGTACAGTCCATTTACATACCTGGTTACCGTTTGTTTTCCTGCCTGTAAGTTGGAAAATAAACTGTTCAAATCATCATCCTCCATCAAGCGGTCTGTTTTTGGGTCCTTTCCCTCTCCCTGTTTGCCATCATTACCTGATAAACAGGGCACAGGCTACACGAATATTACCCTGCGGGCCATACACAAATCAACTAGTTCTGACCACTGTGGGCCACAAGACCGAATGCACTCACAATTAAACTGTTTTGATTTTTTTAATGCACTAAAATTACGCAATAATTAACTCCACTGCATGCCAGCAGATCATTCCGGATCACCGGAGGCGTGTCCTGCTGAATTCAATCACTTAAACCAGATGGGTATTTAAGTGTGTATTGCACTTTCTTTTACTAATTGTTCGCACTTTAAAATTTCTCCCTGTTTGCTATTAAATTTGTCCTGCATATTTCCCTTCTGCTCTTATACAATGTGTTTTCAAATTTGCCAGGAGGAGAGTCTGCCTCTTGCTGTTTGGTCTGTTTGTAGTTTATTTACAGATCCCATGTAGCAGACATTTCAAGGACATGTGGAATACCTGAAACTATGCTTGAAGCAAATATGTACACGGAAAACTTGATCATTATTGCAGTGGTGCAAATCTGCTCATACAGCCCTTTTGTTTTTAGGAATATTAATAGAGAGGCTTTTTCATTTTATTAAATTAAATAAGCACACAAAACATAATATGCCAAACAATTATTGTGTTCTTGCATTCTCGGTCTTGTATTAAACAGTAGCTTACCTTGACCCCTATTCCTCTCAGGGATCCTTTCACATGCTGATGGAGCTCAGTATTAGTGCTTGATCCACATACTGAACGCTTGCAGCAACAGCTTGCTTATGGGATGGAGAAGTATCTTGGATTGAATAAGAACACTGACACTTTCAAATAAGCTACTCCCTGCTTCAGGCAAAATCATGCTGCTCTGTGTCACCAACAAACCAGCAGTGTTACTGCAAATCAGGGATATGAATGTCCTGACAATAGATGACCCTGGAATAATTATGGATAAAAGAAAAGCAAGATAAGAAAATAAGAATTGAGGAGAGCTGTATTGCTTTTAAATTACCCAGAAATATTTCAGAACTAAAGGGGAGGAAGATATAGAAGAGGCAGACATGAAGAGGCATAATGCAGCCGAAATGCCAAGCATATATGAAGATGCAATCTCCTGGACCAATTCAGTTTTGTCCTTGACTTATCAGCAGCATATGAAGGTTGCAGAGTGGCTGCATTAACATATGCTCTACCTGAATGAGAAAAGGACAGATGGTGGGCCATCGTTTGGGGTTTTATCTTAACTGTGGTTGTAACTGGCTGCTGTGACTTTGCAACAGAGAGGGAATACTGAAAACAATTCAATCAATAAGGCCAAAGTATTATAGGATTTTCAATTTAATTCAGTTTTTTTCCATATAGCCCAATATCACAAATCATAATTTGCCTCAAATGGCTATACAATCTGTACAACATACGACACCCACTGTCCTTAGAGCCTCAATTTGAATAAGAAAAATCAACCAAAAAAAATACCTTTAAAAAAAATATAGAAACCTCAGGAAGAGCAACAGAAGAGGGATTCCTTTCCCAGAATGGTCAGACATGCAATAGATGTCATGTGTACAGAATAGATTCACAACAAAATATCTTAGTATATACAATTATAATGACAAAATGTAGGCTGCAAAACGTAGAGGACATATCCAGAAATCATAGCACATATAAATATGATGGAATGATGAAATTGAAGTATATAAAATTATGGTGAAAGGTAGATGGTAAAATATAAGGGAAAAGGATGGATCCAGAATTACAACTGAGCTCCAGGTGATGTCCACCGAGCAGAACATAAGACCACTCCCCCCCCGACAGACACACACGCCATAAAGATAGCAGGACTGTCCCATCCAAACTCGGCATCCTGGCAGAACTACCTGCTTAAAGTTACAGTAATTTTGTTTAAGTTTAACATCAGAAAATTGCAGGTCATCCAGCTTTTTATGTCCTAAGGCATGCTTGAATTTTAGCTAACTGAATAGTTTCATCTGGCTTGATCAATAGATATAATTGGGTATCGTCCACATAACAATGACAATTTATGGAGTGTTTCCTAATTATATTCCCCAAAGGAAGCATATATAATGTCAATAGAATAGAATAGAAGCACAGAACCTTGCGGAACTCCGTGACTAACTTTAATGTGCTTGGAGGATTCCTCATTGTACATGTACAAACTGAGATCAGTCTGATATAGGTTTTAAAGCAGCTTAGTGCAGTTCCTTTAATGCCAATTAAATGTTCCAGTCTCTGTAATAGGATGTAATGGTCAATGGTGTTGAATGCAGCTCTTAAGCTCTACCAAGACAAGTACAGAGACAAGTCCATTGTCTGATGCATTTACAGTTTTTCTCAGTCGCTTTGGTACATTTCTCAGATCAGAATTGTGTCACTTGTGCACATCAAAAAAGCAGTTTCTCATTTCTTTGAACAAGTTGCAAATGCTTTGGTACATCCATGCAAATGATTATGTAGTTTCTGTTGTTTCCTACATTATCAATTGCTTATGTCATGTTGATCAAAATGGATTATATTGGGTCTCTGTTGAATAGTCTCACCCCCCACAACAAGCTCATAGCATAAGTCTTTACATGCAAAATGGTTGAACAAGTTATCATAATATGTCAAGCATATTTCTATACTTTCTATATTTCCATTAGACTTTTTTCTAAATCTGTCCTGAATTGGTAAATTGCTCCCAGGTGAATCTTGACATTCAACAACAAAGGTGCTTCTCATGAAGCATCAACTAGCAAGTATATATAGCCGGAGCAACAGAATGTTATAATGTTTGACAATGGAAGGACAAGGAATTGGACGGGGTCAACAGCCAGAGAGAAGACGAAGAAGAGGAGTGAGGCTGCGTGGTGGAGGAGTTGGAAGGCAAAACCGAGGAAGAGGCAGAAGAGGCTGAAGAGGCTGAGGACATATGCGCGTTCCTGATGAGATTAGAGCCACACTCGTAGACCACATTCTCAATCATGGGCTTACAATGGCCGAGGCTGGTCGAAGGGTGCAACCAAATGTTGGAAGAACAACTGTGTCCTCGATTATTCAGACTTTTCGTCGACAGAATAGGTATGTAATCTAACAATAGGCATTGTACACTGTACTTTCATTACTAATTTTTTTTCCCACATAGGACTGCAAGACAAATTCACAGGGGTGGCAGAGGGCCCCTTTTCACACGTGAACAGGAGGAGGCCATTTGCACCATGGTAATAGAAAACAATGCATTAAGACTAAGGGAGATAAAAAGTGCCATTATAGAGGACAACAACAGTCACCATCTCAACCATTGGGGTGCTGAAAAGACACCAAATGAATATGAAGCAGCTCTACACTGTTCCGTTTGTTCCGTTTTTTATTCAGAGTCCTTTATTAGAGCATAAGAGTCCTCTGGTATGTTGAGACATAGCATTGAGTCAAATTCAGATGTAATTACTTTCCTAAATTTAGCCACAGCAGTATCAAATAGACTTCTAGTGTAGCAGTATTTGCCTAATGGCGTGTAGTCCGGTAATAGGAGTTCAAAGGTTATTAAATAATGGGCCGATAATGAAGGAGTTTGTGGAAAGACTAATAAATGTTCAAATTCAATGCAGTATACCAGAACAAGGTTGAGGGTTTGGTTAAAACAGTGATTAGGTTTATGTACACTCTGACAGAAGCCAATTGAATCTAACAATGGGATAAATGCAGTACTAAGACTATCATTTTCAACCTCCACATGAATATTAAAATCCCCTACAATAATTACATTATTTGTTTTATGGACTAAACTTGATAGAAACTCAGAATAAGGACCAGAAGCTCAATACAATATAAGAAATGTAATTGGCGGACGTGTTTTCCAGGTTGGTTGTGAAGGACTGTGTTATAATTCGAATGTGTTATAATTTAGTTTAAGTTTAGGGTTGATTTGACTGAGTGGAAGATGGCTGGGTTATCCCCCTGGCCTGGTGTATGTCAGATGGTGTGTGGTCCTAAACCCTGCAGTGAAATAAACAATAGGAATGACCATCAGTTTCCTTGTTCTTCAGAGCACTGGACTTACATATTTACCAGTAGAACGAGAATAATTTGTTCTTATTTGGATTTTGTAACTAACATTTTCCATAGTTTGACACTTTCATCACATTGCATCACACATACACAGGGAAACCGTTCACCAGAACGTGAGATATATGCATTAACTGTAATGGACTGAGACTAGGAGGACCCGGAATGCAAGACTCAAGGCAGTGGGTTCAGGTGTAACAAAAGGAATATTTATTCCATTCCGTGGTCGAGGGGAGGCAGGACGGTAAGACGTGGTCTGTTGCGGGCGTGGATGGAGCGAGTGGCGGACACTGGCATGGGTGGTAGGCGGTAGTGCTGGAGCTTGGCAGGCGAACGTGGCTTGAAGTTTGTGATGCAGATTCAGATGGGTTAATAGTCGTGGAGAATGAATCCTGAGCACATAGAAGACACTTAAGGGTAAATTCTTAGCAATACTTATCTTACTCTGGTCGTGAGGTTACTGCAAAGGTAAGCTGAAGATCTGGCAACAGGCTCCGGGAGACTTAAATCTGCTGCTTAATTTGCTGAGACGAGATTCAGTTGTGCAGCCCTAGGAATCAGGCGACTACTCTGCAGCTGTGCTCACAACACCCACACACACACACACACTCGACACACCAGGGTGAGGGGGAAGGGCACACACTACAACAGATAAGACTTTGACATTAACACTGTTTGCAGCTTTAGGTTGGTTAACAAAACAAACCCCTTCTGTATGTCTCATTAGCATTACTATTGCACTGTGTGTTACCCATTAGCACAGGTCTGCTAGCCTAGCATGTCAGTGTAGCCTTACAGCTCTCTTTCTAGACTGCAAAGCCCATAAAAACATTGCACATTGACACCAGTGATTCACAACACTCTTCTGCCTTTCCTGGGGTACATTCATGTGAGTTTGAGGAAAATGAACAAAGAGGCAGAAAACTTTAGCTTGCGTTCAGCTCAACTGCCGGATTTATTCTACAGCGCTCACCTCTAAGGGGGTTTTAGGTTCTTCTCAAATGCTATGCACCATCTAGTGACCTGTTTAAATATTGCACTGACATGGTAACAAGTAGAGTACAATGAAATTGGCATCACTATTTAAATGTAAATGGACTGTACTTGTATAGCACCTTTCTATTCGTCCAACTACTAGCGCTTTCACACTACATATCACATTTACCCATACACACACAGATACACTGATGGCAGGAACTGCCCATCAGGACAGTAACTAGTAATTCACACATCGAAGGCACAGCTTTGGGAGCAATTTGGGGTTCAGTATCTTGCTCAAGGATATTTCAACACATGGATGGGGGAAGCTGGGATTGAACTGCCGACCTTCCAATTGGTAGATGACCCGCTCTTCCACCAAGCCACAGCCGCCCCAGGAGACTGTGGGGCACAATATATATATGGGTGTCTATTTTTTAACACATTTAACTTGTCATTGACCTATACTATAGTCTCAGTTACTTTGTATGCCGTTTTTTTTAACTGTATACACATTTTTCTTAACCCATTACACTTGCAACACCACCTCCTCGGCCGATGCCTCGCGGAATGTGAGAATTAATATAACTGGTGTGAGTGGAATCCTTTAGGGTAACATATCAGACCAGATCTTCCACTGAAAATCCACCAATTATCTACCAAGCCCACATCATTTGCTGGACAACACCAACACCAACGCCAGCGACGGAATGAAGACATGCGGCTAAACGTGTCATCACTGGTCAGATTTGGCAGGGGCCCAGACAAAAGTACGGAGTCCAACATTGTCTTTGTATATGTACACACTGACTCAACATTAATTTTAGTGAACTCCGATTGGCATAATAAGGTGTCATTACTGCGAAAATGAATAACAATTACTGTATTTATGCTTATCCTTAGCTAGCAGTTTCAAATATGATTCAATGTAGACCACTCTGGCCCAAGAAACACATTTAACTATGGTCGTAGGTGTTGCTAACTTCACGTTTCTCAAAATGGAGCTGCCAATAATTACAGTTGGTTTCTCAGTGTGTTTGTCACTGAGTGGGGAGAACCTGTTAGAAACCTAACAGGTTGGTGGTGAAACGTGGGCTTCTGCTTAGGGCTATGCTTCCTTCGGGCCGTCACCCAACCACCCTGGATTCCCAGGTGCTCGGGCTAACAAGAGCTAACTCTGGTCGGTCCGCACCAGCTACTGGGGCCTGGCTACAGCAGCAACCGATTAAGTTCCCATGGTGAGAAACCGCGTTTCCAAATCACTATGGTAAATGGACTGTACTTGTATACCACCTTTCTAGTCTTCCGACTACTCAAAGCAATTTTACACTGCATATCACATTCACCCCATACACACACATTCATACACTAATGGCAGGAGCTAACTGCCCATTAGTACAGTAACTAATCTTTCACACACACACACTGAAGGCACAGCTTCGGGAGTAATATTGGGTTCAGCATCTTGCTTAAGGATAATTCGACACATGGTTGGGGGAAGCCGGGATCGAACGGCCGAACTTCTGATTGGTTGACGACCCACTCTGCCATCAAGCCACAGCCGCCACAAGCATCAACACTGAACACCACAGCTCGACAAATTATTTTTTTCTTAGAGCCAACTATTAAATATGTACAAAATGTGTCTAACTTGAAACCCAAGCAATTTTGACAATAGTTTATTTAGAGCTGTCACTTGTTAACCCTCATCACAAGCAAGAAAAAAACGCCACCACGAGTCTTGAACTGACTACTATAGTGAGCCAGTGTAATCCAGCCAAGGGACTAAGACATAGGGTTTGCGTTTAGTGTTTGTCAGAAGCCTTGCTGCTGCAGATGTGCAAGTAAATAATGGATTGCAATGAACAAGTCAACAGGAGATGAAGGCACTGACACAGGCCTATCATAGGATGCAAAACACGCTAAAATATTTCAGCCTATTGATTCATAATACTGGATAAAATATAATTGTTCTATAAGTACATTGATTGATTGGATAAATATTGATGTGAATCATTGTCAAAAAGAGTAACTGTCCAAAAGTATGTTCTTTTAGGTGATTTAACATTTAGTGATCGTTTTGACAGAAAATTCGGGTCCAGTTTAGCACGCAGATATCATAGTTTTGGGTTTAGATTGTTTCCACTTGTGTCATTGGTTTCACCTTTGTCTCATTTTCTCCTCTACCTTAGGGAATTTAAGTTGTGGGTTTCCTTTGTTCTTTGTCGGTTTGTCCTCGTTGCATGTTGGTTCTGTCTTTTCTTCCTGCCTGCCTGTTAATTGCCTGTCTACCTGCCAGTAAGACATTTAATAAACATTCATGTCATTGTCTTCCATCGTCTGTCTGCGTTTGGGTCCTTTTCCTGTCTGTGACAGTCGGAACCGACAAGGTTAGACCCAGCGGACACTCACCTTCTCTAACTCTTGAGTATCTGGGAATTGTGGGCCAGAGTTTTTTTAGGCTTCTCTCTGCCATTTGGTGGAGCGATCCAGAGATGGCATTGCTTTTGATTTCTTCCCGGTGGAAGGTTTCTTTTGGCGGTGTTTTCCCAGAACCCCATTCTGCTAGTCTTCAGACTGATTCCATGCCTGCTAACCAGCCTACACCTCAGCTTGTTCGTTCCTCATTGCTGCCCAGCTGCTCATATTCACTGCTGCCCTGCTGTTCATTCTCACCACTGCCCTGCTGTGTAAATCAAACACGACCTGTACAGGCCCACACAGTTCTAAGATTAAGTGTATAAAAGCCAACATAAATGTTACAACTGTTTGGGTTTACCATGAGTTTGTAGGGCCTTTAAAGAGTACTCATCTTTACCAACTTCTGATACCAAAACAATAATATGTGATGTGTTTATCTAACTCAACCAGCCTTACTCTGCTTTTTTAGGTAGTACTATCATAGAAATCGCTTAATTTCTATAATGTTATTGGTTTGTGTTTTGATGATTATTTAGTTATTTAGTTTAGTTATCCAGTATATTCAAGTTTCACACTTTCATATTGTGACTTCTTTTCGGGGAGGGGGTAGTATGTAATTTTCATCACCCAGCCCTGTTAACCAACTTAACTACATTTTAAATTTACGACATCTAAATGTTTTTTTCTTCATTTAAACTCAATCATATATGAGCTATCAAATAATTCTTCTTGAAACCAAAGGAAACGTCGGCATCCACATGTAATGCAAAGCCAAAGCTCTCCCCCTGCTTTTTAAATGCGAACTAAATCCATAACTTTTAGAATGTATTGGAGTGTCAACTCATATTACAAATAGACTCTTGAAGTACCCTTATAAGGGCAACTCTATATTGTTTTTTCAGACTGAGTGGTAGCTTAAATGAATCACAGTGGCCAGGCCTCATCTGAAGGTCAGCCATATAGTGGCTGGACCAAACACAATGTCCACACAACACTAGAGCATTATCATTATTCACTGTAGAGCCACTGAGAGAGCAGTGATGCTAAAACCCCAACATTTATTATGGCTGCCCTTGACGCTCCACACAGCTGCTCTAAAGTCATTGAGCATAATAAAAATGACACCCAGCAACAACACACATCTGCAACTTTCTTGGCTCGATGCACAGGACCATATATGCATTTACATTTGGGTGACACTCTTATGCAGAGGAGCACTTAAATAATTTCTGTTCAAGGATATACAGGCAGCACACAGAATCAAACTTCGAACCTCCACTTACAGGGCAATCTGCCTGACAACTTGGGCACAAGGCTACTGTTGTGCAACCAAACAAATGGGCACAAGACACACAAGAACATGCACAAATTCAGCAAACTACCTCTCTCAAATGTCCTATCCTTTCATTTACAGTAACATTGTTTGCAATGAGCAATGACCTGAAGTGCTCTGGTTAATAAAAAAAGTACATAAAGTTTCCAGTGAGCACCAGTAATCAAAGCCTTGGCTATGAGCTCTGATTTGTTTTGTGGAAGTGAAACTATACCAGCAGTGTTTTCTTTTTCACAAAAAAAATATTGATTAAATGTGAGACTACAGTAATCTGGAGTCTATCAACAGTGGTATTTAATTTCCCTCACTGCATTATCCTCCACTCTGCTATCTAGACATAATATGTTCTTTCAAAACTTAACTACAAAATTCAGACTGGCTGAGGGAGACCGGACTGGGGACCAGTAAGGTGTTCAAGTTGACTGCAGTCATGAGCCCTATGTGGATGACACGCAGCTCCACTTGTCATTTCAACCTGACGATTCAACTGTTTCTGCTCGCATCTCGGCATGCCTGAGTGACATCACGCTTTGGACGAAAGACCATCACCTGCAGCTGAACCTGGACAAAACAGAACTACTTGTGATCCCGGCCAACCCAAAGATTCACCACGACCTCTCCATTCAACTAGGCTCAACGACCGTTACTCCATCCAGCTTGGTCAAAAACTTGGGGGTGGTAATTGATGATCAACTAAACTTCCAAAGCCATGTCGCCAGCACCACCTGGTCCTGCAGATTCATCCTCTACAACATCAGGAAAATCAGACCTTTCCTATTGGAGAAGTTGACACAAGTCCTAGTCCAGGCTCTTGTCCTGTCCAAACTGGACTATTGCAACGCACTGCTGGCTGGACTCCCTGCTTGCACAACCAAACCTCTGCAGATGATCCAGAACGCGGCAGCAAGATTGGTCTTCATTAGGTTACACTGGCTCCCTGTTGTCGCCTGCATCAAGTACAAAGCGATGCTCTTGGCTTACAAGACCACCACTGGTTCTGCACCAACATATCTTTCTTTGATTGTTCATACAGATCTATGCTCCAGCCAGGTCCCTGCGCTCTGCAAACGAACGACGCCTGGTGGTACCATACGAAAAAGGAATAAAACCACTCTCGCGCACCTTCTCTGGATTCGTTCAACATTGGTGGAATGATCTGCCTGCTTCTATAAGATCAGCAGATTCTGTAGCCACCTTTAAAAAGCACTTGAAAACGCATCTCTTCCGTCAACACTGACGGAACTGACAATCACTAACTTCTTCTTCCTTTCTACCTCTGCTCAAAAATACAAACAAAAAAACCCCCTTCCTATCCTTAGCTTTGTAAACTGTGCTAGGCTTTCAGCCTGGTATCCCTAGGGATTGCGTTCATATTGGATGATACTGCAGCACACAGTTTATGTCCAATAGCCTTGTGCTGCAGTAGGAAGTATTATGCTCTTTATTTAGCAAGGTGGAAAACAAGGGTGTGGAGGTCAGTATGTCCAACTTTCATGTCAGAGACCAGATTTTGCATCCAATCATAAACTCTATTAATTAATACAGCTTTTGTGTTTAACCACAATCTTTTTTTAACCTTAAGTGTTAGTTGTCTCAATCATACATTTCTCATAGCCTATTTTCCATAACCACGATCTTTCCTCCTAAACCTTGATACCGCAGGAACAAGCTTAAAACTCAACATTGACATACAGTGATACATTGTTACCGTTTGTTATAAGCAAACAATTGCCTATTCATACATTCACCAGACATGGACTAATAGCATTGATTTTGAGTCTGAAGTCCAATATTTACTCTCATTTTATTACCAAAATCTGAGGGAAATATCTGGCTCTTTTGCTGCTAAATAATCCACTATGTTGCCCAGCTAGTTGCTAACTGTTTGTTGTTTTGTGCTGGAGAAGTAGCATACAGCTGGGCTCTCGCTCATTGAAAATAGCTTTGGACCAAGCATCTGCCAAATAAACAGTAGCCTATTGATGGCGTTTGCAGGCTGGAAAATTAAAACAATACTCTAAAAGAGGATGAGTAGTAGAGTAGTAGAGCTCAGAGAAACTGCAAAATTTTGTGATAATTCTCTGTTCATTCGTCATACTGAGAACTAAAATTCAGGATATCTCAGCCTGTACTGCATCCATATTGACCATTCTAGGCAAGGTAAAAGGGTAATTATCTACTAGCAGTTGACAAGGGAGTCAGTGTCAAACATTGTACCTAGTCAAATAAGTTGAGATCCAGGTACCCCTGTTTTGCTTAAACTGGGACTAATAAAGGATAAATTACATTTAAATCCTGTGGTGCATTGTATAACATGTGCTGCATTATTATCTATAAGTGAAAAAAAAAAATCAAAATTAATCGTAAGAATGTTTTAATAACTAGATGAATGTAGAAGACTAAATGTCTAAGAAACTAAAGGACAGTTAAAGGAATGTAGCACTGATAAGACCTAGTGAATGTTACAAGTTAGAGTGTCTGAATGACCTTGATCCCTGGCTTACTAGATAGGAGAGACAATCAAAGCAACTGAGAGTCAACAACTGTTATGCAACAAGCCAGAAATGTGAATGTGCTATGAAATGTCAAAATCGATCACCGTTCAATCCCTGGCTCCCCCCAGTTCACATGAGCAACTTGAGGTTCAGTATCTTGTCAAAGTGTCCTTGGGCAAGATACTGAAACCCAAATTGCTCCTGTGGGCTTTGGGGAGCCAGGGAACGAACCGCTGATCTTCCAACTAGTGAATGTTGACACTTTGATATCGTTGGGATGACAATGTGTATGTGTGTGTGTGTGTGAATGAGCATTAGTTATCCTTTCTGATGAGCAGTTTGCATGGCAGCCTCTGCTATCAGTGTATGAATGTGTGTGTGAATGGGTAAATGTTAACACTGACACAGTGTAAAGCACTTTGAGTGGTCGGAAGACTAGAAAGGCGCTATGTAAATGCAGTCCATTTACCATTTCACGTTTATAACACAACAAATTTGCAGCTTTCAAGAGTAATATAAAGGGCGATTCACTTGCTGAGTAGAGCTGCTTTTTACTTAATGAATGCACTTGTTGCTGGTAAAATGTTTTTGCTTGCAAAGCTATTGATTTTTGCTTATGCAGCGTTGGTCACACAAGCCACATGCTCTAAAATCAGGGCAGCGTAACAAAATCCCAAAGAAACTAAAACTTCATAGTCCCAAAGGAAAAACATGCACAATAATAAAGGGCAGCAAACAAACCAAAGTGTGGAAGTAGACATTGGATATTAAGGACATCCAATGCAGCAGCTCACACTTTTGGTGGCTGGAAAGCTTCTATAATCTGCATTCTTTCCAGACACACTGTGACAAAGCATTTTACATTTCCCAATGCAGAAGCTCTTGTAATGCTATGGAGCAGAAAAGGAGACCCCAAGGTGAGCATGGGAAAGCCCATGTATAAAAGCCCAGCTGCTATCTTCACACCCATTCATGAGCCATCAGGCCCGAGTAAAAATAAATTGCTGCACTTCACAGTTCAGTGGAGGGCAACAGGCTGTTGTGTGAAGCAAAAACGCAGGTGGTGACCCACACATGTACACGTATATATGCACATAAAATAACATACACACACAAAGACACTTACATACACTGGCCTTTCCCCATGCTTTTACATTCAGAATGGGCGTGTCACGCTACACTTGATAAATGGTACCCTGCAACTTGTGAGGGAGGCAGGCAGAGAGCGAGGCAGGTAGCCAATTAACCTTGCAAACATGGTCCATCCATCCATCCATCCAAAGAGTAGTAATGTAAAAGTCAAGATAGCAGCCAGGACTTATCAAAATTATCCACATGCACTAAATAGGCCATATTCTTAAAAATCAGCAAGGGTTCTCAAGAACAAAACGTACCAGGTTACGTAGGTAATCATGGTTTCCTGAAAGGGTACGAGACACTGCGTCAGCTGATGCTATGGGGAATGCTCTCAGCATGACCGCCTCTGAATCTCTGTATCAACTTAGACCAAAACATGTGACGCACACTGGCGGAACCAGAGGTACAAGGGAGCCGGCTTCACTGTTGTCGTCAGCCATCTGTTCGACTGAAGCAAGCTGTTCACAGGCATGCCGGAAGTATGGCAGCAAGATGCAGCGTCTCGTTCCCTATCAGGGAACCATGGTTACCTACGTAACCTGCTACGTTCCCTTTCAAGGGAACTTCAACGCTCCGTCAGCTGACACTATGGGGAACGCAGTTCCAACTCCTCCATGCTGAAGGAATATCTGTCAGAGTGGGAAGTCAGCAGGGTACACTTCAGGACAAGAGAGCCACAGATCCCGGACTATTTAAGAATATATAAATATAATCTCACAAAGGTGTGAGGCGAGGACCATCCCGCAGCATCGCATATATCGGAGAGGGGGGTTCCCAACCACCAAGCTCTGGAGGACGCCATACTCCGTGTGGAGTGGGCTCTTATTGACAGAGATGAAGGCAACCCGCACCTCGTATGCCTAAACAATAGCGTCAACTATCCACCTGATAATAGTATGTTTGGTAGCCGGGCAGCCCTTACGAGGGGGCCTGAAGCACACCAGCAATTGGTCCAAATTGCGCCACTGGGATGTCCTCCAGACATAAATCTCGAGGGCTCTGACCGGACAAAGCAGTTGCAGCCTGCCTTCCTGTTCCACCAACTCTGAAGGAGGATGGAATGCCTGCAGGACTACCAGCCGGGCCAACTCAGTGGGTACTTTAGGTACATAACCTGGCCTGGGATGCAGGATGGCTCTAACTGTGCCTGAAACAATCTCCAGGTAAGCAGGAGCCACCGACAGGGCCTGCAGATCTCCCACTCTCTTGAGAGAAGTCATGGCCAGGAAGAACGCCACCTTTAAGGCCAGACACCTGTCTAGTGCATCATCCATAGGCTTGAAAGGTGCTGTGGTCAGCCCATCTAGCACCACTATCAGATCCCACGGAGGGACTCTGACTCGAACTGGAGACCTCATCCTCAAGGTGCCAAGAAGGAAACTTGTGACAAAGCGGTGCTTCCCAAGCAAGCAACCGTCCACCAAACTGTGGAATGCTGCGATCGCAGCCACATACACCTTAAGTGTAGCAGGGGAGAGTCCAGCCGAAAACCGGCTTTAGAGGAACTCCAGCACTGAAGCCATCGAGCAGTGAACTGGGTCAAGATGGCGCTCCTGGCACCATGTAGTGAAAATTTTCTACTTGCCCGCAAACAGTTTCCTCGTGGAGGGGGCTTTAGAGTGTAAGATGGTCTCAACTACCTTGGTAGAGAGACCGGCAGCTCGGTAGTGGTCCCCCTCAGGGGCCAGACCCACAGCTTCAATTTCCCCTGCTGGGGTTGAAATATTTCGCCTCTGCCCTGCAAAAGCAGGACCCTACTGATGGGAATCTCCAGGCCCAAGAACCAGATTCTGGCAGGCCAGAACGGGGCCACGAGTAGCAACTGGGCCCCTGTTCCGCGAATCTTCTCTAGAACCCCCGGGAGCAGAGCAATCGGGGGAAAAGCTTCGTAGCCTTGGCCATGGCTTCACCATGGCATCCAGCCCCATGGGCACTGGATACACAAGGGAGAACCAGTGGGGGCAGTGAGCTTTGTCCGGGGATGCAAACAGGTCCACTTGTGCTCTACCAAATCTCCTCCATATCATCTACACCATCTCGGGGTGCAGTCTCAATTCCCCTGTCTAAGGCACGCATGCACCTGCGTGTAACCTTGATCAGGTGAAAAGGATTGCCCCTCGGGGAAAATCTGGCGTCACTCAGCAACCACTGCAGGTGCCTCATGTGCAGCAATCCAAGTGAAATCACGGTGGATGCTGCAGCCACGAGGCCTAACAGTGTCTGAAACTGAAGTGCAGTGAGATGTCGGCCTAGCTGCACCCTGAGTACCGTGGTCATGGCAACGCGACTGAGTCCCACACTACTCCTAGGAATGTGATCCTTTGTGTTGGAGTGAGCGTGTTGGAGTAAGAGCGTGCTCTTACTGATGTTAAATGTAATGTAAATGTAAATGGACTGTACTTGTATAGCGCCTTTCTAGTCGTCCAACTACTCTTTCACACTACATTTACCCATACACAGACATTCATACACTGATGGCAGGAGCTAACTGCCCATCAGTACAAATTAAACTAATCATTCACACACACTCACACACCGAAGGGAGCAATTTGGGGTTCAGTATCTTGCTCAAGGACTTCCACACATGGATGGGGGAAGCCGGGATTGAACCACCGACCTTCCGATTGGCAGACGACCCGCTCTGCCACCAAGCCAGAGCCTCCCCCATGTTTAGCCTTAACCCCAAGCACCGCAAATGCGCAAGTACAACATCTCGATGCCGTACTGCGGTGAGACGAGACTGGGATAAAATTGTAAGCGCGTTCTTTTATGCAGGACAGGAATCAGACTGATACTTAGTTCTCAAATTAACAATGATTTATTACAACTCAGAAGATCAAAATTATACGTGTACACGGACTCTCTTAGTTTGGACTCCACAGACCAGTGGTCTCTGGTTAGCTGCAGAACCCGCTCCAAGAGAGATACCTAACTTAGCCTTACCCAAGAGTTTAAATGGTAATGTGCAATTATCTAATTGGTCGATATCAGTCGGCGGAAGAGCACACGGATCTCAGCCTAGCTTCCACGATTGGTCCACAGCATGGTGGTGTCATCTTTCTCCAACCAGAGGACGACTCCTAAGAAGAAGACAAACCTACACTGCCCTGTCCCAAGGTCACCTTTCCCCTAGATATGAACATCCTGTATGACTTTCACTCCCTTGAAAGTTTCTTTCGCCTGTGAAACAAACCCACATTGTCATCCCAAGGATATCTTCATATTCTGTTTCTTTGAGCACACAAACAGGCACAAATGTCATAGTATAAGCAATTTAGCAATCACTACTTACAAAGGAACTTGTTTAACTATTTTAATAACTGCATAAACATTTTAATTACAACAAGGCAAATTATTTTACTCTAACAAAATCAACCAGTCATCTAAATAATTGAGGATGCGGATCCCCTGGAGTCTGAGAGGAGCCAGGGCGGAATCCATACACTTCGTGAAGGTGCGATGGGAGAGTGCTAGGCCGAAGGGAAGCACCCGATATTGGTAAGCTTTGCCCCCGAAAGCGAACCGCAGGATCTTCCGGTGTCCCGGAATGACAGCGAAATGGAAGTAAGCGTCCCTGAGATCGATCATGACAAACCAGTCCTCAAACTGAATTTGACTCACAATCATAGGGATTGCCAACATCCTGAACCGAAGCCTCCTCAGAGACCGGTTCAGGTGACGAAGATATAAAATGGGGCGCAAACCACCATCTCTCTTTGGAACTATAAAGTACTGGCTGTAGAACCTGGTATGCATCTCCCTATCCGGGATCTGTTCTATGGCCCGTTTGTAGAGAAGAGAATGAATTTCTCGCTCGATAACCTGTGCTTGTACTCAGTCGACCCTTGTTTCCAGGATCCTTCGGAATCCCGGGGGTCTGGACCGGAACTAAAGAGTGTTAGCTTGTTGGACGGTGCGTAAAACCCAGCGCAACACGCCGGGTAATGCTTTCCACGTGGGCAGAAAGTACCTCAGGGGGACCAGAAGTGCCACTGGCGGTGGGGTTAGGAGGCTGAGCTCCCGATGGCTCAATGGGGGAGCAGCCATGTGCTCGACCCCGATGGGGGGTGCCCTCCGAGGCCCGACGCTTGAGTCAGGACCCCTTCATTGAAGCCTGTCGGGAGAGAAGCACGGCCCTCAGGTCCGTCTTCTCCCTTTCAGGTCCCCTACGAGCAGGCTGGAGCAAGCCCCTCGACCGCTGGGGAGGGGCACACTGAGCAACACTCGCTTTCTGAACCAGCATGTAATAGCTGCGAGATTTTGAAGGCTGAGGTGGTTCACCCTCAGCTCCGGCCTGCTGAAAGGCATCCTCAGATGCGAGGGCCCCCCCATCATCGAGGCCATCAAGCAGATCAGCCTGATATGCCTGCAAGACCGCCATGGTGTTCAGACATGCTCCGGCCTGACCTGCTGCCATGTAAGCCTTGCCTACTAAAGTCGAGGTAGTGCAGCAGGGCTTTGTAGGCAACGTCAGGGTTTTCAGGGAGGACGCAGCTTCCAGCGATAAATACGCTGACCAGCGTTCCTCCTTACCTGGCATACAGCCATAATCGTTCCCCTTACGCCCACTGATCGAAGCACACAGGCGACCAGTCGGGCTAGAAAGCTGTGTGGAATACGGCCTGGATCAGGACTTCGACACATTAGTGTAGAGGTCTGGAAAGAACGGTAAATCCTGATGGGGGCGAGGAGGTGGGGCTACAAGGAAACGCTCGTCGCCGGAGTAAGCTCTTCTGCTGGCCAAGCGATATTGAGCCTAGCCACAGCACGAGAAACCACCTCCAGCAGCTCCTCATACTGCGGCGACTGGGCTGACGAGCCACCCATGTCACCGCCCTCTGCTCCGAGCACATCCAGTTCCTCGGTACCAGAGTCTCGGCGAGCAGGCTCCTGTTCCAGGGCGGAAGAAGCCGCAGACTCGGTGCGGGCTTCCGGATTCCAAAAGTGGGAGAAAGAACCCGCAGATGAAGGTAAAGAAAGAGCCGAAGTTGTCTCACCTTTGTCCCCAAGGTCCATCTGTGAGCCCCAGGAGTGCAGGCACCGGAATGCCTCAGCAGCCAGCAGCCCCTTGTGGGGAGCAGAGCTGGCGGCCTTCATCAAAAAGCGCCAGCCGAGAGCGGAGCTTCCTAAACGGGAATCGCTGTCAATGCACACAGCCAGCCCCCTCGAGGGCTGCTAGCGCATTCTCTCTTTCCAAGCAGCTCGCACAAATCTCATGTGTGTCACCGTAAGGAATATAGCGTGGGAAGGGATACACACACTGCTGAAACCACTTCACACCAGTGAAGCCGGCTCCCTTTGTAACCCTGGGTTCCGCCGGTGTGTGTCACATGTTGACGTTAACCCAATCAAGATTGGTCTAAGTTGATAAAGAGATTCAGAGGCGGTCACGCTGAGGCCGTTTCCCATAGCGTCAGCAGACGTAGCGTTGAAGTTCCCTTGAAAGGGAAGTATGGATTCCACATGCTCTTTTCCAGCATTTCCTTTCTTTACTTTCACACGGAGTTCCATTGCTCCCAGTACAACAACAACAAGCTCACCTGGAGCAGATGACGGTATAGTACCTTGCCAAGCGCCAATTTAACATTTTAGGGTTTGGAAGATATTCCCAACCCCAATTTTTCATTGACTTGAGGCAGGAGCTCTCCACCAACCTGAAGGGGAAAAGCCACCCTTTTCCACCTGAGAACCATGGCCTCGACTTGGAGGTGCTGATTCTCACCCCCGCCGCTTCACACTCGGCTGCAAACTGTCCCAGTGCAAGCTGAAGGTCCTGATTCGATGAAGCCAACAGGACAACATCATCTGCAAAAAGCAGAGACGAAATCCTGTGGTCCCCAAACCGGACTCCCTCCGGCCCCCGACTGCGCCTAGAAATCCTGTCCATATAAATAATGAACAGGAACGGTGACCAAGGGCAGCCCAGCCGGAGTCCAACATGCACCGGGAACAGATCTGACTTACTGCCGGCAATGCAAACCAAACTCCTGCTCCGGTCATATAGGGACCGGACAGCCCTTAGCAGAGGGCCCCCGGACCCCATACTCCCAAAGCACCCCCCCACAGGTCGCGGCGAGGGACACAGTCGAATGCCTTCTCCAGATCCACAAAGCACATATGGACTGGTTGGGCAAACTCGCATGAACCCTCCAGCAACCTGGCGAGGGTATAGAGATGGTCCACTGTTCCATGACCGCGACGAAAACCGCAATGTTCCTCCTGATTTTGAGATTCGATTATTGGCAGAATTCTCCTCTCCAATATGCTTGCATAGACTTTTCCGGGGAGGCTGAGGAGTGTGATCCCCCTGTAGTTGGGACACACCCTCCGGTCCCCCTTTTTAAACAGAGGGACCACCATCCCAGTCTGCCAGTCCAGAGGCACTGTCCCCAGCCGCCACGCGATGTTGCAGAGGCGTGTCAACCAAGACAGCCCCACAACATCTACAGACTTGAGGTACTCAGGGCGGATCTCATCTTCCCCCGGTGCCTTGCCACCGAGGAGCTTCTCAACTACCTCGGTGACCACAACCGAGCCCTCAGCCTCTGCTTCCGCAATGGAAGACATGTCGGTGGGGTTGAGGAGATCCTCGAAGTACTCCTTCCACCCTCCAAGGATGTCCCCAGTCGAAGTCAGCGGATTCCCACCCCCACTGTAAACAGTGTATGCAGGGCACTGCTTCCCCCTCCTGAGGCGCCGGACGGTTTGCCAGAATTTCTTTGAGGCCGACCGATTTTCCTTCTTCATGGCCTCATCGAACTCCTCCCAGTCCTGGGTTTTTGCCTCTGCAACCACCCGGGCTGAAGCTCGCTTGGCCCTCCGGTATCCATCAGCTGCTTCCGGAGTTCCCCGAGCCAACCAGGCTCTATAGGACTCCTTCTTCAGCTTGACGGCATCCCTTACTTCCAGGGTCCACCACCGGGTTCGGGGATTGCCGCCATGACAAGACCCTGCTGCCACAGCTCCGAGCAGCCGCGTCGACAATAGAGGTGGAGAACATGGTCCACTCGGACTCAATGTCTCCAGCCTGCCTCAGGATCTGGTTGAAGCTCTGCCGGAGGTGAGAGTTGAAGATCTTTCTGACTGGAGACTCTGCCAAACGTTCCCAGCAGACCCTAACAGTACGTTTGCAGCACCAGTAGTAGTAGGAGTAGGAGTAGGAACAGCAGCAGCAGCACACCCACCGCCCCCGTCATGTCTACACAAACACATCACGCATTACTACCACCTGCAAGTGTCCAGACTGGTCAACCCAGTGTGTCTCGTGCCCAGAACGCGAGGAGGAAAGAGGCCTCAAGTGCAATGAGCACCACATGGCCTCTGTCAGCTCTTTCCGACAACGACGACTCGGATGATGAACAATGGAAGCAATATAACAACACAAGGTAACAAAAAGCATAAGTGCATCAAAAAAACGAGTCTGATTAAAGCCTAGCACAGTATAAAAAGCTAAGGATAGGAAGGTTTTTTTTTTTTAAAAGTGACATTTACTTTTAAAAAAAAAGTAAATGTCACATTATTCCCTTCAATTGGTGATTGTTCATTTCCTCTTAGTATTACAACACACGTTTGGAGCTGATCTCCAAAATAGACAAGCGTAAACGATGAGGGTGCTGGTATAGAGTAAGGGCACATGGAATCTCATTTCCAGTCGTAAAGTTCCACTGGAAATGGGTGATAATGGGTGTCTTTGCCGACATTGAGATTGAAAACAAACAAAGAGTATCCCTGCTGAAATTCCTACTTGTCGATGGCCAAAGGTAACTCTTTCAGGTGTCTCTGTGTAGCTGTAAACCTATTATGAATCTCTCGGACGGACAGTCCCTGATTAAATTGAGGCTGGAAAGCTTTGGTGGGTACCTGTCTACAGTCTTGACAAAGGGCCATGTATTCCACATTGTTGTGAATAAAAGGGGGGCAGGTCTCTTTTTCCTATGAAGGCTTCGTGGTTCACAATGGCTATCACTAAATATTTAGGCATCGCTCCCATAAAGAGATTTTCTTGGAAACAGTCACTCAGTCAGTCATTTTCTACCGCTTGTTCCCGTTGGGGTTCGCGGGTGACTGGAGCCTATCCCAGTGACTTTGGGCCTTAGGCGGGGTACACCCTGGACAGTGGCCAACTCGTCGTAGGGACAAACAAGCATTCACTCTTACATTCATCCACAAAGGACAATTGACCTAAATTGGTAACTCTAAATTGTTAGAGTTGGATTCTAACCCACGATCTCCTTATTGGGAGGTGGGGGCACTAACCGCTCTGCCACCGTACGCCCCTTCTTGGAAAGATATTCGGGAATTCTCCACGCTGGATAAGGGGTAGAGCGCGTTGCCCTGATTAAGGCCGCTCCATGCCCTAAATGCATGGTGGGGGAGATACTGACTTTGACAAGAGATACAAGAGAAGCCATATGTTTGCATGACTAGGACCCAGCAGGTGAACCTCATTAGAACCACCGGTGAACCGAGGTCTCCGAACCAAACCCCTGTTGGCCCGTTATTTGTCACTATAGAGTCCACGGAACCGGCCGTGTCTTTGTAAAATAACCTGGCGCTGAACTGATTTTTTAGCATGTCTTCTGAATAGTTGAGCAGGGTTTCTATGATTGCTCTGTAGGGGTGAGTAGCGAAGGATTGTGAAATTCAGATCAATTCAATTCAATTCAATTTTATTTATATAGCCCAGTATCACAAATCACATTTGCCTCAAAGGGCTTCACAATCTGTAACATACGACACCCTCTGTCCTTAGACCCTCGATTCGATTAAGGAAAAACTACCCAAAAAAACCCTTTTAACAGGGGAAAAAAAACGATAGAAACCTCAGGAAGAGCAACAGAGGAGGGATCCCTCTCCCAGGACGGACAGACATGCAATAGATGTCGTAAGTACAGAATAGATTTATAGCATCAAAACTATAACATATATAGCCATGATGGCAAAATTGTTGTATATATATATATATATATTATTATGTTAGAAATGTTTAGGTGGTAAAACATAAGGGAAGATGATGGGTCCAGACGGACAGCCGAGCAGCTCCAGGTGGAGCCCAACGAGCAGGACCCGAGCCACTCGTCCCCTGCACCATAGACACAGCAGCACTGCCCCAGCAGGTCGCCATAGTCACCGATCCAGATACATCTCCGGACACTGAAATACCTGCTGAAAGTGACACTAAGAAAGAATAGACGGACGACAAAGCACAAAACTCCGGGAGAGGGAAGAAGTCAAGTTAGTGACATGCATTTATGGGATGCGAATGCATACGGATGGAGAGGAGGACAGAGGTGAAGAGAGAGAGGTGCATCATGGGAAGTCCCCCGACAGTCTAGGCCTATAGCAGCATAACTATGGGATGGTTCAGGACTCTCCTGAGACAGCCCTAACTATAAGCTTTATCAAAGAGAAAAGTCTTTAGCCTACTCTTAAATGTGGAGATGGTGTCTGCCTCCCGAACCCGAACTGGGATCTGATTCCACAGGAGAGGAGCTTGATAGCTAAAGGCTCTGGCTCCCATTCTACTTTTGGAGACTCTAGGAACCACAAGAAACCCTGCATTCTGAGAGCGCAGTGTTCTAGTGGGGTGATAAGGTACTATGAGCTCTGTAAGATACGACGGTGCCTGACCATTAAGAGCTTTATAGGTGAGGAGAAGGATTTTAAATTCTATTCTGGATTTCACAGGGAGCCAGTGCAGAGAAGATAATATTGGAGAAATATGATCTCTTTTCCTAGTTCCTGTCAGTACACGTGCTGCAGCGTTCTGAATCAACTGGAGAATTTTAAGTGACTTTTTCGGGCTGCCTGATAATATGGAATTGCAGTAATCCAGCCTTGAAGTAACAAATGCATGGATTAATTTTTCTGCATCACTTCGAGACAGGAAGTGCCTGATTTTGGCAATGTTACGTAGGTGAAAAAAGGCTGTCCGTGAGGTTTGCTTCATGTGGGAGTCGAAGGATAGATCCTGATCAAAGATAACTCCTAGGTTCCTCACAGAGGTGCTGGAGGCCAGGGCAATGCCCTCTAGAGCAATTAGGTCTGCCGACAGCGAGTCTCGGAGGCGTTCGGGGCCAAGTACAATAACTTCAGTTTTGTCCGAGTTTAACATCAGAAAATTTCTGGTCATCCAGGTTTTTATGTCCTTAAGGCATGATTGAAGGTTAACTAACTGATCAGTTTCATCCGGCTTAATCGATAAATATAACTGGGTATCATCTGCGTAACAATGAAACTTTATGGAGTGCTTTCTAATAATATTGCCCAAAGGAAGCATATATAAAGTAAATAGAAGTGGTCCAAGCACAGAACCTTGCGGAACTCCGTGACTAACTTTGGTGTGCTTCGATGATTCATCGTTAACATAAACAAACTGAGATCGGTCTGATAGATAGGATTTAAACCAGCTTAACGCGGTTGCTTTAATTCCAATTAAATGTTCCAGTCTCTGTAATAGAATTTGATGGTCAATGGTATCGAATGCAGCACTAAGATCTAGCAAGACAAGTACAGAGACAAGTCCATTGTCTGATGCAATTAAGAGGTCATTTGTAATTTTCACCAGTGCTGTTTCTGTGCTATGATGCACTCTGAAACCTGACTGGAAATCCTCAAATATACTATTGTTATTTAGAAAGTCACATAACTGATTAGCAACAGTTTTTTCAAGGATCTTAGAGATAAAGGGAAGGTTAGATATAGGTCTATAGTTGGCTAAAACCCCTGGATCCAGCGTGGGCTTTTTAAGGTGAGGTTTAATAACAGCTACTTTAAAAGACTGAGGTACATAACCTGTCAGTAAAGACAAATTGATCATATCTACAAAAGATGAACTAACTAATGGTAGAACATCTTTAAGCAGCCTAGTTGGAATTGGGTCTAAGAGACAGGTCGATGGCTTAGATGAAGAAATTGTCGACATTAGTTGAATAAAGTCGACAGGAGAGAAGCAGTCCAAGTATTCATCAGGTTTCACAGCTCCCTCCAACGCCTCTATGCTTGCAGATCGGTTGGCACCAGCTGAGGGCAGGACGTAATTAATTTTCTCTCTAATAGTCAAAATTTTATCATTAAAGAAGCTCATGAAGTCGTTACTGCTGAGGGCTACAGGAATACATGGCTCAATGGAGCTGTGGCTCTCTGTCAGCCTGGCTACAGTGCTGAAAAGAAACCTGGGGTTGTTCTTATTTTCCTCTATTAGTGATGAGTAGTAGGCTGCTCTGGCATTACGGAGGGCCTTCTTATATATTTTAAGACTATCTTGCCAGGCTAAACAAGATTCTCCTAGATAGTTGGAACGCCATTTTCTTTCAAGTTTTCGTGATGTTTGCTTTAATTTGCGGATTTCAGCGTTATACCATGGAGCTACCCTTTTTTGTTTTATTATCTTCTTTTTAAGAGGAGCAACAGAATCAAGTGTCGTTCGCAGTGAACCTGCAGCACTATCAACAAGATGATCAATTTGGGACGGACTGAAATTTGCATAAGAGTCCTCTGTTATGTTAAGACATAGCATTGAGTGAAATTCAGATTTAATTTCTTCCTTAAATTTAGCTACAGCACTATCAGATAGACATCTACTGTAGTAGTATTTGACTGCTGGTGTGTACTCCAGTAATAGGAGTTCAAAAGTTATTAAATAATGGTCTGATAGTGAAGGATTCTGTGGAAAGACTGTTAGATGTTCAATTTCAATGCCGTATACCAGAACAAGGTCGAGGGTGTGGCCAAAATAGTGAGTGGGTTTATGTACACACTGACAAAAGCCAATCGAGTCTAATAATGAGATAAACGCAGTACTAAGGCTATCATTTTCAACGCCCACATGAATATTAAAATCACCTACAATAATTGCTTTATCTGTTTTAAGGACTAAACCTGATAGAAATTCTGAGAATTCAGATAAAAACTCTGAATAGGGACCAGGAGCGCGGTACACTATAACAAATAGGATTGGCTGTCGTGTTTTCCAGGTTGGATGTGAAAGACTTAGAACAAGGCTTTCAAATGAGTTATAATTTAGTTTAGGTTTAGGGTTGATTAATAGGCTTGAGTCGAAGATGGCTGCAACTCCACCTCCTCGGCCGGTGCCTCGAGGATTGTGAGTATTAATATGACTGGGCGGAGTGGATTCATTTAGGCTAACATATTCTTCATGACCCAGCCAGGTTTCAGTGAGACAAAATAAATCAATGTGATAATCTGATATCAGATCATTTACTAGTACAGCTTTAGATGACAGAGATCTGATGTTTAGGAGTCCACATTTAATTCTCTTATGGATTGTGAAATCAGCATATCACCCAGAATAATGTCACATTGGTTGAAAATTGTATACAGCGGATTAGTGATGAGACCCACGGATGTGTCGCAGCCAGGTTTGAGCCGTCCGCGTTGGTAACTTTCACGCAAAGCAGAAGAAAGTTGTCATTAAGGTCCAGGTATTGTTCTCCATCTCTGGGAATAAAAAAATCAGTGGGGCCTCCGTCAGTAGTGGCGGACAGAGGGGTACTAGGGGAGGTGAGCAGGTTGAATGGAGCCACCACGCTGTTGTAGTTGCCACACTGCAGTATCTATAGACATTTGCGAATCCCGATAATCACAGGAGCAGTTTCCTGGAGGTAAGGATAGGACCACTCTGCTACTGCTTGCACCTTGACTGGATCTGCCTTCACTTGCCACTACTCAATGATGAAGGCTAAAAAACTGACAGTGTGCACATGAAATTTGAGCTTCTTTTCTTTAACGTACAGTTTATTCTCCAAGAACTGTTTTTGCACTAACTGACATGCTACATGTGTTCTTCTATGTTTCGGGACAAAATTAGAATGTCATCCAGATACACAAAGACAAACCTGCTTACACGTCATTCACTATATTCTGGAACACTGCAGGAGCATTGGTAAGTCTGAAAGGCATGACTAGATATTCAAAGTGGCCCAGAGGAATGGTGAAAGCTGTTTTCCATTCATCCCCCTCACAGATGCAGATGAGATGGTAAGCGTTATGAAGATCTAGTTTTGAAAACACCAGTAGCTTGGTGCAGAGGTTCAACAGCAGAGTCATTGAGGGGAAGTGGATATTTATTTTTGATGGTGATGTCATTAAGGCCATGGAAGTCAATACAGGGCTGGAGTGTGTAATCTTTCTTTTCTACAAAGTAAAACCTGGCCCCCACAGGAGAGGAAGAAGGGTGAATGAGACCAGACGCCAAGGATTCATGAATGTATTTTTGTATTTGTATTTGTATTTTTCCATTGCCTCCCTTTCAGGGCGGAATAAGTTGTATAAACAACTGGAAGGCAAGGGGGCGCCAGGGAGCACAATCATAAGGACTGTGCTATTGAGGTTATGGCAAATTAACCAAGGCAAACCAAGCACAACAAACACATGGGGGAAAGAAATAATGAAATACTTTATGAACTAATGGTGGTTGACAGAGAGGATGAGGTTCAGCGATGCAGTAGTGTGGGTAATACCAGCCAGCGGTCTACCATCCAGAGTGTTCACATCTTTAGGTGTAAGTAATACTTTCACAGGAAGCCCATTCTTAGTTGCAAAAGCTGAGTCATCAAAGTTATCATCTTTGCTGGAGTCCACTAATGCTTGTAGAAAAACGTACCAGGTTACGTATGTAACCATGGTTCCCTAATAGGGAACGAGACGCTGCGTCAGCTGACGCTATGGGGAACGCCTTCAGCGTGACTGCCTCTGAATCTCTGTATCAACTTAGACCAATCTTGATTGGGTTTAATGTCAACACGTGACGTACGCCGGCGGAACCGGAAGTATAAGGGGAGCCGGCTTCACTGTTGTCGTCAGCCTTCTGATCGACTGAAGCAAGCCGCTCACAGGCATGCCGGAAGTATGGCAGTGAGACGCAGCGTCTTGTTCCCTATCAGGGAACCATGGTTACATACATAACTTGGTACATTCCCTTTCAAGGGAACTTCAACGCTGCGTCAGCTGATGCTATGGGGAAGGCAGTACCAACTCCGCCATGCTGAAGGGATGCCTGTCAGAGTGTGAAGCCAGCAGGGCACAATTCAAGACAAGAGAGCCATAGATCCTAGGTCTAGGCTGTAAATTTCACAAAGGTGTGAGGCGAGGACCATCCCGCACCATATCGGAGAGGGGGGTTCCCGACCACCAAGCTCTGGAGGATGCCATACTCCGTGTGAAGTGAGCTCTTATCAACAGAGGTGAAGGCAAACTGCACCTCGTATGCCGAAACGATAGCCTCAACTATCCACCTGCTAATAGTGTGTTTGGTAGCCAGGCAGCCCTTACTAGGGGGCCCGAAGAATACCAGCAATTGGTCCGAATTGCGCCACTGGGATGTCCTCAGGACATAAACTCCAGGGCTCTGACTGGACAAAGCAGTTGCATCCTACGTTCCTGTTCCACCGACTGAAGGAGGATGGAACGCCTGCAGGACTACCAGCCGGACCACCTCAGTGGGTACTTTAGGTACATAACCCGGCCTGGGATGCAGGATGGCTTTAACTGCGCCTGGAACTATCTCCAGGTTAGCAGGAGCCACCGACAGGGACTGCAGACCTCCCACTCTTGAGAGAAGTCATGGCCAGCAGAAATGCCATCTTTAAGGCCAGACACCTGTCTGATGCATTGTCCAGTGGTTCAAACGGTGCTGTGGTCAATCCATCCAGCACCACCGTCAGATCCCATGGAGGGACTCTCACTCGAACAGGAGGCCTCATCCTCAAGGTGCCATGAAGGAAACTTGTGACAAAGCGGTGCTTCCCAAGCGAGCAGCCATCCACCAAACTGTGGAATGCTGCGAACGCAGCCACATACACCTTAAGTGTAGCGGGGGAAGAGTCCAGCCGAAACCGGCTATGGAGGAACTCCAGCACTGAAGCCATCGGGCAGTGAACTGGGTCAAGATGGCGCTCTAGGCACCATGTAGTGAAAATTTTTTCACTTGACCACATACAGTTACCTCGTGGCGGGGGCTCTAGAGTGTAAGATGGTCTCAACTACCTCGGTAGAGAGACCGGCAGCTCGGAGGTGGTCCCCCTCAGGGACCAGACCCACAGCTTTAATTTCCCAGGTTGGGGAAGGAATATTTCGCCTTGCCCCTGCGACAGCAGGTCCCTCCTGACAGGAACTCCCATGGGGGGGCCGTCCAGGAGGGCTACCAGGCCCGAGAACCAGATTCTGGCGGGCCAGAACGGGGCCATGAGCAGCAGCTGGGCCCCTGTTCAGCGAACTCTCTCTAGAACCCCCGGGAGCAGAGCAATCGGGGGAAAAGCGTAGCCTCGGCCACGGCTGTGCCATGGCATCCAGCCCCAGGGGCGCTGGATACACAAGGGAGAACCAGAGGGGACAGTGAGCGTTGTCTGAGGACGTAAACAGGTCCACTTGTGCCCTGCCGTATCTCCTCTATATCATCTGCACCGTCTCAGGGTGCAATCTCCATTCCCCGGGCCTCGGCCCCTGCCTCGACAGGATGTCTGCCCACACATTGAGGTACCCAGGTTTGTAAAGTGCTCTTAGAGAGAGCAACTTTCCCTGGGACCACAAAAAGGATCTGGCGCGCCAGTCTGCACAGAGGGAGCGACCTCAGACCACCTTGTCGATTTAAGTAGGAGTCCACCGCTGTGTTGTCGGCTCTCAGCGGACAAGCACGTGGTGGCCCCTGAGGTCTGGAAGAAAGTGCCGTAAGGCCAACAAGACCGCTCGCATCTCCAGGCAATTTATGTGCCATAGATGAGGGGTCAACCACAGACCTCGGGCTGTGCCCCCCCTCCGGTGCTGGAGGCGTCCGTCGAAGTGTGCGACGGTGAAACACCATTCCCAGCACTGGGCCCTGGGTCAGGAACACCCGTTGTCTCCACCTGTCTAAGGCACGCATGCACCTGCGTGAAACTTTGATCAGGCAAAAAGGATTGCCCCTCCGTCCTTGAGCCACCACTGCAGCTGCCTCATGTGCAGCAATCCAAGCGGAATCACGGTGGATGCTGCGGCCATGAGGCCTAACAGTCTTTCGAAACTGAAGTGCAGTTAGATGTCGGCCTAGCTGCACCCTGAGTACCATAGTCAGGATTGACTCGACGCGTGCGGGAGACAGTTGTGCCCGCAACGTGAGTCCCACACTACTCGTGAGACGAGACTGGGATAAAATCAACCAGTCATCCAATAATTGAGGATGCGGATCTCCTGGAGTCTGAGAAGAGCCAGGGCAGAGTCCAT
Organism: Coreoperca whiteheadi; assembly: GCA_011952105.1. Classification (NCBI taxonomy): domain Eukaryota; kingdom Metazoa; phylum Chordata; class Actinopteri; order Centrarchiformes; family Sinipercidae; genus Coreoperca; species Coreoperca whiteheadi. The sequence goes on from CM022481.1 coordinate 5,265,444, forward strand.
ACACTCCGTGAAGGTGCAAGGGGAGAGTGCTAGGCCGAAGGGAAGCACCTGATATTGGTAAGCTTTGCCCCCGAAAGCGAACCGCAGGAACTTCCGGTGTCCCGGAATGATAGAGACATGGAAGTACGCGTCCTTTAGATCGATTGTGACGAACCAGTCCTCAGACTGAATCAGACTCACAATCATAGTGATCGTCAGCATCGGAACCTAAGTCTCCTCAGAGAATGGTTCAGGTGACGAAGATCTAAAACGGGACGCAAACCATCGTCTCTCTCGGGACTCTGAAGTACCGGCTGTAGAACCCGGTATGCATCCCTCAGGGGGAGATTTGTTTTATGGCCCCATTGTAGAAGAGAGAATGTATTTCTTGCTCCATCACCTATGCTTGTACTTGGTCGACCCCTATTTCCAAGATTCCTTGGAATCATGGGGGTGTGGACCAGAACCGAAGCTTGTAACCTTGTCGGACAGTGCACAAACTCAGTGCGAAACGCCGGGTCAAGCTTCTCAAGCGGGCAGAAGAATCCCTCAGGGGAACCAACCACTCGAGGCTGGTGCCTGCGGGACCTGGAGTGGTGACCTCGGTTACCCAAAGCGCTGCAGAGGCGGGAAATCCCCGAGGATCAGCATGTATATGCCTGACCGCCCCCAAAACCTGCAATGTGAGAGCTGCGGTACCCCGAAACGATGGAACGGCGGGATTTAACCGGAAAGGAACATCTACAGGCCTCAGTAGAGGACGCAACTCTGACCTGACTGCTGCACAGCCATGCAGGTCTAAAGGCAGCAGTTGCATGGAACTCGCCATGCCCCGAAGCGCCACCGGCGGCAGGGTTAAGAGGCTGAGCTCCCGAGGGCACAATGGGGGAGCAGCCATGTGCTCAACCCCGATGGGTGGGCACCCTCTGAGGCCCGACGCTCAAGTTAGGGCCTCTTCTGTGAGGCCTGCTGGGCGAGAAGCACGGCCCTCAGGTCCGTCTTCTCCCTCTCAGGTCCTCTTCGAGCAGGCTGGAGCAAGCCCCTAGGCTGCTAGGGAGGGGCACGCTAGGCCACACTCGCTTTCTGAGCCAGCAAGTAAGAGCTGCGAGATTTGAAGGCTGAGGTGGTCCACCCTCAGCTCAGGCCCGAGACCTCTGGCGATGGGTTAAACCGTCGTCGTAGCATGGTGGAGCTCCATCCATCCTCGGATGTGAGGGCTCCACCAAAGTCGAGGTCCTAAGCAGGTCGGCTGGGCACACCCGCACGCATGCCATGGCGTGCCGACATGCCCCGCCTGACCCGCTGCCCCGTATGCCTTGCCCACTAAAGTCAATGTAGTGTGACAAGGCCAAACGTCGGGGACTTAAGGGAGGACGCAGCCTGGGCGATAAACGCCGCCAGTGTCTCCCTGTCCTAGCCGTTCTCCTTGCACCCACTGATCGAAGCAGACCGGCGACCAGTTGGGCTAGAAAACCGTTCGACACCTCGGTGTGGAGATCCAGAAGAACGGCAGGTCCCGACGTGGGCATGGAGGTGTGGCTAGAAGGAAACACTCACCGAGCTACTCCGGCGATGAGTGTCCTGCCGCTCCGCTGGCCAGGCGATATTGAGCCTAACCACCATTTTCCTCTCTTGGGAAAATCACCTCCAGCAGCTCCTCATGCTGCAGTGACTGGGCTGACGAGCCACCCACATCACCACCTACCACGCTCAGGACATCCAGGTCCTCGGAACTGCATCCTCTCTGCGCACGCTCCACATCCCGGGCGAAAGACGGCACGGACTCAGCGCGAGAGTTGGGGGCGGAGTGTCTTATCTCTCCGCAGAGAGGGCACTTACCTTGCTCACAGTCACCCCCTTAGGGCTGACAGAGCTCGCTCTCAGTCCAGACAGCAGACACAATGTGTGTGGCCTCTGAACACGTCCCCCGTTCTGGTTGGAAGAAGCCACGATGCGGGCTTCTGGTCCCGAAAACGGGTGCGAATTACCGGATGAGCCGTGACTCTCCCGTTTCTCACCGCGGGCACCAAGCGGCGCGAACTTCTGAGGAGACGCTCACGCTGTCAACCTCGAGGGCTGACAGAGCGAGCTCTCAACCCAAAACAGCCAACCAAAACACGTGAGTTGCCAATGGGGATAATCCGCGGGCAGGGAGGAAGGACTGCAAAAACCGCTTCACACTCGTCATTTCCAAAGAGACCCAGAGCGCTTGCTGAAGATCAGAAGACTGACGACAACAGTGAAGCCGGCTGCCCTTATACTTCCGGTTCCGCCGGCGTACGTCAAAAACCGTGTTGACGTTAAAGCCAATCAAGATTGGTCTAAGTTGATACAAAGATTCAGAGGCAGTCACACTGAAGGCGTTCCCCATAGCGTCAGCTGACGCAGCGTTGAAGTTCCCTTGAAAGGGAACTGATTATTTTTAAGGAGTAATGAGGTGTCAAACTGTATACGATGGAGATGCGAGGTAGATATGAGAGGTACAGAGGTATGGCTCATCAGAATTTCCCCGGTTACTGACAACCCCACTCGTTTCCCAAGGGACAGGAGGAGAGAAGTTGGCAAGCACTACCACAATAGAAACACAATCCTGTCTGCATGCAGTGTTGGCGTTCACATGGAAAGAGGTGTGCTTTCCCCAGTTGCATGGGCTCTTCCGCGGGGAGTGAGGTACAGTCTGTATCTAGGAGGACAAAGAACAGTGGATCGCCCCACCTGAAGTGATTATCTAGGCGGATGGACAGGGAAATCCCTGACATTATTGGAAAAAAGAGGTTAGCAAAGAAGAAGTGGGACACTGAGAAGACTGACGAGAGTAGACAGGAGTACAGGGAGATGCAGCCTAAGGTGAAGGTAGAGGTGGTAAAGGCCAAACAAAGAGCATATGAGGACTATGCTAGGTTGGAGACTAAAGAGGGAGAGGTGGATTTGTACAGGTTGGCCAGACAAAGAGATAGAGATAGGAAGGATGTGCAGAAGGTTAGGGTGATTAAAGATAAGGATGGAAATGTATTGACAGGTGCCAGGAGTGTGATGGGAAGATGGAAGGAGTACTTTGAAGAGTTGATGAATGAGGGAAATGAAAGGGGAACGAAGAGTAGAAGAGGTGACTGGTGTGGAGCAGAAAGTGGCTAAGATTAGCAAGAGTGAAGTGAGGAGGATGTTGAAGAGGATAAAGAGTGGAAAGGCAGTTAGTCCTGATGACATACCTGTGGAGTTATGGAAGTGTCTAGGAGAGGTGGCAGTAAAGTTTCTGACTAGTTTGTTTAACAAGATCTTGGCGAGTGAGAGGATGCCCGAGGAATGGAGGAGAAGTGTACTGGTGCCAATTTTTAAGAACAAGGGAGATGTGCAGAGCTGTGGCAACTACAGAGGAATAAAGCTGATGAGTCATACAATGAAGTTTGAAGTGGAAAAGAGTAGTGGAAGCTAGGCTAAGGGCAGAGGTGAGCATTTGTGAGCAGGAATATGGCTTCATGCCTAGAAAGAGTACAACTGATGCAATATTTGCTTTGAGGATGCTGATGGAGAAGTACAGAGAAGGTCATAGGGAGTTGCATTGTGTCTTCGTAGATTTAGAGAAAGCGTATGACAAGGTGACGCGAGAGGAGCTGTGGTATTGTATGAGGAAGTCTGGAGTGGCAGAGAAGTATGTAAGAATGGTGCAGGACATGTTTGAGAGCTGTAAGACCGTGGTGAGCTGTGCTGTAGTTGTGACAGAGGAGTTCAAGGTGGAGGTGGGTCTGCATCAAGGATCGGCTCTGAGCCCCTTCTTGTTTGCTCTGGTGATGGACAGGCTGACAGATGAGGTTAGACAGGAATCTCCATGGACTATGATGTTTGCGGATGACATTGTGATTTGTAGTGAGAGCAGAGAGCAGGTGGAGGAGAATCTAGAGATGGAGGTCTGCTCTGGAAAACAGAGGAATGAAGCTTAGCCGCAGTAAGACAGAATACATGTGTGTCAATGAGAGGGACCCAGGTGGAACGGTGAGGTTACAGGGAGCAGAGGTGAAGAAGGTGCAGGACTTTAAGTACTTAGGGTCAATGGTTCAGAGCAATGGAGACTGTGGAAAAGAGGTGAAGAGGCGAGTGCAAGCAGGTTGGAACGGGGGGACAAAAGTGTCAGGTGTGTTGTGTGATAAAAGAGTATCAGCAAGAATGAAAGGCAAGGTGTTTAAGACGGTGGTGAGACCAGCGATGTTGTACAGCTTAGAGACCGTGGCACTGAAGAAAAGACAAGAGGCGGAGCTGGAGGTGGCAGAGCTTAAGATGTTGAGGTTCTCTTTGGGAGTGACGAGGATGGACAGGATCAGGAATGAGTACATCAGAGGGACAGCTCATGTTAGATGTTTATGAGATAAAGCCAGAGAGGCCAGATTGAGGTGGTTTGGACATGTTCAGAGGAGAGACTGTGAACATATTGGTAGAAGGATGCTGAGGTTGGAGCTGCCAGCCAGGCGGTCTAGAGGAAGACCAAAGAGGAGATTTATGGATGTAGTGAGAGAGGACATGAAGTTAATTGGTGTGAGTGAAGAGGATGCAGAGGACAGGGTTAGATGGAGGCACATGATTCGCTGTGGTGACCCCTGAAAGGAAACAGCCGAAAGGAAAAGAAGTAGTACAAACTATAATACAAACTGAGCTTTCTCACACACCTTCCCTCTGCTCAGCTTCTCTTATGAGCAACGATAATAAAGGTTCCTTTTTCAATGGAACTTCAACTCTGCGTCAGCTGACGCTATGGGGAACGCCCTCAGTGTGACCGCATCTGAATCTCTGTAACAACTAGACCAATCTTGATTGGGTTAACGTCATCACATGACGCACACCGGCGGAACCGGAGGTTACAAAGGGTGCCGGCTTCACTGCTGTCGTCAGTCTTCTGGTCTTCAGCAAGCTCGCTGGGTCTCTGTGAAAATGATGGGTATGAAGCGGTTCTGGCAGTGCATCCCCCCCCTTCCTGCATGTCATCCCCACCGGCAACACACTTTTGTTTCGGTAGCTGTTTTTGGTTAAGAGCTCGCTCTGTCAAGCCTCGAGGTTGACCGAGCAGGGTGAGCATCTCCTCGTGAGTTCACTCTGCTTGGTGCGGGTCCCGCGGCTGCCGGTGGCAGCACTAAGAATGGGAGGACACGCTCATCTGCTAATTCGCACCCGTTTTCGGGACCAGAAGCCCGCATCGTGGCTTCTTCCAACCAGAACGGGGGACGTGTTCAGAGGCCACACACATTGTGTCTGCTGTCTGGACTGAGAGCGAGCTCTGTCAGCCCTGAGGGGGTGTCTGTGAGCAAGGTAAGTGAACTCTTTGCGGAGAGATAAGACACTCCGCTCTCGACTCTCGCGCTTAGTCCGTGTCGTCTTCCGCCCGGGATGTGGAGCCTGCGCAGAGAGGATCCAGTTCCAAGGAGATGGATGTCCTTAGCGCGGAAGGCGGTGACATGGGTGGCTTGTCAGTCCAGTCATGCAAGCATGAGGAGCTGATGCAGGCGGTTTCCCAAGAGAGGAAAATGGTGGCTAGTCTCAATATCGCCTGGCCAGCGGAGCATCTGGACACTCATCACCGGAGTAAGCTCAATGAGTGTTTCCTTCTAGCCACACCTCCACGCCCACGTCGGGACCTGCCATTCTTTCCGGATCTCCACATCGAGGTGTCGAAATCCTGTTCCAAGTCACATTTTGCACGGTTTTCTTGCCCGACTGGTTGCCAGTCTGCGTCGATCAGTAGGTGCAAGGAGAATGGCTAGGGCATCATTCCTGGCATGTCTGCACGCCATGGTGTTCATGCAGGTTTGCCCATCCAACCTGCTTTAGAACCTCAACTTGGTGGGGCCCCCACATCCGAGGATGGGAAGGAGCTCCACTGTGCAATGGTAGCGGTTTAGCCCCTGTCGCCAGAGGTCTTGGGCTGTGGCTGAGGGTGGACCACCTCACCCTCCAAAATCTCGCAGCTCCTACATGCTGGCTCAGAAAGTGAGTTTGGCACAGCATGCCCGTCCCCAACAGTTGAGGATTTCACTCTACTCAGTGAAGACCTGAGAGGGGGAAGACAAACCTGAGCGCTGTCCTTCTCGCCCGACAGGGTTCACAGAAGAGGCCTTGACACGAGTGTCAGTTCAGTTCAGTCCACACCCCTAAGAATCCAAGGGATCTTGGAAGCAGGGGTCGACCGAGTACAATCACAGGTGATGGAGCGAGAAATACATTATCTCTTGTACAATGGGGCCATAGAACAAATCCCCACCTGAGAGATGCATACCGGGTTCTACAGCCGATACTTCATAGTCCTGAAGAGAGATGGTGGTTTGCGCCCAACTTTAGATCTTTGTCACCTGAACCGTTCCCTGAGGAGGCTTCGGTTCAGGATGCTGACGATCCCTATGATTGTGGGTCAACATCTGGGAGTCTGAGGACTGGTTTGTCCCGATCGATCTAAGGGACGTGTACTTCCATGTCCCATTCCGGGACACCGGAAGTTCCTGCAGTTCGCTTTCGGGGCAAAAGTTACCAATATCGGGTGCTTCCCTTCGGCCTAGCACTCTCCCCTCGCACCTTCACGAAGTGTATGGACTCTGCACTGGCTCCTCTCACACTCCAGGGGGTCCGCATCCTCAATTATATAGACGATTGGTTGATTTTATCCCAGTCTCGTCTTACTGCAGTACAGCATCGAGATGTCGTATTTGCGCAAGAGCAAGAGCACGCTCACTCCAACACACAGGATCACATTCTTAGGAGTAGTGTGGGACTCGGTTATGCTGCGGGCACAACTGTCTCCAGCACGCGTCGAGTCAATCCTGACCATGGTGTTCAGGGTGCAGCTAGGCCGACATCTCACTGCACTACAGTTTCAGAGACTGTCAGGCCTCATGGCGGCAGCATCCACCGTGATTCCGCTTGGGTTGATGCACATGAGGCACCTGCAGTGGTGACTCAGGGACACAGGATTTTTCCCGAGGGCCAATCCTTTCGGCCTGTTTAAGGTTACTGCATGCGTACCTTAGACAGGTTTGGACAATGGGTGTTTCTGACCCAGGGCCCAGTGCTGGGAATGGAGTATCACCATTGCACGCTTTCAACAGACGCCTCCAGCACAGGATGGGGCGCAGGCTTGGAAGGCCACACAGCCTGAGGTCTGTGGTCGACCCCGCATCTATGGCACATAAATTGCCTGGAGATGCGAGCGGTCTTGCATTTTCTTCCAGACCTCAGGGGCCAGCACGTGCTTGTCCACAGCGGTGGTCTCCTACATGAATCGACCAGGTGGTCTGAGTTCGCCCCCTCTGTGCAAACTGGCGCACCAGATCCTTTTTGTGTTCCCAGGGAAAGTTGCTCTTGCTCAGAGCACTTTTCATACCTGGGTACTTCAATGTGGGAGTGGACATCCCGAGGCCTGGGTAATGGAGACTGCACCTCGAGACAGTGCAGATGATATGGAGGAGATCCGGCAGAGAACAAGCACCTGTTCACCTCCCCGGGGAATGCTCACTGTCCTCTCTGGTTCTCCCTTGTGTATCCAGCGCCCTTGGGAATGGATGCCATGGTGCAACCATGGCCAAGGGTATGGTTGTTCGTGTTTCCTCCAATTACTCTGCTCCCGGAGGTTCTAGAAGAATTCGCCAAACAGGGGCCGAGCTGCTGCCCCGTTCTGACCCGCTAGAATCTGGTTTTCGGGCCTGTTAGCCAGTCTCTCTACTGAGATAGTTGAGACCATCTTACATTCTAGAGCTCCCTCCATGAGGAAAATGTATGCGGACAAGTGGAAGATTTCCACTATATGGTGCTGAGAGCACCACCATGACCCAGTTCACTGCCCGGTGGCTTCAGTGCTAGAGTTTCTCCAAAGCCGTTTTTCGGCTAGACTCTCCCCCACTACACTTAAGGTGTATGTGGCTGCGATTGCAGCATTCCACAGTATGGTGGATGGCTGTTCGCTTGGGAAGCACCGCTTTGTTACCAGTTTCCTTCGTGGCACCCTGAGGATGAGGCCTCCGTGGGATCTGATAGTGGAGCTCGATGGATTTACCACAGCACCCTTTGAGCCAATGGACGATGCATCAGTCAGGTGTCTGGCCTTAAAGGTGGCGTTCCTGCTGTCCATGACTTCTCTCAAGAGAGTGGGAGATCTGCAGGCCCTGTCGGTCGCTCCTGGAAGGACAGGAAGGTAGGCTGCAACTGCTCTGTTTGGTCAGAGCCCTCGAGATTTATGTCCACAGGACATCTCAGTTGTGCAATTCGGACCAGTTGCTGGGATGCTTCAGGCCCCCTCGTAAGGGCTGCCCGGCTACCAGACACACTATTAGCAGGTGGATTGTTGAGGATATCGCTTCGGCTTACGAGGTGCAGTTTGCCTTCACCTCTGTTGATAAGAGCTCACTTCACACGGAGTATGGCATCCTCCAGAGCTTGGTGGTCGGGAACCCCCCTCTCCGATATATGCAATGCTAAAGGATAGTCCTTGCCTCACATCTTTGTGAGATTCTATAGCGTAGATCACTTAAATAATCTGGGGTCAGTGGCTCATTGTCCTGAAGTGTGCCCTGTTGGCTTCACACTCGGACAGGCATCCCTTCACCATGGTGGAGTTGAGACTGCGTTCCCCATAGCATCAGCTGACGCAGCGTTGAATTTCCCTTGAAAGGGAACATCCCAGGTTATGTATGTAACCGATCCCCAATAGGGAACGAGACGCTCCATCTTGCTGCCATACTTCTGGCATGCCTGTGAGCGGCTTGCTTCAGTCGATCAGAAGGCTGAGGACAACAGTGATGCTGGCTCCCTTTGTAATTTTTGGTTCCACCGGTATGCGTCACATGTTGACCCAATCAGACTGTTGTAGACTGTTTCAACAACCAACACACAGCCAGTAGAGAGCGGAGTGTCTTATCTCTCTGCAGAGAGGGCACTTACCTTGCTCACAGTCACCCCCTGAGGGCTGACAGAGCCTGCTCTCAGTCCACACAGCCACAATGTGTGTGGCCACTGAACACGTCCCCTGTTTCGGTTGGAAGAAGCCGCGATGCGGGCTTCTGGTACCGAAAACAGTGGGAATTAGCAGATGAGCGTGTCCTCCCGTTCTTAGTGCCGCTACCGGTAGCCACGGGACCCGCACCAAGCAGAGTGAACTCACGAGGAGATGCCCACCCTGCTCACGGTCAATCTCAAGGCTTGACAGAGCGAGCTCTCAACCCAAAACAGCTAACTGAAACACGTGTATTGCTGGTGGGGATGCACTGGACTAACCAGAACCGCGTCACACTCGTCATTTTCACAGAGACCCAGCGCGCTTGCTGAAGATCAGAAGACTGACGACACCAGTGAAGCCGGCTCCCTTTGTAACCCTGGGTTCCGCCGGTGTGTGTCACATGTTGACGTTAACCCAATCAAGATTGGTTTAGTTGATACAGAGATTCAGATGCGGTCACGCTGAGGGCGTTCCCCATAGCATCAGCTGACGCAAGTGTCTCATTCCCTATCAGGGAACCATGGTTATATACATAACCTGGGACGTTTTGTTAATATCAAGCTGAGATTGGCTGTGGTGCTAAACATGCTCATGCTTCTACGACTGTTCACTTTAAACTGTCACTCCATATTTGAAGTTATGACAGATTTAACTAATTAAATGACTAAAATCTATATTTTTATGGTAAAGGATCACATGGCGTTTCTCATATGCAGGCATGCAGGAAACTCTTCTGAGTGAAAACTTATGTCTGCTGGGTCCATCTCTGGTTAGTTCATATTATATCGTCTAACCGGCAAGTGGGAAACAGGGAAAAGGACTCAAATGCAGACAGCACATGCAGACAGCTGCAGTCAATGATTTATTGGGGCGTACTTTTAGGTACACTGGATGACAGACAGGCAGGCAGGCAGGTAGACAGGCAGCAACAGAGGCGAAGACTGAAGACCTCTGGAGTTTGGACAAGATAACCAGCAGCAAAGACAGGTGGTCAGTGGCGTAAACGGGACCCCTCTGGAGACTGATGGCAGACACCTCTGGAGGCCAGCAACAGAGGCGGGACCCCTCTGCAGGCCAACAGAGAGGGCAAAGCTGGTGAAGCTCATGATGCCAGGCTGCTGCTCAGGGAGTCTATGAGGCTGCTGAAGAACAGGGAGTTTAGGTGGCTGCTGCTGCTTAGCAGGCTCAGGAGGCTGCTGCAGCTCAGGCAGAACCGGATGCTGCTGCAGCACAGAGAGTTCAGGAGTCTGCAGGTCAGGAGGTTCAGGATTGTGTTGCAGCACAGGGTTCAGGAAGCTGCTGCAGCTCAGATGATTTAAATAACTGCTGCAGCTCAGCAGGGTCAATCTTGCTGCAGCTCAGAAGAAACAGTAGTGTGCTGCAGCTCAGAGCGTTGATGCAGCTGTTGCAGCGCAACAGGGAGTTCAGGAGTCTGTGGGTCAGGAGGTTCAGAAGATTGCATTTCAGTGTGTTCAGCAGACTGCGGCAGCTCAGGAACTGGTGGCTGCTGCAGATCTGAACTTGGTGCTTTAAGCAGTGGATCAGGAGTGGGCCACAGTTCAGGTGGTTCAGGATTGCGCTGCAGCTTTGGTAGTTCAGGAGGCTGTTCTGGCCCAACCGGGACAAGTTGTAGTAAGTGATACTACAGCTTTCACAGCCACCTGTCTATCCCTGTGGGACTCAACAGGCTCGCTACTGTATGAAATTCAGACCCCCTCAGCATGTTCTGTAACTTATTTTCATTTCATCATCCCCATCCCCAAATAAACCTAGGACCACAGGACTTAGTGACTAGAGACCAGTTGCCCTGACCTCTGTGGTAATGAAGTCTTTTGAGTGCCTTTTGACAACCCACCGCAAAACCACAGACCCTCTCCTGGATAGGGATGCTCCGATCAGCATTTTTTGCCACCAATACCCATATCTGGGATTCAGTATCGGCCAAAACCGATCACCGATTGGATAAAATAAAATTAGTGCTGAATTACCTAATAAACTGTATGCCTCACTGTGTGGAAGAGACTTCTTTTGAGAAAGGCACCAGGCAGGCTTGACTTAAACATTACTATCTTAACTTTGTAATACAAATTAAGACAAATGTAGTGCAGGGTGTGCAGAGGTATTTAATGGGAGCACCAGCAAGGTCAGGAAACCGTTGGTAGTTGACTCCCCAGTATTTATATGGGTCTTGTGTGGCAGGAATTGTGTCCACAGAAAAAAATCCATGGACTTGGACAGCAGTGCTGGAGCTGCTTGCTGCACCAGGATCTTCCTCACGCTTCTACCGAACTTTGGCAAATTCTCTTATGAAACTGCTGCTGCTTGCTGCTGCTGCTGCTTCCACCCGGGGGGCCTTTTTTGGTGGCTCCATGTTATCTCATGCTCCATCAGCTGTGGTGGTTCTTCAGTTTTCCTCCAGTGCATCCTTCCCACACGAGTCCACACTGGTAAAGACTCTGGGAAAAAAATTCTAGATTCAAATTATAGACTCATTTTAGTAGTACATCATAGATTTACCATATGGTTATTCTTACTTTTAAATCTTTAAATATACGTTTTTTTTTTTTTTTTTAACTATGTTCTATTTATTCTCACACACACTCACACACACGCGTTAATAATGCGTTAACATAAAATCATTTTAACAGCATTTTGAACTATACATTACAATCGGCTAAAACGAATGTGCAGGTTACTTTTCTGAACAAGAGCGCTCCCGAGTCCGTGTTTCTCACACTCTTCATGTGAATCGTAGCACAGTTCGAGTGCAACCGAACTCAGAGCACCTCCTCCAGGTAGTCTCGGGTACCCTGGTGCACTCCCTGGTGACAGCTTTCACATGACCAATTTTTCATGCGAACTGTGCCCTGTTCTGAACTAAACTGCCAGTGTTAAACTGTCTTTTTTATATTCTTAAAATGTGAAAAATCACTGCTTATTCTGAATTTTTAAGCTTAGGCTTAAAACATCTTTGAGCTTTGATACATGTCTAGTCTTCATGCTCTGATGGTTTCACTAATAATAAACGTACATTTGCATAAAGCATGCATATTTGTCCATACCCATGTTGATTAGAGTATTAAAAACTTGAAAAATATTAATTTAGGTACACTTAGAACTAATAAAAATGTGCGATTAAATTGTGATTTATTGCAAGTTAACTCATGATAATCATGCGATTTATCGCGATTAAATATTTTAATATATATCAAGAGGAGATGCTTGAGAACGGTGACGCTAGGGATAATATCAGCAGCAGATTGCTGAGCTCAACTTCCTAGAAAACTCCTCAAACTGTTCAAGACAGTTCATTGTTTTTTCAAGCAAGGCCCACTGGTTTGCCGCGAGTGTTGTGGGCAGTTCATGGTCAGAACCATAGGCCAACAGGGTTTGCTTCTGTTCCAACAGACTCCCAATCATGAAGTAGGTGCTATTTCACCTCGTTTTGACATCTTGCTGGAGGCGTTTTGGTACCATGTTCATCCCCAGTTGGATATCTTGCAGCCAGGAATATGCAAGTGGAGAGTGTTTTAAGTGTCCAACGATTCGTCTCCCACTTGCCACGGCATCACTCACACTGCGTTGTGATAGAAGCCCCTCGATGACTATGAGCTGCATTGTATGTGCAACCCAGCCCAAACTGTGCATTCCCATGTTGTCCATTGCTTTTTGCATTGCTGGCATTGTCCCACAGAATAACGTGGATTTTACTCAACAGAATGTGCCACTTGTCAAGCATTTCCTTAAGACGCCCGCTGCAATAGCGTCGCTGGTGTGAGACCCACTGAAGGTTTTTGCATTTAACATGACATTGTGTGGCACACAATTCACGTCCAGTGTGCAGTTAAACTCAAAAGCGACACATAGGAGACGTCAGAGCTTCAGATATCTGTCATGAAACTCATCGCTTTGACATCTTTTAACGCTTCTGTTATGTGTTGGCACACTTTGCTGTACAGTCCAGGTAGAGCCTTCTCAGATAAATATTTTCATTTTACCATGTTGTATCATGGTTCCAGGTGGTTAATTAGAAGTCTGAAGCCCTTGTCCACAACGACGGACAGCGGTTGACCATCCAAAACAATGATATGCACTAACTTCTCAGTGATATTTGCTGGTTTCTTACTATCAGGTGGGAATTTCTGGATTCTTTCCTGTCTCTACCAAAGTTAGCTACTTCATACCTTCTAATGTTTGCCTTTTCAGCTCATTAAACTCAATGTGCTCTTTAGAATGCAATCTCTGGATATATCTGATTAAGTTAGTTGTGTTATAATTCTAAATTTTATTACCACCCCTCGGAACATTGACATTGCAAACAGCTGTCGGACTTTTTGGCATAGTTAGTGTGAAATAACTCCAAATATGTGATCGCTCCATGCTGTTAGCTGCTCAGTGCAAGTTAGCTTGTTTGAATTAGAATTGTTTACCATGCCGCCTGCTGCACATGTTGCTAGCACATGATGCTACATACTTGCGCACAGCATAGAATTACTGCAAGAGCATTTTCTTCTTCTTCTTTTTTAACGGCGGTTGGCATCCAGCTTAATGGTGCATTACCGCCACCTTCTCTTTCTGTGAGAGCGTTTAGAGAGCACCTGCAGGTGGATCACAGACTTCCTGTCCGACAGGAGGCAGCATGTAAGGCTGGGGAACTATGATCGTCAACACCCTCAAGGCTGCATTCTTTCCCCTCTGCTCTCCTCTGTAAACCAACTGCTGCACCTCCAGTCACCAGTCCGTCAAGCTCCTGAAGTTTGCAGATGGCACCTACCTCATTGGGCTCATCTCCGATTGGGATGAGTCAGAACAACATGAAGCTCAATGCTCTTAAGACAGTGGAGATGGTTGTGGATTACAGGAAGAACCGAGCCCCACCTGCCCCCATCACCCTGTGTGACTTCCCTTTCTGACACTTCCTGGGCACCATCATCACACAGGACCTCAAGCGGGAGCTGGAGATCAGCTCCCTCACGGAGAAAGCACAAGAGAGGATGCACTTCATGTAGCAGCTGAAGAAATTCAACCTGCCAAAGATATTGATGTTGCACTTCTGCACCGCCAATATCCCTCCAGGACCTGTACACCTCCAGGACCCTGAGGCGAGCAGGAAAGATTGTGGTTTACCCCTCCCACTCTGGACACAAACTGTTTCAGACACTCCCCTTCAGCAGGAGGCTGTGGTCTACCAAAACCAACACCACATGCCACAAAAACAGTTTATTTTCATCTGCAATCAGCCTCATCAAGAAGGCCTGGGACCCGCACTGACACTGACTCATTATAGAGGGACAGTCAATGTAAGTGGATGATCTAAAGGATAATAATCATCCCCTTCAAGGCCCTGCAGTATATATACACCGGCTCTTCACATCAGACTCCACCAGATCTTCAGATGACCTCCGTGGTAACGAGACAGCCAGACTGAAAAGAAACCTTTTTTTTGGATTCATGTCCTTTGTATGCCTCATTCTAACCTGTTATTTTCTTGCACCCAGGATTCACCACCTCTCCATCAGAACCTGCCTCCACCAGGACCTCCGCCAACGGCATCCGGCCAAACCTCCACACTAAAAAAGCCATTGTCCACCTGCCTCTCCTTTCCACCTCGCCGTCCAGCCAGTCCTCCACTCCGCCAAACCCCTCGTCTGCCACCACCCCTCTCCCTCAACCTCTCCCTGCTTTGGAGCCCGAGAACCCATCCATTTGCCCTCTTTTCTAAAGAACAATAAATCAAAAGAACATACTGCTCACCCTGTTTCCTGAGTTTGCATTCTTGAGTCCAGCTTTTTGAGACATTGTAACAATAATTCACCAGGGGTAAGGATGAGGGGACAGATGAGGAGTAATGGCAAGGCCACATGAAGGAGAAATGTCATTCATACACTTGCAATGTGATATGCTCTTCCTTACATGATTCTCCAGCGCAGCTATCCCTCATTACCTGTCTACTTATTTAGACTATTTAAAAAAAGCAGCCCCCTTTCTTCATGTCCATCCTCTGTACATAGATTAGATGTGTGCGCTGAAGACTTTTTGTGCAGAACTTGATTTGTAATACCCAAAACGGCCTAAATGTATCACCTTGATACAGTTCGTTGTATTGCTTTGTTACTGTGCTGTTGAAATTTCCCTGTGTTAGCTGTGCTTCCTCTCACCTTGTAATTAGCAGGAAGGACAGGCAGGGAGTGGGAGTTGCAGAGCCTGGTGTTGGCTGTCCTCCAACTTTCTTCTTAGCAGGGTGCATAGATGGGAAGTGGGCGATCCTGGATGTCCTGTTACAGAAGACTGAACACGACAACATGACACCTCTAATGATGTTCAACATATCCACACTACTCCACAGTGGAGGAGTTTGTTCAATAAAGGGAAGCTACTTCAGAAGTGTGGAAGTGGTTTGGTTACAAAACATCGAGTAGTGTTTCCCATCAGACCACCCATGTATATTAAAGGGGCCATCCGCAACCGATTAACTAGTGGACAATCTCCCCTCACTCTACCCCTCCTGTGTGGGCTACTGACAATCTGGGGGACAATCTGACTCTGCTGTGGTGGGATGTATCAGTGGTGGTGATGAGACTCAGTACACGGCTGTGGTGGGTAACTTTGTCTCATGGTGCGAGCAGAACCATCTGCAGCTCAATGCGACAAAGTCCAAGGAGCTGGTTGTAGACCTACGAAGGGCCATGGCACCAGTGACTTCGGTTTCCATCCAGGGAGTCAGCGTGGACATCGTTGAAGATTACAAGTATCTGGGAGTACACCTAGACAATAAACTGGACTGGGATAAGAACACTCAAGCTCTGTACAGGAAGGGCCAGAGCTGCCTCTATTTTCTGAGGAGCCTGAGGTCCTTCAACATCTGCCGTGACAATGCTGAGGATGTTTTACGAGTCTGTGGTGGCCAGTGCTATCCTGTATGCTGTATGCATGCTGGGGCAACAGGTTGAGGGTAGCGGACACTAACAGACTCAAAAAACTGATCCGTAAGGCCAGTGACATTGTTGGGGTGGAGCTAAGCTCTCTGTTGGTGGTGTCAGAGAAGAGGATTTTGGCCAAACTACATGCCATCTTGGACAGTGTCACCCACCCACTCCATGACGTGCTGGTCAAGCAAAGGAGTACCTTCAGCGGAAGACTCATCCTCCCAAAATGCACTACAGGAAGTCATTCCTGCCTGTGGCCATCAAACTCTATAACTCCTCCCTCTAAGTGTTAATGGATATGACCCTAAGTCACTAAACTGGACACCGATCATGAACATATCTGCAATACTGGACATAATTTGGGAATATTCGGTGCTTAAACTACTGTGCAATACACCCTGTTTTCAATTTAATTTGTGATACTTCTAGTACGGCTGTGCAATATCCTCCGTCCCATTATATATTGTTAATAAGCTACACGTAACATGACAGTTCATGCACTTTATACTGTAATATTAACCTCAACTGGTAAACCCACTTTGTACATTACACTTATTTAATTTTAAATTTATATTTATACCCACTTTGTACTTACCTATATTATATTTTTGCTTAGTACTTCCATTCTTGTGTGCACTGACGTGATGGTGAGTTGCTGTTATACAGAGATTCCCCTCGGAGGTTAATAAAGTACTTCTGATTCTGATAAGAAATAACTTACTAGGGGGTCATATGATGCAGCGAGAGTAGACGGATGTGCCGCGGAGAACTCCCGACAATACAGTGATAAAGTGATCCTGTTATGTTTAAAGGTAGTTTTGGTTGGACCCAAAAGACACGGCTGGACACGACGTAGGTGGTAGGATAACCAACAAGATTTATTTAGTGGTATCAGCGAGGTTGAGAGCTGGGAAGGCTGGCAGCGGGACAGGCAGGTAAGTGGAGGTAGTGAGTCCACACGAATTGGGGATGAAGGATGCCGGCTGGTAGACTGGAACTCCACGGGGTCGTTGCAGGAGCCGAGTGAAGCGAAGCATGTGGGTGAGCGGTGGTAGGAGAATCTACGGAGCAAGACCGACAGATGGACGAGACAGATGGGAGGATATCTGGATGTGGAAACAGAGGCTGTAATTAGTTCCAGCGTAAAAGCAAAAGGTAGTTCTTCAAAAGTTACGTAGTAGGAGGAGCACGACGTAAGTACCACGAAGGAGACAGTACGATCTGGCGAAGACTGGAAGGTTGAGCCCGTGTTAAATACTGCAGGAGGTGGTGATGAACCGAGATGAGCTGCAGGTGTGCAGGTAGGCGGGGCACAGGTTAGTGATCGCAGGTGTGGAGGAGAGAGAGACTGGTCCGCTCCATGGATGGCTCCAGACGAATAACAACAAACAAGACAGACAAGAAACACAAGGCAGGGCAAAACACTGGGAAACATGAGGGAGTTAGGGAAAATATTCCCAAACCCTGACAGTACCCCCCAACGGCCCACCAGGCTTGTCTGGGTGCGCGAGATAGAAGTCAGCGATGAGCTGGGGGTCCACAATAAAGGAGCGCTCCTCCGTGCCGTACCCCTCCCAGTCGACCAACAACTGTAATCCCCGGCTCCGACGACGCACATCCATCAGGCGCCGAACCGTGTATACAGGTCCACCGTCAACCACCCGGGTGGGAGGTGGGGGCCTGGCTGGAGGGCACAAAGGGCTAGAGAGGACCGGTTTCAGCTGGAAGACGTGGAAAGTGGGATGAACTCTCATCGTGTTCGGGAGTTTTAATCTGACTGCCGAGGGGTTGATGATCTTTTCAATGACGAAAGGTCCAATGAACCTGGGTGACAACTTACTGGAATCAGTCTTTAAGGGGATGTTTTTGGAGGACAGCCAGACTCTGTCCAGGTAAGTAAGTAGGAGCAGGAATCCAATGGCGGTCAGCCAGATGCCGATTTTGGTCGGCAGCGCGGAGGAGAGCAGCCCGAGTGGCTCTCCACAACCTCCGGCAGCGGCGGAGGTGGTGTTGCACGGAGGGTACTGCCAGTTCCGTCTCCTGTGATGGAAACAAAGGAGGTTGATAGCCAAGGGACGCCTCGAATGGGGACTGACCTGTGGCCACACAAGTGAGGGAATTGTGGGCATATTCGATCCAGGCTAGGTGGGTACTCCAGGCCGCGGGATTTGCTGCGGTAACGCAGCATAAAACGGACTCCAGATCCTGGTTGGCCCTCTCGGATTGGCCATTAGACTGGGGGTGAAAACCAGATGACAGGCTCACGGAGGCCCCGAGAGCGCGACAGAATTCCTTCCACACCTGGGATATAAACTGAGGGCCCCGATCCGACACGATATCCAGGGGGATACCATGCAGGCGGAAGACGTGGTGGGTTAGCAGCTTAGCAGTTTCCAAGGCCGAGGGCAACTTGGGAAGACCAATAAAGTGAGTAGCTTTGGAGAATCGATCGAGTATGGTAAGGATAACTGTATTACCTTGAGATGGAGGCAGACCGGTAACGAAGTCGAGGGCGATGTGCGACCAGGGACGCCCGGGCATTGGAAGCGGATGGAGTAGATGGGCGCACGTAGTACAGGCTGCGACGAATGCTCACGTGTCGGCCTCCATGGTGGGCCACCAGAAGTGGAGTTTGAGTAGAGATAGTGTCCGCCCCATTCCTGGGTGGCAGGCGAAGCGACCAATATGGACCCATTGGAGTACCTGGGAGCGAGCTGAGTCAGGGACAAACAAGCGGTTAGGTGGACCGTTACCTGGGTCTGGCTGATCCCGCTTAGCCTCCCTGATGGTCCTTTCGATCTCCCAGGTAATGCTTGCAACCAAGCGGCTTCTTCCACGGTATGCAGTCCTGAGAGGGAATCCGGCTTGGTGTTTTGAGATCCGGGGTGGTAAGTGAGGGTGAAGTCGAATCTCCCAAAAAACAGGGCCCAACGTGCCTGGCGGGAATTTAGTCGCTTGGCAGACTGGATGTAGGCGAGATTCTTATGGTCTGTCCAGACGATAAAGGGTTGTTCCGAGCCCTCCAGCCAATGTCTCCATTCCTCCAGTGCTAACTTGACTGCCAGCAACTCCCGGTTCCCCACGTTGTAGTTCCGTTCGGCTGAAGTAAGATGCCTGGAAAAAAAAGCACAGGGATGGAGTTTATGGTCGGTGCTGGAACGTTGGGATAATATAGCCCCCACCCCCGTGTCTGAGGCGTCGACCTCGACCACGAACTGGCGAGAGGTGTCAGGCTGGGTCAGAATGGGAGCGGAGGTGAACAGGTCTTTCAGGGTCGTGAATGCTTTACGTGCCGTCGGAGACCAGGTAAATGGGATGCTCGGGGAGGTAAGTTGGGTCAGGGGTGTTGCCACCTTGCTGTAATCCCGGATGAACCGCCGATAAAAGATTGCAAAACCCAAGAATCGCTGAAGCTGTTTTCTGGAGGTGGGTTTGGGCCATTCGGTCACCACTTTGATTTTTTCCGGATCCGCTTCACCTGCCCGCTCCCGATGATGTAACCCAGAAAACCTGTGGTTTCGGCGTGGAACTGGCACTTCTCCGCCTTGACGTAGAGCTTGTTTTCAAGGAGCCTTTGGAGAACCTAGCGGACGTGAAAAACATGATCGGTTAGGTCTTTAGAATAGATGAGGAGGTCATCTAGATACACGAATACGAAACGGTCTAGGAAGTCCCTGAGCACGTCGTTGACCAGGGCCTGGAAGACCGCAGGAGCGTTAGTGAGCCTGAACAGCATGACCCGGTACTCGAAGTGGCCCAGGGGTTTGTTGAAGGCTGTCTTCCATTCGTCGCCTTCCTTGATTCGGACCAAGTGGTAAGCATTCCGGAGGTCCAACTTGGTAAAGATGGTGGCCCCCTGAAGGGACTCGAAGGCTGAGTTAATGAGAGGCAGAGGATACTTGCCTAGACTAGTCGGGGGACTTCCCATGATGCACCTCTCTCTCTTCACCTTTGTCCTCCTCTCCATCCGTATGCATTCTCATCCCATAAATGCATGTCACTAAAATGACTTCTTCACTCTCCCGGAGTTTTGTGCTTTGTCGTCCGTCTCTTCTTTGTTACTGTCACTTTCAGCAGGTATTTCAGTGTCCGGAGATCTGGATCTGTGACTATGGCGACCTGCTGGGGCAGTGTTGCTGTGTCTATGGTGCAGGGGACGAGTGGCTCAGGTCCTGCTCGTTGGGCTCCACCTGGAGCTGCTCGGTTGTCCGTCTGGACCCATCATCTTCCCTTATGTTTTACCATCTAAACATTTCTAACATAATAATATATATACATACAACAATTTTGCCATCATGGCTGTATATGTTATACTTTTGATGCTATAAATCTATTTTGTACTTACGACATCTATTGCATGTCTGTCCGTCCTGGGAGAGGGATCCCTCCTCTGTTGCTCTTCCTGAGGTTTCTATCATTTTTTCCCCTGGGTTTTTTGGGTAGTTTTTCCTTAATCAAATCGAGGGTCTAAGGACAGAGGGTGTCGTATGTTACAGAATGTGAAGCCCTTTGAGGCAAATGTGATTTGTGATACTGGGCTATATAAATAAAATTTAATTTAATTGAAAACTTTTTTTAAACGGTAATGTTATTAAGGCCCCTGTAGTCAATGCATGGTCTTAGGGTCTTGTCTTTTTTGGCCACAAAGAAAAAACCAGCCCCTACAGGTGAGGAAGAGGGGCGGATTAATCCGGCCTCTAGGGAGTCTTTAATGTATTGTTCCATAGATTCCCTCTCAGGGCGTGACAGGTTATACAACCTGCTGGTGGGCAGCGGAGCCCCAGGGAGAAGATCAATCACGCAATTGTAGGGACAATGAGGCGGCAGAGATAGGGCCAGGTCCTTGCGGAAGACTTCCTCTAGGTTGCGATATTCCGTGGGAATGGAAGATAGATTGGGGGGTGGTTTGACAGGCGGACTAGGAGTGGCTCCAGCTGGAGGGATAGCCGACTGAAGGCAGACTGAATGGCAATGTGAACTAATGATTCTGCCAGACTCCCAATCGATGTGGGGATTATGCATCTTGAGCCAGGACAGACCCAGGACTAGAGGTGTGTTAGGGGACGAGAGAATGTTGGATAAGTTCCCTATGGTTTCCAGAAACGACTAGTGATAATGGGATGGTCCGATGAGTTACCCTGGCTAGCAAACGTCCGTCAAGAGCATTAGTGATAAGAGGCGTAGGAAGTGGTTCCAGGGGGAATCCATGCTGGGCTGTTACCTCCTGATCTAAGAAATTGTCATCGGCCCCAGAATCGATGAGGGCCATAAGGGGACAATTCTTAAGGTTATGCATCAGGATGGCTTTGGTCAATGTGCGGGGTTTGAAGGAGGGTTGGCCGTCGGACCGGCTCACCAGTATCCCCACCTTTACTGGTGAGCCCGGTCTTTTGGGCGCACAGGGCAAGATGTCCGGAAATGACCTGGTTGACTGCAATAAATGTACTCACCTGCCGTGATCCTGCGGGACCGTTCGGCCTGGGAGAGATGGGCCCGATTAACTTGCATGGGGTCATCGGAACTACTGGGTACCTGAGTCTGGAAACTGGGACTGGGGTGACTTATGCTGGTCGCGGGTTGGTAGCGACTCGAGCTGCCGGAGACCGGGAAGTTGCGCTATCCCATTCTCTCCTGACGTCTCTCGCGAAGGCGGCCGTCGACTCTGATAGCGAGCGAGATGAGGGCGTCAAAAGTGGGTGGACTCTCTCGTGATGCCAGCTTATCTTTGAGTTGCTCTGACAGACTGTTTAAGAAAACCCCTCTGAGTGCTATGTAGTTCCAGCCGGAATCGGCCGCCAAGGTCATAAACTCCACTGAGTAGTCCGCCAGTGTTCTGTTGCCCTGGGTAATATGGAGTAGGCGGTTAGCTGCACTGGAGACAGTACGATCTGGCGAATACTGCAGGAGGTGGTGATGAACCGAGATGAGCTGCAGGTGTGCAGGTAGGCGGGGCGCAGGTGAGTGATCACAGGTGTGGAGGAGAGAGAGACTGGTCCGCTCCATGGATGGCTCCAGACGAACAACAACAAACAAGACAGACAAGAAACACAAGGCAGGGCAAAACACTGGGAAACATGAGGGAGTTAGGGAAAATATTCCCAAACCCTGACAGATCCTTTAACTGACTTATATCACCCAGACCTTTTATCAAAGTAAAATTCAATTATATGTGTCCTACTAACCCTGCAGATTGTTTATAAATTGTGTCCCGTTATCACAATATTTTGTGATAATACTACTCATTCAGTATATATGTCTATCATCATTAGGCAATATTTCTTCCCATAACTCTTATTTAGCTCTATCAATGCCATGCTAATGTGTTGGAATGGGAGTTGAAGTTTTTGAAATTGTCCTCTTTTTGGTCTTATATTACCTTGAATTATTTTGCGTTTTTCATTTTTTATTTAGCGTATTTTGAGAACCCATATGCTGCAAATGACTTGTTTATTATTTCTATCATATAATCCCTCCTTTTGAGTCATGACAAAGTCCATGGCTCAATAATGCAGCCTATTTTAAGAAGCTATGCAGAAATATTTGTTTCCCTTTCTAGGATTATCAATTAAGACAAAAATTGTATTTTCTTCATCCTTCTCTTGGAAGAAAACAGAATCACTCCCTGACCTAATTACCTTTCTTTTCCACATATCTGACAACAGCCCTTATCTTCTTTACCTTCCCTTATCACGACATCTAACTTAATTGAGTAATAAACTATTGGTCTCTGTTTTTTGCTATGAGTTTCTGTTAATACGGATGTCATGTGCCCATCCAGTTAATAACTGTAGCGGTCCAATAAATGCATCCAAAAAATAAATTCTCATCCAGAGTCCAGTGTATCTGTTGTATTATTCATTTGCCAAGTTGTTGGAAAAATCTTCCTCAAATATGACAGTCACTGGAATCTTTATAAAAAAAAATAACTTGCAAGGAATCAAACATGCTCTTCACAATACACAGTTTGAATATCAGACACACAAGCATTTTTCTGCATCATAAAACTACTCCACCTCCTGTGGTTTACAACTGAGGGTTCCTCTTGTGTGTGCTTGTGGGGGGTGGTTTCTTAACACTCAGTGATGCCGACTCTAATCCGACCACAAGTAATCTAACGAATTACTATTTCAAAACCAGTAACCAAAGTATTTTTTTCATTTTCCTTAATAACAACATATTTTTGCTTTCTTCTCGCATCTCTGGAACTAAAGTCACGTATGCGACAAGTCACATTCTCAGCATGAGGACAGTTCACGTCACATGTAATAATACATATCACGCAGTGACACAAATGGAAACAACAATGGAGGGAGGAGAGAGATGCGCGTTTTCTAGCTGAAAATACAGTCGCTATTTTGAGTTTGTGTCAGCTAAAGATAGCAATATTAAGGTTTGTTGTACAGTCAGTGCTTGTGGCGACAAAGTGTTATCTAGCTACAAAAACACTACGTCAAATGTAAATAAACATTTGAAGTCGCAGCGCTGCATGGTCAAATTTACAGAGCGAGTTCCACCAGGTGGTGCGAAGCGGAGAGCAAAAGGCCCCCCACCACCCAAACAACAAAAGCTGGACTTCGGTAAAACGTACCAGGTTACGTATGTAACCATGGTTCCCTGATAGGGAACGAGTCGCTGTGTCAGCTGACGCTATGGGGAACACCTTCAGCATGACTGCCTCTGAATCTCTGTATCAACTTAAGGATTTAACGTCAACACGTGATGTACGCCGGCAGAACCGTAAGTATAAGGGGAGCCGGCTTCACTGATCGACTAAAGCAAGCCGCTCACAGGCATGCCGGAAGTAGGGCAGCGAGACGCAGCGTCTCGTTCCCTATCAGGGAACCATGGTTACATACGTAACCTGGTACATTCCCTTTCAAGGGAACTTCAACGCTGCGTCAGCTGACGCTATGGGGAACGCATTACCAACTCCGCCATGCTGAAGGGATGCCTGTCAGAGCGTGAAGCCAGCAGGGCACACTTCAAGACAAGAGACCCACAGATCCCGGATTATTTAAGCGGTCTAGGCTGTAAAATTTCACAAAGGTGTGAGGCGAGGACCATCCCGCAGCATCGCATATATCGAAGAGGGGGGTTCCTGACCACCAAGCTCTGGAGGATGCCATACTCCATGTGGAGTGAGCTCTTATCGACAGAGGTGAAGGCAAACCATGCACCTCGTATGCCGAAACGATAGCCTCAACTATCCACCTGTGTTTGGTAGCCGGGCAGCCCTTACGAGGGGGCCGGAAGCATACCAGCAATTGGTCCGAATTGCGCCACTGGGATGTCCTCCGGACATAAAGTCCAGGGCTCTGACTGGACAAAGCAGTTGCAGCCTACCTTCCTGTTCCGCTGACTCTGAAGGAGGATGGAACGCCTGCAGGACTACCGGCCGGGTCACCTCAGTGGGTACTTTAGGTACATAACCCGGCCTGGGATGCAGGATGGCTCTAACTGCGCCTGGAACGATCTCCAGGTTAGCAGGAGCCACCGAAAGGGACTGTAGATCTCCCACTCTTGAGAGAAGTCATGGCCAGCAGAAATGCCATCTTTAAGGCCAGACACCTGTCTGATGCATCGTCCAGTGGCTCGAACGGTGCTGTGGTCAATCCATCCAGCGCCACTATCAGATCCCACAGAGGGACTCTGACTCGAACCGGAGGCCTCATCCTCAAGGTGCCACGAAGGAAACTGGTAACAAAGCGGTGCTTCCCAAGCGAGCAGCCATCCACCAAACTGTGGAATGCTGCGAACGCAGCCACATACACCTTAAGTGTAGCGGGGGAAGAGTCCAGCCAAAAACCGGCTATGGAAGAAATCCAGCACTGAAGCCATCGGGCAGTGAACTGGGTCAAGATGGCGCTCCAGGCACGTAGTGTAATGTAGTGAAAATTTTTCACTTGTCCGCATGTAGTTTCCTCGTTGCGGGGGCTCTAGAGTGTAAGATGCATGCATGCCATGGCGTGCGGACATGCCCCGCCTGACCCGCTGCCCCGTATGCCTTGCCCACTAAAGTCAATGTAGTGTGACAAGGCCTACTAGGCAACGTCGGGGTCTTAAGGAAGGACGCAGCCTGAGCGATAAACGCCCTAGCCGTTCTCCTTGTACCCACTGATCCAAGCAGACCGGCGACAGTTGGGCTAGAAAACCGTGCAAAATACGGCCTGTACCAGGATTTCCACACCTCGGTGTGGAGATCCAAAAGAACGGCAGGTCCCGACGTGGGCATGGAGGTGTGGCTAGAAGGAAACACTCACCGAGCTACTCCGGCGATGAGTGTCCTGCTGCTCTGCTGGCCAGGCGATATTGAGCCTAACCACCATTTTCCTCTCTTGGGAAAATCACCTCCAGCAGCTCCTCATGCTGCAGTGACTGGGCTGACGAGCCAGCCATATCACCACCTTCCACGCTCAGGACATCCAGGTCCTCGGAACTGGATCCTCTCTGCACCGTCTCCACATCCAGGGCGGAAGACGCTGCAGGCTCAGCCTGGCTTCCGTATCCCGAATGCGGGTAGACTGTTTCAACAAACAACAAACAGTCAGTCGAGAGCAGAGCGTTTTATCTCTCCTCAGAGAGGGCACTTACCTTACTCACAGTCACCCCTCAGGGCTGACAGAGCCTGTTCTCCGTCTCAGCAGACACAAGTGTGTGGCCTCTGAACACGTCCCCTGTTCCGGTCGGAAGAAGCCGTGATGCGGGCTGCCGGTCCCAAAAACGTGTTTGAATTAGCGGATGAGCCGTGTCTCTCCCCCGATTCTCGGAGCTGCGGGACCCGCACCAAGCGGAGCGAGCTCCCGAGGAGACGCTCACGCTGCTCGCGGTCAACCTCGACGGCTGACAGAGCGAGCTCTCAACCCAAAACAGCCAGCCAAAACACGTGAGTTTCTGGTGGGGATAATCCGCGGGCAGGGAGGAAGGACTGCAAAAACCGCTTCACACTCGTCATTTCCAAAGAGACCCAGAGCGCTTGCTGAAGATCAGAAGACTGACGACAACAGTGAAGCCGGCTCCCCTTATACTTCCGGTTCCGCCGACGTACGTCACGTGTTGACGTGAAACCCAATCAAGATTGGTATAAGTTGATACAGAGATTCAGAGGCAGTCACGCTGAAGGCGTTCCCCATAGCATCAGCTGACGCAGCGTTGAACTTCCCTTGAAAGGGATACAAGTATTTATGTTAAGTGAATTCAAGAAAGACTGGCATTATTTAAGTTTTTTTAAAAACATGTATTTTTTTCAGGAAATAGTTTTTAAGCTCAACTTAAAATGTTTGTCGATACATTTTTGACATTATTGTTAAAAATGCACTTACAATAAAGTGAGTGTTGGCAAAACCAGCTATCATTGTTATATTGAGGCGGCGGGGTGTTACCGGCTGAATGTAACTAATAAAGTAACTTGTAAACTAACTTAGTTAATTTTAAAATCAAGTAATCTGTAAAGTAACTATGTTTCTTTTTAAAGGAGTAATCAGTAATCAGTAATTAGATTACTTTTTCAAAGTAACTGTGGCAACACTGTTCACACTAATAACAAAGAGAGCACCCATTGTTTCTAGGAGGCCATAAAAGCCTGTATGGCTGAAAGAATGTCAAGGGTGTTTTGGAAACTTCATCATGTTAGCTGTGGTACTATATATTTAGAGCCAAATGGCACTTAATTTTTGGAGCCCTCACAAGTTTCCAGATCAGTTCTAACCTCTGCTACAATGCAAGAGGATGGTGGGGCAGGTACACAATGTATCAGGTGTTGCCAATTTTGCTCCAGCTTTTTCTTTTACCTGAACTACATGTGAAGTTACCTCAGTTACTCCGTAAGGTCCGGTACACCTGGGTTCAGAATACTTTCTCATGATGTGGCCCTTCACTCGTACCATCCCCTACCTGGATTACTGGAGTTTCAGCTGGGTGCATCAGGTTCGCCAAAAACGCAATTCAAATTTACATTCAGTCATTTAGCAGACGCTTTTATCCAAAGCGACTTACATATGAGAACATTCAGAATTATTAACCCTTAGTTTTTGTTGAGTTACCACTACAAATTGCACATGCAAATTATCAATTTTTTCTTTCTGCCAATGTGCATGTACTTCTCAACTTCACAGCTTTGTTTCTCATTCACAAATCTACTGTAATGCAAACAAACTCAGGCATTTACATGCAAATTTAATAATTTTCAACTTATTTTGAGTAGTTCTTTTATGGTGAAATGCATCTCCATTTCTACTTAGTTTCTTTATAGCCGCTACCACAAGTTATTGCCATATCCCAGCATATCAGCAATGCATGCAGTAAATTTTAACGAAAGCCGTCGTTAGAGGCGAAATTGCAATTGATTTTCTTATCGATTCCGGGCTTGCCGAGATAATGGTGATGCGTATTAGACCGTCTTATCTGGCCACAGTCTCAATTCGTTCGGACCTCCCACGAATCTTCCTTACCAGACGAAATAGTTGGACCCATTCGGACGCATAAAGAAACACGTATAAACTTGCTTTGTCAGCAGTAAGGCAGACCTATTAACTTACAATGTCTCATACATTTAAGTACTTAAATGAATGAATCCTTGTCACACCAGATCCCTCTCAAAACACATTCACAATGCAACAATAATGATTTTGTCTACTGCTGAACTCACAAGTACACTTTTCAATAGTGGCTGACACCAACCACATTGTCCACATTATAATTACTCACAACCTATCGTCTG
Source organism: Coreoperca whiteheadi (assembly GCA_011952105.1). Lineage (NCBI taxonomy): Eukaryota > Metazoa > Chordata > Actinopteri > Centrarchiformes > Sinipercidae > Coreoperca > Coreoperca whiteheadi. The sequence goes on from CM022481.1 coordinate 5,293,030, forward strand.
TGAGGGCCGTTTCTCCTCACTTCACATTTCACTTCATCACTTTATCCATTTCATAATTTTTCCATTTCACTTAATTTCTTTTTCATTTCATAGTTTGAATGGTCAGATTTCAGATTTTTGCAGGGCTGCAACAGTGAATCGATAAAATCGATTATTAAAAGAGTTGGCAACGAATTTCATTATCGATTCGTTGTGTTGCGCAATTATTACACTACTCAATAAAACGCGGAGATGTTTGAGTATTAAAAAAGAGCAGTTCAGAATCAGAATCAAAAATACTTTATTAATCCCTGAGGGGAAACTCTTTGTAACAGCAGCTCACTATCACATCAGTGCACACAAGAATGGAAGTGCTAAGCAAAAAGCAAAAATATAATACACTATAGTACAGGTAAGTACTAAGTGGGTATAAGTATAAATTTAAAATTTAAATAAGTGTAATGTACAAAGTGGGTTTACCGGTTGAGGTTAATATTACAGAATAAAGTAATAGTGCATGGGACTGAGGATATTGCACAGCCGTAGTAGAAGTAGAAGAAAAAAATCACTCTCGCGCACCTTCTCTGGATCCGTTCCACATTGGTGGAATGAACTGCCTGCTCCTATAAGGTCAGCAGATTCTGTAACCACCTTTAAAAGGCACCTCAAAACACATCTCTTCAGTCAACACCTAACTGACAATCACTAACTTTTTGTTCCTTTCTATCTCTCTAAAAATAAAAAAGAAACCTTCCTATCTTCCGAGATTCATCAAATCAGGACCTTCAGCGTGCACTGGGATGGTTTGCAGCCGAGTGTGAAGTGGCAGGGATGAGAATCAGCGCCTCCAAGTCCGAGGCGATGGTTCTCAGCCGGAAAAGCGTGGCTTTTCCCCTTCAGGTTGGTAGAGAGCTCCTGCCTCAAGTGGAAGAGTTTAAGTATCTTCGGGTCTTGTTTACGAGTGAGGGAAGGATGGAGCGGGAGATCGACAGGCGGATTGGTGTATCCTCTGCAGTGATGGGTTCGATATACCAGTCTGTTGTGTTAAGAAAGCGCTGAGCTCATGACCATAGGTGAGAGTAGGAATGTAGATCAACTGGTAAATAGCTCATGACCAAAAGGACAAGATCCCAGATACAGGTGGCCGAAATGAGTTTCCTCCGTAGTGTGGCTGGGCGCTCCCTTAGAGATAGGGTGAGGAGCTGGGTCACTCGGGAGGAGCTCAGAGTAGAGCCACTGCTCCTCCACATCGAGAGGAGTCAGCTGAGGTGGCTCGGGCATCTGTTCCGGATGCTTTCTGGACGCCTCCCTGGGGAGGTGTTCGGGGCATGTCCAACCGGGAGGAGACCCCGGGGAAGACCTAGGACACGCTGGAGGGACTATGTCTCTCGGCTGGCCTGGGAATGCCTCGGTATTCCCCCGGAAGAACTGGAGGAAGGGAGAGGGAAGTCTCGGCATCTCTACTCAGACTGCTGCCCCCGCGATCCGGCCCCGGATCAGCGGTAGAAGATGGATGGATGGATGGATGAATTGAATACTTTCCAAATAAACAACCATAGCATATGCATGAACATGTATGGCATAGCTATATAGCCTAAAGAAAATAGTGAAGACAAAAATATGCATCACACAAATAACAGTTTTACTGAAACAGACTTGGACAATATACAGTACGTGAGATTGTAGATGACCTTCTACTGACTTAAGCTCTTTTAAGAACAGATGATTTGAGGTTAACTGTGTATTTTCTGGACGGTGATTATTGATCAAATCTAGGAGATCAGAGAGAGCCATGCCTGTGAGTCTGTGTCTCAAAACAAATGAAAGCATAAGTAAAAAACTCAGCTTGGGTTAGTCGTGAACCAGTGTAAAGTGGCTCTTTGTTTTTAACAGGAAACTGTTCATGACTCCAAGATGTGATTCCTCATTTACTGACTCATCAGGGCTATCTTCAAATAAAAGGGAATATTCTTCTTCACTTCCAATAATGGATCCAAGACTGTCATCCAAGTCATCAGGAATACAGCTACTGGTATTTGGTGAAGCTCAGCTGCAATTAGGTTCATCATTTAACTGAGGTTCACTCTCTGTGGAACATTCATCCTCAAACAAGAGTGGGGAAGTAGGACTTCTGAGAATATAATCTCCACAGTCAGGATGCAGGCTCTATATGGAGGAAATAAAAAACAAATTCTCAGGAGTTAACCATTCACACATATATAAGTGTGTGACAGGACCGTCTTATTAGGAGCCCAGGGGTTCAGTGTCTTGCTCAAGGGCATTTTGACTCGAGGTCTGGGGATCGGACCACCAATCCTCCAATCAGTGGACTGTCACTCTACCTCCTGAGCCATAGCTCTTCATGCATAAACTCCTTTCTCCTGTGTGCGCAGCCATGTGCTTTGTCATCAAATTATTTCGACTTAACTTCCTCCCGCCAGAAACATTACAATCATATAGAGCAGATGCCATGTTCACCGCCATATCAAGGCCTTCCATGCCTTTGAATGCATACATACCCCATGACACGGGCAGTAGACAGAGGTAATAAAAGCTCACCCATGGACTTTATAAGCTTGAGCCGCTGCAATATGGCGGTAACATTGACATACAGTCCCAGTGCATGGCCAATGTCATCTTTCTAGACCAATCAGTCTTTTTTGTGCCTATGAGGACAATCAGTGATGGAGCAGATAGGTGAACCAAAATAACGAATCAGTGAGGATTAATGTGAAGTGAGGTAAATCAAGGGAACTAGGTGTGGAGAGGACGTGGAAAACTAAGAATAAAAAGACAATCAAAGTCTTTAGAACCAATGCAGTATATACTGTTGGTAAAATGCCTCACCAGGTGAAAAGACGCTGCTGGCAACTGCACGTATCTATGGAAGAACATTGGACTACTTGCATACCTCTACTCTACCTGCACTGTGCATCTCACATTACATTACGAGCAGGGATGCACGCTTGATGTGTGTTGTTTGTCTGGGAGAGCAGCACGCGCGGGCGGCACTCAAGGGTGCCACCTTAAGAGCTCCGTCGTTGCCCACTAAACCTTTGAAGGTCACTTCCTCCTTAGTGGGCAAAGCATACTCAGCAGCAGGGCAGGCCACTGCATGTCTGCATACGATGGCCATCATGCAGGCTTACCAGGCCGACCTGCTGAAGGACGTGGGGGATAGCCAGGAGATCGGAGCCAATATTTTAAACAAGCTCTGGTCCAAGGCAGATCTTGCTCTCCGGGCTAGGGAGACACCCAGATGTGTAGGCCGCTCTATGGCAGCCCTGGTGGCCACGGAGAGGAGAGGATCCTTGGTTCCTGGCCCAAAGCCCATTACTGGACGCACCATGTCGGTGGGTACCTCTGACCACAGATGCCCCCCTTATGGGTTGGGGGGCAGCCATGAGTGGTCGCTCAGCCCAGGGCTTGTGGCAGGAACACCATCTTTCGTGGCACATAAATTGCCTAGAAATGCTGGCAGTGGTTCAGGCTAACTAGCTGAAGCATTTCCTGCCTTGTCTCAGGCTGGTGGACCACCAAAGGGGTTTGGGGTCTCACCACTTGTACAAGTTAGCTCGCTTTACCCCTTGTGGGCCCGATGGATGCTGCCCACAGTCAGAGCAAGAGACATCCTAAGGCACCTGAGCGTGGAAGCTGACATCCTGTCGAGGCAGGGGCCGTGGCCCGGGGAGTGGAGACTCCGCACCGAGGTGGTGGAGCTCCTTCAGAAGGAGATTGGCAAAGCAGGGGCTTACGCAGACCTGCTTGCTACCCACAACAATTCAAATTGTCATCTGTGGTTCTCCCTGTCGCCCCCAGCTCCTCTTGGACTGGACGCAAGGGCACAGGTATGGCTGAGGTTTCTCCTGTACACATTTCCCCCGCTTGTTCTGCTTCCGGGAGTCCGAGAGAGTGCCGGGACGGGGCTGTCTTCCATTAGTGGCTCTGTTCCTCGATGGCTCTCATCTTGAGATCCCGCTCAAGAGGGACCTCCTCTCTCAGGCGGGCATGTCTCCTTTGGGTGGTGTTTTATGGGTGCGACACCCATTACTCATTTCCTCCGTGGACCGTGGAGGTTGACACCTGCAATACGCACCAGGGTGTCGGCCTGGGACTGGACTGTCTTCCATTAGTGGCTCCTTCCACCTGGCACCTATGGGGGCATGGGTATTCTCCTTCTCATAGCGGTGACGCAGTGGTGACGCAGCGCGAGTTCCCTTGAAAGGGAATGTCTTGGTTACGTATGTAACCTTTATTTCCCTGAATAGGGAACGAGACGCTGCATCACCCTGACATACTCCCCGCATGCCTGCAAACGCCTTGCTTAAGCCTATACAGAAACGTAACTTTCTGCCAATTTCACTTTTCTGTTCTGGTCGCTGTTCTACCCTTTTGCTGATCTGTGGGGTGACCAGGACACAAACATTCATTCTAGCTTCCCACCTGAAGACAGCCATACAGTATATTCAACTAAACACCACACAGTTGAAGCTTAAACAGACTTCAGCTCCTCCTGATACACTTTGTTGTCCACTGAGAGGACTACATGGTTCACAGTCATCATCAGTTACCTAAAGAAACAAAAGATTACAAAATTAAAATCCATAGATAGTTTACAAGCCAACCGGCATGTTACCAAAATGAAATGTCTAGTTCCTAAGATATGCCTAAGAAAAAACCTGAAATGTACTGTGCACTATACTCATTGTAATGTGGATGACATCATGTGCATCTTCAGAGCCATTGTCATAGCATAGCTAAGGAGTAGTCTACATTGTTCAACTAAACACCTCACAGTTGAAACTTACAGTGTCTTCTGCTCCTGACAAACTTTGTTGTCCACTGAGAGGAACTCAAGGTTCAGAATCATCATCAGTTACTTAAAAAAAGGCTCGCGAGGTAGTACTTTTTCAAAGTTCAGGAAATTTCGGGGGTTGAACTGGGGCGCTGAATTTGCTGATTGGTTAAGCTCACCGATTTCAACCTAAAATACAGTTGTTGTGCATGCAGTAAGAGATGTTTGCTATTCGAAACCAACAATGGAGTTTAAAAAATACGACCGATGGACAGACAACAAGGTTTAGGCTTTAATAAGTTTATTTGCGGAGGAAGAATTCCAGTCGGCTCTGGAAAGTTGCGTGCAGTCCTACGTCACCGGACTAATTTTGACAGTACTTTAGACGGCGATAGAAACGCAGACAACAGCAGGTCTGGGGGAAAAAAATAGTTCCTCGGGAAAAAAGTTCCTGGGACAAATTGTTCCCGGGCAATTTTGGTAACGGGGCTTTACACAGGTATAAGCAGGAAAATGAGGTTGCAATTTGTTCCATATGATTGACCGATGGTTGTTACTTGTTACTTGCATACAGTCAGTATCATCATTATACTGCTTCTTACTGTCTAATAAGCTGTGTGTGCAAACAAGAATGATATACTGTACATCCATGTAGGTCACTGTCAGTGACCAATTCCTTTTCCGATGTGTTTATTTTAATGATAAGTCAAACTGATTTGTAGCTTCTTGGACAAGTTCAGCTCTAAATGGGTTGATATTAGAAAACTGGAGGTGTGGTTTTCAGGCAAATATTGGCTATTGTCCTGCAAGAAAAAATCACGCTAACACTGTCTGTATAATCTTGTAGCACTTTTTTCTTAGAAATTCCAGCATTTTTGGTGGACTTGAGAAAGCTTGTCTTCATCAACAGCAACAGAAGCAACAAACATGTTGACGACGGCCCCACCAAAGATGTTGATGACCCTGATGCTGAGAGTGATGGCCCAGGTGGAACCGGAGGCCTCATCCTCACGGTGCCACGAAGGAAACTGGTAACAAGCGGTGCTTCCCAAGCGAGCAGCCATCCACCAAACTGTGGAATGCTGCGAACGCAGCCACATACACCTTAAAATCCGGCGTCCCTGAGCCACCACTGCAGCTGCCTCATATGCAGCAATCCAAGCGGAATCACGGTGGATGCTGCGGCCATGAGGCCTAACAGTCTCTGAAACTGAAGTGCAGTTAGATGTTGGTCTAGCTGCACCATGAGTACCATAGTCAGGATTGACTCGACGCGTGCGGGAGACAGTTGTGCCGGCAACATGACTGAGTCCCACACTACTCCTAGGAACGTTAATCCTTTGTGTTGGAGTGAGCGTGTGTTGAGCCTCAACCTCAAGCACCTCAAGTGCGCAAGTACGACATCTCAATGCTGTGTGATAGCCTAGATAAGAACTAGCAGTGATGGAAGACATACTTAATCTCAGTAAGTAGGGCGCTCAAGCGTACTCACTAGGTGTAATTTCATTTCTGAGGGGATAAGAGGAGCTCAAGAGCACTCACTAGGTGTAATTTCATTTCTGAGGGGCTGGGGGGCGCTCAAGAGCACTCACTAGGTGTAATTTCATTTCTGAGGGGATAGGGGGAGCTCAAGAGCTCCCAAGACTAACGTGGCTAATTTTTATTTTATTTGCTTTTTCTAAACTATTTTGAAACATGTAATGACATTGTCCCATAGGAGCACAGACCGCTCTTCCGTACACAACTGTAGTGTAAGTGTGAAGCAAAAGAGGAATGATGTTGCTACTGACATGAAACAGTGAAGTCAATTCCTGACACCTCCTACCTGTTGCTGACTATTTTCAATAGAACGTAGCTGAAGCCTGCTCAAAATGCCAGTAAATGGCTTTCGATTATTCCAATGCACTAATTTGTATATCCATGATGTCATAATGTAACTATTATAAAAGATTTTTTAAAATGTAACCGACTTTAACTAGCTATCATTAGCTATTATTGTTTCTATTATTGTTCAAGCTTATCAAGGCTTTCGTTTTATGAAATGCCATTTCATTCAATATTAAATAAATAAATACATAAATATGCCTATGAAATTAATAAATGAGTCAATATGGTTCAATAAATAAATAAATAGCTTTTTTTTCATTGGACTTTTAATTAATAATGACACATTTATCAGGAAACTCCATAAATCACAGAGTGTTGAGGCAAAGCAGGGTACCAGGAGCCAAACAACCACCTGGTACTTAGCTACTGCGTGATTCCCTGTCTTGTCAAACAGCAAACTTGCCTCCATCTTCTCGGAGCCTGTGTCAGGTCTGCAGCTCTGTGAGATAACCACGCCCCCTTCATTTGAATATAAGAAATGGATATGTGTCATTATGAAATAATCCCATGAAATAAATAGTCATTTTGAAATAGTCCACTGATATAAATAAATGTGGCATAAAACAAGGCAAGAGAAGAGAAAAAAAACATAAAACTGATAGCATAAGCTGATGAATGTGCAAAGTAGACTTTATTCCATAGTTGATGTTGTAGCAACAATGTGCTAAAGGGAAGCATAGTGTTGGGACTCAGCGGACGAGTTCATTTGCTGTAGGGTAATTTTAACTGAGCTTTGTTAAAATTGACTGCCCTCCTGATCTCTCAGTGTGCGGAGGGCATGCAGCAGCTCTCTCTTGCTCTTGACCTCCCTCCGGTGCGGAGGTGAACGCAGCGCCTGTCGGCCTCTCAGCGACCAGCTGAGCAGAAGCGCCGCTTCCCGCTCTTGCTCTTGATCTCTCTCAGCATACGGAGCGCATGCAGCAGCTCCGCTCTCTCGGCCCTCGGCCTAGCGGACCCAGCCGCCTCACCGTCGACCTCTCAGCGACCAGCTGAGCAGAAGCAGCTGGCTTCGAGACAGCTAGCAGAAGGCCCAACGAAAGAGCTTGCCTGCTGCCCTGCAGAACCTCTCATCTCTCACCGCGGCGACGCGAGTATCCCGCTAAGAGCACCGCCGCAACAAGTAGCAGCAAGCCATCCACTTTAAGAGGGAACCGACCTTTAGCCAAAGCTAACAACACCGGGCGACTGGCCAAGACACCTCAAGGGCCCCCTGCACCTCAACAACTGTTTCCAAAGCAAACCACAAGTTACTCCCGCCTGGCCATCAGACAGACGCGGGACAAAGCAGCACCAAAACTGACTGGTAACATCCACCGGCATAACGTAGCACGTTGAGCTAAATACTGGGCTTAGTGTAGCACAGATCTGTTTAGTGATTATGCACATGTGACCTTACCGATGTGATATCTTTGAGATTTATCATTGTGACTCTTTTCAATCTATTTGTTAATCTGGTAGCCGTTGTTAAATTGATGTTAGAATGATACTATACACAAGGTATTTTGCATGCCACTAACTCCTTTTAACGAGGCACTGTTAGCCTACAGGTCTCCTTTACCTGCTAGTACACAAACACACCTTTAGTGGCCTCCAGCAGAGGCCACGTTTGTGCTAACCCCACTAGCGAGTCAACTCTCCTAGGTGGCTTACCATCACCTTTAATTGTCCCCATTCTCTAGCTCCCGCCATCTTGAATTAGCATACTTTGTTGGCCCACGTTTCGCACACACACACACACACACACACACACACGCACGCACACACCTTTTGTCTGTAGTTTAGTGCATTTAGTTCGTCCTCAGTGTGTTTTTACTTTGTTTACCCTTGTAAATAAATGATTGTGTATAATTATGCTGGTCTCATTAATTTCTCACAAGAGTGAATAATTTGTCAACCTCTTCTATGTTTGAACTCCAAATCCTTCACCTACTAACTATTAATGGTAATTTGGGTTATAGTTATTGATTTAATCATTAATCTGAATTCCAAATTGATAGTTTAGTGTATTTTATGAGACTGAATTAATTAATTCGCTATCCTTTCCCTTTTTATTAAGGGTGGTGCCCCGAGGTCTTTATTAATTTAAAGCATCATTTATGATTATCTTTGATAATCCTGATAGCCAAATCTAACTGTGACGACGTGCTGACGTAAGCGTTTTGTCACCTTTACGGTTACAGGTGTTTGTTTGTTACCTGTAGTGTGTAGTTTGCTGCTCTAGCTCAACACAGCTAATTTGTGCGACTCTTCATTACATTGACTAACTATCTGCTATAACGTTACATTTGAACGTTTATTAGTTTTGCCTAAGCACTTACGGCGCTTCAGTGTTGCTAGCTACCAGTCTCTACTTTAGCAGCTAGCAATGGCTTCTCTCCCTCTCTCTCCTTCTTCCTCTCCCGCTCTCTCTTGCTCGGTGTGTCAAATGTTTAGCTATTCCTCTGCCTCCTTTACTGATAATGGTACATGTAATAAATGTTGTTTATTTGTAGCGTTGGAGGCGAGGCTTAGTGATTTGGAAACGCGGTTCTGCACCATGGGAGCTCAGTCGGTAGTTGCTAGCCAAGCCCCAGTAGCTGGTGCGGACCGACTAGAGCTAGCTACTGTTAGCCGTGGCCGGGAATCCAGGGCGGCTGGGTGACTGTCCGAAGGAAGCATAGGCCGAGGCCCACGGTTCAGCACCAACCCGTTCACGTTTCCAACAGGTTCTCCCCACTCAGCGATGCACCCGCTGAGAGACCAACTCTGATTATTGGCAGCTCCATTTTGAGAAACGTGAAGTTAGCGACACCAGCGACCATAGTTAAATGTGTTCCTGGGGCCACAGCGGGCGACATTGAATCATATTTGAAACTGCTGGCTAAAGATAAACGTAAATACAGTAAGATTGTTATTCACGTCGGCGGTAATGACACCCGATTACGCCAATCGGAGGTCACTAAAATTAATGTTGAGTCGGTGTGTACATATGCAAAGACGATGTCGGACTCCGTAGTTTTCTCTGGGCCCCTGCCAACTCTGACCAGTGATGACATGTTTAGCCGCATGTCTTCATTCCGTCGCTGGCTGTCGAGGTGGTGTCCAGCAAACGATGTGGGCTTCGTAGATAATTGGCGGCTTTCTGGGGAAGACCTGGTCTGATTAGGAGAGATGGCATTCATCCAACTTTGGATGGTGCAGCTCTCATATCTAGAAATCTGGCCGAGTTTATTAGTGGACCTAAACCATGACAACCCAGAGTTGAGACCAGGAGGCAGAGTTGCAGTCCTACACGCTTCTCTGTGCTTCCAGAGCAGTTACCCACCCATAATCCCATAATGACGGTGTCTGCCCCCCGGCCACTGAATTTTATAAAATCAAAAGCTAACAGAAGAGGAGTTGTACATAATAATAAAAAAAAAATTATCACAACAGAAATAGTACCTCAAAATAAGAGAATTAAATGTGGACTCCTAAACATCAGATTTCTGTCATCTAAAGCTGTACTAGTAAATGATCTGATATCAGATTATCACATTGATTTATTTTGTCTCACTGAAACCTGGCTGGGTCATGAAGAATATGTTAGCCTAAATGAATCCACTCCGCCCAGTCATATTAATACTCACATTCCTCGAGGCACCGGCCGAGGAGGTGGAGTTGCAGCCATCTTCGACTCAAGCCTATTAATCAACACTAAACCTAAACTAAATTATAACTCATTCGAAAGCCTTGTTCTAAGTCTTTCACATCCAACCTGGAAAAGACGACAGCCAATCCTATTTGTTATAGTGTACAGAGTTTTTATCTGAATTCTCAGAATTTCTATCAGGTTTAGTCCTTAAAACAGATAAAGCAATTATTGTAGGTGATTTTAATATTCATGTGGGCGTTGAAAATGATAGCCTTAGTACTGCGTTTATCTCATTATTAGACTCGATTGGCTTCTTTCAGTGTGTACATAAACCCACTCACTGGCCACACCCTCGACCTTGTTCTGGTATACGGCATTGAAATTGAACATCTAACAGTCTTTCCACAGAATTCTTCACTATCAGACCATTATTTAATAACTTTTGAACTCCTACTACTGGAGTACACACCAGCAGTCAAATACTACTATAGTAGATGTCTATCTGATAGTGCTGTAGCTAAATTTAAGGAAGAAATTAAATCTGAATTTCACTCAATGCTATGTCTTAACATAACAGAGGACTCTTATGCAAATTTCAGTCCGTCCCAAATTGATCATCTTGTTGATAGTGCTGCAGGTTCACTGCGAACGACACTTGATTCTGTTGCTCCTCTTAAAAAGAAGATAATAAAACAAAAAAGGGTAGCTCCATGGTATAACGCTGAAATCTGCAAATTAAAGCAAACATCACGAAAACTTGAAAGAAAATGGCGTTCCAACTATCTAGGAGAATCTCGTTTAGCCTGGCAAGATAGTCTTAAAATATATAAGAAGGCCCTCCGTAATGCCAGAGCAGCCTACTACTCATCACTAATAGAGGAAAATAAGAACAACCCCAGGTTTCTTTTCAGCACTGTAGCCAGGCTGACAGAGAGCCACAGCTCCATTGAGCCATTTATTCCTATAGCCCTCAGCAGTAACGACTTCATGAGCTTCTTTAATGATAAAATTTTGACTATTAGAGAGAAAATTAATCACGTCCTGCCCTCAGCTGGTGCCAACCAATCTTCAAGCATAGAGGCGTTGGAGGGAGCTGTGAAACCTGATGTGTACTTGGACTGCTTCTCTCCTGTCGACTTTATTCAACTAACGTCGACAATTTCTTCATCTAAGCCTTCGACCTGTCTCTTAGACCCAATTCCAACTAGGCTGCTTAAAGATGTTCTACCATTAGTTAGTACGTCTTTTGTAGATATGATCAATTTGTCTTTACTGACAGGTTATGTACCACAGTCTTTTAAAGTAGCTGTTATTAAACCTCTCCTTAAAAAGCCCACACTCGATCCAGGGGTTTTAGCCAACTATAGACCTATATCTAACCTTCCCTTTATCTCTAAGATCCTTGAAAAAACTGTTGCTAATCAGTTATGTGACTTTCTAAATAACAATAGTATATTTGAGGATTTCCAGTCAGGATTTAGAGTGCATCATAGCACAGAAACAGCACTGGTGAAAATTACAAATGACCTTTTAATTGCATCAGACAATGGACTTGTCTCTGTACTTGTCTTGCTAGATCTTAGTGCTGCATTCGATACCATTGACCATCAAATGCTATTACAGAGATTGGAACATTTAATTGGAATTAAAGCAACCGCGTTAAGCTGGTTTAAATCCTATCTATCAGACCGATCTCAGTTTGTTTATGTTAACGATGAATCATCTGAGCACACCAAAGTTAGTCACGGAGTTCCGCAAGGTTCTGTGCTTGGACCACTTCTATTTACTTTATATATGCTTCCTTTGGGCAATATTATTAGAAAGCACTCCATAAAGTTTCATTGTTACGCAGATGATACCCAGTTATATTTATCGATTAAGCCAGATGAAACTGATCAGTTAGTTAAACTTCAATCATGCCTTAAGGACATAAAAACCTGGATGACCAGAAATGTTCTGATGTTAAACTCGGACAAAACTGAAGTTATTGTACTTGGCCCCGAACGCCTCCGAGACTCGCTGTCGGCAGATCTAATTGCTCTAGAGGGCACTGCCCTGGCCTCCAGCACCTCTGTGAGGAACCTAGGAGTTATCTTTGATCAGGATCTATCCTTCAACTCCCACATGAAGCAAACCTCACGGACTGCCTTTTTTCACCTACACAACATTGCAAAAATCAGGCACTTCCTGTCTCGAAATGATGCAGAAAAATTAATCCATGCATTTGTTACTTCAAGGCTGGATTACTGCAATTCCATATTATCAGGCAGCCCGAAAAAGTCCCTTAAGATTCTCCAGTTGATTCAGAACGCTGCAGCACGTGTACTGACAGGAACTAGGAAAAGAGATCATATTTCTCCAATATTATCTTCTCTGCACTGGCTCCCTGTGAAATCCAGAATAGAATTTAAAATCCTTCTCCTCACCTATAAAGCTCTTAATGGTCAGGCACCGTCGTATCTTACAGAGCTCATAGTGCCTTATTACCCCACTAGAACACTGCGCTCTCAGAATGCAGGGTTTCTTGTGGTTCCTAGAGTCTCCAAAAGTAGAATGGGAGCCAGAGCCTTTAGCTATCAAGCTCCTCTTCTGTGGAATCAGATCCCAGTTCGGGTTCGGGAGGCAGACACCATCTCCTCATTTAAGAATAGGCTAAAGACTTTTCTCTTTGATAAAGCTTATAGTTAGGGCTGGCTCAGGAGAGTCCTGAACCATCCCTTAGTTATGCTGCTATAGGCCTAGACTGTCGGGGGACTTCCCATGATGCACCTCTCTCTCTTCACCTCTGTCCTCCTCTCGATCCGTATGCATTCTCATTCCATAAATGCATGTCACTAACTTGACTTCTTCCCTCTCCCGGAGTTTTGTGGTTTGTCGTCCGTCTCTTCTTTCTTATTGTCACTTTCAGCAGGTATTTCAGTGTCCGGAGATGTATCTGGATCGGTGACTATGGCGACCTGCTGGGGCAGTGTTGCTGTGTCTATGGTGCAGGGGACGAGTGGCTCGGGTCCTGCTCGTTGGGCTCCACCTGGAGCTGCTCGGTTGTCCGTCTGGACCCATCATCTTCCCTTATGTTTTACCACCTAAACATTTCTAACATAATAATATATATATATATACAACAATTTTGCCATCATGGCTGTATATGTTATAGTTTTGATGCTATAAATCTATTCTGTACTTACGACATCTATTGCATGTCTGTCCGTCCTGGGAGAGGAATCCCTCCTCTGTTGCTCTTCCTGAGGTTTCTATCATTTTTTTCCCCTGTTAAAAGGGGGTTTTTTTTGGGTAGTTTTTCCTTAATCGAATCGAGGGTCTAAGGACAGAGGGTGTCGTATGTTACAGATTGTGAAGCCCTTTGAGGCAAATGTGATTTGTGATACTGGGCTACATAAATAAAATTGAATTGAATTTAATTGAATTAACTAACGGTACTCCCATGTGTAACCCCAACATAATGGTGCCTCTGTATGAGACATAGTTGCTAAATCACAACAATAGTAATTTCTTATTCATCATCGAATAAGATCAGATAATCGATATTGGAAGATGGAAAGGGAAGGCATATCGGAAGGCCCATTCTGCTGAAACATCAGCTCATGGAATTAAGTATATTCTCCATAATCTTCATTATAAAAGTGCTCCTGGTTCCCTCTCAAGTTATTGTCCTTGTTTGCTGCTTAAATTTATCAGGGCACTTTGTGCAGTAGACTATGCCAATCCATTAAACTAGACTAAAGCTGTGTGTAGTATACTGGCATCATATACTGTTATATATAGTTATACGTCATAGCAGTACAGAACAGTATGTATGTAGTATGGATTTGGGACATGGCGTAAATGTCCACAGTCACACAAATGGCTCTGTTAGGCTCTAATTGGTCATTACTGAAAGTAATAGACACATCGAAATTTTGACCTGATAATGGCGCTAGGCTAGATGAAACATTATTACAATTTAACCTTAAGGGACCATGACTGTCTGTATATAACATTTTCAACAAAAATCTTTTAAAATGATTAATAAAGAAAACGTTGACCAATTCCATGCTGCTGACATTTTAAAGGTTTATTTATAAGCTTTGTTTTTTTATTTTTTATGAGGGGTTCTATCTGCCCATGAAAGTCAGGGCACCCAACACTCAAAATTATTAAACAGGCACATCACTTTTTGGATTTTACATGCCAATTACTCAAAGATATTATTTAGTATAAAATTTGAACTAACTTGTTCAGTCTCTCTGTTCAGACTGTTTTTCACCTACACTTCAAACCACCACCTGTTTAACTCAGCAAGCATAGCACAGATAGAAAACCAGCGGGATCAAGGCACAGGAACAGCTATAGTGTCAAAGGCATTTACATGCAAGCCTGCTGCTCAGGCACTGAGCAAACACTAATCAAATCAATCACCACCAGTCCTGTTGATTGAATCAATGACTGAGCTGTGATAGAGAATAATTAGATCAGTTTCTTGGGAAACATAAATGTTCCTTAGAACAGCAAAGTGGCTTAGCTTGCTCCCATGTTTTTTTTTCTTTAGTTCATGAATATGACAGTGACTAACACTCTAAACCGAATGTAAAACCCTACGTAAGTCTAATAATAGGTAATAAAATACCTAACATATATGCCTTCTCCAAACCTTAATTAGTGCTACCTGAGGTGGGGGAGGCAGAAGATCGGGCAAGATTGTTATCTCTGCCCCTCCACTCCCATACACACACAGAAGCAGAGTCTCATGCATTTCAGGAATCTCTGGAGACGACAGAGTGAGATGCACAGAGCTTTATTCTTTTACAAGAGGTGAAGCTCCGGAGTTGCCCCAGGCACAACTAAAATTTTGCTGTCTTACATGATCTTATATAGTACATCAAATTCCACTTTCATGGCAGTTTTTCCCTGCCCCTTGTCTTGTCAGATTGGTCAAGATGCCCCAAAAACACTGGCGTCACCTTTTGGCTCATTAGGACAGGTGGGCTGTCGCACCTATTCCTACTGGGTTCATGGGATCTGGTTTGAACCTGTTTAGGCCAGATTGGGCTGGCTGTTAGGGACTTTCCCCGGGCCACACCCAGATCCTCAACCTCCCCCGTTGGGGGTGCAGTATTTTGCCTTGGCCCTGCGACAGCAGGTCCCTCCTGACAGGAATCTCCCACGGTGGGCCGTCCAGGAGGGTCTTCAGGCCCGAAAAGCAGATTCTGGTGGGCCAGAACAGGATCACGAGCAGCAGCTGGGCTTCTGATCACGGAATTTTCTTTAGAAATCGTTACAGCAGTAGCCTCGGCCATGGCTGCACCATGGCATCCAGGCCCAGGGGTGCTGGATCCACAAGGGAGAACCAGAGGGGGCATTGAGCGTTGCCCGGCGACTCGAACAGGTCTGCTTCTTCTCTGCCATATCTTCTCCATATTTCCTGCACCGTATCGGGGTGCAGTCTCAATTCCCCGGTCCTCAGCCCCTGCCTCGACATTGGCCAGTCGAGGCTGGTGCCTCTGGGACCTGGAGTAGCAGCAAGTGTTTACCCAAAGCGCTGCAGGGGTGGGAAATCACAGAAGAATGGCATATACATGCCTGACCGCCCTCCTGAACCTGCAATGTGCGAGCTGCGGCACCCTGAAGCGCTGGTGTGGTGGGATTTAACCAGAAAGAAACGTCTACAGGCCTCTGTAGAGGACGCAACCCTCGCCTGACTGCTGCACAGCTGTGCAAGTCTTAAGGCAGTGGTTGCACAGAACTTGCAACCACCGAAGTGCCACCGTCAGCGGAGTTAGGAGGCTAAGCTCCCAAGGGCTCGATGGGGGAGCTGCCATGTGCACGACCCCTATGGGGGGCGCCTTCAGAGGCCTGACGCTCACGTCAGGGCCTCTGCTTTGAAGCCTGTTGGGCGAGAAGCACGGCCCTTGAGGTCCATCTTCTCCCTCTCTTCGCTGAGTGGGAGGGAGTGAACCCCTCAACCATTGAGAGGGGCACGCTGTGCCACACTGTGAGATTTTGGAGGCTGAGGTGGTCCACCCTCAGCCCCTGCCCGAGACCTCTGCCGACGAGTGATAAACCACTGGAAGGCCACAGCCTAATGCTGCGCCTCACAAGATACAAGGCTTTGGTAGGTACTGTAGCTACGGGCCAGGCAGAGTTAGGGGCTAACCCACAACCTCGTTATGACAAGGCCCATGGTACTAAAGGAGGTGTGGGCTTGTGCTGAAGAGGAAAGGACATGCAGGATGGTGGGCATACGACAGCAGGGAGCATGGAGGAAGTGCTGGAGAAGAAGCTCTCATGGACTGAGATCTGGCAGGCAGATCCCTAGTGGATCAAGTTCTTGGTAGGAATGACTCACCAGCATGTCCTTTGTGCCCTGGGAGGGGTTCCCTAGAGCACATCTTAAGCAGCTGCGCAACAGCCCTGGGGGAGGGCCGCTACCACGTGCTAAAGTCTATTGCAGAGTCCGTCTCCAAAGCTATGGCCAACAATAAGCACGGCTGCCACCGGTGGAACATCACCTTTGTCAAGATTGTGGAGCAGCCACAGTCACAGCCCAAGCCTGCAGTTGGACTTTTCACCTTGACGTCGGATTGGGAGCTTCAAGTCAATCTCGGGAGGCAGCTCAAGTTCCTCGTCCACATTGTGGCAACTGATTTGAGGCCAGTTTTGGTGTTAACATCTCACACTTTGAAGCAGGTGCACTCGGTAGAGCTTACAGTTCCTTGGGAGGACCGCACAGAGGAGACAAATGAATGGAAGTGGTCAAAGTATCAGGAGCTGGTGGAGGAGTGCTGAAGTGCGGGCTGGAAGGCACGCTGTGAGCCCATCAAGTTGGGTGTAGGGGCTATGCTGGTTGGTCACTGTGTAAGGTCTAAACGCTGCTTGGCATTACTGGGGCTGCTAAGAGGAAAGCGATTAAGTCTGCTATGGAGGTTGCAGAAAGGGCCTCGAGATGGCTTTGGCTCAAGAGAAGCAATCTGTGGGCCAGTGCTGCTGGGCCACAAGTCAGGGTCTGATCAACCCTGGCTGGGTCACCTGGGTGAGGGCGTATGATGTTGAAAGACCCGAGATGCCTAGTGACCCCAGGAACAATCACTGAAGATATTTCCCAGCACATCCTAGGATTTATCTTTAACACATAAATTCCGTCTTAGGAATTCCGTCTTAACGCAAGAACGTTATGATTACTTTTCTGTGATATTGTAATGGGTTAAAAAGTCATAGAGACGATATGTGACTGTCTTATAGCCTGGATGGCATTGTGCATTTAGTTATTAGTAAAGAGGGGTTGGGGTTTACCATGGTTCAAGGACCACCAAACTGTGTAGGTGCAATCAATTAGATTTGGCTATCAGGATTATCAAAGTGTCACAAATAATAACTTCAATTACTTAAGTTCTTGGGGCACTACCCTTCATAATAAAGGGAAATGATAGCCATTTAATTGATTGAATACACAAAACTGTCAATTTAGAACTCAGATTAATAATTAAATTAATAACTATAACCAGAATTTGAAGAATGTGAAGGAATTGGAACTCAACATAGAAGAGGTTGTCAAATGATTCACTCTTGTGCAACATTAAAGAGACCAGCATAATTGTACACAAGCATTTATTTAAAAAGATAAACAAAGCAAAAACACACAATAGGAAGACTAACTATATAACTATAGAAAAAAAAGACGTGTGTGTGTGTATCCCAGATGGCTACTTCAATGTAGACTAGCGTCAAACAAAATAATGTGTGTGTGTGTGTGTGTGTGTGTGTGTGTCCGTGCGCAGGTCTGTGTGTGGTGCCAAAGGGAATATGTGTGTACTTCAGTGGGTCTAGCGTGCATGAGCATCAACACATGTGATTAGGCGAAGTAAATGTCTAGCTCAAATAGCGGTAAGGCTAAGCAATAGCTGCATGGCTAGACAAAGGAAAATGCAAAAATGGCAGTAAGGCCATGTAAGTCACAGTGTGGTTCTGCTGAAGTCCAAACTAAAATTGTATGTGTTTTGCCAAAAAGAGGCCTTTCCCTTACCCCATAGCTTTTCATTATTTCTAACAGTTTTAATATTTTTAACTATTGAATAGTTTGGACACCAGATGGTGCTCTAGTTAAAGTTGACCGGTGGCTTCCGCTCTATTGAGTCGGAATGATAATCAGGTGCGTAGTTCTCAAGTAGGCTAGTCAATGCACGGAAGACTGCTGAGACCCCACTGGTGAGTTGCTTGGCTTAATCTTTCTTTATTAGAACCATTAAAATGCATGTATTATGGCCTATAGAAGCCTCTGTGTTTACTTGTAAAAACGGCCGCATTCTCGCGGTGATTTGGGTGTAATTACTGTGCGCCAAAGTTATTTTTAGAATGGTTATTGGTTGTTATAATGGTTTGGCTGATTAACCCCTTTTTAGAGAGGCCCAATTTAAGTTTAGCTATTTATCATTATGAATATGATTAACAAATGAAAGATAAATAAAGAAACACATTTGTATCAGAATGTTGATACTTTAATTATAGTAAAACTAATTATAGGTAAAATTGTATTATAAATATTTAAAATATGGCTAGAAAAATATATACATTGATGTTACCTATAATTAGTTAAATTCATAAATATAATTTATTTATTAATTCAAAGTTCAAATTTAAAAGTACAAGTTTAATTATTTTGAATGCTTAGAATCTTTTTCTTTCCTTTTCAACCTGCTTACCGTTATCCTGATTTTGCTACTACTACAGATATGTTGACAATAAAAGGACTGAAGCTGAGTTGAGCCTTGCCAAGTTAAAAGGAGTTAGTTAGCATGCAAATACTCTGCGTGGAGCATAACATAAACTAACATCAACTTTGAGGTGGCTATCAGATTACCTAATAGATGAAAACAGACCACAACAATAAAACTCAGTGAAAACACACCAGTAACATCATATGTACCCTGTTAACCTATGCTAATTCCAGTGGTTGTGTTACCAGTCCGTGGCGAAGACGAGTGGATGCTTTGGGATGTTGCTGCTCTGTTAGCGGGCGTCGGTCCGCCGTGTACGGGCCAGGTGGGGAAGAGTGATGGTTTTTTTGTGGAAGCGTCTGTTGCATGATGAGTTCATGCCAGTCGCTCGCCTGTTGTGCACCTTGCAGTTAGCTTGGCGTTAACTTGCTCCTTTGCTTCTTAAAATTAGCTGGGAGACTGTGTGTAATAGCCGTTGGCACTAAACTTTGTTTGCAGGAATCTTAGGCAGGCGCTGCCTGATGAGGTAAGTTCAGCTAAAATCACCCACATGAAAAAACTCATCTGTGGAGTTCCAGCACAGTACTAATATTATATGTGTTCAATGACCTAATTTTGTGATTTCCTGTATTTCCTGTGTTCAGCAATGATATAATGGCACCTGACTGGAGCATATGGGGCGGGGAATTGGCAACACTTTCTGTTTATCTCAATGAAGTCCTAATTATCACATTACGGTAGTGGATGGAAACAAGCATTCACATTTTGTTTTGTTTTTTTGGCCCACCAACCAATATTACCTTTGGGAATATGACTTTATAGTTACTTAGCTTTATAAGTAGGGGAATGTGTGGCGACACAGTATTATTGATTTTACTGGTGCTGACGAATTGAGCAATGGCGGGATGTCCATTGGTGGGATGTCCACCTCCACAGCCGGCCTTCCCAGCTGCGCAGCCTGCGACTCGGTCGAGTTTCAAGCACAGCCACGTGGCTAGCTCCTGGTCTAACCCTCCTCAGGAGCCTCTGAAGAAGTAGAGCAGGAGGCAATGATGGGTTGGGGGAGTTGTGTGAGAAAAATGTGACATTTCCCAAACATCATCCCCTAAACAGAATTGTTCCTATGAAAATACAATACCTGAATCTGCTGAGCTGCAGCTGTCACACACACACCACAGTTAACCCTTTCCCACCAAGGCAGAACTGGTGCTGGTTCGGAGCCATCCGTTCTTTGTTTTTCCACCACCAAAGCACCAGCTCCGAGCCAGGAAAAGTGGCACCAAATCGTTGCTGGTCTAGAAGTAAGAACCGCCTACTGCAGCGGCTTGGGGCGGGATTACCGTAAACAGCAAGACGAACAGTTTTCACTTATGCTTATTACACCAATGCTTAATACATAAGACCTAGCTCTGGGCTGGCTCCGTAGCCAGTGGAAATACAAACCATTTAGAAGGCTCGTCATTTGAACCAACTCCGAACTGGCACTGGCTCTGAACTAGCACCCGGTTCATTCTGGTGGAAAAGGGGTATGTGTGAGCCGGCACCCTTTGGTTAATTGGCAGCGCTGACTCATATCATCTAAGCAGAACATTCCCTCTGTCACACACTCAGAGGGTTTCCCCACACATGGTTATTCTGACAAAATGTGTGTTTATGAGGCCGCAAGCGCTATCATTACACCTTGTGTGGACAGTGCACACGCCCCTGTCTGCGCTCAGTGTCTCCTCTCTCCTTCTGGGCGGCTGTGGCTTGGTGGCAGAGTGGGTTGATCACGGCTTCCCCCAGCCCACGTGTCGAAGTGGCCTTGAGCAATATACTGAACCCCAAATTGATCCCGAGGGCTGTGCCTTCGGTGTGTGATTGGTTAGTCTCCTTTGTACTGATGGGCAATTAGTACATCTGCACTGCATTCATACACTGCCATCAGTGTATGATTGTGATATGTAGTGAGAATGCACATTGAGTAATCGGAAGACTAGAAAGGCACTATACAAGTACAGCCTCATCCTCATCCTATGATGTTCGGATGCACCTCAATGTCGTGTTTATGAGGCCTCTCCTCCTAAATGGTGACTTCTTGGCACAGCTGTCCCAGCGCATTACACACCTACTCCCTGGATGCGCCTGGCAGCAAGCTCATGTGTAATGCAGTCTCCGGAGGCTTCCTCTTAGCCCTTTTGGTCCTTTTGAGACCCCATGGAGAGAGCGCTCTGACACATGCATCGGCAGCTCTGGCTCGGCTCGTTTCCATGACAATCGCAGCACATCACATGCATAGACGACCGCTTTCAGAGTATTACTCAGAGTGGACGTACGTATGTTTAATGAACAGCTGGATTGGCAGGCTGATCAGCAGAGGGTACACACTGCAGCCCTGCCCCCCCCCACGCCCTCCCCCGCGGATACTGAAGGAACTCCTGATGAAAAACTGGTTCTGAAAAAGATGGGGGAAAGAAGACCCATTCTCGATTTGTCTTTGTTCAACAGATCGATAATGGACAGACCTTTTCACATGCTGATGATCAAGGTGCTGGGATTTGTATTCCCTGGGGCGACTAGTTCTCTCCCATAGACCTGAAAGATGTGTATTTCCATGTCTCCATCGTCCCGAAACAGGAATTTCCTGTGCTTCTCAGTATCAGTAAAACCGTATGCTGTTCAGTTATTCCCTGGCTCCTCGCACCTTTTCCAGTGTGTGGAGATGGCTCTGGAGCCATTACGCTTGGTGGGCATAAGAGTATTATTATCTGGATGACCTGCTGTTGCTGGCTCACTCCAGGAAGGAAGCCGTATTACAAACGAAGAAAATGGTGACGCACCTGTCGAGCCTGGGTTTCATAATAGACTGGAAAAAGACCTCTCCTCTCCCAGCTCATCGTTTATCTGGGAGTGGAAGGGAACTCAGCCAGCAGCACGGCTCTAGCAGCAGAGAGTGGAGGGGTCGATGGCTCTTCTCCATCGTGTCACACCTCACAATCTTGTGACAGCTCTCTGTCATGCAGCTACTGGGCATGATGTCAGCGAATCATATGAGACAGCTGCAGAGGTGGTTCATCTGCCTGTATATCAAATCTGTGCGTCAGCAGAGATGCATAGTTTCCATTCCTCCCTCAGTTGGTTCTGATTTAGCCTACTGGAGAAATCATCACATCCTATCAGTGGGAGTGCCTCTTGGCAGAGTGACATCACACATCTCAGTTTTCACAGATGCATCTCTCTCCGGGTGGGGAGGAACATGTTTAACGGAGGGTGTACAGTGGCCAGTTCACATCATTCCACATAAACGCAGTGGCGCTTCTCACAGTGTGGAAGGTAATCCAGCAGAATAATCCAGCATTTCACGCCACTGCTGCAAAATCAGCAAAGCAACAACATAGTAACGGCAGCCTTATTAAATCGCCAGGGAGGAGTGCATTCAAACTTACTCTCCATCAGAGCAGTGTATATTCCGGGCGAATTGATGGATGTCATGTCGAGGGGGGGTCTTCGTCAGGGAGACTGGTACCTCCATCCTGACCTGGTCACCCAGATTTGGAACAGGTTCAGCGGAGTGGGAGTGGACCTGTTTGCCGCACAGTGAAACACATAGTGCGCTCTCTAGTTCTTCTTGACGACGCTGAACAATGCCCCGCTAGGAGTAGACACATTTGCAGATCGGCCATGGCTCAGGATGCACCTGTACGCCTTCCCAGCAGTCCTGCTGATACCTCAGGCTTGAGTTGCATCTGCCAGAGCATCTTACACAGCCAAATCTTTCCAGCGTTGGTGTGTAGAAAAGAGCCTGGAATCCACTGCGTGTGCCCTGCCTCACATGCTTTTATTCCTTCAACAATTAGTGGATAGGCATTCAGCACGGTTAAAACTTATGCTGCTGCTATTTCATCCTGTCACGAGGGTTTTGGTGACAGATCAGTGTTTAGCCACCCTCTGATGAAACACTTCCTGAGAGGCATATGGAGATACAGGCCAGTGTCACACTCCCTAACTCCTCAGTGGGATTTACTGCTGGTATTACGTGCGCTGGCTAAAGCTCTTTTAGACCTCTGGATCACGTTACGCTTAAGTTTCTGTCAACCAAAACAACTCTGACATCTGAAAAAAGAGTTAGTGATTTATCTGCTCTCTTTGTAGCTCCATCATGTCTCAGGATCAAAAGGGGATGGCAGCTCGGCTATTTTGCGCCCTAACACAGCTTTTTCACAGGCGTGTCTTTCCTCTGGGTTTGATCCTCCGGAGGGCATCAGAGCACACTCCACCAGGGAAATTTCATCTTCCTTTCTTCTTTGAACAGAGGAATGACTGCGGCTTCTTGGTCTTCCCACTGTTCTTTCATTCACTTTTATTTGCAGGATGTCTCCCGTTTTTCTATAACTCACTCTGGACTGAGTGTTTTGTCAGAGTGATTGTTTTTCGGGGGTTTCGGTTATGGGCTCTCTAGCCTGCCTGTCGGCACATGGAGAACTACCTTTTTGTCCCAACTCTGCTCATTGCTGAACTGTTACAGTGCATAACTTTTGTCTCCACTTTTTTACAGCAGTAGGCTTTATTTGTTCCCAGCTCTCATCCCCTCATGGATAATATTGGATATTCTACACTGCTGTGCCATTGAGTCGCAAATGGGGTTCTGTGATGTGCCATTATGCGTGACGCAATGGCCGTGACCCATCGGACCATCCCTCTGTCCCTAGTTGTTTCTGGTAACCATAGAGAACGCATCCAGTTCAACATTCTCCCTTCCCCTAACGCACCTGTAGTCCTGGGCCTGTCCTGGCTCAAGATGCATAATCCCCACATCGATTGGGTGTCTGGGAGAATCGTTGGTTGGAGTTCACGTTGCCATTCAGCCTGCCTTCAGTCAGCTATCCCTCCAGCTGGAGCCACTCCTAGTCCGCCTGTCCAACTGCCCCCCAATCTATCTTCCATTCCCACAGATTATCACGACCTCGAGGAAGTCTTCCGCAAGGACCTAGCCCTATCTCTGCCACCTCATCGTCCCTACGATTGTGGGATTGACCTCCTTCCTGGTGCTCCACTGCCCACAAGCAGGTTGTATAATCTGTCATGCCCTGAGAAGGAAGCTATGGAACTATACATCAAAGACTCCCTTGAGGCCGGATTAATCCGTTCCTCTTCCTCACCTGTAGGGGCAGGATTTTTCTTTGTGGCTAAGAAAGACAAGACCCTACGACCATGTATTGACTATAGGGGCCTTAACAACATAACCGTCAAAAACAAGTATCCCCTGCCTCTCATTAACTTGGCCTTCGAGTCCCTTCAGGGAGCCACCATTTTCACAAAGTT
>CM022481.1:5319792-5463245 GCA_011952105.1 Coreoperca whiteheadi
CCTGCGCCCCGCCTACCTGCACACCTGCAGCTCATCCCGGTTCATCACCACCTCCTGCAGTATTTAAACACCGGTTCAACCATCCAGTCTTCACCAGATCGTACTATCCCTACCGTGGTATTTACGTCGGGCTCTTCCCTCTAAAAACTTCATATGAAGATTGTTCGAGTGTGTTGTCGCAGCTACTTATTGTTTCTCTCTGTCTCCACATCCAGAGATCCTCCCGTCTGCCTCCTCCACCTGCCTGTCTCGCCCCGTGGATCCTCTTGCCTGCCTGCCTGCCTCGTTCCTCCCCGCTCCTGCAACTCCTCCGGGAACTTTCCGCCTGCCAGTCAACACCCTTCATCCCCATGTTTATGCGGACACGCTACCTCCACTTACCTGCCTATCTTGCTTCCAGCCGTTCCCGCTCTCCCCTCTCTGGAAAAACTACAAATAAATCTTATTTGTTCTCCTACCGCCTACGTCGTGTCCTGCCTTGCATTCTGGGTCCAACCAAAAGAACTACCTTAACCTTAACAGGCTTGTCACTGGTTTCACTCCAGGTTTGGACCCGAGGTTCACCACTGTCATGTCAGTGTCCTCCTATTGTGGCCACAAGTCATGTCAAACATCCAGATGCCCTAGCATTCCCGAAATTACCTATGGATGGTGGCAAATTGAACGCCAAAACAACCAGACACAAGAACGGTTTCTACCCACAGGCCATCACTTTGACACAGTTTCAGGAACAATCCCTGTGCAATAACCCTGTGACACAAACATCCACTGTACCTGTACATATGTCATGGTTTATGTAAATATTAACATGTATACGCATTCCTGGCCAATAAAGCTGATTCTGATTTTCTTCGGAAATATTTATCATTGTAGAATCGTTTATTTAGATCTACAAGGGAAAAACAAAACTTATTGTAAATGTATATGTTTACAATATATTTAACATGTTTTGTGATAATTCTGAAATATACCATATGATACATATTCATTCCATATGAATCCCTGATTGGAAACATTGGACACGTTATTGTTAATACAATTGAGACACATACTTTTTTCATAAATTTAAAAACCATAACATAATTGTCATACAAATTATTACAATATTTCATCATTAGATCATCAAAAGATAGCCCTTTATCCATATGATAAAGAAAAAAAATACAATGTTGACCAGAGATGGCAGAACACATGTTTTTGTACCTGTTTTACAGATTGTTGCATAGACTCATAATTTCTATTAGGGAAACCAGAAAATTATTTTAAATGTGAGCATAGAGACGGGTTCCCACCTGTCAAAGATTAATCCCATACCTAAAGCTAAAGTGCTTATTAATGTAAATAGCTGCCCAATGCTGGCTGCTCAAGTAAGAAAGATCTCTATTTATCACTAGCATGAGAGGTTTCTTTTTTATAATTGATTAAGGAAGTTGATCGCTGGCAAATACCCATACAAAAGATACTTTATTTCACCAACTTATCAAAAATTTCTGACAATTCTATTGTAGTCATATTACAATTATTTAAATATAGACAAAGTCAATGAGAATCTTTCGACGATAGCTAAGATATAGAATCAATTATAGCATACATAACTGCATTTATTGTTCGCTAAAGAGAATTTCCAAAACAAGCCTCTAATCTGACATTACATTTTATATGAGAGATGTGATTAGATTAGAGTGTGCGACGGTGATACACCATTCCCAGCACAGGGCCCTGGGTCAGGAACATCCATTGTCTCCACCTGTCTAAGGCATGCATGCACTTGCGTGTAACCTTGATCAGGCGAAAATGGACTGCCCCTAGGGGGAAATTCCTGTGTCCCTGAGCCACCACTGCAGGTGCCTCATGTGCAGCAATCCAAGCAGAATCACGGTGGATGCAGCAGCCATGAGGCCTAACAGTCTCTGAAACTGTAGTGCAGTGAGATGTCGGCCCTGAGCACCAGGGTCCTGCTAGGCGGAGAATGGTTGTGCCCGCAACGGACTGAGTCCCACACTACTACTAGGAACGTGATCCTTTGTGTTGGAGTGAGCGTGCTCTTGCTCTTATTGAGCCTCAACACTAAGCACCGCATGTGTGCAAGTACGACATCTCGATCCCGTAGTGCAGTGAGACGGGACTGGGATAAAATCAACCAGACGTCTATATAATTGAGGATGCGGAGTCTGAGAAGAGCCAGGACAGAGTCCATACACTCCGTGGCGGTGCAAGGGGAGAGTGCTAGGCTGAAGGAAAGCACCCGATATTGGTAAGCTTTGCCCCCGAAAGCAAACCGCAGGAACTTCCGGTGTCCCGGAATGATAGAGACATGGAAGTACGCGTCCTTTAGATCGATTGTGAAGAACCAGTCATCAGACTGAATCAGACTCACAATCATAGGGATCGTCAGCATCCAGAACCGAAGTCTCCTCAGAGAACGGTTCAGGTGACGAAGATCTAAAATGGGACACAAAACCACCGTCTCTCTTCGGGACTATGAAGTACCGGCTGTAGAACCCGGTATGCATCTCTCAGCTGGGGATTTGTTCTATGGCCCCATTGTACAAGAGAGAATGTATTTCTCGCTTGTACTTGTCGACCCGTTTCCATATCCCTCAGAATCTTGGGGGTGTGGACCGGAACTGAAGCTTGCAACCTTGTTGGACGGTGCACAAACTCAGTGCAACACGCCGGGTCAAGCTGCCCAAGCAGACAGAAAAGTCCCTCAGGTGAACTAACCGCTCGAGGGTGGTGCCTGGCGGACCTGGAGTGGCGGCCTCTGTTACCTGAAGCGCTGCAGCGGCGGGAAATCCCCAAGGACCGGCATGTACATGCCCGACCACCCCCCGAACCTGCGATATGAGAGCTGCGGTTCCCCCGTAGCGCTGGTACGGCGGGAGTTAACCAGAAAGGAACGTTTACAGGCCTCTGTAGAGGACGCAACTCTGGCCTGACTGCTTCACGGCCGTGCAGGTCTAAAGGCAGCGGTTGCACGGAACTCACCACGCCCCGAAGCACCACCTGCGGTGGGGTAAGAAGGCTGAGCTCCCAAGGGCTCGATAGGGGAACAGCCATGTGCTCGACTCCTATGGGGGGACGCCCTCTGAGGTCCGACGCTCGCGTCAGGGCCTCTTCTGTGAACCCTGTTGGGTGAGAAGCATGGCCCTCAGGTCCGTCTTCTCCCTCTCAGGCCTTTGCCGAGGTGACGGGAGTGAACCCCTCAACCGTTGGGGAGGGGCACTCTGCGCCACACTCACTTTCTGAGCCAGCATGTAGAAGCTGCTAGATTTTGAAAGCTGAGGTGGTCCATCATCAGCTCCAGCCCGAGACCTCTGGCAGCGGGGGACTAAACCGCTGCCATAGCACGGCGGAGGTCCTTCCCATCCTTGGATGTGAGGGCTCCACTGACGTAGAGGTCTTAGAGCAGGTCGGCTGGACATGCCTGCACGACTGCCATGGTGTGCAGACATGCCCAGCCTGACCCGCTGCCATGTATGCCTTGCCCACTGAAACGATGTAGTGCGGCACGGTCTACTAGGCAACGTCAGGGTCTTAAGGGAGGATGCTGCCTCTGGGCATAAAAACGCCGCCAGCGTCTCCCCGCCCTTGCCGTTCTCCTTGCACCCACTGATCGATGCAGACTGGTGACCAGTCGGGCTAGAAAACCGTGCAAACTACGGCCTGGACCAGGATTTCCACACCTGTGGAAATGTGTGGAGATCCTGAAGAACAGCAGGTCCCGAGGTGGGCGTGGAGGTGTGGCTAGAAATACACTGCCAGAACTGCTTCACACTCGTCATTTTCACAGTGAAGATCTGAAGATCAGAAGACTGACGACAACACTGAAGCCGGCCTGCGTCACGTGTTGACGTTAAACCCAATCAAGATTGGACTAGTTGATACAGAGATTCAGAGGCGGTCACGCTGAGGGCATTCCCCATAGCGTCAGCTGACGCAGCATTGAACTTCCCTTGAAAGGGAACTATATCTTCTACAAAATTCATCACGGTTATGGACACAAATTCTTTTTAGATAGTTTCCAGTTGTTGAACATAATCGATGATCTTCCCTAATGACATTACTCCTAGAAAAATAAGGTTGAAAACGCTTTGAGGGGTCCATCAACATATAACATAAAAAACTGAGTTTTTATGTTTAAACTCTATATAATAATGATTAAATGTAAATGTTACTTGTAAATGCTTCATGATCTACAAATCCGACGACAATAAATTAAGGTATCTGTCCCAAGAATATATATTCTTGATTACAAACCTGAGTACCCATAGGAATGCAAACATTTTTCAGACATATTCTGTCGATAGGGTATTTCATATTATTGTGCATTAGAGCCTTGAGATTAGGTAGTTTAACAACAGGAGATACTGTTGAAAATTGACTTGAAACTCATCAACAGTGTTATAAATGAATCAAAATTCCCTTTTCATAATATTGACACCGTTTATCATTTACTTATCCTGAAAAAACAAATCAGTATGTAAGGGAGCAATTAATCTACCATGCGGCCTCCTTCTGCTTACCCCATTCTCTTCACAAGGCCTTCGTTATGTCCGCCAGCTGTCACATCCTCCATATGTCTTGCAGTATCCATGCAGATAGTCCAGATCCAAACTGCATCTGCAGTTAAAAGACATTCTATAATACTAATAATAATCGATAAGGATAGGTGTTTGACGCCTGTGTTATGAGCCTATCCCCCAGCGAAATGTCCACTTCTGAAAATATTGTACAACCTGGGGAGTTGATCAATCCCACTTAAATTTCAATTCAGTATTATTCAATTTAATTCTATTTTTATAGCCCAATTTCACAAAACAGTTTTGCCTCAAAGGGCTTTACAATCTGTAACATATGACATCCGACTAAGGAAAAACTACCCAAAGAAAACCCTTTTAACAGGGGAAAAAAAGACAGAAACCTCAGAAAGAGCAACAGAGGAGGGATCCCTCTCCCAGGACGACAGCTATGCAATAGATGTTGTGTGTACAGAAGAGATTTAGAGCATAAAATCAAAGTACATACAACTGATCTCCTTGCGCCAGATTTCTCCTGTTAGCTTTGGTGATCTTAACACATGTATATAAAAATTTCAGATCCAGATAGTCTGCGGTGCTTGTAGTGGAGGACATTTTCTTTCTAGGAGCCATAAGCATATCAGCATCAGCCAGATTTTTACATTATTTTGGAGTCAAGACCCCTGAATGATTACCTGTATTCACCATGGCCATGATGTTGACAGAATTAGTGCAAAATGGAAAAGTCACTCAAATCAGTCACTCAATTGAGATGCAGCTGTCGTCCAAAATCAACGCAAAATCTATCTCAAATGTAACAGTCATTGTCCAGAATCTATCCAAACTCTCAAATGTAACAGATGTCATCCCACTGTCACTGTTTATTATATGATCTTGCCCACAACAACACAATAAAAAGCCACTCCAAAAAATCACGTAGACCAATAACATGCCTGTTAAATCAAACCATGAAATAAAATGGGGTCTCTTAGGGGAAGAAAATTAGTTGAAGCAATGATAAGGTTTTTTTTAAAAACAGAATGGTGGTTGGAGGAAACTAACAAACTTGCTTAAGGATTGCACAGCGTTTTTAAAAAGACGCATGGAATTCCGGCTTGATAATGTTAAAAAAAAAAAAAACTACCTAACTTAACTATCCAGATAAATCGCGCCGTCCGGACAGAGTGAATTTGATTGTGGTTGGATGAGAATTATAAACATATACCGTTCCGACACCAATTGGTTTGTACGCGATCCATCACACCTGCACGACACAAATCACGTCACACTCCAGCAAGGACATAGCTAGTGTTGGGGTCGTTACTCAAAAAAAGGAAATAAGTTACAGCAGACGTCTGTAGCCAAGTACGAAGATGTCTGTCACATATATGGTTCTTAAGTCGGATATGTATATTAAGTCTGAGAAGGCAGCCGGTTATCCACTAAACTGTAGAGTAATCTGACGAACTGTGTCTAGCGAAAATTGTTTCTGCCAAACTAGTTTGGATTATTGCTTTAGTACTAAATGCTGTTGGATGCATCTCTGTACCTGTGAAGCATGGATAAAGTGATAAAAGGAAATTATGTGGTGATGGCTAAATATAGACAATTTATGTGAAGTAACTAGTAAGAAAGAAAAACTATGAATAATTCATTATATGCTTATTTGTTGCATGTTAAGAGGATCATATGGTCTATTGGTATTATAGAAAAATTATTGTGAGATTATGAGATGGTGCGCAGTCAAGTATACATACTGACGTTTAAATGGGGTCTTATATATAGATGTGTATGTTGTTTAAATGGGTTCACATGTATAGATGTGTGTCTTTATTCTGATGCTGTTATGCACCTTTGGGTGGAATGAGTATATTTATTTATTTTTCTGGGTATTTTTAAAGGTTTTTCACCTAATGGCTAAAATGCTAAATGGCGAGTGGCACCATGGAGCTCAAGACAAATGAACTGCTGAATATGCCAAAATAAAAAGAAGAAAATTGTCCAATAAAGCAATCTTCATGTAGACGCATCAATCTCTTTCAAGTTGGAAAGTTGCACATTTTTAAATAGTGACTTGACAGTGTCATATTGGGGATCAACAAATGATCTTTGGAGGGGTGGAGGTTGTGAAAGTAAGGTGTAACTGGACATGTCCGCACCCCAGACATGCACGTCACAAGCAAGGATGCTTGTACACCATAGGTCATTCATGGGCACGTGAAGATCATCAGGTCATGCACGTGCACGAGGCCCCCCATTTTTGACCACGAAAAATGTCCTTGTATACTACTTCCATGGATTAACATCATTTTTGACTGAAGGTGAAATGGGAAATGAAGCTCAGTCTAGTAATGATACAGCCATCCATCCATCTTCTTCCGCTTATCCATGGCAGGGTTGTGAGGACAGCAGTCTAAGCAGAGACGCCCAGGCTTCCCTCTCACCAGACACTTCCTCCAGCTCTTCCGGGAGAATACCGAGGTGTTCCCAGACTAGCCAAGAGACATAGTCCCTCCAGCGTGTCCTAGGTCTTCCCCAGGCCCTCCTCCCGGACATGCCCCGAACGCCTCCCCAGGGAGCCGTCCAGGAGGCATCCGGGAAAGATGCCCGACCCACCACAGCTGGCTCCTTTCAATATGGAGGAGCAGTGGCTCTACTGTGAGCTCCTCCCAAGTGACCAAGCTCCTCACCCTATCTCTAAGGGAGCACCCAGCCACCCTATACAGGAAACTCATTTTGGCCGCCTGTATCCGGGATCTTGTCCTTTTGGTCATGAGCTTTGGGTCATGACCAAAAGGACAAGATAGGATAGGTGTAGGAACGTACAACGACCGGTAAATACAGAGCTTTGCCTTGCAGCTTAGCTCCTTCTTCACCACAATGGACTGATATATCAACCACATCACTGCAGAAGATACACCGATCTGCATGTCGATCACCCGTTCCATCCTTCCCTCACTCATGAAAAAGATCCCAAGATACTTAAACTTCTCCACTTGAGGTAGGAGATCTTTCCGGCTAAGAACCATGAAAACTGTCCCAGTGCACGCTGAAGGTTGTGCTTTGATGAAACCCAAACTGGACTCCCTCCGGCCCCCGACTGCGCCTAGAAAACCTGTCCATATAAATAATGAACAGGACCGATGACAAAGGGCAGGTCTGCCGGAGTCCAACATGCACCGGGAACAAGTCTGACTTACTGCCGACAATGCAAACCAAACTCCTGCTCCGGTCATATAGGGACTGGACAGCCCTTAGCAGAGGGCCCCGGACCCCATACTCCCAGAGCACCCCGCCGCGAGGGACACAGTCGAATGCCTTCTCCAGATCCACAAAGCACATGTGGACTGGTTGGGCAAACTCCCATGAACCCTCCAGCAACCTGGCGAGGGTATAGAGATGGTCCAGTGTTCCACGACTGGGACGAAAACCGCATTGTTCCTCCTGAATCCGAGGTTCAACTATCAGCCAAATTCTCCTCTCCAGTACCCTGGCATAGACTTTTCCAGGGAGGCTGAGGAGTGTAATCCCCCTGTAGTTGGAACACACCCTCCGGTAGCCCTTCTTAAACAGGGACCACCACCCGGTCTGCCAGTCCAGAGGTACTGTCCCTAGCCGCCACACGATGTTGCAGAGGCGTGTCAACCAAGACAGCCCCACAACATCCAGAGACTTCAGGTACTCAGGGCGGATCTCATCCACCCCAATGCCTTGCCGCCAAGGAGCTTCTCAACTATCTCGGTGACCTCAGATTGGGGGATTGACGAGTCCACAACTGAGCCCTCGGCCTCTGCTTCCTCAGTGGAACCCATGTCGGTGGGGTTGAGGAGATCCTCAAAGTACTCCTTCCACCGTCCAAGGATGTCTTCAGTTGAAGTTAGCAGATTCCCACCCCCACTGTAAACAGTGTGTGCAGGGCACTGCTTCCCACTCCTGAGGTGCCGGACGGTTGGCAAGAATTTCTTCGAGGCCGACCGATAGTCCTTCTCCATGGCCTCACCAAACTACTCCCAGACCCGGGTGGTTGTGGAGGCAAAAACTTGCTTGGCCTTCCAGTACCTATCAGCTGCCTCCAGAGTCCCCCGAGCCAACCAGGCTCGATAGGACTCCTTCTTCTACTTAACGGCATCACTTAATTCCAGGGTCCACCACCAGGTTCGTGGATTGCCGCCACGACAGGCACCGGAGACCTTACGGCCACAGCTCCGAGCAGCCGCGTCGACAATGGAGGTGGAGAACATGGTCCACTCGGACTCAATGTCTCCAGTCTCCCTCGGGATCTGGTTGAAGATCTCTCTGATCGGAGACTCTGGCCCGCCACCTCTCACCATGGGCAACTCCAGAGTAGTAGAGAGTCCAGCCTCTCTCGAGGAGTTGGGTTCCAGAGCCCAAGCTGTGCGTGGAGGCGAGCCCGACTATCTCTAGATGGTATCTCTCAACCTCCCGCACCAGCTCAGGCTCCTTCCCCCCCAGCGAGGTGACATTCCATGTCCCTAGAGCCAGATTCCGTGTCCGGGGATTGCTTCACTGAGGCCCCCGCCTTCACCTGCCACCCAATCCACAATGCACCAGCCCCTTACAGTTCCTCCTGCAGGTGGTGGGCCCACAGGAGATCAGCCCCTCGTCGCTCCTTCGGGCTGGGCCCCGTGGGGTAAGACCGGCCAGCAGGCACTCGCATATGAGTGTTGAAGTTAACAAGACTGAAGACTAATCTGACCCACTTTGGCCAGCTAATGCTACAGACTGCGGTTGGAAACCCAGGACAGAGCACCCAACCCATGTGCATTAGTCTTAAATGATATTGGTTTGATAAAATGAGTTTTTTAATGAAACGCTATTCACCTGAAAAGCATAATCTATTACCATATTGGTTATCATCACCATTAAAGATTTTGAAGAGGTGTGAAGTGGATTGTACTGGGCGACGTCACGGAACTTGGTTTGACATACCTTATAAAGGGGACTTCCTCATAAGCATTAATTTAAAAAGATAAACAAAGCAAAGGGTGTGTGCATTTGTGTCTGTGCGAGATGGCTGCTTGGATGTAAAATGGTGTCAAACTAAAGAAAACTAATTCAAAGTAGCTTTGAGGCCATGTAGCAGCCACATAACTAGACAAAGAAAGCACATTCAAAATGGTGGCGAAGCTCTGGAACGAGCTGTTTTTAACCAGCTCGCCTCCTTTCTCCTGGACCGCAACCAGTCTGGTTTCAAGAGCGGCCATTCCACGGAGGCCACGCTGCTCTCAGTTGTCGAAGCCCTGAGACTGGCAAAGGCGACATCCAAGTCATCCGTACTTATCTTACTGGACCTGTCTGCGGCCTTTGACACAGTTAATCACCACGTCCTCCTGTCCTCTCTCAGTGCTAAGGGTGTGTCTGGAATCGCGTTGCGATGGTTCAAATCATATCTCTCTGGTCGGTCATTCAGAGTATCCTGGAGAGACGTCGTCTCGTAGTCCCAACATCTCAATACAGGGGTGCCGCAGGGCTCAGTGCTTGGTCCCCTACTCTTCTCCATCTACATGACATCCCTCGGCTCGGTCATTCAGAAGCATGGCTTTTCCTATCACTGCTATGCGGATGACACGCAGCTCCACTTGTTTCAACCTGACGATTCAACTGTTTCTGCTCGCATCTCGGCATGCCTGAGTGACATCGCGCTTTGGACGAAGGATACCGGTCAACCCAAAGATTCACCACAACCTCTCCATTCAACTAGGCTCAACGACCGTTACTCTGTCCAGCACGGTCAGAAACCTGGGGGTGGTAATTGATGATCAACTAAACTTCAAGTGGTGCACGGTGGCAGAGCGGTTAGCGCCCCTGCCTCCCAATAAGGAGATGTTGGGTGGAGTCTGCATGTCCTCCCAGTGTTACCGTAGGTTTTCTCCGGGTTCTCCGGCTTCCTCCCACTGTCCAAATACATGCATGTTTAGGTTAATTGGTGACTCTAAATTGTCCCTAGTGGATGAATGCAAGTGTGAATGGTCGTCTGTCTCTGTGTCAGCCCTGCGACAAGTTGGCCACTGTCCAGGGTGTACCCCGCATAAGGCACGAAGTTACTGGGATAGGCTCCAGTCACCCGCGACCCCAAAACGGGAACAAGCGGTAGAAAATGACTGACTGACTGACTAAACTTCAAAAGCCATGTCACCAGCACCACCCGGTCCTGCAGATTCATCCTCTACAACATCAGGAAAATCAGACCTTTCCAATCGGTGCAGTCTACAAGTTCTAGTCCAGGCTCTTGTCCTGTCCAAACTGGACAAGTGCAACATGCTGCTGGCTGGACTCCCTGCTTGCACAACCAAACCTCTGCAGATGATCCAGAACGCGGTGGCAAGAGTGGTCTTCAATGAACTGAAGAGAGCACACGTAACCCCTCTCTTCAATAGGTTACAGTGGCTCCCTGTTGTTGCCCGCATCAAGTACAAAGCGATGCTCTTGGCTTACAAGACCACCACTGGTTCTGCACCAACAGATCTCTGCTTGTTCATACAGACCTATGCTCCTGCCAGGTCTCTGCACTCTGCAAACGAACGACGCCTGGTGGCACCATGCCAAAAAGGAATAAAATCACTCTTGCGCACCTTTTCTGGAGCCATTCCACATTGGTGGAATGATCTGCCTGCTTCTACAAGAGCAGCAGATTCTGTAGCCACCTTTAAAAAGCACTTGAAAATGCATCTCTTCCGTCAACACCTAACTGACGATCACTAACTTCTTCTTCCTTTCTACCTCTGCTCAAAGAAACAAAACCCCTTCCTATCCTTAGCTTTATACTGTGCTAGGCTTTAATCAGACTCATTTTTTGATGCACTTATGCTTTTTGTTACCTTGTGTTGTTATATTGCTTCCATTGTCTTCCTCATATGTAAGTCGCTTTGGATAAAAGTGTCTGCTAAATGACTAAATATAAAGGTAAATTTAGCCATGTAAGTTAGAGTGGCTCTGCTGAATGTCGAACTAGAGGTGTGTGTTTGTGTGCTAGCAGATAAAGGTGATCTGTAAACTAATAGTGCCAAGTTAAAAGGAGTGAGTTAGCATGCAATGACCCTTTGAGTAGCATAAATAATTAACATCAATTTAGCAGTGGCTACCAGATTAACGAACAGTTTGAAAACAATAACAACGATAAATCTTAATAAAATCACATCAGTAAGGTCACATATGCAAAGTTACTAAACAGTTCTGTACTACGCTGAGCAAAGCTAAAATGCTATGCCCACTCATTGTTACCAGTCCTTTGGGACGGAGAGAAGTTGCTTTGGGTCACTGTTGCTCCATAGGCTGCCATCTGTCCGAGGAAGCAGGGAAGAATTATTGTTCTGGTGGGGAAGCAGATGTTGTGATGTCAGTGTGCAGGCTGGGGAGACGTGTTGTCTGTAGACGCCTGTTGTCAGTCATTCTCTATTGAGTTAGCTTTACGCCAATTGCTAAGTTGCTTCTTTAAGTTAGCTGGTTGAATTGCCGTCAAACTTAGCAAAATAGTATGCAGGATCTTGCATTGTCGCTGTAAGAGACAGAGTTCAATTCTGCGGGAAGGCTGGCATCTGTGTTGCGGTCTTCCTTTGGCTGGCAAGAGGCCAGCAGGAGAAGAGCGGGAGAGGGAGTGGGGACAGCATAATAGCCATCCACACCAGCTGGGCACTAAGAAGAAGAGAAGGAGAAAAGGGATCTTGACCCTGCTTCATGGACTTGGTGACTTCCGGGGTCACACGTCGACTGAAGTCAATGGTGTGTTCACTGTCTCAGGGATTGTAGGAGGAAAAGGGAATGCAGGCCTTTTAACAAAGTTCAGTTAAATTACCGACATGAATGAACTCATCCGATGAGTGCCAACAGAACGCAGCGTCGGTGACGACACTCGGGGAATGCCTCCTTGTTTCTGCCATTATCCGCCTCAGGACGCAGACGCTTCTCCACTGACTCAATCAGAGGCCAGCCCTGAGAGCAGTGGTGGTTCTACACAGAGGCCTAGGGAGGCCCGTGCCTCTGTAGACAGGTCCCTGGCCACCCCTGTGGCCTCCCTGTGAAAAACAATAAATAAAAAATTATGAATTTATTATGATTTTACATGCAAGCGCCAATAGTGGAACTTATGCAACGAAACGCTCTATATGGGCACCGGTGCACCCGAACACTGTAGCCTGCGGTGCTGCTCAGTGAATGAGAGCTCAGCAACTAACGTTACTCTCTTAGAGAGAAGAGCTACGATTTCTGCTGTTGATAGAGTCGAAGGTAAGCAAAATGATTTCATCTCAACAAGTGACTTGTTCTTGCACATAACCATGTTACTTTTGTTCCTCACACTGATAATGAAATCAAGTTTGTAAATGTTTAGAAACTTAATATCTAAGCAAAGTCATCAAAGCAGAAGTGAATATACAAATCTCACTATACTTGCTAGGTCTATACAGTGTTGTAATGTTAACTGTCATGGCTTTTGCATTGCGATAACATACATTTGAGTAAAGTAATCAACAGGCTATCTGCCCGTGTTAAGTAGGGAGGGATGGTTAGGCAACGAAATGTAATGCACGTTTTTTTCTTCTGATAGTTATTATGAAATGAGGAAGGGACATAGTATCCTTTTTTGCCCCAGTAAACAAAAAGGTGAGAGAAACAAATCAAGGTATTGACAGAGTTGAGGAGCAGGAAGAGGGAGAGCCAGAGGAGTCAGTGGAGGTTGGAGAAAGGGCAGGTGATTAAAGTGAGGGCTCTGACACAGAGAGGGAAATTCCAGAGGGTGAGGAGGATGAAGAACAGGGTGAGGAGCATGAAAAAGAGGATGAGGAGGATGAAGAAGAGGGTGATGAGGAAGAAAACATACAGGGACAGCGAGAGGAACTGCCAGAGGGACAGAAAGTGGATCTATGCGGATCAAGTACTGCACCATCAGGTTTGTGATGAAGAAGTATATTACTATTTGCAAAGCAGTTCAATTATAAAATGGTGCTTTCTCCTGTAAATAATTTTTTGTGTCAATATGGCTCTAATGTTTCTTTTTTTAAAAGTAAATATTTGGCCTACAATTTCAAATACATGCAGTACATGCATATATGCACTACCAGTCAAAAGTTTGGAAACTACTATTTTGGTTGTTTTTGAAAGAAGTCTCTTCTGCTCACCAAGGCTGCATTTATTTTTACATACAAAAATACAAAACAAATACAAAAAAAAAGCTGTAATATTGTGAAATATTATTAAATTGTAAAATAACTGTTTTCTATTTGAATATATAGTAAAGTGCAATTTATATCCTGTGATCAAAGCTGAATTTATCATCATTACTACAGTCAGTGTCACATGATCCTTCACAAATCATTCTAATATGAGGATTTGATGCTCAACAAACATTTATGATTATTATCAGTGTTGAAAGCAGTTGTGTAAAACATTTTTTAGGATTCTCTGATGAGTAGAAAGTTCAAAAGAACAGTATTTATCTGAAATAGAAAGCTTTTGTAACATTGTACTACCGTTCAAAAGTTTTGGGTCAGTAAGAATTTTTTTTAACAACTTAAAGAAATTAATACATTTATTCAGCAAGGATGCATTAAATTGATCAGGTGACATTAAAGACATTTATAATGTTGCAAAAGCTTATATTTCAGATAAATACTGTTCTTTTGAACTTTCTATTCATTAAATAAAAAAACAAAAAAATTGCACAACTGTTTTCAACATTGATAATAATTATAAATGTTTCTTGAGCAGCAAATCAGCATATTAGAATGATTTGTGAAGGATTATGGGACACTGAAGACTGGAGTAACGATGCGAAAATTCAGCTTTGATCACAGGAATAAATTACATTTTAAAATATACCCTATTCAAATAGAAAAAAAGTTATTTTAAATTGTAAAAATATTTCACAATAATCCTGTTTCTGCTGTATTTATGATCAAATTAATGCAGCCTTGGTGAACAGAAGATACTGCTTTCAAAAACAATCAAAATAGTACAGTTTCCAAACCTTTGACTGGTAGTAGGGCGGCTGTGGCTTGGTGGCAGAGCGGTCGTCCACCAATCGGAAGGTTGGCGGTTCGATCCCGGCTTCCCCCGGTCATGTGTCGAAGTATCCTTGAGCAAGATACTGAACCCTGAACTGCTCCCGAAGCTGCGCCTTCGGTGTGTGAGTGAGTGTGACTGGTTAGTTTAATTTGTACTGATGGGCAGTTAGCTCCTGCCATCAGTGTATGAATGTGTGTGAATGGGGTGAATGTGATGTAGTGTAAAAGCGCTTTGAGTAGTCAGAAAGACTAGAAAAGCGCTATACAAGTACAGTCCATTTACCATTACCATTAGTGTACATGCATAAGTAAATAAATGTACTTGTGCCCTATGTTTACTGTACATCTTTCTACAGATATCAACAAGTCCAAGACCGGTACAGCCCAAGTTGAATATATTCCCAACCACTTTGATGTGGACAGAGCTTCAGGCCAAAGTGGTGTAATCTTCATCCATGGCTAGAGTATTCTGTCATGATGCATTCTTCATATTGCTATGCATGTAGACATTTTAGTACACCAAATGCCCCAGACATTGTTTTTGTTTCAACACCTGGTTTGACGTTTGCACCAATCAAGATTGGACTAGGTTGTACATGTGCTTCAGACACAGTCATGCTGGAGGTGTTCTCCGTGTGTCGTCAACCACACAGTGTCTTGTTTCCCTCTCAGGGAACCATTGTTACATGCTAACCTCAGATGTTTTGGACTAGAATTGTTTGCCTGTTCCCTAACAGATTTGTGTGCCTGTGTTTAGAATGCTATTTGCCATTAAATAACTTTACTTGACTTGCTCTGCTTCTAATGCAACCGCAGGGGGGCACAAGCCAGTGTCTTCATGTGCCAGTCCCAAGTCTGGATAAATGCAGAGGGTTGTGTCAGGAAGGGCATCCGACGTAAAACACATGCCAAACTAAAAATGCAAATCATGACAATGACTTCCATACCGGATCGGTCGGGGCCCGGGTTAACAACGACCGCCACCGGTGCTGTTGACCTACAGGGTACAGGTGGAAATTGGACTTAGCTGTGGTATTGTATGAGGACGTCTGGAGCGGCAGAGAAGTATG
This sequence comes from Coreoperca whiteheadi, assembly GCA_011952105.1. NCBI lineage: Eukaryota > Metazoa > Chordata > Actinopteri > Centrarchiformes > Sinipercidae > Coreoperca > Coreoperca whiteheadi. Next base: position 5,335,402 of record CM022481.1, read on the forward strand.
TTAGAGTGGTGCAGGACATGTATGAGAGCTGTAAGACCGTGGTGAGGTGTGCTGTAGGTGCGACAGAGGAGTTCAAGGTGGAGGTAGGTCTGCATCAAGGATCGGCTCTGAGCCCCTTCTTGTTTGCTCTGGTGATGGACAGGCTGACAGATGAGGTTAGACAGGAATCTCCATGGACTATGATGTTTGCGGATGACATTTTTATTTGTAGTGAGAGCAGGGAGCAGGTGGAGGAGAATCTAGAGAGATGGAGGTCTGCTCTGGAAAACAGAGGAATGAAGCTTAGCCGCAGTAAGACAGAATACATGTGTGTCAATGAGAGGGACCCAGGTGGAACGGTGAGGTTACAGGGAGCAGAGGTGAAGAAGGTGCAGGACTTTAAGTACTTAGGGTCAATGGTTCAGAGCAATGGAGACTGTGGAAAAGAGGTGAAGAGGCGAGTGCAAGCAGGTTGGAACAGGTGGAGAAAAGTGTCAGGTGTGTTGTGCGATAAAAGAGTATCAGCAAGAACGAAAGGAAAGGTGTTCAAGACGGTGGTGAGACCAGCGATGTTGTACAGCTTAGAGACAGTGGCACTGAAGAAAAGACAAGAGGCAGAGCTGGAGGTAGCAGAGCTTAAGATGTTGAGGTTCTCTTTGGGAGTGACGAGGATGGACAGGATCAGGAGCGAGTACATCAGAGGGACAGCTCATGTTAGATGTTTATGAGATAAAGCCAGAGAGGCCAGATTGAGGTGGTTTGGACATGTTCAGAGGAGAGACTGTGAATATATTGGTAGAAGGATGCTGAGGTTGGAGCTGCCAGGCAGGAGGTCTAGAGGAAGACCAAAGAGGAGATTTATGGATGTAGTGAGAGAGGACATGAAGTTAATTGGTGTGAGTGAAGAGGATGCAGAGGACAGGGTTAGATGGAGGCGCATGATTCGCTGTGGCGACCCCTGAAAGGGAGCAGCCGAAAGTTTGGGTCCAATCCTTCGTGTTTCCTGCTACTCTTTTAGCATCACAGTGTGATTGTACAAACTGACCAAACCTGGACCCAGCAGACAGTGATTTTGAACTGTATGACTTGTTGCTATGCTCCAGTGTATTAAAACCCTGTTTTCTTTTTCACCAAGTCACATTAAAAGGCAGATGGAAAAGTTTCATCTCTGGAGAATGAATGGTCTGATAGACTGCAAAATTTAGCTAAACTGAATGAAGTCATTCTTAGAGGATTAATGGTCATTAGAAATTAAGCTGAAATGAATAAGAGCATGAATCCAGTAACAAAAGGCCTGTTTTTGTTTTTGACATAATTAGGTGGAGTAATGACAACACCTGGTATTCTCCATGCAGTGCTCCACTGAATGGATTCAGCAGATTTAGATATGCTGTCATGCAGGAGGGAGGAGGCAATCATTAACTCATTGCCCAAAGTTATTGATAGAGCAAAGACAGAAATAGAATCAGACAACCTCCACTGCGGAGGTATATTTGGGATACGAATTACATTTTTCTGATGTTCCTTTTGCTGACTGTGAGCTATTTTTAGGGAGGAAGATGTCTATTCATTTGATTTCAGTATCAGAATCAGTTGCTTTTATACATCAAATGCAATGAATAAGCAATTAAGTGTTAGACGACATTCAATATTCAAAGACAAACAAATGAACTGTACTGTTAGAAATTCAATCTTAATCAAAGTCCTGGCACATTTTTGTAAATTAAATTATAGCTGCTGTGCAGCTGTGAGGCCAGACATTTTGAAGAGGAAGATTGGGGGGGCAAATGCAGTCCATCAACAGAATATTTACTACGTGCTTCTTTGTTGTCTTTCCCTCAGCTGTAACTTTTTTTCTCATATATCCAACAACTCTAAACTAAGTCAACTCTCAAAGTAAAAGTAAAACACCTTTACAAGAAAACTGGACTCGTTATTCACAAAGAAATGTACATCTAAACACATTTTGAATTACATGGACGCTCTTTCTATAGCCAAATTTACTATTATGCAGGTATAATTAGTTCACGTGAAGAAACACTAGGGCCCTGTTCGCCATGGTTAACAACATACTACGACCACTGGACTCTCTTGTGACTCGTCTGTGCTCAATTGCTTATTATAACTTCTTAATGTTGTTTTTTAATGCCAAAGTAAACAAGATTCATCAGCAAATAGCTCCTAATACCTTCTACAGTCTGTATCTTTCAGGTCTCTTAGCCCCTCTTTCTCGTTTATTTTTGAGTTTTACAGTTCCTTCTGCTGTTGAAATATCTGACCTTATTTGGGAATTGAAGCCATCTACCTGTCAGCTAGACCCTCTTCCTATCATCTTGGCAAAAGCCTACTTACCCTTTCTCTCCTCACTTATAACTGCCATTATTCATTCCTCTCTCACCTCTGGTATTGTTCCCTCATCTCTTAAATCAGCTGCAATTACTCCTGTACTTGTGCAGATCCCAGCAATTTTAAACAACTTCCGTCCTATTTCTAACCTACCTTTTCTATCCATAATCCTCGGAAAAAAAGGTGCATCTCAGGTTCATGCACACTTGTCTGACAAAAAGCATGACGAACTATTTCAATTTGGTTTCCACGCTTGCCATAGCACAGAAAAATCCATCCATCTTCTTCCGCTTATTCACACCAAAACAGCATTGGTAAAAATCACTAATGATCTTCTCATGGCAGCTGACTCTAGACTATTAACTTTTCTCATCCTTTTTGATCTGAGTGTGGCCTTTGACATCATCTCTCATAGCATCCTTCTTGACAGATTAGCCTCTATACACCTTTGGACTGGTTTAAATCATTCCTCTCTGGCCGCACTTAGTTCATCTAAGTCAGAACTTTCATATCACAGCTATCTCCCTTCACTACTGATGGTCCCACGGTCTCTGTCCTGGGGCCCCTTTTGTTTATCATCTACCTACTTCCTCTTGGCCATATGTTCCGTAAATTGAACATCCATTTCCACACCTAGCTCTACCTGTCCACCAGACCTACCTCCACCCTCCCACCCACCTCCCTCTCTGATTGACTAACAGAAATTAAATCTTGGTTCTCCTGCAACTTTCTCAAACTTAACAGTGACAAAACTGAGATACTCCTCATTGGCACCAAATCCAAGCATCAAAACTCTCTCAAAACCATTGATAACTCATCAGTATCCCCTTTTCCTCAGGTCAAGAGCCTGGGCGTCATCCGCGAAAGCACACTATCTTTTCAAGCTCATATTAATAACGTAATTCTGTCTGTATACTTCCATTTACACAATATTAATCTCGTCTTCCAATCTCTCACACCCAATACTACAGCCATTCTCATTCACTCCCCGGTTACATCCCACATTGATTGCTTTAATTCCCTTCCCCAGTCTTCCTCTCAAGTCCTTTTATAAAATTCAGCTGGTTCAGAACTCTGCAGCTCATATCATCACCAGAAGCCATTCTATTAATCTAATTACTCCTGTCTTTCTGCAGCTCCATTGGCTGCCTGTTAAATACTCTATTGATTTCAAGATTCTGCTCCTCAGCTTCAAGGCCATTCACAAGCTCACTCCTCTGTACCTCACCGACCTACTTCACATCAATACACTCACCCATATACTCAGGTCTTCTTCTTCTATACAGCCCACTGCACCACCCGCCCGTCAGACCACCATGGGGTTTAAAGCCTTGAGCTGCTCTGCCCCCCGCATCTGGAACTCCCTTCTACCAGATATCCATAACATTGACTCTCTTCCCATTTTCAAATCTCATCTAAAAACACATCTTTTTAAAATGGTATATTCAATTTGATCACGTGTTTACACCAATTGCTTGTTCTACCTGACTACATATCACTACTGATTGTATGCATGGTAACTTAATCTTAATTTGATTGATTTATTGTTACATTTTTATTTACTTGTTACACTGTAATTTCATTTTGTCTTGTAAGGTGACCTTGAGTGTTTTGAAAGGCACCTATAAATTAAGTGTATTATTATTATTATTTCTACCTCCCTCCAACTCGACTACAGAAGATCCTTTGGCTAGACAAAGCAGTTTAAAGCTAGCTACTATGTGCACTCATATGAGTGCATAGATTAAGCAGTACAGTGAAAATACAGACACACTTTTAAGTGAGGAGGAGCATCGATCTAAGCATTATTGTGGCTTTCTTTCATCAAAGTCACGTTCAAATAAAAACAAAGTAACTGCACTGACAGAAAATCCATCCATGACAGAAAAACCTGTTCAAACTTGTTCTGTGGGTGCAGGGCAGTCATCATAGCAATATTTGATATAAGTGCTTTCATAGTAGAATTAATTAGTCAACTGACAACATTTAATGAACAAGATGTGAATTGATTAATTACATTTTAAATTGATGAATAACATGTACTGAAGGTAAAATAAATGCAACTATTATAATATTTTTATAATATTTTAATAATTTTTAATCGAACAAATCAGGTCCTTAGTAATTGGTCATTATTCAATTACTCAGTTAAGTTGGGAAAAAACCCTAACTAAAATGAATAAACTAAATAAGTTATAATAATAATTAAATAAAACAAATAAAAAAATAACATTAATTGGACAAGCAAAAAGATTTAAAATGAAATCACCTCAAAGTATGTTTTTAAAAAAGCTAATAAAATTAGCCAAGTAGAAACTTAAAAATTTCAGCCATCTTTGACTCAGGCCTATTAATTAACCCTAAACCTCATTAAAAAGCCTTGGTCTTAGTCTTTTACACCCAACCTGGAAAGCACTACAGCCAATTATATTTCATATAATATATTTCAATCATATTGTCCTGTGCTTCTAGTCCAGATTCTGAATTTTTATGAGTTTTTATTAAGTTTAGTCTGTGATTCAAAACTTTTATTCAGGACACACAAAAGCTTTAGAAGCATCAATTGTGCCTATTATACAAGTCCAAAATCTCTTTTAAAGCAAAAATACACATATCTGTGCCATGTTTCGCTTTAAATGCAAATTGATTGTTTGAGGTCAGGACAAACTGTTCCATTTTATTCAGTAATGTCCTCTCAATGACCTTGGTCAAAGTACTGGCTAAAGCTATAGGCCGGTAATTATCCATACTATTTATTTGATAATAGGCATTAACATGACAGATAAAATTGAATCAGGTAAAATACCATGAGTTAAAAACCCAGTAAAACATACAGCAAGCAGAGAACAGATTTTTATACTTGCAAATTTTAATGTTCAGCAGATATATTATCAATACCACATTCTCGTTTAGCCTCATAATAGCATCATAAACTTCTTTAGGGGAGACAGTCACATCGTCAATGTTGCCCACTACAAAGGAGTTACTTTTGACACAATTAAACAGCTCCTCATAATGTTTTTGCCACATCTGAGTTATTTCCTCTGGATCAGCTACACCATCAATATTTGTTGGCAATGATGTTTTACAATTATTAATTCTTTTGATTTCTTTCCAGAAATCATTTGGATTATTATTTTGCAATTTCCTTGTGAGTGAGTCCGACCTCATTGTGTTTTCGTTTTTCTTAATAAACCATAAGGCGTACTTAAATCTTGCATTAGCCCGTTTCTTACATTCAAATAAGGGGCCATATTTATGTCTGCCTGACTCAACCCAAACTTTAAAAGCCCTTCTAGCTTCAGCATAAAGCTCTTCAGCATACTCATTCCAACCTCGTTTAACTTTGAAACTCTTGATCTTGTACAGTGGCCTACTTGATGCAAGAAGGGATTCAACAATATTATCATACATGTAGCACAACTCAGTACCATGCTTCGAGTTCTTACAGTTAATATCGTTGCATGCTGCTGCATCTATTGGTAAATAGATATTACTCAGCAGTGAGTAGTTCAGTGATCAGACTGAACATAGTTTACTTTAAGATCCTCCACAGTCAGGTTAGACCAGTCTATTTTCTCTACCCTCATCTAATTATTGTAGGTGATGTTAATAATACTAAGGCTATAATTATCAACGTCCCCTTGAATGTGTTTATGTCATTATTAGGTTCGATTGGCTTCTGTCAGAATGTACATAAACCCACTCTCTGTTTTAACCACACCCTCGACCTTGTTCTGGAATATGGCATTGAATTTGAACATTTAAAATTCTTTCCATAGAATCCTTCATTATCAGACCATTATTGAATAACTTTTGAACTCCTATTACTGGACTACACATCATTAGGCAAAACAATTCTACACTAGATGTTTATCTGATAGTGCTGTAGCTAAATTTAAGGAAGTGACTCCATCAAAATTTAATTCAATGCCATGTCTCAATATAACAGAGGACTCCTATGCTAACTTCAGTCCTTCCCAAATTGATAATCTTGTTGATAGTGCTGCAGGCTCACTGTGAGTGACACTCGACTCTATTGCCCCTCTAAAAAAGAAGATAATCAATCAAAGAAGGTTAGCTCCATGGTATAATGCCCAAACCCACAAAGTAAAGCAAACATCTTGAAAACTTGAAAGGAAATGGCGTTCCACCAATCTCTTTTAGTCTTGCAAGTTAGTCTTGAAACATATACATTTAGTCATTTAGCAGACGCTTTTATCCAAAGCGACTTAAATATGAGGAAGACAATGGAAGCAATTATAACAACACAAGATAACAAAAAGTATAAGTGCATCAAAAGAAGTAGTCTGATTAAAGCCCAGCACAGTATATAAAACTAAGGATAGGAAGGGTTTTTTTTTTTTTTGAAAAGAGGTAGAAAAAAAGAAGTTAATGATTGTCAGTTTGGTGTTGACGAAAGAGATGCGTTTTCAAGTGCTTTTTAAAGGTGGCTACAGAATCTGCTGATCTTGTAGAAGCAGGCAGATCATTCCACCAATGTGGAACGGATCCAGAGAAGGTGCACAAGAGTGATTTTGTTCCTTTTTGGCATGGTACCACCAGACGTTGTTCGTTTGCAGAGCGCAGGGACCAGGCAGGAACATAGGTCTGTATTATCAAGCGAAGACATGATGGTGCAGAACCAGTGGTGGTCTTGTAGGCCAAGAGCATCGCTTTGTACTTCATGCGGGCAACAACAGGGAGCCAGTGTAACCTGATGAGGAGAGGAGTTATGTGCGCTCTCTTTGGTTCATTGAAGACCACTCTTGCCACCAAATTTTTGATCATCTGCAGAGGTTTGGTTGTGCAAGCAGGGAGTCCAGCCAGCAACACGTTGCAATGGTCCAGTTTGGACAAGACAAGAGCCTGGACTAGGACTTGTGTAGACTGCTCAGATAGGAAAGGTCTGATTTTCCTGATGTTGTAGAGGATGAATCTACAGGACCGGGTGGTGCTGGCGACATGGCTTTTGAAGTTTAGCTGATCATCAATTACCACCCCCAGATTTCTGGCCATGCTGGAAGGCGTAACGGTCAATGAAGAGGTTGTGGTGAATCTTTGGGTTGGCCGGGATCACAAGCATTTCTGTTTTGTCGAGGTTCAGCTGCAGGTGATTGTGCTTCGTCCAAATTGAGATGTCACTCAGGCACACCGAGACAAGTACAGACAATTGAATCTCCAGGTTGAAACAACAAGTGGAGCTGCATGTCATCCGCATAGCAGTGATAGGAAAAGCCATGCTTCTGAATGACCAAGCTGAGAGATGTCATGTAGATGGAGAAGAGTAGCGGTCCAAGCACCGAGCCCTGCAGCAACCCTGTATTGAGATGTTGGGACTCAGAGACCCCGTCTCTTCAGGATACTCTGAATGACCTACCCGAGAGGTACAATTTGAACCATTGCAACGCGATTCCAGACACACCCATAGCACTGAGAGAGGGCAGGAGGATGTGGTGATTAACTGTGTCAAAGGCCGCAGACAGATCCGGTAAGATAAGTAGAGATGACTTAGATGTCACCGTTCCCACTCTCAGGGCTTCGACAACTGAGAGCAGGTGGTTGAACACAACTCGCTCCAGAGCTTTGGCAATGAAGGTCTTTAGTTTTCTAATAGTGTCGGATTGAGAGTGGCTTTCTTCAGTAGTGGTGTGATGCGAGCTTCTTTGTGGGGAACAACCCAGTGGTGAGGGATGAGTTGATGGTGTGGGTCAGAGCAGGCACAACAGACAGAGAGATTGCCTGAAGGAGATGGGTGGGGATGGGATTCAGTGGGTAGGTGGTTAGAATGAATGACCTTGGAAAAGTCAACTTCAGATAGTGGAGAGAAAAAGAGGGGAGCAGACACGTATCAGGGATGCGTGCGAGCTCGACAGGTGGCAGCGCTGAGAACTGACTGCTAATGGCGGTTGTTTTCTTGACAAAGAAAGACGCAAAGTCATCAGATGTTAAATCCGATGAAGGTGGGGGAGCAGGCGGAGAAAGGAGAGCAGAGAAGGTTTTAAAGAGAGTGCGCGAGTCAGGTGAGTTGTTGATCTTAGAGCAGTAGAAGTCTGTTTTTGCAGAGGTGACATCAGCTGAGAAATTAGAGAGGAGAGCCTGGTAGAGGCAGAGGTCAACGGGATCTTTTGATTTACGCCATTTTCTTTCAGCTGGCTCGCGTAGAACATCAGGTATGGACGAGGATGTATGGGCTGGTCTAGACGTGAGAGGGCAGAAGTTGTCCGAGCAGGATGTGAGAGTGGAACACAGAGTGTTAGTGGCACTGTCGGTGTTCAAGAGAGAGAGCTCCCCAGAAGGAGGGAGCGTCGAGGAGACAGCAGAGGAAAAGCGCGAGGGAGCCAGCGTACGCAGGTTGCGTTGGAAAGTGAGCAGCCGTAGAACACTTGCAGCGTCTGGAGGAGGTAGGTCGAGGTCGAGAGTGACGAACAAATGATCTGACGTGTGCAGTGGGGTGACCTGAGCATGATGAGTGGTGCAGTACCGTGTGTAGATGAGATATAGTTGATTACCAGACTTGTGGGTTGCTGATGTGGAAACCCGCTTGAGGTGAAATGATGCCGCCAGGTTGTCCAAGGTGGATGTTGAAGTCCCTGAGTACCACCAGAGGAGTGCCATCTTCAGGGAAGGATAAAAGGAGCACATCCAGCTCCTCCAAGAAATGTCCAAGCTGACCTGGGGGGCGATAGATGACTACAAAGTGACTCTTAACAGGGTGGGTGATAGTAACAGCATGAAACTCGAAGGAGCTATTGTCACACAAGGATGTTCGCTGTTTGAACTTCCAGTCATTAGGGATAAGCAGGCCAGTTCCACTACCTCTTCTTGCGATGCAAGGACTGTGGGAGAAAGTGTGATTAAGGGAAAGTGGCAGAATCCTCAGGTTTGATCCACGTTTCTGTAAGTGCTACAATTGGAAGACCAGAATGATTAACGAAAGCCGTGATGAAATCAGCTTTGTTCACAGCAGACTGGCAGTTCCACAAGCCTATTGGGAAAGTAAAAGGGGCAGTTGTGGACAGTGGTACAACATGCAGATTATGAAAATTGGGTTGCCTTTGGCATGAAACAGAAGATTTTCATGTTGTAATGACAGTTGGGATTTGAAAGCACATTGTATAAGAGCAGAAGGAAACATGCAAGAAAAATTAATAGAAAAACGGGATCCAAAAAAATGCGAACAAGTAGTCCAGAAAGTGCAACACTCAAGTACCCTGTGTTTGAGTCCCTGCTCTGTGAGTCATGTGCAGGTAGAGTCGATGGTCTTTACTCTCTTTGGTCTTCACTCGTTGACCGCTGCCGTGACCGCTGCCGCGGCGAGAGATACACACATAAATAACTTACCCGTCTGATTGTAGTGATTGAATTCAGCAGGACACGCCTCCTGTGACCCAGAAACAAACCACGAGACCGATCGATACTAAATCCTATTACGCAATAACGCCAGTGAAACCAGCGGTGTCTAACAAAAATAACACTGCACTAAACTTACAACAAGACACGAATCAAACACACTTACAGTTCTTGTAGGCTTCAGCTGCTAAATGCTTCTCCCTAGAGAAGATTATTACTCATCATTAAACCGAAGTCCTGATAATTGTGCCAAGTGACACTGTCAATTTTCTCCTGGTTGAACTTGGTTGTTTTACAGCATCGGAAAACCCATAGTTATAAACCTGGGTGTTAAAATGGATCGGGACTTAAATTTTGATGCACACATTAGAGCCGTTGTCAAATCCAGCTTTTTTCAGCTAAGGCAGTTAGCCAAAGTTAAGTCTATAGTTTCTAGATATGACTTTGAAATATTGATCCATGCCTTTATTATATCAAGACTGGACTACTGTAATGCACTCTATGCCAGGATCAGCCATCCCTCTCTCGTCTGCAGCTGGTGCAAAATGCTGCAGCTCGTCTTTTAACTGGTTCCCGAAAATATCACCACATCACCCCTATCTTAGACTCTCTTCATTGGCTCCCGGTGCGTTTTCGTATTGATTTTAAAATTCTTTTGTGTGTTTTTAAGAGTTTAACAAGTCGTGCTTATGTATTTGTCTGAGCTGCTCCACCCATACGTCCCGTCTCGCTGTCTCAGGTTGACAGATCAGTGCTTGCTCACTGTCCCCAAGACAAAGAGAAAGCTAAGAGGTGACCGTGCTTTTTCAGTTGCCGGCCCTAAACTGTAGAATGACCTGCCGCTGCACATCAAGCAGGCAGACTCACTTTCTGTTTTTAAATCACTTCTTAAAACACGTTTTTTCTCTTTGGCTTTTAACACAGTCTAGAGATGTAGACATTTATTGTGACTGTGATTTATTGTATTTTTACCCTGTTTTAAAGTTCTTCTATGTTGTTATTTCTATGTTCTATTTTTGTCACTGTACAGCACCTTGGCCAACTTTGTTGTTTTAAAAGTGCTATATAAATAAATTAGATTGAGATTGAGATTAATAGAAGAAAATAATAACTGCAGGTTTCTTTTCAGCACTGTAGCCAGGCTGCAGCTCTATTGAGCCATGTATTCCTAGTAGTTCCTTAAGTAGTAACGACTTCATGAACTTCTTTAATGATTAAATATTTTTTATTAGAGACAACATTCATCACCTCCTGCCCTCGACCGGTAACGATTTATCTTCAAACATAGGAACCCTAGAAACAGCTGTAAAACTACTGGAATTTTTTTTTTACTTTATTATTTGTAACCTACAGAGCCCTACTGGTGACATTGGTGGGAAAAATATAATATAAAATATAATATAATAACTTGTGGCCATGCATTAATATAAGGCATGCCTACGTGTTATTAAGGCATGGGAACGGGATAATGTTAATTCCAGATGTGGCAGGGTAGTTGTCTGTTTTGGAGTGATGCTGTTTATGAAGTTTATGCTGAATAAAAGGTAATTATACTTTTATATTAATCTATAATTAAGAAAATAACCTATAATTTAACTAGGGGTGAAGATGTATCCATGAAATCTAAACTGAAAAGGCAGTTTTCTACTGATCTGAACATGTCATTGTGGGACACACATTACCTTCTTTGTGGTATTATGCTATGGCGCAATAACAACGTTAAGGCTACTGAAGGGCAGGAGGAGCTTACTCTCTGAGCTATAGACTATTAATTCGCTAGGTACAGTAACTGCCTTGGCCCATCAGCACATGGACGGTGTACAGTGCACATATTTCAGTAGTGCAGAGGGTATATGTGTAAAACAGTGAATTAGATTCAGCTGAGACTACTTTCTGATTTCGCTATGTTTGTCAAACATTTCTGTCACTGATTGTCTGCTGGGGCTTCTTTTCTGAAAACCTGCAAGCAGTTATATAAACTCTGACTGCGAACTTATACATTTTCTTACATTTTGATGTTTCTAAAGGATACATACGAAATGGAGAGAGAGGAAGATGCCTTCCTGCAATTTCTGCTGAACCGTGGAATTCAAGACGAAATCATGAACAGCTAAAACATGACAAGGTATTTTCTACAAATTATCTGTACAATTAAGGATGGCCTGCAGTGATAAACTGTAATACCTTTGACAATACATAGACTATGACATAGCTTATAAACAAACATACATATATACCATACGCCAATAAAAAAAAACTCAGTATTTACTGATTGCCCTTGTATCACTGATTAATAAGAACCATGTTGCCTTTACACAAATGAAAAAAGAGCAACAGAATGCAGACCTTTGAATCAACTCGGGTAAAACAGGTTATAAGCATAAAAACGTAAGCTTATTCGTGCTATTTCAAGACTTTGAAAGAAAGTTAACTATAGACTATAGATTCAACATACAGTACAGATCTGAGCAGAAAAGTCAACCCATTCCTGCTTTATGCCACTGTACACTGTACACAGAGTAAAACAAATCAGACCAAAACGTTTTTGGGGGAAAATTTTGCTAGACACCTTATTACTTAAAGCAGAGTATTGTACTATGTGTCTTAAAACCTGCCTGGAGGGGATCTTTATTGGTTTCAATTTGCACCTATTCACATTGCTCGGCTGCTCAGTTAAAGATGAGAGATCAAAGAGTCTCCCTGATTTTCAGTTAAAACTCTTGAGCTTGTGATATGATATGAAAAAAGTAAGGCCTGACTCTGACATGATCATTTACAGAGGTCAAATATTTCTTCATCGCATGGAACAGCTGAAAGGAATTTGCATGCCTGTTTGCAGGCATCAAGGTCATTGTGTGGAACAATGAAGTCCTCAGAACCCCAGAGCTGTAGCTCACATTAGGAATCCCACTGGGTACATTGTGATTCCTTGTTGGCCAAATGCGGTGGCTGTTCCAGACTGCCTTGATCTCATCGAGCTCTTCCTAAAATGACAATATTTAGGCCTATGGTTAAAAGAAAGTTTTAAAGCCTAACCAAACACAAGATGACACAAAAAGAAGAACACAGACATTCTTGTTGAGACATGAATATAGAGGCTTCATACTACAGGCAATAGGCGATTTAATAATTTTTTATAAATGGACAGGCAGCAGTGTGTCTCTATGAACCTCTCGCTCTTCCGCGACTAAACATTGCTACTAATGACTTTGATCATGAAGGTGTAATACACTACTCTAAACATATATATATATAGGCTACAATATAGTGTAGAATTGAGATTTTATGGTAAATAGTTTGGAGACTATTAGAGATAGAAGACGAAACTGAAAAAGAAAATTATGCAATTACAAAACCATCTGTACCTTCAGCACCACGGACAACGCTATCCTGTCGGTGGTGCTGAAACGCTTATCAACTAAAGAAGGTGATAATATTGCCATAGTATACCATTCTGTTTTTGCGTAATTTAGTCAAATATACTGTATAGTTTTGAATTGAACATTAATACACAATGCATCTAATTTTCACAAAACGCTAAATACAACACCAAATAATTTCCCTGCTGTATGTTCCACTTTATTTAATTGTTAATTTCAAAATAATTTGCAATTGATTGTTGTGTGGTCTCATCATGTTGACCAGCAGTAAACTGTTTTAATATACATTTGCACAAACTATGGCCAATTTGCTCCGGTACAATAAATATAAACTACTGTGCGTTTCAGTCACGTTTAATTCCTTATTGATGTTTACGTTGACGTTATTCTGTAAGCTTTTAACCTGATATAAAGACTTCAGACCCTCTATTGCTGCTTAATAAAACATAAATTTATAATTTAGACTTACACTTTTACTGTCAAATGGTCTTATCTTTTGATCTCTTATTACCAATCAAAGCACAGAAAGGAGGCAGAAAATCTGTTTCATTTCATTATCATTAGCATCGATAAATTAATAAAAATACCGTTTTACAAAGATACCTACTAATGTTTGTGCTTTAAAATCACAAATTCATCTTTCATCTGTTCAAGGGCTGGAAGAGCATTCCACATAGATAATGGGCTTTCCTCAAACTCACCTGAATAATGTTTCAAAAGCACAGCTCCGACAACCTGAACAAAAAGTGATTTGTAGTCACCAACAAAAACATCTTTCATTTTGCACAGAAGCTGTATTCAGTACTCCATTCCTTCTTTACGCAGTTTCCTCCACCAACTCTCAATGAATGTAGCTTTGTTCACCAGATCTACTGTCAACGTTATCTCGTTCCCATCCCTTAATAACATGTGGCCATGCCTTAATTATCTTGTGGCCACGCAATAATAATGTATGGCCACGCATTCATATTTTTCCCACCAATGTCACCATTAGGGCTCTGTAGTAACCCAGAGAAGACTATCCACAAATGTGTACCATAATACTTATTAAAATGTTACTATCCACAAACATGTATTTTTTTAATTTGTGTTGTGTAGTCATATCTACGGAATATTGCTGCCACGCTGAAAAATAACAAGATGTTTTTCATGTAATAATATGATATTTTCACGTTATTACAACATACAAATTTATCACGTTATAACAAGAAACTTTTCATGTTATAACAATATAAGTTATCACGTTATAACGTGAAAAGTTTCTTGTTATAACAAGATGTTTTTCATGTCATAACAAGATATTTTCACGTTATTACAACATACTAACTTATCACGTTATAACAATATACCATTTATCTTGTTACAACGTGATAACTTTATTGTTATAACAAGATGTTTTTCATGTTATAACAAGATATTTTCATGTTATTACAACATACTAACTTATCACGTTATAACAATATACCATTTATCACGTTATAATGTGATAACTTATATTGTTATAACAAGATGTTTTTCATGTTATAACATGATAATTTATATTGTTATAACATGAAACTTTTCACGTTATAACGTGATTACTTGAACTATATTCATATTATGTGAAACTCATGTTTGAATGAGGAAATGTGTGCAGAGAATGGATAAATTGAGGAATATGGCTCATTTACAGGATTTAATCAAGTTCTACTTTATGCTTGGGTTAAGACATGGCGAGATTCTACTGTTATTGAGCACAGCGGATGATATTGTGATAAGTATGCATACACTAAGAAGGCTTTTAAAATGCATGGGTCTGTACAGAAGGAAAAATTAGTCAGACCCTCTGGAGGTAGCTTCATTTCTCATTGATCAGCTGGAGGGGCACGGAAGGCTCCATGGATACAAGCTATACAATCTCCATTGCATCCAAGCAGGGTATGTTGTGACCCAAAGTACAGTGAGACATTTGATAAAGTTTCTAGACCCCAGTGGTGTTGAGCAAAGACGGAGAAATCGCCTGATGCAACACATATATGTTGACCCGGGGCCTAATTTTATGCGGCATGTTGACTCATATGACAAACTAAAGCCATTTGGT
Organism: Coreoperca whiteheadi; assembly: GCA_011952105.1. Lineage (NCBI taxonomy): Eukaryota > Metazoa > Chordata > Actinopteri > Centrarchiformes > Sinipercidae > Coreoperca > Coreoperca whiteheadi. The sequence goes on from CM022481.1 coordinate 5,350,540, forward strand.
ATATGTATAAATGGAGCGATTGATGGCTTTTCAAGACTCATTGTATGGCTTCATGCCTATTCAACAAACAGCAATCCCAATATCATCCCTGGTTATTTCATAGCAGAAGTTCAGAAGAGGATGGAGACAGCTTCCAGAATTCGCACAGATTTGGGAACCGAAAATGTCACAATGGCAGAGATGCAGAGGCTCTTACGATGGAGTACGGATCATCGCCATGTCAGTAACTGTCATATTTCTGGGTCCAGTAATCACAATCAGCGGACTGAAAGCTGGTGGGCCTTTTTGAGAACACATCATGCCCAATACTGGATAAATCGTCTCCAGGAAATTGAAAAACAATGATTGTTTCTCTGGAGACTTTTTGGACAAGCAGCTTGTATTGTTTACTCTTCTGAACATCATCGAGGTATGTTAGGTCTATGTTACTATATATCTCATTCTGTCTGTGTGTGCCTGTGTGTGTGTCAGTGGGTGAGTGACCGAGGGAGAGAGAGAAGCCCAGGCCTTAACGAAAGAGACTACATTTGTATTGCCATTATTTACAATAAAAATATATCCAATATGAGTACAGCTTACAAAAACAGGTGCGTTACAAAAACCACCAGCACATTGCAGTTTTGTTGACCAGGACCAGGATACATTTTTTTTTTTTATTAATCTTGGTGAAATTGTCATTAAATTACCATCATAAAATTGACCAGTCACAGCAGTGCACATGTATATTCTGTTGTATTCCAAGTATCTTAATCATGACAAAGCATCACTTCTTCATTAATTCATCATGTTTGTGGCCTTTCAAATAAAGTCAGCCTTTTTGACTATGTATTTGGAAACATTACATATGCAAATTAAATCATATTTGGCCCCTTTTGACTCCATTTCATTCCTAATTATTTGGTTAGGAAAAGAAAAAATGTACCAGGGCACCACTTTATTTGAAGGGCCACAAACATGATGAAGTGATAAAGAAGTTATACTTAATCGTGATTACAACACTTGGAATTCAACAGAATACATGTGCACTGCTGTAAGGCGTGTCCCCTTAACTGCAGGCTTATCTATGAAAAAGGCATGAACATCATTAATAACTCAGAACTCACGAAGATTGAAATACTGTAGTTTTGCCTTAATTAACGGATTGTTCTTGCATTAAGTCTTGCCTGAGATACTATTAATGTGTGCATACATGTTAAAGGAATTAAAATCCTAAACCGACAATCACAGCCACTTGCCAACACAAATTAAAAGAGAAAAGCAGTAGACAATGAAAGTAACGCAGAAACTAAAGCAGACATTATTAAACACAATAACAAACCAATCAATGCAAAATAAAAGGGCCAATTTTTTTCAAACAAATCACATGACATGCATCCACATAAACCAAAACACACTAACAGTAATAATTCCATAACATGCTGGTATATTAACCATTAGCATTCCCTCGACAAGATATTACCATTAATAATAATTTAAGCAGTAGTCATGCGGCTTATTTTTCATAACAATGTTGACATAATGTCCACTCACCCCCTTTGTCCATAAGAGAGCATAATGTCTGCATGCATAATATTGACTCAAAATAGGCAATGTCACATTGATCTTTGTTCTCACTGGCATTTTTCTTCTACAGGAAGAGCTGCAGCAAGTGGAATACCCACATTATCTGCCGCAGCAGAAATACAATAGCTCTAAGTGGACGTTCAATTCTCATGTACACTGTTCCTCGTTTATTTGGAAGACAAGATCACCTGAAAGAGGTCACTCCGGAAGCAGTGGAGGCTTGTAAACAAGAATGCCAACAGAGAGGACCTTATTCTTGCGATGAAATCGTATTCAGCTTGTGTTGCCTTATAATGGCAGAGAACTTCTTACTCTCACCCACCACAGCAGATGAAGCCATAGAGTTGTATCTCTTCTTGAGAGCATACATACTTAAAGACTTATAAATGACCCCATGGGCTCTGGCAAGAGCAGGGCTACATTATGTCAACTGATGCCTTGGTTTCTTTTGAACATTTTTATTTGTGTGGAAAATATCAAAACCTATTAATCACAATCATCATGTTTTTGTTTCCATTTCATAAACTGTGCTGAGAAAAAAGTCTAAAAAGGTTCAACAATATATTTTTGCCTAACCTGTACATTTGCTCACATAAAACTATAAAAATGGTTTCAGGTCCCTAAGTTTAATAATTAGTCCTACATTAAAGTCCCACAGTAAAGTTCATGGATCATAAATCTGTGATTCTGGAGTCTCTAACTTTTTTTTGTTTTGATGTAATGGCCCTGTACTGAAAGGCTGATACCACTGAAGGAGTTAGCCTGCTATGAGCCGAGCTTAGGACTGCAGTAAATGATTATTTTCATTATCATAAAATCTTTTTCTTGATTAACCATAAAATGTCAGAAAATTGTTGATCACAAAAGTCTCATTTCCTCTTCAACCCAAAGATTTTCTGTTTACTGTCATAAAGGAGTAACCAGAAACCTGAAAAGCTATAATCAGAGTATTTGGACACTTTGTCTTAAAAATGACTTAAAATGCATAATCGATTATCAATAGTTGCCAATGAATGAAATAGTTAATTTGAATGAATAATTGTTGCAGCTCTAGAATTTAGCAATAGATAATTTAAATAAAAAATGTATGAATTAATAATGAGTTCACTAAAGATAGATAAATAGGAAAAGTGGTTTGCCAAGGTATTTTAAAATGTGCTAGGGTGTGTTGGTTTAGTTCAGTTTACAAATGCCATGTGATTTGTGCTTGAGGAGAAGGGGCAGCCAACGCTCAACTTGAGGGTTCTTCCTTGTAATTCTCAAACAACTGGTATCCCTTTCTTTTTGTTTTCACAATATAAAAACAGAAATTTTTTTAACTTCTGATACCAAAGACATTTGTCAATTCTTGTGTTTCCAATGTGTTTTTTTTTTAAATCTATCGCTTTAATTTGGGATGACAATATTCAGTGAAACGACTAACAGCCTCACCTACTGACAGGTTTTTGTGAACTGCTGAAATATAAATAAATCACAAATGTCAAAATTATTTAAGAACTAATAAAACATTTTACAGATCAAGTAACTTTCTTTTTCATTTATACAGAACAAAAGAGAGAGGTCTTGATTACTGATATGGTTTGATGGCTCATGCCCTACCCCCCTATGAATACACCACCTGCCAGATCAAAAATGACAGTGAATATTCAGTTTGAAAGGTGCAACTGTGCATTTATTTCCGTACTTCTGTAGTAACAACATGTAGAGCAGCCATCACAACATCACAAAGCGACTCCCCAAAAACTAAAACAGATACAGATACTGTAACTAAAACAAGTTCAGAAAATTAAGCAATAGCAGTACAAATACAAATCATCACGCCACCAGCCACACTCTCTCTCTCTCTCAAACACACACACGGGTTTTGTACTCATTGCTCCCTGTGGTAACTCATCAACAGGTAACAGCTTTAAAAAGGAACAGGCCTGTTTTGAACAAAAATGACGATAATAAAAAGCTGTGTATATTTCTCAAGTTTAAACATTACATACACCTCCAGCTCTCAATCACAGACAGGTACTATATTGCTTCAACGTACTTAGTAAACATTACTCAGACTGATGGTGGAACACACCGGTGGTTCTACACAACACCGGCACGGCACTGCTTCACTCTGGTCATGGCAGTAAATACCCTATTCCAAATCTACGCAGCTAATTTTTAAATAACGTTACATGTATATAATTTTGCTTTATTCGTTGTGTTTCCTTCTCATCTAGTTAGCGCCTAGACAAGGAAAGGTATTTAACTTTACATTCCGGACTGTTACCCGGGCTGGCTGGCTAGCTTAATTCGCTTAAGTTTTAACTTGATACATTTGTATGACGTAATAACGTGAAAATATCTTGTTATAACATGAAAAGATCTTGTTATAACGTGAAGAAACATCTTGTTATAACAAGAAACCTTTCACGTTATAACGTGATACTGATCCGTTTTTCTTTTTCTGGGATGGCAGCAATACACTGCCATACATATCCACAAAAATACTGAGCATACTTTACATTCACATAACAATGTTATAGATTTTGTAAATGTCAATAGTTTCACCATAACAATGTGATTTGTTGCATTTATGGATCCACTTTTACACACAAAATGGGTTTTGCACATTTGTAGATTTTTGTTCAATTTGTACTGCAGCAAATCTGTAGAAAAAAAAATACAATTGTACCATAATACAAAAATATCTAATTTTTTTGTGTGTAGTCATATCCACAAAAATACAGAGCAAAAGTTATTTTAATTTCACATAAAACAATAGGTTTTACAAATTTAAATTGTTTCACCACAACAAATACATGTGCAGGGATGTTTACACCTTTGTGGATCCATTTTTACATGTGAAACGCAGTGCTATGGTAGTCACTCTTCGGACTGAAATCCGGGTCCACCAGCTTCAGGGTGGAGTCAGGTGGTGGTAAAAGAGGTACTGTGCTGGATGCTGGAGTAGCTTGGGGTTGACCGTTGGATGAGTTGGGTCTTACCGTGGTTGTCAGTTGAGGTCCAGAAGCTCTTTCCTTGTGTCTTGCAGGCCCTTGGACCCCTGAACCCTCAGAGGTAAGGTTGTAATACCCCCAAAACTCCAATTTAGGGAACATAGCATGGCAAGTGTGATGTACTGGGAGGATGAGGCCATGCTGGATTTCCAATCTCTGGATAAACCCAGTTGCATTGTGCTTATTTGCTTTTTCTTCTGCAACAAGACCCACATCCTCACCATAATTGAATTCTACATTGATGGTACTTACTGCCCAACCTACGTGAAGATTTGGGAATATCAGAATGGGACCCAAGTCTCCACCTTGCACCTGATTAATGGGAGATTTGTGGATGTGGGGTCTTGACTGTCAGTGCTGAAATTGCCTAATAGCTCTCTCTCTCTGAGGGAGCATCTAGTGAAGATTTGACCTGTGATGCCGCCACCCAAACCGGATGGTTTGGATGGTTCAGGGAAAACATGCTAGGAGAAATCATTGAGGTAAACCCCAGTCTAGAGGCCCCAAGGAATCTACAATAACCCAACAGGACACCAGTCCTCACCCCCAGGAGTCAAAAGCATTGCCTGACCTGTAGACTGAGCTGATGAGAGAGGAGGAGGAACAGTGGCTCAAATGGAACCCACCAACATGACTGTTGATGTAACTACAGAGCAGCTGACTCCTGTGGAACAAACACCTTGTTTGGATGAGCAGATGATCATTGACCAGTGGGAAGCATCGCCCTGAACACCGGGACCCCCCTGCAACAGGTGATCTCAAGACAAGATGGCCGCGCGTCCACACGCAGCGGCTTCTCTCTCTCCCGACAAAACGGTGTTTTCGTGTTTTTTGTCTTGTGAGTCGCAGTGTTCTTGTACGTCGTCATCACGTCTATCTGTCTTTAAGCGCGCATACAGTCGGGAGTCTCTGCTGGATGTCGGCAGTACCGCACTTTTAGAGTTAAACTCCGCGCATGCGGAACAGCTGCTAGAGCTCGGACTGTTCCGGAGGCCTACATCATTACCGACCCCCACTGCTGCATCTCGCCCACAGCGGAGGCGCCACAAGCGGCGTGAGAGGAAGCAGAAGAGGGACAAGCGCGGAGGTATCCGGGCTAGGCTAACGGCTAACCCACAGAAGCCATCTATCCCCACCATCGTACTGGCTAACGTACGCTCTTTGGACAATAAACTGGACCACATCCGATTACTACGTTCAACTCAAAGGACTGTAAGAGACTGTTGTGTTTTTGTATTCACGGAAACATGGCTCAGCGACAGCGTTCTGGACTGCGTTATTCAGCTCGACCAGCTGACGTGCTATCGAGCAGACAGAGCTCTCGTCGTGGGAGGAAAAACCCGTGGCGGCGGGCTTTGTGTTTACATCAATGACACGTGGTGCCGCGATGATGTTGTGACCTGCAAACACTGCTCACCCCTGGTGGAGTTTATGATCATTAAGTGCCGCCCATTCTATCTGCCGAGGGAATATACAGCCGTACTGCTCGTTTCGGTTTACATTCCCCCGAACAACAACAGCAACAGGAACGATGCGCTAAATGAACTGTACCAGCACATCAGTGAGCAGCAGACAGCACACCCCGATGCTTTTCTCATCATAGCTGGGGATTTCAACCATGCTGACTTAAAGAGTGTGTTTCCAAAAATACACCAACACATTAACTTTCCAACAAGAGGTAATAACATTTTAGACTTTGTTTACACCACACAGAGAGGAGCTTACAAAGCCCTCCCCCTCCCCCACCTTGGTGCCTCAGACCACATCACTGTCATGCTAATGCCTGCATACAGACCGCTCGTTAGAGTCGCCAAACCAGTTCGGAAACAGATTCAAGTGTGGCCAGAAGGGTCGTCGGACGCTCTTCAAGACTGCTTTGGTACAACTGACTGGAATATGTTTAAGCAGGCTGCCACTTACAATAACACCACCGACCTCAAGGAGTACTCGGAGACTGTCACTGCCTACATCACCAAGTGTATTGAGGATGTAACAGTCACAAAAACCATCACTGTCCGGGCCAACCAGAAGCCGTGGATGACAGGGGAGGTCTACAGACTCCTGGAGACGGGGAACGCTGCCTTCAGAGCTGGAGATGAGGGGGGCCTGAGAACAGCCAGGGCCAACCTATCCCGCGGCATCAGAGAGGCTAAGAGACAGTACTCCAGGAGGATAGCCCATCGTTTCAGTGACAGCAGAGACACTCGGAGCCTGTGGCAGGGGATACAGACCATTACGGACTACAAACCCCCACAGCGGACCTGTGACAGCAACATCTCTCTGCTGAACGAGCTGAACGCCTTCTTCGCTCGCTTTGAGGCACAAAACAGCTCCACTGCACAGAAGACTCCACCTCCTCCCATCGACCAGGTGATGATGCTGACCCCGGACAGCGTGAGGAGATCCTTCAGCAGGATCAATGCACGCAAAGCTCCGGGTCCTGACAACATTCCTGGGCGTGTACTGAAAGACTGTGCAGCAGTACTCACTGAGGTCTTCACAGACATTTTCAACATCTCACTTAGTCATGCTGTTGTCCCCACATGCTTCAAAGCTACCACCATCATTCCAGTCCCAAAGAAGCCATCTCCGTCCTGCTTCAATGACTACTTACTCCCATCCTCATGAAGTGCTTCGAACGGCTAGTCATGCACCACATCAAGTCTGCCCTCCTCCCCTCCCTGGACCCATTCCAGTTTGCATATCGGTCCAACCGGTCGACCGATGATGCCATCTCAACTACCCTCCACTCAGCACTCACACATCTCGAGAAAAAAGACTCATACGTCAGAATGCTGTTCATAGACTTCAGTTCAGCATTCAACACAATCATCCCTCAAAAGCTCATTCACAAACTGGTCGAGCTGGGGCTCAACACTTCACTGTGCAACTGGCTGTTGGACTTTCTGACTGGAAGACCTCAGGCAGTACGTGTCGGCAGCAACACATCCAGCATCATCACACTGAACACTGGGGCCCCCCAAGGATGTGTGCTGAGCCCCCTCCTCTTCACTCTGCTGACACACGACTGCACACCGTCACTCAACTCCAACCTCTTCATTAAGTTTGCGGATGACACGACTGTGGTGGGTCTCATTAGCAACAGAGATGAGACAAACTACAGGAGCGAGGTGAGCCGCCTGGCCGGGTGGTGCAGTGACAACAATCTCTCTCTGAACGTGGAGAAGACGAAGGAGATTGTTGTTGACTTCAGGAGCGCGCACACTCAGCATGCTCCTCTGACCATCAACGGTGCGACTGTGGAGAGAGTGAGCAGCACCAAGTTCCTGGGCGTGCACATCACAGAGGACCTCTCCTGGACCGACAACACTGCAGCACTGGCCAAGAAATCACAGCAGCGTCTCTACTTCCTCCGCAAACTGAGGAGAGCCAGAGCCCCACCCCCCATCATGTACACCTTCTACAGCGGCACCATCGAGAGCATTCTGACTAGCTGCATGCTGTGTGGTATGGCACCTGCAACTCGTCCTGCCGGAAGACTCTGCAACGCACAGTGAGAGCAGCTGAGAAGATCATTGGTGTCTCTCTCCCCTCCCTCCAGGACATTTTTGGAACCCGTCTCACTCGCAAAGCCCTCTGCATTGCAGGTGATCCCACACACAGCTTCTTTAGTCTGCTGCCATCAGGGAGGAGACTGCGGAGTCTTCAGGCCAGGACCAGCAGACTGAAGGACAGCTTCATCCATCAGGCTGTCAGGAAGCTGAACTCGCTCCCGAACTTGCCCCCCCGTCCCTCTTCTGCCCCAGGCACCACTGAACTATGAACCCCCCCCCCCAGATCCCTCATCCCCAGGACCTTCCACTAACATACGATGTCATGCACCAGTCACTTTGTGTAGCATTGGTCTGCTCACTACCTCATTCACCATGGAACTGACGTCATTCTACCACCTCAGTCAATTTAAATAAAATAAGCCCTTTGTCACTTTAATCAGACTGAATAAGCTATTTTTTTATGCACTTAAAATCTTTTTATCTGCACTGTCTGTTCACTGGTTTGCACTTTATCTGCCATGTGCCTTGCGCTGCTTTTAGTCAACCTTATTTTTATTTTATTTTTTTATTATGTCTTTTTTTTATATACCCTTATTGTATAGTTTTAGCTTATATTTTATATTTTATCTAGAGTGGAAGAATTGACAATAAAGCAGACTTGACTTGACTTGACTTGACTTGACTTGAAGGGGGTGTCAAGTGAGTTGAGATCATGTTACCCCTGTTTTCTTAAACTGGGAATAATGAAGAGTAAATTACATCTAAAATCCTGATTTGAATTGTATGACTCATAAGTTATGTTAAAATTGTAAGTTGCATTATGAACTAGAAGTGAAAACAATCAACATTAATCGTAAAAAATGTAAGAACGTTTTAATAACTAGATTAATCTATTTGCTTGAGCTGAGAGGGCTAAATGTCTAACAAACTGAAGCACAGTTAAAGGAATGTAGCACTGATAAAACCTAGTGAATGTTATAAATTAGAATGCTGGACGCAGTCAAAACAAGAGAGGGTCAACAACTTCCAGAAATGTGTGTATGCGCTATGAGATGTCAAAGGTATGTGTAACATGAGTGTTTCACATAGATTGAGTAACAGGGTTATTTCCATGTGCCTTTTCATCTGAAGATATAAGAAGGAGATTGTGAGCAGTAACATCAACAAAAAGGTATTTCTAGAACATTGTCACTGACAGAAGACACGCAAAAGGATCAACCATTTACTCCGGTGACAGAGAATCACAAATTCGGACTCAAGTTCCTTTTCTCACACTGTGAATCACGGATGAGAAACTCTAAGAACATTTTGGAAGGAGCTATGAATTGTTCATCGGAGACTTGGTCTGACAACAGGGAGATCACTCTGGCAGGAGAGACTGTGCTTTCTCTCCATCTTCCAGAAACATATAAATATTGAAATTATGACTCAGCTGTGTATTTGCTGTATGATTTATTTGAATTAGTTGACTGAAGATTGAAATTTGAATTTAACTGTTTTACTACTGCCTTTGCTAAAGTTTATTGCAATAAATAAACAAACTATAGTTGAGTATAGTAGAGTCAAAATTGTGGACATTTGATTTATAAGTTCATTGATATTGGCAAAATGTAGGTTGTTGTGTGCATAACATCTTAAGAGGTTCTTACAGGTTACTCTAGCCAATGAATTTAAAAGTCCCTTGGGGCTCACATCCGAACCACTTAAACCCATCTAGCACCATAAAAAGAGTCCAGATTAATGAGAGGAGAGCTGCCGTTAATGAGTGCCGCTGGTATTGGTAACTGACACAAATAGGCTTTTCGGTCAGGTTGTTATATCAGAGGAAGCATGGTAGACGCTCGGACGTAGATAATGAGAAGCTAGGCGTGCATTCTCGCCCCACCTGCTTAAAGAGTCCTTAGTCAATACTTTAGGGTAATACTCTGAGAGTCTAACCCTCGGACCCTTTAAACAGAGGGCTGGTCCAGTACCTCCCGTACGGGGGTTTACGAGGATCTGACATCTCTTACCACAGCGACACAAGGGCCTGTTAGATCTCTGCCACAAAGTTTAGTGCCAATGGCTATTACACAAAGTCTCCCAGCTAAACTTTAAAAGCAACTAAGGAAGCGCCGCAAAGCGGTAGAACCCTACTGAGTTAGTCGGTTTGTTATTAGGGCCCAAGCAGCGACTGCTGCGACATGCCCCAAATTGAACATATTTCATAAAAATCCCGACCTTAGGACATCTACATGACAATTAGGACCTCTACTCATTGCACCATCTACTGGCCACAGGAAGTAAGCGTTGGGTGACAATCACCCTTTGGTTTAGATGGAATTTTCAAGGTGTGGTCCACACTTCATATATTGGAACGCAATGTATAATTGGAGTTGTCTTGAACCACATAGCAGATACAGCAAGTGACATTCACCTCCACCATGCAGCATCCAAGACACGTGAAAATTCAGAGCCATGCACACCAACCTCTGGTAACAATGTCGCAGCTGTGCTACACCCCAGCATGTGGTCAGGTGCGAGGACCCCTCTCAACGCTGCTTGCTGCTTTAATTATTATTTTTTTTATGCAGCGGCTCAAATTGCCATGAGCCATATTTTCGGTGGATCATCGTTTTTGATATCTTATTAGGTTTTGAAGATACTGACCAATGAACTTCAAAAGAGGCATGGCTGAGCACATAAATAGACCAAACTCAACAACTGTTCGGCCAATCATCACAAAACTTCTAGGATTTGTCCACATAAGTACCTGAAACATACCATGGAAGTTTCATTGAAATTGACCTCTAGGGGGCGCTACACATGCAAAAAACTGGACCTGGCATACCACAAATCGGACAGGCACAAATCAGGGGTGGCTGTGGCTTGGTGACAGAGCGGGTCATCTACCAATCGGAAGGTCGGCGGTTTGATCCCGGCTTCACCCAACCATGTGTCGAAGTACCCTGCAGCAAGATACTGAACCCCAAATTGCTCCCGAAGCTGTGCCTTCGGTGTGTGTGTGAATGGTTAGTTTAACTTGTAGTGATGGGCAGTTAGCTCCTGCCATCAGTGTATGAATTGTGTGTATCTGGGTAAATGTGATATGTGGTGTGAAAGCGCTTTGAGTAGTCGGACGACTAGAAAGGCGCCATACAAGTACAGTCCATTTACATTTACAATAAATCAGGCATAGTTTGTTTGCTTCATTCTATTTGGGAAAATTCCAAAAAGGGACATTTCACTGCCGTTTTCACGTCTAGGCCACATTTGACCCAGATCTTTCAACTTCTAACGGTCTGTGTTGGTTTGAAAGCTGGTATTTCCGCTTGCGACCACATTTCTGTATTGTATAGGTAAGACAATTAAAATGGGGCATTTAAACTAAGGTTCTGCACTTCAGGGGCTAACGAAGGCACACTGATTACTCGTGTAGCCCACCTCTTCTTCTTTTCCTTTCGGCTGCTCCCTTTCAGGGGTCGCCACAGCGAATCATGCGCCTCCATCTAACCCTGTCCTCTGCATCCTCTTCACTCACACCAATTAACTTCATGTCCTCTCTCACTACATCCATAAATCTCCTCTTTGGTCTTCCTCTAGAGCTCCTGCCTGGCAGCTCCAACCTCAGCATCCTTCTACCAATATATTCACAGTCTCTCCTCTGAACATGTCCAAACCACCTCAATCTGGCCTCTCTGGCTTTATCTCCGAAACATCTAACATGAGCTGTCCCTCTGATGTACTCGTTCCTGATCCTGTCCATCCTCGTCACTCCCAAAGAGAACCTCAACATCTTAAGCTCTGCCACGTCCAGCTCTGACTCTTGTCCTTTCTTCAGTGCCACTGTCTCTAAGCTGTACAACATCGCTGGTCTCACCACCGTCTTGAACACCTTTCCTTTCATTCTTGCTGATACTCTTTTATCACACAACACACCTGACACTTTTCTCCACCCGTTCCAACCTGCTTGCACTCGCCTCTTCACCTCTTTTCCACAGTCTCCATTGCTCTGAACCATTGACCCTAAGTACTTAAAGTCCTGCACCTTCTTCACCTCTGCTCCCTGTAACCTCACCGTTCCACCTGGGTCCCTCTCATTGACACACATGTATTCTGTCTTACTGCGGCTAAGCTTCATTCCTCTGTTTTCCAGAGCAGACCTCCATCTCTCTAGATTCTCCTCCACCTGCTCCCTGCTCTCACTACAAATAACAATGTCATCCGCAAACATCATACATCATCTGCCAATCCAGACTTCCTCATACAATACCACAGCTCCTCTCTCGGCACCCTGTCATACGTTTTCTCTAAATCTACAAAGACACAATGCAACTCCCTGTGAACTTCTCTGTACTTCTCCATCAGCATCCTCAAAGCAAACACTGCATCTGTTGTGCTCTTTCTAGGCATGAAACCATATTGCTGCTCACAAATGCTCACCTCTGCCCTTAGCCTAGCTTCCACTACTCTTTCCCACCACTTCATTGTATGACTCATCAGCTTTATTCCTCTGTAGTTGCCACAGCTCTGCACATCTCCCTTGTTCTTGAAAATTGGCACCAGTACACTTCTCCTCCATTCCTCGGGCATCCTCTCACTCTCCAAGATCTTGTTAAACAAACTAGTCAGAAACTCAACTGCCACCTCCCCTAGACACTTCCATACCTCCACAGGTATGTCATCAGGACCAACTGCCTTTCCACTCTTCATCCTCTTCAACGTCCTCCTCACTTGACTCTTGCTAATCTTTGCTACTTCCTGCTCCACACCAGTCACCTCTTTGTTCCCTTTCATTTTCCTCATTCATCAACTCTTCAAAGTACTCCTTCCATTTTCCCATCACACTCCTGGCACCTGTCAATACATTTCCATCCTTATCTTTAATCACCCTAACCTGCTGCACATCCTTCCCATCTCTATCTCTTTGTCTGGCCAACCTGTACAAATCCACCTCTCCCTCTTTAGTGTCCAACCTAGCATACAAGTCCTCATATGCTCTTTGTTTGGCCTTTGCCACCTCTACCTTCACCTTACGCTGCATCTCCCTGTACTCCTGTCTACTCTCTTCAGTCCTCTCAGTGTCCCACTTCTTCTTTGCTACCCTCTTTCTCTGTATACACTCCTGAACTTCCTGGTTCCACCACCAAGTCTCCTTGTCCACTTTCCTCTTTCCAGACGACACACCGAGTACCCTCCTACCTGTCTCCCTGATCACATTAGCTGTAGTGGTCCAGTCATCTGAGAGCACTTCCTGACCACCCAGAGTCTGTCTCAGCTCCTCCATGAAAACTAAACAACATTCTTCCTTTTTCAACTTCCACCACTTCGTCCTCTTCTCTGCCTTTGTCCTCTTCATCTTCCTCACCACCAGAGTCATTTTACACACTACCATCCTGTGTTGTCTGGCTACACTCTCCCCTACCACTACTTTACAGTCACTGGTCTCTTTCAGATTACAACGTCTATACAAGATGTAGTCCACCTGAGTGCTTCTACCGCCGCTCTTATATGTCACCCTATGTTCCTTCCTCTTCTGGAAGAAAGTGTTCACTACAGCCATTTCCATCCTCTTTGCAAAGTCTACCACCATCTGTCCTTCTGCGTTCCTGTCCTGGAGACCAAACCTCCCCATCACATTCTCATCACCTCTGTTCCCTTCACCTACATGCCCGTTGAAATCTGCACCAATCACCACTCTCTCACCTCTGGGGATGCTCTGCATCACTTCATCTAACTCACTCCAGAATTTCTCCTTCTCTTCTAACTCACATCCTACATGTGGGGCATAACCACTCACAACATTGAACATCACCCCTTCAATTTCCAGCTTCAGGCTCATCAACCTGTCTGACACTCTTTTCACCTCAAGAACATTCTTCACAAACTCCTCTTTCAGGATAACTCCTACTCCGTTTCTCTTCCTATCCGACCCATGGTACAACAACTTGAACCCTGCTCCTAAGCTTCTAGCCTTGCAACTTTTCCACCTGGTCTCCTGGACACACAGTATGTCCACCTTTCTTCTCTGCATCATGTCAATCAACTCTCTAGCCTTCCCTGTCATAGTCCCAAAGTTCAAAGCCCCTACTGTCAGTCCTACATTCTTAGCTTTCCTCTTCTCTCTCTGTCTACGAACACACCTTCCTCCTCTCCTTCTTCGTCTTCGACCAACAGTAGTCCAATTTCCACTGGTACCCTGTAGGTCAACAGCACCGGTGGCGGTTGTTGTTAACCCGGGCCCCGATCGATCCGGTATGGAAGTCATTGTCATGATTCGCATTTTTAGTTTGACATGTCTTTTACGTCGGATGCCCTTCCTGACACAACCCTCTGCATTTCTCCAGACTTGGGACTGGCACATGAAGACACTGACTTGTGCCCCCCTGCGGTTGCATTATCAGTAAATAAATAATAAATAATGGAAATAAAACTATTTTACATGGTGAAGTGCTGAGGAGGAATTTAGCAGTCTCACAGCCTGAGGGAAGAAGCTGCTCTGTACTCTGGTAGTATGACAAGACAGCAGCAGGGTGAACAGGCTGTGGCTGGGGTGGATACCATCCTTTGGGCTCTGCGCAGGCACCACACCCCATCGATATCACTGATGCTTGAAAGGTTGGTGCCAATGATCTTCTGAGTGGTTTTAATCACTTGCTGCAAAGCCCTCCAGTCCTGGACTGTGCACATCCCATGCATTTGTGATGTTTCCAGTCAGAATGCTTTTTATTGCTCCTCTGTAAAAGAAGAACTTGGCAAGGGAATTTTGCCTTCTTAAGTTCCCTTAAGAAATACAGCCGTTTCTAAGCTTTCTTGACCAGGGTGGAGATGTGAGAGGACCATGTCAGGTTCTCTATGATGCTGATTCCCAGGAACCTAAAACTGTTTACCTGCTCCCCCCCAGCTACACTGATATAGACATGGGTGTGTGTCTTTGCCTCCTTTTTCCTAAAATCATCTCCTTGGTTTAGCTGACGTTGAGCAGTAGGTTGTCCTCTGTGCACCAGCCTGCAAAATTGTACATTTCTTCTTATCGTTGTTTGTAATCTGGCTGATGATGGTGGTGTCATCCGCTGACTTCACCACAGAGTTGTCTCCATGTCGGGGGCTGCAGTCATGGGTATACAGCATGAACAGGAGGGGGCTGAGCACATAGCCATGGGCTCCAGTGTTGTGCACTAGAATGAACGAGGTGTGACTGTCAATCCAAACTGTCTGGGGTCTGTTTGTGAGGAAGTCCAATATCCAATTACAGAGTGTGGTACTCAAGCCCAGAGTGCTATGTTTTTCAATCAGTTTCATGAAGGATTTTGTGTTGAATGCTGAGCTGAAATCAACAAACAGCATTCTAATGTAGCTGTTGTTCTTCTCAAACTGTGTGAAGACTGAGTGGAGGGCAGTAGGGATGGCATCCTCTGTGGAATTGATGGTTCTGAAAGCAAAATGGTGAAGGTCCAGGCTGGCTGGGATGTTTTCTTTATGTGCTGGAGAACCACCCACTTCATCAGAATGGGGCTGAGAGCCACAGGGTGGTAGTTATTTATACTAGACACTGCAGACTTTGAGGGCACATGGCTGATTGGGGCTATTTTAAAGCAGTTGTTGTATGCGTGTTATAAATCACATCAGCTAGCTGATTGGCACATGTTCTTAGTACATGTCCATGGATGTTATCAGGCCCTGCAGCTTTACTCATATTCACTCTCAGCAGATTGTTCTCACATCCACTATCGATACTGACAGTGGCAGTCCTCTTGAGGCGGAGTAGACTTTACAGCTGACTCTTTGTTTGGGAGATCAAAACGAGCATTCAATGTGATTAGCTCATCTGGTAACATGGCCTCACACATGATGAAGGCACTCCTGCTTTTGTATCCTGTGATATTTGTAATTGCCTCCCACATATCTTTGGAGAGAGACCTCAACACCAACAACACCAGTCTCTCCTGATGTCTCCACTTTGCCTCCTTGATGCCAGCTTTCAGTCTTGCTCTGTGCTGTAAGCTTCCTTGTCTCCTGACGGAAATCAGCTTTTTGTGGCTCTGAGTAGAGCCAAAAAAAATTGTTTCGAGGTCCATTTGGTTAAAATCACCAGCAACAAATAAACACCATCTGGTGTCATATAACTGCTGACGATGTCATACAGTTCCTGAAGTGCGCTTTTTTTAATTTGCATCTGGAGGAATGTAAGCAGCAGCAACAAAAATTCTGGTGAATTCTCTGGGCAGATACTATGGTCATCTTAACAATAAAAAATTACACATCTGGCGAACATTGTCCATCCACTTTAACAGGGTTTGAGCACAAAGCATCATTGATGTTAACACAGACTGCCTCCTCTTTTCTTACCGGAGTCTTGTGCTCTATCAGCACGGAACACCCATCGAGTGCGACAGCTTCATCGGGGATGCTCTTAATTCAATCCCTGCACTTCTTTTTCTGATGTTGATGAGTGTATTACAGTATCAGTAATAGAACGATCAGATTAATTTAACCTCTGAGTTATGAGTGAGGGATCAGCTGTTTAGATAAAACACAGAGCCAGTTAATGTCGAAATGAGTGAGCCTTGTGTATGAGTCCTCACACACAAGCGCACACATACACACTCTAGTTCTGAGTCAAGTCTATTGTATTGAATTATTGGATTAATGGATTTATTGACATTATTAAAGGAGCCCAGCCTATTACTTAACTACTGAGATGTTTAACCCATGAGTTGACGCACGTAGCTTTAGCTTGCTGTGACTGTACGTTGTGTGCTGCATTCAGTACAGAATCCACAGGGCATTGTTTGTTGCAGAATAACAATCTCTTTATTTCCATCACCATGCTTAAATGTGAACAAAGTCTATTTTCCAGTTTCCATCGAAAACAAAACACTAATTTTAGCGCCACAACATTCAAAAACCCTGTGCCCTTTCGGGGTCAAACACCTGACCACAACAATGACTTCCTACCTTTAAATCTGAGCCCTTGATAGAAGTACAGCGCGACCCAATGTACACAAAGGAAATAACAATTACATTCTGGTTATTTCAACAATGCATTTGGCTCTTTTATTATATAATTATAATTATTATATAATGTTTATTGTATTTATTCCTGTGTAATATTTTGTATTTGAGTTTTCTATTTACGTATTTTTGCAAATTATAAATGCTCAGTCCTCAAAATCATTATGGTTGAACTTTTCAAAAATCTGATATATGTAAATAAAACCTTGCTTAAAGACAGCTGCTGTTTCATCGTCATCATTATTATTATACAACATTATTAAAGTATTTATTTTCATTAATACAGCAGAACTTCTAAAGGTTTCTCACAGAGCTTCAAAAGGTCCCTCAGGTAACCCTAAGAATGGGTTCTTCTATGAACTTTTTCTTGAAGGTTCCTCAAAGCAACTTAAGCGGTTCCTCCACAGTTTCAAATTGAAGAACCACCAAAGGTTCTCAAGGATCTTGTTGTTTTAACAGAATACATGTCTTCAACAACCCGTTCTTTTAAATATGAGCAAAACTATACATGTCCCAAAACTCATTCGGCCATCCGGTGAAACCATTTGAAAAAATAATAGTAGGACTAGGCTACATCAAATAATTTAAACATTTGATTGTAAACATAGCTACAGCGTGTGTGTGCATATGAATTAATAGAAGCTGAATGATCCTAATGCATCACAATGGCCATGTCACCTGACTGGATTCACGTTTGAAGATTTGTCACTTAAATGTTCAGTTTCACAGCTCTTGCGTAACTGAGAATCCTGATCCTGATAAAGTAAGAACCTAAATGGTTAGGTCCTAAAAATCTTTGCCTCTGAAGAAATATCAAAGAAATATACTGAAACATTACAGTATAAACCACTCTGCGTGAAGCACAACACAAGGTGGGTTTTCCCCATTCAGGAACCCAGCAGTGACTCATCTGTTGAAAAGCTTTTGGTCATTTAGCCACCTGCAGGAACATTTTATAATTCTCATGTTGCCTATAGCCTCCACTGTTCCTATAATAACCAGGCACCATAATCACCCCCCCCCCCCTCCACCACCTCCGCTTCAACCCCTCCACATGGTTACAGTTATGTTCATAAATCAGGCGCCACCGCTGGTGTGAGTGCTGTAGAGGCAGACAGGAGGCACACATGCACCCCACACCGCCGCGGCTCGTCGCTGCTACTGCAGCCGGTGCAGCGAAGGAGACTCACGGCTTTTTCCATCAAACTGAGGCGGAATGGCTTGAGAAGAGACAACACGGACTCGTCTCGATCGGCTGATGCAAGATGAATTTCTGCCTGTCTGCCTGTCTGTGTGTCCATCCGTCTTGCAGCGAATTGCTGCAGTGCTGTTTTTCCAGGTGTTGTGGTGTGTGTGTGTGTGTGCGTGTGAACGTGTGTACATGGTGGTGGTGTAGCCTGGTGTAATTCTCTTACGAATTGGACTAAGCCGGAGAACGGAGTCTGATGTCACATGTGCTTCATCGGAGGAGACGGGGCATCTGCAAGCTGGATTTTGTGGAGGATGCTGCGGCAAGTGATACACAGAGGGCTCAAGGCTTCGTTCTACTGGCTGGGCTTATTCGTTAGCAGGCACCCCGTTTTCTTCCTCACTGTCCCCGCGGTCCTCACCATCATTTTCGGATCTACCGTGCTGAGCCGATTCAAGCCGGAGACAGACCTGGAGGTGCTGGTCGCCCCTACTCACAGCCTCGCCAAGATCGAGCGGAGTCTCGCCAACAGCCTGTTTCCCATCGACCAGTCGAAGCACAAGCTTTACTCGGATTTGCACACCCCGGGCAGATATGGCAGGCTGATCCTGCTGGCCAAGTCCGGGGGGAACATCCTGGAGCTGGCCGATCAGGTCCTACAGGTCCACAAGCAGGTGTTGGATTTGCGTGTCAGTTACAAGGGATTCAATTACACGTTCGCGCACCTCTGCGTCTTGAGCCACAGTGACAAGCGCTGCCTCTTGGACGATATCATCGCCATCTTCGAAGATATCAGACAGGCTGTGCTTTCCAACAGCACTTTCCATAAGGTGCCCGTGAGCTATCCAAACACAACATTAAAGGTGAGATTTGTCTGCATGCACACTGCAGTTCCTCTTACATGCATGTCAGCCAGGCCTGTACACACTATCCCACAAATTCTCTCCATCAGAGCCGCAGCACTGAACATGTGAATAGCTGTAGCACCTTTGTGGTTGTCCTAATTTCTGAATGAATGCAGTGGGCTTGTATTCCTCAGGCTGTGATGTGGGGCTGCAGATTGCTACATATAGCCTATCAGGCTCTCCATAACACAGACAGCCAGCTTTGCAGTTTTCACCCTCCCTTGTTGGTGCAGGTGAATTGATTGGCTGCATGTAGCCCCCCACTGCCCTGCTCTTTATTCTTACACACAATCTCTCTCGCACACAGGGATATCCTGCCTTTTTTTGATGCAGTGTTTCCCTCTTACCTCCTGGCTGCACAGCGTGATATAGCTACATAGCTAATAGGCTCCCAGGTATCCTTTTTGCCTGGATCTTCCGCTCAGTTGCTCAGTGAGATCTGACTGCACACATGCAGCTATATCAATGACATGCAAGCTTTTAGCAGCAGTAACATGCATAAAAACATGTCAAGATGCTGCATGTTAGACACAGGTGCTCTTTCAGTAGGCCCACAAATACATCAAGTGCAGATGTGCTCTGCAGATGGAGCCTCCTGCTATTTGCCTGATCAGGTGTTTGTGAGCATGTGAGGGTTTTAGACTGAAAATCTGTTGCACAGATATTTTTCTGTTAATACATGTTACACCCATTGTCATCATTGTCACACCACAAAGCAAGTACAGTGCAAGAATATGGGTTTATTTTGAACTTGCTGCATGATGTGGACTTCTTGTGAAGGGATCAAGCATTTTTATAATTTATTTCGTGTGGCCATGCGGTGTGTTCAGAGTACTGTAAAGGTTTGATAGAAAATGGTGACGTCATACAGTACTGTTACCATGTACTTTTCATACAAACAGTCAAAAGTACACACAAAGTCACTATAACAACCAGCTTATTCAACACGAGGCGATTAGATTTTGAGGTACATGCCACTGTACACTTATTTTTCCCTATCTACCGCACACATTCTGTATACTGAAATTGACACAAGCATGTATTTAATGTATTACGTAGTAAGTCTAGTCCCCATCATGGTGGGTTGTAACTTCCATTGAGAACTGCCACAGCAGTGCGAGCTATCCAAGCAGCATCAGTGTCTGAGTGGGGTAGGCCATGCATCGTCCTGTTGCAGACTGGCTCCTAATATACAGGTTAAGGGACAGAGTGTATTCTTATTTTGGATAATGAGTGGGAGTCAAATATGGGTTGAGAATGTTGTAGTTTGTGGTCCCTAATAAGCCTGTTTATTCCATTTTAAAGCACTTTAGCATTATATATAAAAATAAAAAATCATTGCTGTCCAGTAAAAATCATGTATCTTCAAATTTGGCGATTTAGAATTTTTCAGATAAACCAAAGGATTAAGTGTTCCTTAAGGTTTTGAGAAAATTCTACCTCTTAAGATAAATATACTATTAAAACACACAAAAATAGAAACTATGTGCATGGCTAGATAATAGATAGAGTATGTAGAGCCGAAAAACATTTTGTCAGTTAATCAATTAGTTTGATCGATAGAAAATTAATCAGCAACATAATTTTGATAATCTATTAATTGATCAAATATTTTTCTCAAGTAAAAATGCCAAACATTTGATGGTTTCAGCTTCTCAAAAGTGAGAATTTGCTGCCCTTTCCTCAGCTTACTAATGACTGATGAAAATATTCATAAGGGCAGCAACTAACGATTTTTTTCATTATTGATTGGTCTGCTGATCAGTTCTTTGACCAATTGAGTAATCATTTGGTCCATAAAATGTGAAAATAGTGAAAACGATCATCACTATTTCTTAAAGCCCAAGGTGATGTCTTCAAATAGCCCCCCCCAAAAAACATTGTCCAAAATGGGATGGGCTGTAAGGTGAGGTAAATCACGTGACATAAGTTTAGGCAAATAAAATTCTACCCAATTTAGCGTTTGGCTGATGAACGATGTCATCGTTTATTGCTTTGACTAGTATTTAAAATAAATTTATTTAATCTGCTTAATTAGGTAACTTAAGCATAGTTTTCAATGTTCCTGCTGTTGATTTCAGGAAGCACAGGTGAAGACAGTTTTCCTCCAGAGCTGAGGTTGATGCTAACTTCGGGGCTAACCCTCTTCTTCTCTTTTACCCAGCAGCTGGGAAGCAAGACATGGGTACATCTTGGGCATTGAGGAGCTGCAGCGTTTATTAATGGGCAGACAGTAACCTACACTGTACATTTACTGCCACTAGACAACTTCACTGCTAACCTTTCCCTCGGGTCCGATCGCCAGCACACCTCTCTGCTCTGAGTGCAGCCAGTCTCTCGCTCTCTCTCTCTCGCTCGCTCAAACACTCACTACTAACTGTGCTGTTCCTTTAAAGGAGCCACCTTACTCTTATAACAAATAGGGGAAAAGTAAAGAAATGTAAACACTATGTAACCCCCCCCCCACCCCCCCAAACAACGATGTCATCATCCATCCGATGTTTCACTGGGGACAATTGCCAGTTTGGTAGACATCGCCCAACCCTAAGTCAACGATGATGTTTGGTTTCACACGGGACATGATACTCAGTCTCCTGGGTGAAAGTTCTTTGTTTGTTTGTACCATCGATCCACCCAACTACATCCATAATTTTACTACAGCCCCTGACTTCCTGGTTTGCTCCTGTCATAATTACCACAACCACCAGAGGTCGCATCCTCGCATCCTACAATAAACTTAGACATGGGTCCTAATAAACTGCTTGCGCAGATGACATATATGGACGTTTTTCTGGTGAGGACAGTCTGGCCCTTCAAGTCTTGATGTATGTACATGCTAACATGTGCCTGTTTCTTTTCATACAGTATACAGTATGCATGCATATACTCACATATACACACTCACATTATCATTAAATCCTCTTCAACGTGAATTACAATTTTCCTGTTCTTGAAGGATGATGTGACCTCCTTCTTCTCCAGCTCTCCTCACTCTGTATCAGGCACTCTGCACTCTCCATGTTCCTGGATCCTTCTTCTCTGTGTCTGCCTGTTTGACAAGCTGTCTAGGGTAATTCATTTGCCTGACTTCTTATGCCTCATCCTCCTCTTTGATGCCACAACCATGGTTTATTTCTGTGCTTGTTATACAGATGTAGTCTTCGTAAAAAGACTACCTACTTTTTGTTGAGCTGAACTTTGGCTCTGTTCCCAGAAGAAAATGCTTAAAATATATACTCTTTGTTTTGTTCTGTCTGCTGTATTTTCAGTTGTGTAATCTTTTTTAAACTGTCAGGTATTACAAAAATAAAAATACATCAAGGAATATGATAAAAAAAGATACAAGAAATGGGGCTACTTGAACAATTGGACAATTCCAACTAATGGGAACAATAGCTGTGAAAACTACCTGCCAGCTCTTGTACTGTATTCATACCACCAGCAACCACAACACTGTGCTAATGTCCGATGGTTAATTAGAGCTTGTTGATTGCTGGTTAAAGTGCCAAAGTTGTTAGAGCAACAGATTGGACATATGGCAACGCTAGTTTGTGATTATCTGCTGATAGCCAATAGGGCCCAAATATGTGTGTTTTCTCTCAGTGACAGTCAGGACACAGTTTTTCTCAGGTCATTCAAACATGGACTTCTGTTTTCCTGTTACTCAAATGTTATGGATGTGTTGTAGTTGAATACAGAAGCTTAGAATGGCCATGGTTTCCATGGTTATTATAAGATCTCAACTTTATTATCTCATGGTTTGGGTTACAATTTTGAGGCCCTGCTCACCAGAAAATCACCAATTTCAGCTGATTGTTAAGAACAGTTAAAATGACCTATGTTTATGTTTTCCTTGATGTTGGGATTCACAATGGTTAAAGGGGCACCAAAATGTAGGTGCAATGCATTAGATTTGGCTATCAAGATTATCAAAGATAATCATAAATAATAACTTTAATTAATAAAGTAATGTGTGTGTTTCTTTTTTCGGCCTTGTGATGTCTAGCGTGCATGAGCATCAACATGTGGTGGTTAGAGACAAAGAAGCGCAGAAGAACATGTGAGCGGGAGCTTTAAAGTTACTCTCCGCAGTGTGTTGTTGTGTTTAACACCCAAAACTATGTGTGATCCGTAAGCTAACAGTGCCAAGTTAAAAGGAGTTAGTTAGCATGCAAGAACTTGTGTCTGTGTGGAGTATAACTGGAGTATAAACTAGCATCAACATAGCAGTGGCTGAGAACTACGGTTACAATAAAAACCTCACGTTACCCATGGAGAAGATCAGAAACACATCATGTACACAAGTTAAACATTTGCCTAGCTATGTACACTGTTATTCTATGTTATGACCAATGGTTTCATTACCTGTCCATAAAGGAAGAAGTTGCTATGGACATTGCTGCTCCGTTAAGCCAGCGGTTCATGGATTGTGTACGGGCCGGGCAGGGCATAATGCCGGTTCCGATTGAAGAAATCGTGTTTTGTTGTGCAGTCCATTGTGCAGATGAGGAAGCTGGTCGCTGGTCTGTTGTCCGTTGTCCTCCTTACATTTACCTTGCCGCTAACTGGCTTCGTTGCTTAAAGTTAGCTGGCAGACGGTGTATGTGGCAGCTGTTGGCGTTAAACCTTGTTGCAGAGATCTAACCGGCCTTTGCGGCGCTGCTGTAGATCAGGAGAGTTCGGGTCTGCTGCTTTCTGGTGAGCAGATTGCACAGGGAGGACAGCAAGCAGGTGTAAAAAACTTTCTGTGAAATTTACAGTAATTAATTGGCAGCAACTGACTCAAAGAAATCACCTTAATTACCATCTACTGTATTTTTGGTTACAGTAGTAGTGATGTAACTGTAAAATAAAACAGTAATTACTGTGTACTGTATTTTTTGGTTACAGTAGCAGTGTTTGAACTGTAAGTTCAACACAGTAATTTCCAAGTCAAATATTTTTGGTTACAGTATCACAGTAACCAATTATGCACTTTAGAAAATCACATTACACTGGCAGCAGGGTCACCAGCCAGTTACTGTACTTTGTACAGTGACCTTACTGTAATTCAATTAGTTATTTAATGTGACTAGAGAATACAGGAAAATACTGGAATTTATACAATAAATTACCCAATTTTATGAATTTGCTGTATTTGGAGGAAATATGTAAAATACTATCCAGTATATCATATATAACAGTTAACTACAAGCATTTTAAAAAAATTACGTTTACTGCATAAGGATTGCCATCTGTGTTGTATAATGCATACAGTAAATCAATTCAGCTATTTCACTTACATATTAACAAATCATTTGCAATATCTGGATATCTTGGATATCTGGTTGGAGTTTTTACATTCTTACATTCAGAACTGTTCAAAATGGTCTTACAAAGTCCTTCACAGTAACTTCATATTACAGAAGGATACAACGTACATAAGCCTTTTTAACTACATAAGTTGACCATCATGGTCATGAAACAATACACAAAGCCACGAACACTTCATGAACTGGTCAACATGACCGAAGCCAACAACAAGGCACCAAGTGAGTCTATGTTAAAGTTCTGAACAAAAAAAGGATGAAATAGAGAGTATTTCAGGTCTCGATCCTGACCCAGAGGGTCCAAGGAGTGACTAGAAATATTGAAAAGAACAAGGAGGACAACAT
This sequence comes from Coreoperca whiteheadi, assembly GCA_011952105.1. Lineage (NCBI taxonomy): Eukaryota > Metazoa > Chordata > Actinopteri > Centrarchiformes > Sinipercidae > Coreoperca > Coreoperca whiteheadi. The sequence goes on from CM022481.1 coordinate 5,375,359, forward strand.
ATTAAATCACCCAAAAGAGACGGAGAGACACAGAGAGAGAGACAGATATCTTGGCGTATGTCTGTGTGTATGCTTCTTCTTACTATTTTAAATTTCACTGGTAGTCCATGAGTTTGCAGAGAGACATGGGGGTTCACTGCGACCCATTTCCCTTTACAAGTCCCCTGTGGTTTTAGATGTCACTTCTCCTTTTGACGTTTTTCTTATGAAGTGCCTGAAAAGTGTCAGGAACATTTAATGCAGATAACCAGGTCAAATATCATAATCATATATATATGGTGCTTATGGATTGGAAGTTTTCCATCCCACCATTTATTCTTAATGGAATCAACATCTATATTCTGTACATGAGTGATTGTGTAGATGAAAAACCAGATTATGTTGAAAATCAAGCATTTTACAGGGAGTATATTTGATTTCAAGCATTCTTAAAACTTTTAAGACTTTGTATAAACCTATACTTGTTAAAGGCAGGTTCTGAGGTTGTGAGATTTCAACCCTTACCTTTATAATAATGTATTTGGTCGGGACAATGCATGTTAATGAACATACATGAAACATCAGATTATAAATGTAAACATCCTTGATTATAGCCTCAAGCTAGTTTCCATCCGTTGTCCCACAGAATAAAAGCAAATACAGTACCAATTACTATAAGAAATACGTGTATGCAATATATTTCATATACAGTTCATTAATGTAAAAACACATCCATCCGTTACACACCCACCTATACATGCACACAGCACACAAAACAATGCACACAATAGCCTACTGCACAGCCTACGCTGTCACAACCTGCTCATACACCTTTGAATGAACTCCAATGTACACACCACCTCCTCGTGGTACTCATGGTTAGATATGTAGTAGGGGGCAAAGTGCTTAGCAAAGCCAGACAATGGCTCTTTTATCACTATCCAGCGCCCACTAGTCAAAGTGTCTCCTGAAACCAAAATGAAAAAAACACAGTATCACTTATTTAGCTTGTTTTTTGTCTTTCGACATTTAAATGATCTTTTAGTGTTTAATAGTGAGTCAAATTATTTTTTGGGTCTTGTTCATGAGTGAGGGAAGGAACGAACGGGAGTTCGACAGGCAGAGCGGTGTATCTTCCACAGTGACGCGGTCGATATACCGGTCCGTTGTGGTGAAGAAAGAGCTGAGCTGCAAGGCAAAGCTCTCTATTTACTGGATCAATCTAAGTTCCTACTCTTTACCTATGGTCATGAGCTTTGGGTCATGTTTGGGTTCTGGTTTGGGAGGGCGGGCTGCCAGTCTCAACCAGTAGCTAAGTCTACAAGAGTTTTAAGCTACATTACAAACTAAAATGGACTGTACTTGTAGAGTCTAGTCTTCCGACTATTCAAAGCGCTTTTACATTACATACATATATTTACCCCATACACACACTGATGGCCGGAGCTAACTGCCCATCAGTACAGTAACTAATCATTCACACAGCTAGATAGAGTAGTTGTAGATTTCAGAGATGTACTTACATCTGCAGGGATCAGAAGTCCACCATAATCCTCTTGGAAATGTGCCAGGAGGAGATGAATCACAAAGGGTCCAACTTCTTCTTTTTTCGGTGGAATTATTTTGACAACATCATTTGTGGGTTTGCTCTTGAAGACATCAATGAGGACTGCAGTAGAGCACTGCAGTCATGCATGTCTTGGTTGAGTGTGACATATTCCAAGATTTATGAAGGAAAAACTTGCTAGCTATCTTTAATTCCCATGCTTAGAAAAGAATAATGTTATCTGGAGCCACAAATGGGGCAGCTGTAGCTCAGGAGGTAGAGCAGGTCGTTGATTAATCCCAGGTGTGGCGGCTCCTCCTGTCGAAGTGTCCTTGAGCAAGACACTGAACCCCGAATTGCTCCTGATGAGCAGGCCATGCCAGCACCTTACATGTGAATGGGTGAATGAAAGGCAACATTGTAAAGCACTTTGTCCAATAAGGTAGAAAAGTGCTATATAAATGCAGTCAATTTACCATTACCATTTACTTTGCTTTGATCATCAAAAACATGTAAATACTATGCTCAATTTAATATTCACCAATAATGCATAAAGGTTTACAGTAAAAGGTTTACAGTAAATCTAAATAAAATGACAGTTGCTAAGACCTGGTAACGACACCCACTAAGAGGGATCTTAGTGGAGAGACTGAATTTGATAAATAGGCAAAAATTGTGGGTGATTAAGCTAAATATGTGCAAGAGGCTAGGGGTAAGCTCACACAACACAAGATATTACATTTACATCATTACATTCCGTCTAGACTGTGTATAATGACACTGCTGAATGATGACTTATGTTGGAAATGTAAACATGAAAGTGGAACCTTCCTTCATTGAATTTGGGAATGAAACACAGGTCAGACCACTCTGGACTCAGATTTTAAAATATTTCAAGCGATTGGTTTGGTTCAGAAATCAATTATAGTCCAAAGCTATGATTATTGGGGGATCTAAATACCAAATATATCCAAGTGTAATTTCCGTGGGAACAATAACGGCCTGTCGAATTATTCTAAGACATTGGAGGATGACAAAAGCCCCACAGGTGAAAGTATGGGTCAGTACAATGACTGAAATTGCATCTTATGAATGTATGCTGTGTGATGACTGAGAGATGGGATGTCCCCTTGGGACCGGTTGTGGGATTACACAAAGGTGGACGATATGTCTGAGGGATTTTTTTTTTCAAGTGAGATCCTGTCATGCTGTAATACTTTCGTAACATGTTTATAGTATTATTATTATGCATTCACTTCCATCCATGTATGTTGCTCTATCTGTTTATGTTCGCTAGACTAAAGTTGGAGTCTGCCTCTACGATAACTGTATGCATGTTCCTGTACCTTTAAGCGAAGCAGGCGTGCCATATACCAAGCCTGTGTAAAACTGAATAAAAACATTTAAATTCCAAAAAGAAAAAGCTGTACACTTCAAATTTACAGTAGAATTTGGTAAATTAGATCAGATGCTCACAGCAATCTACTGTATTATGGAGAAACAGCCAGTTTACTGTAAAATAATGATGGAATTTTTACAGCAAACTAGTACATAATGATTTGCTGTGATTTTCTACAGTACACTGTTGGCTACTATGATTTTCTGCAGTACATTGTTGGCTACTGTAATTTTCCACAGTACATTGTTGGCTATTGTAATTTTCTACAGTACATCATTTGTTACTGTGATTTTCTATAAATATTGAAAAATGTCTATCACATTTTTCCAGAGTCCTAGGTGATGCCACTACAGAGAAAATCAGCAAATCACATTGGAAAAATGTGAGGATTTAGTTGATGGCCAGAAAATTAATTGGCAACAATTTCTGAATCGTTTTTGTCATTTTGTAACCGTCATTTGTAACAGTTTTGGAATGCACTGACAAACTATGTCATCCAGCTTATTAGGCTAGTAGATCAGAAAATGCTCAAATAGGTTGTTTTGGAAGGCAATCACAATTTGTTTAGGTTAGAGAATGTATTTGTTTGGTGCACTATGGCCATTATTCTGCAATAACAGTTTTACTATGTTTTTGTCTCACCACATCGAATGAATTGATTGCAAATGCAATGTCTCATTATCTTGAGACAACAATGGTGTGGTTTTGCTAACCTACCTGTCTATTTTCTTGTTAAATGAAGAGCGCATTTATTATAGTCTGCTTTATCTGATATCCTGGTCTCTTCTGATAGCCTTTCTATCAGGCTAAGCCAACCTGTGTAGACATTTTAAGCAACATTTGGGACCTAGCCTGATAGTGAGACTGAATTGCCATTTTACATTATTCTGTCTGATTATTGTGTTCATGTTGACTGTTTGGTTTTAGGTTCATTATCCTTTTTTATTTTACCCTACTACTACTATTATTAGTAGTATAATTATTACTACTATTATTAATATTATTATTATTATTATTATCAACATTTGTTTTACACCCCCTATTCTCTTTAATAAGTTATAAAAATGGAGTTGAGAGCAGCGGTAAAGCAGAAAAACAGCTGATATTCAGAAGGAGGTCTGTGACAGTCTAAATGCTGCAGGAGAGGGGATGTGACTGGAGGATGGGCGAGCAGAAGAGGCACAGGAATTGGCTGATGTGGTTTGCTATATGTGTGTCAATAATTGGCATGCCCTAGGGTGCATTTGGGTACATGGCATTACAAATTAAATCCTAATGTCTCCTGAAACTGCATTAAAGAATTTCAGCATAAAATATATTTTTAAATAATTACAATATTTTGATTATTGATTGGAGTCATTAAGTTGGACAACTGAATTTTATAAAATGAAAACACAATATGATCATATCATTATGGTACAATAGTATGGAATTCTATTTCATTCAATATTAAATAAATCTCAGGCTATGGCTGAGGATGGACCACCTCAGCCATCCACATCTCGCAGCTCTTACATGCTGGCTCAAAGTGAGTGTGGCGCATGGTGCCCCTCCCCAGCTCCTCTGGGTCCCCCTGAAGGACTTCCTGCCCACTTGGAAAGTTTTACCCGGGTGGTCGCGGACCACAACACACGGGGTTACAGACTCCGCTGCAGACCTCCAAAATTAAGAGGGATTGTGGAAACCAGGGTGGACTTGGCACAAGCACAGGTGATGGAGCGAGAAATACATTCTCTCTTGAACAAAGGGGCCATAGAACACCTCCCCACCTGGGAGATACATACCGGGTCCCGAAGAGAGATGGTGGTTTAAGTCCCATTTTAGATCTTCGTCACCTGAACCGTTCTCTGAGGAGACTTTGGTTCAGGATGTGACGATCTCTATGATTATGAGTCAAATTGAGTCAGAGGACTAGTTTGTCACGATCAATCTAAAGGGCGCGTATATATCCCAGTCTCGTCTGGCAGTACTTGGAATGAGTTCCTTGGTCAAGTGGAGAGAACGGGTGTTCCTGACCCGGTGCAGGGAGTGGTGTATTATAGTATAGTATATAACACTCTAGACGGATGCCTCCACCAGGGTGGGGAGCAGTCCTGGACGGCCGCTCAGCCCGTGGTCTGTGGTTGACGCCGCACTGGTGGCACCTAAATTGCCTGGAGATGCGAGTGGTCTTGTTGTCCTTACGGCACTTTCTACCAGACCTCAGGGGCCACCACGTGCTTGTCTGCTTCGACAACACAGCGGTAGTCTCCTATATAAATCGATAAAGCGGTCTAAGGTTGCGCCCTCTGTGCAGACTGGAGCACCAGATCCTCTTGTGGTCCCAGGGAAAGTTGCTCTCTCTAAGAGCACTTTTCGTACCTGGGTACCTCAATGTGGGGCCGGACATCCTGTCGAGGCCGGGGCCCAGGAGTCTGCATCCCGAGACGGTGCAGATGATATGGAGGAGATTCGGCAGAGCACTAGTGGACCTGTTTGCGTCTCCGGGGAATGCTAACCCTTCTGGACGGCCCCTCGTGGGAGATTCCCATCAGGAGGGACCTGCTGTCGCAGGGCGAGAGCGAAATATTTCATCCCCATCTGGTTGAAGCTGTGGGTTTGGCCCCTAAGGGAGACCACCTCCGAGCTGCCGGTCTCTCTACCGAGGTAGTTGAGATCATCTTACACTCTAGAGCCCCCTTCACGAGGAAATTGAAAGTGGAAGCTTTTCCCTATGTGGTGCCGAGAGTGCCACCGTGACCCAGTTCACTGCCAGGTGGCGTCAGTGCTGGAGATCTCTAAAGCCGGTTTTCGGCTGGACTCTCCCACTTAAGGTGTATGTGGCTGCGATTCCACAGTTTGGTGGATGGCAGCTCGCTAGGGAAGCACCGCTTTGTCACCAGTTTCCTTCGTGGTACCTTGAGGATGAGGCTTCCAGCTCGAGTCAGAGTCCCTGCGTGGGATCTGACGGTGGTGCTCGATGGACTGACCACGGCACCCTTCGAGCCACTGGATTATGCATCAGACAGGTGCCTGGCCTTAAAATTGGCATTTTTGCTGGCCATGACTACTCTCAAGAGAGTAGGAGATCTGCTGGTCCTGCAGGCGTTCCATCCTCCTACAGTGGAACAGGATGGTAGGCTGCGACTGCTCTGTCCGGTGAGAGCCTTTGAGATTTATGCCCAGAGGACATCTCAGTGGCACAATTCAGACCAGTTGCTGGTATGCTTCGGGCCCCCTCGTAAGTGCTTCCTGGCTATCAAACACACTATTAGGGAATCCCTGGCTGTGTCCGGCCAGGTTTCTTTCTCCACCTCTCCCACCAGTCACCTCAAACATTTCTCAGAAAGCTTGAGATGTGTCACTTTCTACCTTTTCACATATACTCAACTTCTCACAGATACCACACATACACATACTTGCTTTTGTGTGGTGCCCCATCCCCCACCTCCTTTGACACTCTCATTCTTTCTCTCTCTCTCTCTCTCACCCACACACACACACACACACACACACAGGACACAGAGGACTATATTTTCTCTTTGCTAAAGGGTGCCAAAAACAAGAATAGAAAAAAGCTTGAGCATTTCCCAAAGCTCAACCAAACAGACATTTTGCAGGTGATTGTTGCCCTGATTATGTCCCATTATTCACTATGATAGAGCTTGAAGGGCATGTATGTGTTTCAACACAGTCTAAGCATGTATTGGGTCTGTGGGATGCAAAGGTTTATAGATAAGTGTGATTTGACTATTGAGATTAATTTGAAATGCTTTAGTGAAGTTGGAAAGGCAGTATGGTAGACTGATTTGAGCTTTGTGCAATTACCCAAGTGAAATCAGAGCCAAAGGTTTCTGATTTCCCTTAACATTTACTGTGTGATTACATTACATAAACACTTGTACACTGTCATGAAATCACATGTTTTGAGAGTAATAATATAGCACAAAAATAATGTGCAGATTTTGTCTAATAAATTCATATATTAGAGGTAGCCAGTTATAAAATGTCTGACTCTAATGGCAAACCTGGCTGGTGACTTATGAATGTTTTCAATTAAGTGACTTCAAGGTGCAGGGTCCACCACCACTAATTTATCCTGCTACCCACATAATGCCATATCAGAATAACTCCATCCATCCATCCATTTTCTACCGCTTATCCGGGGCCGGGTCACGGGGGCAGCAGTCTAAGCAGAGACGCCCAGACTTCCCTCTCCCCCGACACTTCCTCCAGCTCTTCCGGGGGAATACCGAGGCGTTCCCAGGCCAGCCGAGAGACATAGTCCCTCCAGCGTGACCTAGGTCTTCCCCGGGGCCTCCTCCCGGTTGGACATGCCCGGAACACCTCCCCAGGGAGGCGTCCAGGAGGCATCCGGGACAGATGCCCGAGCCACCTCAGCTGACTCCTCTCGATGTGGATGAGCAGCGGCTCTACTCTGAGCTCCTCCCGAGTGACCGAGCTCCTCACCCTATCTCTAAGGGAGCGCCCAGCCACCCTGCGGAGGAAACTCATTTCGGCCGCCTGTATCCGGGATCTTGTCCTTTCGGTCATGACCCAAAGCTCATGACCATAGGTGAGAGTAGGAACGTAGATCAACTGGTAAATAGAGAGCTTTGCCTTGCAGCTCAGCTCCTTCTTCACCACGACAGACCGGTACATCGACCGCATCACTGTCAATCTCCCGCTCCGTCCTTCCCTCACTCGTGAACAAGACCCCAAGATACTTAAACTCCTCCACTTGGGCCAGGAGCTCTCCACCAACCTGAAGGGGACAAGCCACCCTTTTCCGACTGAGAACCATGGCCTCGGATTTGGAGGTGCTGATTCTCATCCCCGCCGCTTCACACTCGGCTGCAAACCGTCCCAATGCACGCTGAAGGTCCTGATTTGAAGAAGCCAACAGGACAACATCATCCGCAAAAAGCAGAGATGAAATCCTGTGGTCCCCAAACTGGACTCCCTCCGGCCCCCGACTGCGCCTAGAAATCCTGTCCATATAAACAATGAACAGGACCGGTGACAAAGGGCAGCCCTGCCGGAGTCCAACATGCACCGGGAACAAATCTGACTTACTGCCGGCAATGCGAACCAAACTCCTGCTCCGGTCATACAGGGACCGGACAGCCCTTAGCAGAGGGCCCCGGACCCCGTACTCCCAGAGAACCCCCCACAGGTCGCCGCGAGGGACACAGTCGAATGCCTTCTCCAAATCCACAAAGCACATGTGGACTGGTTGGGCAAACTCCCATGAACCCTCCAGCAACCTGGAGAGGGTGTAGAGATGGTCCAGTGTTCCACGACCGGGACGAAAACCGCATTGTTCCTCCTGAATCCGAGGTTCGACTATCGGCCGAATTCTCCTCTCCAGTACCCTGGCATAGACTTTTCCGGGGAGGCTGAGGAGTGTGATCCCCTTTTTAAACAGAGGGACCACCACCCCAGTCTGCCAGTCCAGAGGCACTGTCCCCAGCCGCCACGCGACGTTGCAGAGGCGCGTCAACCAAGACAGCCCCACAACATCCAAAGACTTGAGGTACTCAGGGCGGATCTCATCCACCCCCGGTGCCCTGCCACCGAGGAGCTTCTCAACTACCTCAGTGACCTCAGCCCGGGAGATCGACGGGCCCGCAACCGAGACCCCAGCCTCTGCTTCCGCAATGGAAGACATGCCGGTGGGGTTGAGGAGATCCTCGAAGTACTCCTTCCACCGTCCAAGGATGTCCCCAGTCGAAGTCAGCAGATTCCCACCCCCACTGTAAACAGTGTGTGCAGGGCACTGCTTCCCCCTCCTGAGGCGCCGGATGGTTTGCCAGAATCTCCTCGAGGCCGACCGATAGTCCTTCTCCATGGCCTCACCGAACTCCTCCCAGACCCGAGTTTTTGCCTCCGCAACCACCCGGGCCGAGGCCCGCTTGGCCATCCGGTACCCATCAGCTGCCTCCGGAGTCCCCCGAGCCAACCAGGCTCGATAGGACTCTTTCTTCAGCTTGACGGCATCCCTTACTTCCGGGGTCCACCACCGGGTTCGGGGATTGCCGCCACGACAGGCACCGGAGACCCTGCGGCCACAGCTCCGAGCGGCCGCGTCGACAATGGAGGTGGAGAACATGGTCCACTCGGACTCCATGTCTCCAGCCTCCCTCGGGATGAGGTTGAAGCTCTGCCGGAGGTGGGAGTTGAAGATCTCTCTGACTGGAGACTCTGCCAAACGTTCCCAGCAGACCCTCACAGTACGTTTGGGTCTGCCAAGTCTGTCCAGCTTCCTCCCCCGCCATCGGATCCAACTCACCACCAGGTGGTGATCAGTTGACAGCTCCGCCCCTCTCTTCACCCGAGTGTCCAAGACATATGGCCGAAGGTCAGATGAAACAACCACAAAGTCGATCATCGACCTCCGACCTAGGGCGTCCTGGTGCCACGTGCACTGATGGACACCCTTATGCTTGAACATGGTGTTCGTTATGGACAAACCGTGACTAGCACAGAAGTCCAATAACAGAACACCACTCGGGTTCAGGTCGGGGGGGCCGTTCCTCCCAATCACGCCCCTCCAGGTATCACTGTCGCTGCCCACGTGAGCATTGAAGTCCCCCAGTAGAACCACGGAGTCCCCGGTCGGAGCACTTTCCAGCACCCCTCCCAGAGACGCCAAGAAGGTCGGGTACTCTACACTGCCATTCGGCCCGTAAGCACAAATAACAGTGAGAGACCTATCCCCAACCCGAAGGCGAAGGGAAGCGACCCTCTCGTTCACCGGGGTGAACTCCAACACATGGCGGCTGAGCTGGGGGGCTATAAGCAAGCCCACACCAGCCCGCCGCCTCTCACCGCGAGCAACTCCAGAGTAGTAGAGAGTCCAGCCTCTCTCAAGGAGTTGGGTTCCAGAGCCCAAGCCGTGCGTGGAGGTGAGCCCGACTATCTCTAGTCGGTATCTCTCAACCTCCCGCACCAGCTCAGGCTCCTTCCCCCCCAGCGAGGTGACATTCCATGTCCCTAGAGCCAGATTCCGTGTCCGGGGATTGGGTTGCCGAGGCCCCCGCCTTCGACTGCCACCCAATCCACAAAGCACCGGCCCCCTACGGTTCCTCCTGCAGGTGGTGGGCCCACGGGAGGTCGGCCCCACGTCGCTAGCTATTTTTTCATATAGGCAATTAATTAGCTATTAACCTTATATGCTTTGAATATATATTCTGCTATTTAACTATTTATAATAACTATTTAGCTATTTATTCAAAACTAGCTAAACATATAAAATCCAACTAAACTGCCAAAGGAGTGGTGAGGCCTTCCCCCTAAAGTATACCCCCGCAGCCAATAATAATAATAGAAATTGTAGACTTGTTAAAAAGTTAAAAAAATATAAATATGAATAAGTGAAAACTCTCTCTGTCTCGCTCTCTGCATAACACTTTTTTTAAATCAATTGATGGTTTTTATTGTTCGTGGTTTTAGGGGGTCCTGCATCCCTCTCAGCACCCATACTTCCTGTGTCCATGCTCAAAACTTAAACTAATTAAAACATACCATGGTACAGTAGAGACTGTCAGGGCTGCCCACAATGAGTAAAGAAAATAAACGCTCGATAAGAAAACAGCCTACTGTAGTGCTATTGCTATGATGAATGTGTAGTCACAACTGATGTGATCTTTGCTGCTCTATTTGAAAAAACAAATTAAAAATATTTTGACGTTAAAGTAAAAGCTTGTTCTATTTATCTTCACAGTATCCTACAGTTGTCTAACAATCTGAGTTTGAGTGGGCAGGTAGGCATTTTACAATAAGTTTGATAATGAAATCCTGCACTCTGCCACAATGAGTAATGAGGAGGAGTCAAAGGTGGAGTACTTTGGACAGCTCCCGCAATCGTGGCTGTCGCAGGATCAGCACCTTGACTGCGGTTGTGACACTTTAAAAAGCTCCAACTGTTTAAAATGTACTCCATATAATTAACTCCATAAACTGTGTCCAGTGTTCTAAAGTGATCTCTTGAGTTTTGTTTTTCATTTGACATGGTTTAGTATGCTCCTCACTATGAATTATGTTAAATTTCACCTGCTCTATGGTGCAGGAAAGGTGCCCACTCAGGTTTAGCTGCAGTGGCCCTCATGTGTTTGCCTTTCGGTGCTGGCTTTTTATAAACTATTGTAACTTATTGGGTGACATGTTCAAGAGTAACCATTTTGCTACGAGTGTCACTGTGTTAAAATAGTGCAGCTAACAATTAAAAGGATTTTTTAAGTACATTTCTTGAAATTTGTCAGTAAAGTTGTTTTTCAGCCTAGACACTGTGAAGCCTGCCAGCCATTTAGCATATCTGAGATTGGCAGAGAGTTAGAGAGAATGTCTGTTTGTTTTTTTCCTGCAAGTTTGGGTAGCAGGAGTCTTCATATGGGAGTCTAGGCAAGCTAACAGCAACAACAAAATCTTGTGTTTTTGGCATTGGCTATAGCCCACAATAGCCGGTGCACTGTTACTAATAAATTGTCAGCGAAACCAGATTCTTGTTATCTTCTTACTGAGGGACAATCCACTGTCAACAGGCAAGTAGCTATGACATGAAAACATTACAGACAATAGCATGTTATCCCAGGTAGCCAAAATGGTTTGGCCGCATATTGGCTCCAAATCAGGCCAGAACTCCAGACTCTTCCTAAACCCGGTTTGAACGATGTCCCCGAAGTACACTGGTGCAGGTCTGACTGCTGAAACTGACCCGGCATTGCCGATCACCCCATCAAATATGGCCTGCATGGCCATATCAAACCCAAATTCAGGTCACCACACATGGGCCACACACCCAAAACCTATCCATAACTGGCAGCAATTACTGAGTTGGCTGACCTTTAGTGAGCCAATGCCAGAACACAGACTTTGCCTGACACACGACCTAGCAGGTAACCTGGGGAAAAAATGCTCTCAAAGTTGGCAAAAAGCTGGCTAGACACCTTTGGAAATAGTAGAAACATTCCCTAACTGTCAAAAGTGTTAACATGCTAACTAAGGAACAGTTTATTTAGTTTATACTGAAGCGTTCGTCTACTACAACTTCTTAACCATAGTATTACCTGCAGTAGATGGCGGTTGGCACAGAAGCTACTAATGTACTGCTATGGAAAGCGTCAGCAGCAAAATGTATTTTAGCCACCTAAAGGATGGCCCACCGAAAAAAAATTATTTAAATTTAAGTGTATACTATATTTGGAATATTTTCAGCACTTTACCTTGCCTTGAAGCAGCCATTTTCTTTGGAACTACATTTCTCAACTGTAGAACTTCTGTATCCCTACGCATAAGCACAACTTGGATGTACAATGTATAATGCACTGTAAATTGAACTATCCCTTTAAATATGAGAAAGGTCGTGTCCACAGTAACCTCATATTGTTATAGTTCTGTATTTCTTTCTCACAGGCTGACAGACCCATTTTTATTGTCCCAGCTGCATTACTGAACTCTTCACGGCTCTCCACAATTCTTATTGCACAATTACATTATCTCCAGACTCTTGTCACTGTAATGTCTGCATGTTCAATATAATTAAATTAATTTAGTCATGACAATGGAGCAGTACATCAACCGTCTAAACCAGTTCTGTCCACAGCTATAAGGTGAATTCAAGTTAAATGGTAAATCAACACAGAAAACTGCTGCTGCACTACTCTCTGTGGGTGAGAACTTTCTAGTATGTTGTAGGCCTACAGCTGGCTTCTCCCTAATTGCTGGCATCAAAGAAAATGTTTGCTGTCGGGGTCAACATAACTGGTTTCAAGTCATTGGGGTCTGGTCAGGAGAATTGAAAATGGGTCGAATAGTATATTTTCATGAAAAATTGTATTTTTCATTAGTGCTAATGTCATATATCTCTAAATCCCCTATAGAATGGCCGTGTGTCCTTCATCGGCCACCAGCTTGGCGGCGTGTCCTTCTCACCCAACAGCCGCGACCAGCAGGTCAAGTTCGCTCGCGCTGTCCAGATCACCTACTACCTCCGCAACCACGGACCCATGGTGCAGGATGCCATCGCTGAACGCTGGGAGAATGAGTTCTGCGCCCTGGTCAGCCGGCTGTCCACGGCCGAGGCACCCCATCCGAGCGACCAACTACACATCCAGTCACTCACCTCCTTTAGCCTGTGGCGGGACTTCCACCAGACGGGCGTGCTGGCCAAGGGGGAGGTGCTGGTCAGCCTGGTGCTGGTGCTCCTGGCCGCAACCATCTCCAGCTCCATGCGGGACTGCCTGAGGGGGAAGCCGTTCCTGGGCCTTCTGGGGGTGCTTACCATCTGTATAGCCAACGTCACAGCTGCAGGGATCTTCTTTATATCGGACGGGAAGTTCAACTCTACGCTGCTAGGGATCCCATTCTTTGCCATGGGTGAGTGGGACTGAGACTGACTGTGTGTTTTGTATGTATGTGGTTGTGTGTGTGTAGTGGTTAGGGGGCTTATCAGCGGCTGACGCTCAGATAGGGTTGATTGGGGAAGGGATTAGCAGCTTCAAGTGATGTTGTCCTCAGTGTATTGGATTTAATAATAAACTCTATTACAGTGTATATCAACAATGAGGGGCAATGTAAAGCTAACAAACATCAGAATACTAGTATAGAAATATTTAGTACTCATATTTCAGTGGTGTCACATGATTTTTGTGATGACTCACTGAAATAGATTAAACATTTTGAAGATATTTGTATCCTATTAGATAGTGACAGTGTAGATACAGACAAGAAACATGGGGAGAGATGAAGGGGTATGACAAGCAAAGGTGTATATACAGTGGTCTGGCTAGAATTGGGACGGTGCGAGGCCACCAGGGGCCCATTTCAATTAGGAGGTTCAACCAACTCCGAGTTTAAACTTGAACTCTGAGTTGACCTACTCTTAGATTGGAAACTGAGTTTACGGTTACAGAACAGCTGAAATTAGTTAGTTTAATCAACTCTAAGTAGACTGACTCTGAGTTAAGTGTGTGCACCACAACTATAAAAAGCCATCATCAGTGGAGCGCAGATATTATCACCATGGAAAGAGCGCCAGACAAAAAGAGGTCTGCATATTTCTCCCCAGCAGAATTGGATGGGCTTCTACAAGCTTACAGAGAACATGAACACATATTTAAAAAAAAAAAAAAGCAATACGGTTGTAGCACCGAAGGACAGGAAGGTTGCTTGGGAGAAAATAGCTGCTCAAGTCAATGTGTAAGTTTAAATTTTGATTAGTTATACAGTGTTGGGTGGAATTAATTACTAATAAATTTCAATACTGTACTTTTTCACTTGAAAAAGGATTACTCTTAATTCTTCTGTAATTGAAAGTTACATCTGCAGTAATTGCATTAAATACTGCATAGACTATACAACAATTCTGTTTAAAACAATAGTGGATTTAACATAATCTTTGAATTTTAAAAGTTATAGTTTCAATTTAACCATCTCCCTCTATACAGTTTGGTCAGTTTCATGTCTCTCCTTGTATTGTTCAAGTGGTTGGGGTTGATATGGTATTTAGAAAGTAATTAGTAATAAGTTATCCAATTCTTTAGTGTGATTAATTATTACATCAATCTAATACCACTGTTGAAGATGTCATTTGTAGTTAGTATTGTGGCCAGAAACCACACAAAAATTCTCAGAAAGCGCTTAAGAGTTAGGAACACTTTCCTTACCGCTCTGCATACAGCAGCCTCACTAATATGTTGTGCATCCTCGATTTTATACAGAAAACTACCATTTGCAAAGAAACGTAAAGCAACGCAAACCATCTCCTCAGATGTAATGCACAACCACGATGGCTGATGTTACTAATATAAGGATGGATGAGATTATGGATGTAGGCCTATCTAATTGACTGTAAAAGAATATCAATACCGTTCAAATAAAAATGCTTAGGGATATGACAAAAAAATCCACTTGCAGCCTCAAAATCCTCTCCTGATGTAAATATAACTCCCGACGAATTAATGCTGCCTCAGCTACAGGATCATCTATTAAAGGACATGTCATTTTATCACTTTGATGGTCTATGTGTGACAGAAATGTGCGCAATGAAAGAATAAATGAATGAGGTATTTAAACACCGCTTCCTCTTTAAAAAAGGGGGAGGAGACCGACAGAAACTCTGTGTTTACTGAAGAAAACCTGCTCCTGACCAGGTTAGGTTCACATAGTAAGTTACCCTGGTAACTGACTCTGAGTATAAGTTACCTCTCTTTCAGAAACGGGCTTGACTTACCCCACTTTCTCGGGTTTAACATACCTCCATTTCTGAAACTGAAAACCCAGAGTTCTCTTTATTTCAGGGTTAACATACTCAGAGTTTTCACTTTACCTCCTTTTTGGAATGGGCCCTAGAACATTGAGGGTTCCACTGCCCCATAACAAAGTCAATACAGAGACATGAGTGGATGCAAACAGTGGTGAACCAATGGAGGAACAGATACAAGGTAATTTATTTGTCATTATTAATTAATTAAATTGGTCATTCATGCTACACACAAATTAATTATATAGTATATTCTACAGTTATTTACATATATACATAAACGTCTACACCCAGGAAATAATTCGGTGCATTTTTATTTATTTGCTTCTGGGGAATGCAGCAACAAGATAGTGAGGTTAATATGGTTATTATCTTCACATAAAATGTTACGACATCTGGAAGCAGTATCCAACCACTTTGCCTGTGCTTGAGCACCAAGCACCATTGATGTAAACACAAAGTCCACCTCCCCTAATCCCGGCTAGAGTCAGCTCGGGAACACGGTCTGCCCGTTGAGTGCTTGATCTGGGATGTTGGTGGAGCAGGTCTCTGCAAAGATGTGGGCATAACAGTCTCTGATTTCCCGTTGCTTGGCCACCCGAAGTCCAATTTCGTCCAGATCGGACATTAGCCAGGAGCAGCCTCAAGTCCTTTCCTGGCTCTTCTTCACACAGCATCCGCCATGGTGTCTGATTTGGTTGATCTGCTCTTTAATCCAAAACCCGGCTTCTTTTTCTGATAAATAGGTAATACTGTTGTTTTCCTTTGGTTTCTCTGCTTCTTGTCTTTGTGCATCCATAAATCTAAATTTTTAACTCAAGCGGAACCATTTTCAACTCAAAGCAGACGCATCGTATTTTTTTTCGGCTTTATTGCTGAAACACGTACTGGTCAGTTGTCAACAGAAAACACATACAAGCACATTTTAGACAGTCAGTGCAAACTTTTCTAGCTTATGTGTATGTAAATACAGATAAATGTGTACCCATACAATATGAAGCCGATTAAATTCAGCCGTAATCAAAATTGAATATTTTCACATACAAAAATATAAGTGTGAATGGAAAGGAGTGCAGAGATGGAGAGAGTTTGGAAAGATCAGTTTTTGACAGCTCTTTTGAAGTTTGTTTCAGAATTGAATGCAACATTTGGGTTGGAACCTGGGGCTACCTCTAAAGTCGATACGTTATCTGTGGTTGGCTGTTTGGAAAATATAGATGCCAAAACACTCAAGCGAATAAATTTGCCAAATAAAAAAATATTGTGTCTGAATGCCCCTTCAAGACCAAAATTACAATGAAAGGTGATGTATTGCCTAAAAAAAATCAAAACCTGCCTATTAACATGAATAGGCCTGTGCTTTTTTAAATTTTCTAAACCAACCTACAATAATGTCCATTGTCATGAAAATGATTTTTATATATGTATTGTTAAAAAGGAGATTTATATAATTTAAATTGAATATTCAGCATAGCAGACATACAGTTATGTGCCCCACCGCTCCATTCTGTACATACCTAATATCTCTTACTCTGTCTCTCTCCCTGTGCCTCATCTCCTTCTCCTTTTTCTTCCTCTCGTTGCTTCTTAAGATATACTTTGTTCATTTACCCTACAGTATATCTTGCATTTCCTCCCTGTGCACTCCTAAGGTCATTGTATCCCTGGGGCTTTGGTATAGCTCTGCTGGCTTACATAACTGAAGTTTAAGACTCAGGAACAGGAGGCTGGATCAGCTCCTTGTGACCTAGAGGCAGGGGAGTAGAGGAGAGGGGGGAGGTCTGAGGGGGATGGGGTGGTGAGAGAGGCTAAAAAGAAATGTCAAGGAGAAAAGAGCGAGGAGAAAAATGTATGTGATGTATAGGAAAGAACAAAAGGAGGTTGTAGAGGAAGAGGGAAGAGACAGGGACAGGGGGAAGATGTAGAGGAGAGGGAGGAAGAGAGAAAGTCACATAGGGAGGAAAGAAAATGCGCAAAGGAGATGGAGAGGACTTAATTAAGTCTATAATTTCATGTGACAGGACCTCAGAGGCAGCAGACACCCACCCTCGTCTTGGGAGGTCCTGACTGGGACACACCCCTATCACTTTATCAATGCCACATCAAGGCAGACACAGAGCTGAAATGGAAACACATATCTAATCTGTCAGGGCAGTGTGGCGCCCCCTATTGAGACGACGTCACTATTCAAAGTTTTGTTTAGTTTTCAATTTAAAGAGCAACTTGTAGGTTCAAGTTCTTACTGAATTTAAACTTTAGGTTTAATGCAAATTTGTTGAAAAGTTTATATACTCTATGTAATATATTTTGGTTTATTATGGTTTTACAAGCCATAACATATTGACATTTTGAGAATAAAAGCAGTAATGCCCTGAAATGAAGTTGTTGTTTTTTAAAAAGGTTTTACATTGCATGAAATTATGTCACGAGGGAGTCAGTGTCCCCACAGTGCACTTTGTTGTAGTAAGTGGGCAGTTGTCATTAGCGATGGGAAGAATTAGCATTAAGTTTGACATAGTCAGGCTTCTTTTGTGTGAGCTGGCTCAACAAACCCTAAAACCCCAGTCAGAGATAATGGGTATCACAATGGTGGTTATCAACTTAGTTTGTTTATCCAGGCTTTGTTCTTTAGACTGTGCACATTCCCATAAAAGAAACGTTTGAGTGTCATTTGGCCCTATCTCATAGAAATTGTATTGATATGCAACTAATAAGTTTTAAGGGAAATGTAATCTTTGCCTGGATTATACCAATCACATGCCACCTACTTACTTTTACATTTTTTTTGATAGGGACGATGCAATTAAACAGTTTCAATACAGAGTACAACACTGATGTGTAAATGGACTGTACTTGTATAGCGCCTTTCTAGTCATCCGACTACTCAAAGTGCTTTCACACTACATATCACATTTACCCAGAGACACACATTCATACACTGATGGCAGGAGCTAACTGCCCATCAGTACAAATTAAACTAACTATTCAGACACACTCACACACGGAAGGCGCAGCTTCAGGAGCAATTTGGGGTTCAGTATCTTGCTCAAGGACACTTCGACACATGGATGGGGGAAGCCGGGATCGAACCGCCAACCTTCCGATTATTAGACGACCCACTCTGCCGCCAACCCATGGCCGCCCATGTGCTGCACAGAGCTATTTCAAATTTTCAACTCTTGTCCCTATAGAGCTTTTACGTGTGTTTAAATATACAGCTTTCAGTAGCCTATTATAAAAAACACAATACAATACACATTAGGCCTGCACGATAAATCGTTCTAAAATCGCGATCTCGATTCACCCTGTTCACGATTTTAATTTTAAATGTCTTCGATTTAAAAAAAAAAAAAAAAAAAAAAAAAGACTTTTATTTTAAAAGGACAGCTCTCACAAATTTCAGGGTTTCACCGTCAGCCAATGACAAAGCACCTTTTAGTCACGTGTTTCGAGCGAGCGCTGTAGTACGGAAATAAACAAGATGGATATAAGTGGTGTAACGGATCACAAAGCTCAGGGTTCGCATCACATTACGGATCACGAGTCACGGATCGGATAACTTTTCCGATCCTTTGGAACCTTTGGTGTCTACATACCGTTACAGTTTTGTCCACCGCCCTTCTTCCATCATCATTATATTTTACAGTGATTTAAATGATGCGGGAGGCTTTTCAAGCTCCGCCGCTGGCCATCGTTGACTCATTAACAAGTGAACACATGACTGTTGTGTGGAGTTTCACTGAAACTCAGCATCGACTTTAAAATACTTAAAAAGCAACATCAGCAGAAAAACTCTTTCACTCTGCGCTCGGTAAACAATTTATATTAATCCGCTAGTTAATAAAAAAGCGCAATTAATCGGCGGGTCACATGCGTGCCGAACCGTGGGTCGTGATCAACTGCGATCCTTTACACCCCTGATGGATATTGATGAAAACTTGTAGGCTTGTGGGGATGTGCAATGTGCCAAAACAGATATTTACTGGTACTGCCAGTTTGTTTTGTCATGGTTCATGTGTGTAATAAACTTTACGCTTCATGAGGAAAAAATTGTTGCAGAGAATCGTGATATCAATTCTAAGCTATAAAATTGTGATTCATATTTTTCCCTGAATCGTGCAGGCCTAATACACATATACCACAATACACTTTAGACAACTCTTAACCTTTGTTTTAAAAGGATTCATTTAATATTATTAGGTAATGTGTTCCAGAGTTGACAGCCCTTTATGGAAAAAGCTGATTGTCCAAATTTAGATCTAGGATGTGGTATTTTACAGTTGCCATTACCATGCTCCTAGTTACTCTGTCTTCAGTCAAGACCATTTCTCTTGTCTTAATAGAGCTGAAGAACAAGCCTAAAAAAACTGTTGCAAATAAGGCAAGAGAGGAATTCTGGAAGAATGAGTGATATTATCTAATACCAATAGACTAATTTAACCAAATACCAATAGACACTTTTCTAACCAATATTCTATTAGCTGCATTGGTGTGAAACACACCTGGAAGCTTTAAAATATAATCCAAAGTGGTTAGTAGTTGCTGAGGCTTCGTCACTCTGTTATTGTTGGATGATCTGCTGTGGAACATTTGTTAATGTGTTAATATTATAGATTTTCTGAATGCATGTAGGTTCCCTTGACAGCGCGATGGATTCAGTTTGCAATAGGCAAACTGTAAACAGGCCCGGTTCTTGACAGCTATCGAAGGGTGGGCTGGCAGATATTCTGGGTGGGCAACTGTGGGGATCAAATGAGAATTGCGTTAAAGAAATAAATACAGATCACCATTGTCCAATTCTGCATAGACAACTAAATAAAATGTATTTTACGAGATTTTCTGACAAATGTTAATTGTTTATTTAAAAATATTGTATTTATTTGGTGTTTTTTTTTAAATCGTTTCTATGAATGTTTCAGTGACACTCATAAAGACATAATGGGTTACTGGATAAATCTGTGTTTTTGAATGAATCCCTTGAATTAATAATTAATTGACAAATAGCTACATTTTAACCACTTGTTTAACAGTTACTGTTGTAACAATGTAATCGACAGTAAGCCACTTTCCAAAAGGTGATTTACTCTATTTTGATTGCTACCGTAGACATCAGTTTTTATATCTGAAAAAAAAATGTATTCCCTGTATTTGTGATAATTTTAAAGATTGACGCATAAATAATGATACTGTGTGGTTACTATTTGTGAAAGAGTTTCACATAAAAACTGCTCTCTGGATCAGTGGCAGTGCCAACACAGATTTGAATGTTCACTGTGATTGTAATCAGATTCTTACCTTTTATTAAGATTTTTTGTTTTTAAAATAAAAAACATATTCAATTCAATTTTATTTATATAGCCCAGTATCACAAATCACATTTGCCTCAAAGGGCTTCACAATCTGTAACATACGACACCCTCTGTCCTTAGACCCTCGATTCGATTAAAGAAAAACTACCCAAAAAAAAAAACCCTTTTAACAGGGGAAAAAAATGATAGAAACCTCAGGAAGAGCAACAGAGGAGGGATCCCTCTCCCAGGACGGACAGACATGCAATAGATGTCGTAAGTACAGAATAGATTTATAGCATCAAAACTATAACATATACAGCCATGATGGCAAAATTGTTGTATATATATATATATTATTATGTTAGAAATGTTTAGGTGGTAAAACAAAAGGGAAGATGATGGGTCCAGACGGACAACCGAGCAGCTCCAGGTGGAGCCCAACGAGCAGGACCCGAGCCACTCAATTTAATTGTATAGATTTTTTTTGTGCTACAAATAATTAGCACATATTTTGTGGTATAAATTTTATTAAAAAAAACAGTAGTTATACATTTAAAACGCAGTGACAAACAATAAACTGCCAACTATTACTAACTAATTCCTAAGTGTTTGTGTTTTGTTTAATGATTGGATTATATCAGGCTACAGAGATACTACAATGATATACAATCATCTAGCATCAGTCCCTTTTTTTTTAATAAATTGTATAGATTTTTTTGGTGCTACCTTTTACCATTGATTAAAAAAAACAGTACATTTAAAATGCAGTGACAAACAATAAACTACCAACTACTATGTGTTATTTAGCTATTGAGATTATAGAAAACAAGTCAAAAATTTGATTTGAGGGGATACTACTTCAATGATATACTATCATCCTGTTTTTTTCTGGCAAAAGTCCTAAAAAATTCATCCATATCTAAGGCAGTAGTGATGGACTTCTCATGGGCCAATATCACTAACTGACTCTCTTTGGTGTAACATACACCGACGAAAAGGGGTCAGAACCCGTGACAGAGTTGAAAAAGAACTCACATGATGTTGAGGACACCCCAATGACGAGGGCAGTTACATACAACTTATGTAGCTCTGGGAAGGCATCTTTGTAGTTTTGCAAGTGTTTGCACAAAGTTGACAGGTCTGTTACACCAGAAAATTGTTTGGTGAGCATAGGTAATGAGCATTGCAACACGAATTTCATTATCCAGAATTACACTATCTGTAGTGCCAGCAAGCAAATGTAGAGCTCAACAATTTGGTATCTAGAAATGCACTAGACGTTGGCACAAGGCAAGATACGGCTTTCATCAAATTTCAACAATGGCCCTGTCGAGAATGGAAAGCAAGGATCTCTTTAGAGACTGACTAGGAAGTATTCTAGAATTATCACAGTCAGTGTGGCCAACTGTGGAATACAGAACACTGTCCTCTAGTTGTGTATTTAGTGTTCTTCTCTTGGAAGGGTGTAAATCAGCACATGTCTGAAACTTATCTCTGCGAATTGCCTTTAGGGACTCCAAGGATCCACTGACAACCTCACCAGCTTTGCACATGTCCACTTTCTGAGACTGGAGAATAGCATTAGTTGGTTTAAGGACACCAAGTACCTGGACTAGAGATTTCCTAGTTTAAAAAAAAATTGTGCCTTTTGATTTGGATTAAAAGATCTGCTGCCTCAGTGCTCAGATCAGTGGTGGCAAAATCATCCTCTGCAATGTTTGAGAGGATGCTGAGAAAAAGGTCTTAATTCTCAATAATGCATATTGTTTCATCATAATGGCTTGTTCATCGAATTTCCAGTAACCGTTTAAGACAAGGCCCATCATATTTCTGACCCATGTGCTTGTCATGGAAAAATTTGTATATGGAACTGGCAAAGTCAAAAACCTTTTCCCACATGGATCACCGTGGGTGGCATGCACAACTGCTAAATGTAGCTGGTGGTTATAATAATGAAAGTAAGGTATATACCGACCATGCTTGTTTTGAAGCAGGGCTTGTACACCACCTCATACCCCACACATCACTGAGGCACCATCATAGCACTGACTAACTATGTTGTCAGCACTGTAGCCAGCAGCTAAGAGGTGGCTCAGTATTTGAGTGGAAAAGTATTCAGCGTCTTGTTGATGCAACTCAAGCAACCCAATCAAATGCTCCTCTGGGAAGGATTTGCACACAAACCTAATTATTACAGACAAGTTTTCCACATTACACACGTCCCATCGCTTTTAAGGCAAAACCCTGCTGAGTCAGCAGCTGTGTATCTGCACTTAATATCAGCCAGTGTGTCAATGATTTCATTCTGAACGTCCATAGAAGTACACTTACTATATCTTTCAGAAATTGATCCTTTCTAAGGTGTATTATAACAGGTTAAGAAAGCGGCCTGCAGATGTATCATTGTTTGACGTTTCTATGGTTCCACATAGCCCTTGTTCGTTTACACAGAGAAAATTAACCACATCTCCGATGCTTTTCAAGCAATACCTTTTTTCCTCAACTGCATTTTGCACACTAGCAATCTATAGTTCCGCTAGACACCTCCCGACATTATAACTCAGACTGCACGTGACAGTGGCTGCACGCATGTTTCTGCATACCCCTGGATCCATTGCTGCTTTCCAATTGATAGAACAACGCGAGGTAAAAACAATATCTTTCCTTATCGACACCGAACTTACGACAGGGGAAACCGAAGCATGTGTCCCACAAATCGCTGTATTCAAGCCATGGATGTGAACGGTACCATCCAGAATTAAATGCCTGTGATATGGACCCAAATACACGTTTGGGGTAGCTATTTAATATTGGCTGAGAAGGTGCATTTACATTTAGATCCAGTATTTCGCTGCCACCGGCAACGTGATTTTGGCAGGCTGAGGTGGAGGGAGATGGATTTATTTCTGAAGCAGGAGCTGGGGAAGGTGGAGATTTTGAAACAACAGTGGCCACATCATGGTCACTGCTGCCAGAGCCAATTAACAGACACCAAAAATCTATGCATTGTACACAAATACCTATTGCTTCTAATGTTATCATTTGTGTCGTGTGGTGTGTCTTTGTCAGAATCTCTCTGCTACTGAAGACTAAATGTAAGCCGCGCGAGTGTAGAATGCAGTAAGTTGATTTCAGCCAACAGAAATACTGCAATTTCTGGTGTTATTTTTTAATTGGTTGGGGCAGTATACAGCCCCAAAAGTAAAAGATTAATGCTGTCTTTGCCTAAATTCTGATTGGGTGGGCAGGGCAGACATTTGAGTGGGCTCAGCTCACCCCTGCCCATGCCTAGAGCTGGCCGTGAATGTGACTGCATAGCTTCGTTCAGTGGCATATTAACATACTGCTTTACAAGTTTCATATAGGCTTATAACGTTTTCCTTCAGCTGAGAATCTGTATCTCTCAGAGAGAATATTGTCAGGAATAGAATCAGTGGAAGAGAGATGCTTTTTACAGCCCATTTATGCTTAGACTCTGAACATAAAGCCCCATTAAATCTTCATAGACCTCTAACGGTATTGGGTAGAGACATAGATCTGGAATATAATGCATTAGCACTGAAAGTTCCCAGGAGCTCACTGGGCTCCATCACTGAAATGGAAGAGGTTTGGAACCACCCAAACGTCCATCCATCTCTGCACGTCTCTATCTATGAGGTCTGTGTGGCAAAGTGGCCACCTGAAAGCCACTCCTGAGTAAAAGCTAACCGCTCAACTGGTGTATGTGTGTTAGCATGTAAAGCCAAAAAACCTTTTGGTCTGATGAGACGGACATTAAACTCTGACCTAAATGCCAAGTGGAATCTGTGGTGGGTTGCCACTCATCACTGTAAGGTGTTGCGATGGCAGCATAATGCTATTGGTAAGCTTTTGTTACCAGTTAGAAGGACGAGACTGTAAGGCTTCAGTACTTGACAGTTTGATATTGTGGACAAATTTCCGTTGGTACCAAAAAAATACTAATGTTTGACACACAGCCCTACAAGCCACACAATGAAACTTTACCTCTCAAAGAACAAATAAAAAGATTTTAGCAACACTTTGATTGTATCCAGGTATACAAGAGAAAGTCACTCCCCCCGAATCTGAATTTAACTCGTTGAATGTAAAGCTGTGTCTTTGTTTAATCAAATCCTCCTTTTACATCGTAGTAAAACTAATACATTATTCTCTCTGATCAATTGAGCTAATGTCATCTCTGGCCTTTGAATCATATGGAGTAAGAAACTGGATAGGGCAGGTGCCTTCACATGCAGGTGAACTTTTGTTTAATATGGAGCAGCTTCTCCTCCTGTCTATCTCCCCTGTGTGTCTGTCTGTCGTGTCATCTGCGAGCTGGCCAATGACACGGCTGAGCTGAGCTTGTCACTTCCTTCCCTCTCTGGATATGTGATGGCTGTTGGAAGTGTAAAAACAGACATGGATAGGATGAAAGGAAAGAAAGCAGAGCAGGACAAACATAATGTGACATTACAGAGGTGACAGTGTCAGGTCTAAATCAGCTCAGTAGATTGATCTTCCCAAACTGTATGTTATTTACTTCCCACAACATGCAGTTACTGTACATCTCACTGGGACACAATGGTGGTCCATGGTGCTGAGCCGTAATCCAATCTTTTTCAGGCAGAGTTGACTCACAGGTACCTCACGGATTAATTCAAATGCCTGCCTTGCATGAACTGCATGCATATATATATATATATATATATATATATGTATAGGTGAAAAGTCAAACAACAAATATATTTCCCCACAATAATACACAAACATTCTTACTTTCATTCTAAAAGTCTAATTTCTTGTCCCAGCAGTATTGTCACGGTTTTGGTGTGTATTGGCAGCAGGTAGATCGAAAGAGGACCCAAATGCAGACAGATTTGATTATGAGTGGAGTATTTTATTTGGTTTTACCAGTAGGCAGGCAAGCAGGCAGATAACTCATGGACACCAGTATAACCCAGGAACTCAAAATCGGAAGACAGAACCAACACAGCAGGGAGATAGCCACGATTACAATGACACTGACGAACTGACACAGAGACCAGGAAACACACGGACTAAATACACTCAGGGGAAGGTGAGACAACAAGGTACAGCTAAACAGAAAGACACAGTTTAGAACAATCAGGACAATCCAGGCATTCACAGACAGGAAGTAAATCTAACCGACACATGAGGGAACCGACCAATCTCAAAATAAAACAGGAAATAAAAAACCTATCCCCAAAAACCCAAACTGATCAGACAATTTCAAAATAAAACCAGACTGCACCGTACACAGAACTCAAAACCATGACACAGAAAACACCCTAAAAAATCCACACAACATAGAAAATAACCCTCTAATATAAAACCATGACAAGTATTGAGTTTATGTAGCATAGAGCACTGATACATTATATCGCCAACAAAGATGGTGGTAATTGGAGTGTGGGGATTCATTCTTGACCTTAGGGACACATATTTGCAATAAATATTCTGAACATGAGGCCCACTTACCTAGCTATTTCATCAAGTCCTGGTAGCTGAAGCAGGACATAGAATATGGTTGAAAATTCAAGGAATAGCTAGCTAGCTAGCTTTAGTGGGCCTTGTGCTTAAAACAATTTCTACAGTAAAATGTAAAGCAGGTGTTGCCATGAATAAGCCTGTTTGCAATTTGATGGGTGCTACTGAACATTTTTTGTAACATGAGTACTTTGCTGTTGGCTTCAATACAATATCTAAAGATAGATTGTGCTTTTTTAGATACCTTACTTTGCTGACAAAATTTTTTTTTTTAAAAAAGACTTTCAAAAACTTCAAATGAAATAGTGTTTAAAATGACAAGTTAATGACTGGAATTAGGCAGTGTCTGAACAAAAAATGGAATAACAAGACTAAAGGAGTGTTCAGACTGAGCGCAAAGTGAATGTTGGAGGTAATTGCATACAAAGCGAATGAAGATTCATCCATGTTAGTTGAAGATGTACAAAAGTAAGACATTTGTGCTTATCCCCAGATGCTATGGCTCCATGAACATTGTGCATGTTGGTAGCTAGCTACAGCTACTGTAATGGCAACACTCTCAGTGCTTTGGCTGTTTGGCGAACAAGCACGGTATTGTTGGGATTCAACTTAATATGGTTCACACATGGCAGTACTGTTAGTTAGGTTTGGCTATCCGGATTATCAAAGATAATCATAAATAATGCTTTAAATTAATATAGACCTCCGGGCACCACCCTTTAATTAAAAGGGAATGATAGCCAATTAATTAATTCAGTCTCATAAAATACACTAAACTATCAATTTGGAACTTAGATTAATAATTAAATCAATAACTCCATCCATCTATCCATCTTCTTGATGGAGTCCGGTGTCCCCCAAGCCAACCAGGCTCGATAGGACTCCTTCTTCAGCTTGACGGCATCCCTTACTTCCGAGGTCCAGCACTGGGTTCAGGGATTGCCGCCACGACAGGCACCGGCGACCATGTGGCCACAGCTCCGAGCGGCCGCGTGGACAATAGAGTTGGAGAACATGGTCCACTCAATGTCTCCAAGGTGGGAGTTGAAGATCTCTGTGACCAGAGACTCTGCCAAACGTTCCCAGCAGACCCTCACAGTACGTTTGGGTCTGCCAAGTCTGTCCAACTTCCTCCCCCGCCATTGGATCCAACTCACCATCAGGTGGTAATCAGTTGACAGTTACGCCCCTCTCTTCACCCGAGTGTCCAAGACATACGGCCGGAAGTCAGATGAAACAACCACAAAGTCGATCATCGACCTCCGACCTAGGGTGTCCTGGTGCCACGTGCACTGATGGACAACATGGTGTTCGTTATGGACAAACTGTGACTAGCACAGAAGTCCAATAACAGAACACCACTCGGGTTCAGGTCGGGGGGGCCGTTCCTCCCCATCACACCCCTCCAGGTGTCACTCTCGCTGTCCACATGAGCGTTGAAGTTCCCCAGTAGAACAACGGAGTCTCCGGTCGGCGCAGAGAAATGACCCTCTTGTTCACTGGGGTGAACTCCAACACATGGGCTGAGCTGGGGGGCTATGAGCAAGCCCACACCAGCCCTCCACCTCTCACTCCAGAGTAGTAGAGAGTCCAGCCTCTCTCAAGGAGTTGGGTTCCAGAGCCCAAGCTGTGCGTGGAGGCGAGCCTGACTATTGGTATCTCTCAACCCGCACCAGCTCAGGCTCCTTCACCCCCAGCGAGGTGACATTCCATGTCCCTAGAGCCAGATTCCGTGTCCGGGGATCAGGTCGCCGAGGCCCCCACCTTCAACTGCCACCCAATCCACAATGCCCTTACAGTTCCTCCTGCAGGTGGTGGGCCCACGGGAGATCAGCCCCACGTCGCTTGTTCGGGCTGAGCCCAGCCGGCCCTGTGGGGCAAGACCCGGCCACCAGGCGCTCACATACGAGCCCCAACCCTGGGCCTGGCTCCAGGGTAGGGCCCCTGTTGCGCCATATCGGGTGACGTCAAGGACCTGGATTTTAAATTCCTCATAAGGGGGATTTGAACCGCTCTTTGTATGGGTTGTTACCCAGGACCTGTTTGCCTTGGGAGATCCTACCAGGGGCAATAGCCCCAGACAACATAGCTCCTACGATCATTCAGGCACGCAAACCCCTCCACCACAATAAGGTGGCAGTTCAAGGAGGGGTAAATCAATAATTATAACCCAAAATTACCATTAATAGCTAGTAGGTGAAGGATTCGAAATTCAAACATAGAAGAGGTTGGCAAATTATTCACTCTTGTGAGACATTAAAGAGACCAGCATAATTAAACACAATCATTTATTTACGAAGGTAAACAAGTAAAAACACACTGTGAGGACTAACTAAATACACTAAACTACAGACAAAAGATGTGTGTGGATGCGTGTGTGTGTGCGTGTGTAAAACGTGGGCCACTAGCTAAATACCTTGCGTTGTGGAGCTACAAGCTAGACAAAAGGACATTTAAAGATGGTGGTAAACCACCTAGGAGGGTTGGCTCGCTAGTTTCTTTGCGGGTTTCTGTGCTAGCGGATGACTGTGCTCTGTAAGCTCATTAGCTTACCACATTAAAAAGGTTAGTAGCATGCAAAATACCCTGCATATAGCATCATTCTAACATCAATTTACCTACCAGATTAACGAACAGACTGAAAAGAGTCACAATGATAAATCTTAAAGGAATCGCATCAGTAAGGTCACATATGCAGACATACTAAGCAAAACATGCTATGCCCAGTGGATGTTACTAATTCATTTTGGTGTTGCTTTGCCCCGCGGCCGGCATTTGTCCGATGGCAAAGAGGGAAGAATTCGTTGAGGTGCAGGTCAAAGTTTAGGTGTCTCTGCTCCTGTGGCCGAGATTGAGCTTCTGCGCCGGTCGCCCGGTGTGGTTAGCTTAGGCTAACAGCTCGGTTTCTTCTTAAAGTTAGCCGGCTGGCTTGCCGCTAGCTTGTTGAGGCGATGATCTTACACAGGGCGTTGCATAGCTACTGTAAGAGATCAGAGAGTGTAGTTCTGCAGGTAGGAAGGCTCCTTCGCTGTGGCCTTCTGCTAGCTGGCTCGAGGCCAGCAGGAGAAAACGGTGCTTCTGCTCAGCTGGCGCTGAGAGGCCGACAGGAGCTGCTGCAGGTCCCCGTGGGCAGAGAGATGAGAGAGTTTTGCTGCGTGCCCCTCCGCATGCTGAGAGAGAAGAGGGTAAGAGCAAGTTCTGTCCAACTCCTCAGTCCCAGACCATTGGGCTTAAGTCACATAAATAATCATCTCTGTTGTGCATTAATTTGTATACACATACTGTATGCTGTTTTCTTTGCACACATACCAACAAGTTGGCCCACCATTTCCAGCAGGTGAGCCACTTGCAGGGCTCTGGTATTGTACATGCTGTATAAGAATAAATAAATAAATATTTGTCTTTATACATCTTTACATGTTTTTAAGGAAATATAAATAACCAGAATATAATTAATGGAATACAAATGGAACTGGGGTGCACGGTGGCAGAGCGGTTAGCGCCCCTGCCTCCCAATAAGGAGATCGTGGGTTCGAATCCCGGACCAGACCACGACCTCCCTGGGTGGAGTCTGCATGTCCTCCCCGTGTTACCGTGGGTTTTCTCCGGGTTCTCCGGTTTCCTCCCACCGTCCAAAGACATGCATTAGGTTAATTGGTGACTCTAAAATTGTCCCTAGTGGATGAATGTGTGCGTGAATGGTTGTCTGTCTAAGTGTCAGCCCTGCGATGAGTTGGCCACTGTCCAGGGTGTACCCCGCCTAAGGCCCGAAGCCACTGGGATAGGCTCCAGTCACCCGCGACCCCGAACGGGAACAAGCGGTAGAAAATGACTGACTGACTGACTGACAAATGGAACTGACATTTTCATAATAGAGGCAATACAAAGAATAATAGAATAGAATAAATTATAAATAATGTGCAATGAGAGCCTGAGAATAGAACAAATATGAATACATTTTACATTACATGATATTTAATATATCTAGGTAAAATATTCATGAACAAAGAGTAAACAGCTAATAACTAATAATAAATAAATATATACTATGAGAATGATAGTTAATAATGATAAGTTTTAAATATATATATATAATTCTTTTTTAAACACAGGTTTAAACTCCTTCTCAGAGGTATGCACAAATAAATATCTATGTGCCTATCCTCTGCATGTTCCTCTGTAGCTGACCTGAAACCAGTCTTTAGATTCTTATGGACACCATCAATGTGCAGGTCCAGATGTTGCCTCAGCAAAAGCCACATGGATGGAGCCATGAAAGTGAGGTGTCTGTCTGTCTCTACTGGCCTCATACAGATGACAGCAGACATCTTCGCCATTCCGAGAGCCACTGTTGATTGATGATGATTCAATACAATTTAATTCAATTTTATTTATGTAGACCAATATCACAAATCACAATTTGGCTTAAAGGGCTTTACAGTCTGTACAACATACGACACCCTCTGTCCTCAGACCCTCCATTCGAATAAGGAAAAGCTACCCCCCAAAAAAAACCTTTAACAGCGGAAAAAAAGAGATAAACCTCAGGAAGAGCAACAGAGGAGGGATCCCTGTCCCAGGACGGACAGACATGCAATAGATGTTGTGTGTACAAAATAGATTCACAACAGAAGATCATAATATCTACAATTGAGATGACAAAAGGTTGCAAAAAAGTGTAGAGGATGGATCCAGAAATCATAGTACATACAAATATGATGAAAATGATCAAATTGTAGTCTACATAATTATGATGAAAAGTGTAGAATGTGAAATATAAGGGAAGAGGATGGATCCACCAAGCAAGACCCGAGTGACCCCCCCCCACCTCCAGCATTTCCGGAGGCAGAAATACCTGCTGAAAGTGACAGTAAGAGACAAGAATGCACAGGAAGATGGTCATCCTTCACAAGATTAGTCATTTCCCCAAGCCAGAAGAGATGGAGGAGGTGGGGGCAGGCTTTGCTCGCCTGGCTGGCCATGAGGCATTCCGCTGTGCAGCTGGTGCAATAGATGAGTGCCACATCAGAATACTCACACCTGCTGAACTACAAAAGAAGAGCTACATTAACCACCAGCTCTTCCCCTCAGTGGTACTCCAGGGTGTGTGTGACAGTAAAGGGAAATTTCTGGATACTTACATTAGTAACACAGAGTCAGTCCATGCCCTCGTCCTCCAGAGATATCCAATGTACAAGGACTCCCTCTATCCACCAACTGGCTTCTTTCTTCTTGGAGACAGGGGATACCCATGCCTGCTACATCTTTTCACTCTCATGACATCATACCTCCAGCCTGTTGCAGGTAAGAATACACAGAGTTAATTTTTATTAGTTACTTGCATTTAAAAAACTACCTATATTTTGCCCCAAGGGTGGGAAAAATGCACCGTCACCATGCTAAAAACCGGCTGGTGAGCAATCTTTGGAGGGCTTTGGAGATTCGGCCTCTATTTTCCCCAAAACTGATAGCACCATGCTGCATCCTCCACAAACTGTCTGTCAGACGATATCCTAGAGAAGGAGGAAGAGGAGGCATGTGTCGAGGAGGATGAAGAAAATCGGGGGAATGTTCCTGATGAGGAGCACTCAGGAAATAATCTCTGTGCCAGACTTACTGCACAGGTGTCTGCTCCTGGAGAGCTGCCTGCATGTATGAGGGAACATGATTATGTAAGTATATTAAGTAAGGGGCTAAACCCCAAGGTTAAATGTCCTGTGAATGCTGTGAACTGAAAATGTTATTATTACAGTCGTCTGATGACGTGCTGACGCAAGCGTTTTGTCTGCTTTCCGGTTACAGGTGTTTGTTTGTTACCAGTAGCGTGTAGTTTGCTGCTCTAGATCAACACAGCTAATTTGTGCGACTCTTCATTACATTGACTAACTATCTGCTATAACATTACATTTGAACGTTTATTAGTTTTGCCTAAGCACTTACGGCGCTTCAGTGTTACTAGCTACCAGTCTCTACCTTAGCAGCTAGCAATGGCTTCTCTCCCTCTCGCTCCTTCTTCCTCTCCCGCTCTCTCTTGCTCGGTGTGTCAAATGTTTAGCTATTCCTCTGCCTCCTTTACTGATAATGGTACATGTAATAAATGTTGTTTATTTGTAGCGTTAGAGGCGAGGCTTAGTGATTTGGAAACGCGGTTCCGCACCATGGGAGCTCAGTCGGTAGTTGCTAGCCAAGCCCCAGTAGCCGGTGCGGACCGACTAGAGCTAGCTACTGTTAGCCGTTCCCAACAGCTCCCGAGCAGCCGGGAATCCAGGGCGGCTGGGTGACCGTCCGAAGGAAGCATAGCCCTAGGCCGAGGCCCACGGTTCACAACCAACCCGTTCCCGTTTCCAACAGGTTCTCCCCACTCAGTGACGCACCCGCTGAGAAACCAACTCTGATTATTGGCAGCTCCATTTTGAGAAACGTGAAGTTAGCGACACCAGCGACCATAGTTAAATGTGTTCCTGGGGCCAGAGCGGGCGACATTGAATCATATTTGAAACTGCTGGCTAAAGATAAACGTAAATATAGTAAGATTGTTATTCACATCGGCGGTAATGACACCCGATTACGCCAATCGGAGGTCACTAAAATTAATGTTGAGTCGGTGTGTACATATGCAAAGACGATGTCGGACTCCGTAGTTTTCTCTGGGCCCCTGCCAAATCTGACCAGTGATGACATGTTTAGCCGCATGTCTTCATTCCGTCGCTGGCTGTCGAGGTGGTGTCCAGCAAACGACTTTCTGGGGAAGACCTGGTCTGATTAGGAGAGACGGCATTCATCCAACTTTGGATGGTGCAGCTCTCATATCTAGAAATCTGGCCGAGTTTATTAATGGATCTAAACCATGACGACGCAGAGTTGAGACCAGGAGGCAGAGTTGCAGTCCTACATGCTTCTCTGCGCTTCCAGAGCAGTTACCCACCCATAATCCCATAATGACGGTGTCTGCCCCCCTGCACTGAAATTTATAAAATCAAAAGCTAACAGAAAAAGTGTTATACATAATAATTTTTAAAAAATTATCACAACAGAAATAGCACCTCAAAATAAGAGAATTAAATGTGGACTCCTAAACATCAGATCTCTGTCATCTAAAGCTGTACTAGTAAATGATCTGATATCAGATTATCACATTGATTTATTTTGTCTCACTGAAACCTGGCTGGGTCATGAAGAATATGTTAGCCTAAATGAATCCACTCCGCCCAGTCATATTAATACTCACATTCCTCGAGGCACCGGCCGAGGAGGTGGAGTTGCAGCCATCTTCGACTCAAGCCTATTAATCAACACTAAACCTAAACTAAATTCCATTCGAAAGCCTTGTTCTAAGTCTTTCACATCCAACCTGGAAAACACGACAGCCAATCCTATTTGTTATAGTGTACCGCGCTCCTGGTCCTTATTCAGAGTTTTTATCTGAATTCTCAGAATTTCTATCATTATTAGACTCGATTGGCTTCTTTCAGTGTGTACATAAACCCACTTACTGTTTTGGCCACACCCTCGACCTTGTTCTGGTATACGGCATTGACATTGAACATCTAACAGTCTTTCCACAGAATCCTTCACTATCAGACCATTATTTAATAACTTTTGAACTCCTATTACTGGAGTACACACCAGTAGTCTATCTGATAGTGCTGTAGCTAAATTTAAGGAAGAAATTCCATCTGAATTTAACTCAATGCTATGTCTTAACATAACAGAGGACTTTTATGCAAATTTCAGTCTGTCCCAAATTGATCATCTTGTTGATAGTGCTGCAGGTTCACTGCGAACGACACTTGATTCTGTTGCTCCTCTTAAAAAGAAGATAATAAAACAAAAAAGGGTAGCTCCATGGTATAATGCTGAAACCCGCAAATTAAAGCAAACATCACGAAAACTTGAAACAAAATGGCGTTCCAACTATCTAGGAGAATCTTGTTTAGCCTGGCAAGATAGTCTTAAAATATATAAGAAGGCCCTCCGTAATGCCAGAGCAGCCTACTACTCATCACTAATAGAGGAAAATAAGAACAACCCTTCTTTTCAGCACTGTAGCCAGGCTGACAGAGAGCCACAGCTCCATTGAGCCATATATTCCTGTAGCCCTCAGCAGTAACGACTTCATGAGCTTCTTTAATGATAAAATTTTGACTATTAGAGAGAAAATTAATCACGTCCTGCCCTCAGCTGGTGCCAACCGATTTTCAAGCATAGAGGCGTTGGAGGGAGCTGTCAAACCTGATGTGTACTTGGACTGCTTCTCCCCTGTCGACCTTATTCAACTAACGTCGACAATTTCTTCATCTAAGCCTTCGACCTGTCTCTTAGACCCAATTCCAACTAGGCTGCTTAAAAGTGTTCTACCATTAGTTAGTACTTCTTTTGTAGATATGATCAATCTGTCTTTACTGACAGGTTATGTACCACAGTCTTTTAAAGTAGCTGTTATTAAACCTCTCCTTAAAAAGCCCACACTCGATCCAGGGGTTTTAGCCAACTATAGACCTATATCTAACCTTCCCTTTATCTCTAAGATCCTTGAAAAAACTGTTGCTAATCAGTTATGTGACTTTCTAAACAACAAAAGTATATTTGAGGATTTCCAGTCAGGTTTTAGAGTGCATCATAGCACAGAAACAGCACTGGTGAAAATTACAAATGACCTTTTAATTGCATCAGACAATGGACTTGTCTTTGTACTTGTCTTGCTAGATCTTAGTGCTGCATTCGATACCATTGACCATCAAATTCTATTACAGAGATTGGAACATTTAATTGGAATTAAAGCAACCGCGAAAAGCTGGTTTAAATCCTATCTATCAGACCGATCTCAGTTTGTTTATGTTAACGATGAATCATCTGAGCACACCAAAGTTAGTCACGGAGTTCCGCAAGGTTCTGTGCTTGGACCACTTCTATTTACTTTATATATGCTTCCTTTGGGCAATATTATTAGAAAGCACTCCATAAAGTTTCATTGTTACGCAGATGATACCCAGTTATATTTATCGATTAAACCGGATGAAACTGATCAGTTGGTTAAACTTCAATCATGCCTTAAGGACATAAAAACCTGGATGACCAGAAATTTTCTGATGTTAAACTCGGACAAAACTGAAGTTATTGTACTTAGCCCCAAACGCCTCCGAGACTCACTGTCGGCGGAAATAATTGCTCTAGAGGGCACTGCCCTGGCCTCCAGCACCTGTGAGGAACCTAGGAGTTATCTTTGATCAGGATCTATCCTTCAACTCCCACATGAAGCAAACCTCACGGACTGCCTTTTTTCACCTACACAACATTGCAAAAATCAGGCACTTCCTGTCTCGAAATGATGCAGAAAAATTAATCCATGCATTTGTTACTTCAAGGCTGGATTACTGCAATTCCATATTATCAGGCAGCCCGAAAAAGTCCCTTAAGATTCTCCAGTTGATTCAGAACGCTGCAGCACGTGTACTGACAGGAACTAGGAAAAGAGATCATATTTCTCCAATATTATCTTCTCTGCACTGGCTCCCTGTGAAATCCAGAATAGAATTTAAAATCCTTCTCCTCACCTACAAATCTCTTAATGGTCAGGCACCGTCGTATCTTACAGAGCTCATAGTACCTTATTACCCCACTAGAACACTGCGCTCTCAGAATGCAGGGTTACTTGTGGTTCCTAGAGTCTCCAAAAGTAGAATGGGAGCCTGAGCCTTTAGCTATCAAGCTCCTCTCCTGTGGAATCAGATCCCAGTTCAGGTTCGGGAGGCAGACACCATCTCCACATTTAAGAATAGGCTAAAGACTTTTCTCTTTGATAAAGCTTATAGTTAGGGCTGGCTCAGGAGAGACCTGAACCATCCCTTAGTTATGCTGCTATAGGCCTAGACTGTCGGGGGACTTCCCATGATGCACCTCTCTCTCTTCACCTCTGTCCTCCTCTCCATCCGTATGCATTCTCATCCCACAAATGCATGTCACTAACTTGACTTCTTCCCTCTCCCGGAGTTTTGTGCTTTGTCGTCCGTCTCTTCTTTCTTACTGTCACTTTCAGCAGGTATTTCAGTGTCCGGAGATGTATCTGGATCGGTGACTATGGCGACCTGCTGGGGCAGTGCTGCTGTGTCTATGGTGCAGGGGACGAGTGGCTCGGGTCCTGCTCGGTGGGCTCCACCTGGAGCTGCTCGGTTGTCCGTCTGGACCCATCATCTTCCCTTATGTTTTACCACCTAAACATTTCTCACATAATAATATATATATATATATACAACAATTTTGCCATCATGGCTGTATATGTTATACTTTTGATGCTATAAATCTATTCTGTACTTACGACATCTATTGCATGTCTGTCCGTCCTGGGAGAGGGATCCCTCCTCTGTTGCTCTTCCTGAGGTTTCTATCATTTTTTCCCCTGTTAAAAGGGTTTTTTTGGGTAGTTTTTCCTTAATCGAATCGAGGGTCTAAGGACAGAGGGTGTCGTATGTTACAGATTG
This sequence comes from Coreoperca whiteheadi, assembly GCA_011952105.1. Lineage (NCBI taxonomy): Eukaryota > Metazoa > Chordata > Actinopteri > Centrarchiformes > Sinipercidae > Coreoperca > Coreoperca whiteheadi. The sequence goes on from CM022481.1 coordinate 5,411,801, forward strand.
TGAAGCCCTTTGAGGCAAATGTGATTTGTGATACTGGGCTATATAAATAAAATTGAATTGAATTGAATTGAATTGAATAGTATTTTAATCATTATAGTAGTCACATTCTGTGATGTAAAATTGTTATCAATATTGTTTTGTTGATGAAAAAAAATAAATGATAGTGTATATATTTTGTTTTTTGTTTTTTGAACACACCTCGTAGAATTGTAATGACAATGGAAAAAACGGTTCCATTAATCACCAACTAGATAGAAACAAGCATGCCAAATTTGATTTCAGGCCACAAGTAAAGTAATAAAAGTGTTCCAACTATGTAGCAGATGTCATATTGAGAAGAAGGCATTGTTATGACCGCCATTATAAGCTTTGGTGTTTCACCTTAAGTCTAAATAACATGCCTTACCTGAATGTTACCACTTTATGTACAACTGACATTCATCTACCAAAAAAACTGAAAATCAAGTTTAACAAGTTCAGCAAATACAACAAACAATAATCATCAACAAAAATCTTTTATCTAATTATATATACATGTTACAAGTTCTTTACAAGTCTCTCAAAGAGAGACAAGTATCTCTCTGCCATGTCAACCAGCAGAGGCGGACTTGCCCCTAGAACGCAGCATCCACCAGACTGTACCACTTCCAGGTGGTAGCAGTTACCCCACCTGCCTCTACCCCTTTCCCTGTCGGAGGATTCCTATGTTCCTAAAAAATAACATATTAATGAATGAACCCTGTGAAATCACTGGTTCTGTACCATCATATCTTCCCTCACTGATACAGACCTATGTTCCTGCCAGAACCCTGCTCTCTCCAAATGAACAACGTTTGGTGGTACCATGCCAAAAAGGAAAAAAATCACTCTCGCGCACCTTCTCTGGATCCGTTCCACATTGGTGGAATGATCTGCCTGCTCCTACAAGATCAGCAGATTCTGTAGCCGCCTTTAAAAAACACCTGAAAATGCATCTCTTCCGTCAACACCTAACTAACAATCACTAACTTCTAAAAAAAATAAAAACTTCCTAAATTTATATTCACCCCTGAGCAGGACAGGGAGCCAGTGAAGACATTTCAGGATGGGGGTGATCTGTTCATACTTGCCCACCCTCATCAGGATCCTGGAAGCGCTATTTTGGATGTAACTGTCACCTGTACTATTTATTTTGCCTGTCACTAGACCTTTGCCTTGTTTTATACAGCACTACAGCCCACTTTGAGTCATATCTATTCAACAGATTACAGTTTGCATAACTTATATTCACCAGATTACAGTTTGCATAACTTCTTTGATTCTTAGTTTTATAATATGTTCTTTGGCTTTCTACTATCTATTTGTTTTCATTTTTGGTGCATCAAACTCTTCTAAGAGGCTGGCAAGTTGGACACAACCAAACACCAATCGACAACCACCCCTGACATACAAACACACAAAAGCATACTCACTCTCATTCATTTTTGAGGAATTCCTCTGACAAGTGGAGGGTCTCATTGGCGGCTTGCCATTCAATAAGGTCCCCAGTTTCCTCAGCATACGAAAATTATAAAAAAACAAAAAAAAACAAAAAAAACAATGCACCATTGTTGGCCTCTTTCTCTGCTCCTTTCTGTTCCTTGCTTCAATGCTATAATGAATGCTGGGATATTTATGCTGTCACGTTCATACAAGTTACCAACCAATGCATTCTCGGTAAAATGGGCGTCTCAAACACTTCTGGGAATTTTATATCGTTCTTGGTGAAATGCGAAAGATGACGTTTCACAAGGATACAAGTACACAAGTATAGACAAGAATGCATATTGAGAAAGTCCCTCACTGTCATGGTTTAATGGGACACTTAATGGAATGGAGCCATCTCTAATTTATTACCTAGACCTGTGCTTTTCCTGCTTTGACAAACCAGAATGTCTGTGAAAATGGTCTATAATAGTGTTTCCCATGGGATTAATGTATCAGGTTGCCAGAATATATATGTACAGTGTTGAATTGGGGTGATCTACTATTACCAACCATATACATAGAAGTTAGATTTAGGGAAGGGTCATTAAAGATGTTGTCATGAGATTTTCTCTTCCTCACGCCTGCATTCTTTATTCTGCCACATCTATCTGAGCCTGTGATGTTCCTGTCAGTGTTGCTGCATGATTTACAAGGTTTATAGAGTGTTCTCTTTCTGGACCTCAATTTTTTTACGGACTGATGATTTTTTTAACCAGTGGGGGCAAGATAAACAGTGACACTCAAAATTTAAAGCTAGTCATGCGCAGTGGCCATCTCTGTGGATGGTGAAAAACCTCCTGGGGATTCCTGCCTGTTTCTATAAGTGGGTCTGGATGACTAATGATCGATTTATGGATCTTATTGCCGTGAGTGGATCTGGGACGATGGTGGTATGACAGCTTCAGGGTCGTTATTAAGGAATGCATGGCGGAATCATAAACTAGGTCTATAAATCAATTAGCATAGCTCTATGATGATACCGTCACAGATGGAAAAATACACTATTTCTGGAAGAGCAAGCCATTTGGAGTCTATACAATATACTCCTCTCATTGTTTCAACAGGAAAAATGTTTTTTATACTGAGAACTAGATTTATTCCTGGTTCCGAGCCCGGTATCATGTTCTCATACTGATTTTATTTAGCTTTTCCACTAATTTCTTCCCTTCTCAGTTCACAGTTATAAAATCAGTGTTTAGTATTCAGTAGCATGTCTCACAGCATATTTAATTGAATTTGAATTTAATTGACTGTGACATTTGCACTTTGCTGTATTTATAGAACTGTATAAGGAGCCTCCGTGTATCTTGCAGTGGCAGTAAGGAAAAGTCAGTTTAATCAAAGCAGATGAAAAGAATAACACAGTTTGTGACTGCACCATGTTCCCATGGTGATCTGGCCCATAGGTAAATCCAGGAGGTCACTTTATGTTTCCTGGAAAGGATTTTGTTTACGTCCAAATTCTCTAATGTCCTGTAACACCACTGTATGTACAGGTGCATCTTAATAAATTAGTAAGTCATGGAAAGGTTCATTTATTTCAGTAGTTCAACTCAAATTGTGAAACTCGTGTAGTAAATCAATTCAATGCACACAGACTGAAATAGTTTAAGTCTTTGGTTCAGTTTGGCTTACTAGGCTACACAATCATGAAGAAGATTGCTGATCTGACAGTTGTCAAGAAGACAATCATTGACACCCTTCACAAGGAGGGTAAACCACAAACATTCATTGATAAGGAAGCTGGCTGTTCACAGAGTGCTGTATCCAAGTATGCAAACAGAAATTTGAGTGGAAGGAAAAAGTGTGGAAAAAAAAGATGCACAACCAACCGAGAGAACCGCAGCCTTATGAGGATTGCCAAGCAAAATCGATTCAAGAATTTGAGTGAACTTTACAAGAAATGGCCTGAGGCTGGGGTCAAGGCATCAAGATCCACCAAACACAGACGTGTCAAGGAATTTGGCTACAGTCATATATGTCATATTACTCTTGTTAAGCCACTCCTGAACCACAGACAGTGTCAGAGGCGTTATGTTTACCTGGGCTAAGGAGAAGAAGAACTGGACTTTTGCCCAGTGGTCCAAAGTCTCCTCTTTTCAGATGAGACCATGTTTTGTATTTCATTTGGAAACCAAGGTCCTAGAGTCTGGAGGAAGGGTGGAGAAGCTAATAGCTCAAGTTGAACTTAAAGCCCAGGGTTAAGTTTCCACAGTTTGTGATGATTTGGGGTGCAATATAATCTGCTGGTGTTGGTCCATTGTGTTTTTTGAAAACCAAAGTCACTGCACCTATTTACCAAGAAATCTTGGAGCACTTCGTGCTTCTGTCTGCTGACCAGCTTTTTGAAGATGCTGATTTCATTTTTTTCAGCAGGCACCTGTCTACACTGCCAAAAGCACCAACAGCTGGTTAAATGACCATGGTGTTGGAGTGCTTGACTGGCCAGCAAACTCACCAGACCTTTGTCAAGATGAAAAAGTGAAACAAGAGACCAAAAAATGCAGATGAGCTGAAGGCCACTGTCAAAGAACCCTGGTTCCATACCACCTTTTTGTTAAAGCATTATTGATAATTATCTTTGCCCCTTCAATCATGGTAAACCCCAATAAATATTGCTGCCATGTGAGCCATATTATTGTTCACAACAATTCTGTGAAGCTAACAGTTGCTCAAGCAGCTACAGTGCAGATCTGTCATTAAGGGTCTTCAGTGAGATATCAAAAGTTGCTACAGTCGCCTACATTCTCAGACAAGACTTAACAGCAGTTAACTGCTATGGGGGCAGCAGTCTAAGGAGAGACGCCCAGACTTCCCCCTCCCCAGACACTTCCTCCAGCTCTTCCAGGGGAATAACGAGGCATTCCCAGGCCAGCCGACAGACATAGTCCCTCCCTCCGTATCCTAGGTCTTCCCCGGGGCCTCCTCCCAGGTGGACATGCCCAGAACACCGCCCCAGGGTAGCGTCCAGGAGGCATCTGGCACAGATGCCCGAGCCACCTCAGCTGGATCCTCTCGATGTGGAGGAGCAGCGGCTCTACTCTGAGCGCCTCTCAAGTGACTGAGCTCCTCAACCTATCTCTAAGGAAGCGCCCAGCCACCCTACGGAGGAAACTCATTTCGGCCGCCTGTATCCAGGATCTTGTCCTTTTGGTCATGACCCAAAGCTTATGACCATAGGTGAGAGTAGGAATGTAGATCGACCAGTAAATTGAGAGCTTCGCTTTGCAGCTTAGCTCTGTCTTTACCACAACAGACCGGTATATCGACCGCATCACTGCAGAAAATACAGCGATCCGCTTGTCTATCTCCTGTTCCATCCTTCTCTCACAACAATACCCAAAGATACTTAAACTCCTCCACTTGAGGCATGAGCTCTCCACCAACCTGAAGGGGACAAGGCACCTTTTTCCGGCTGAGAACCATGACCTCGGACTTGGAGGTGCTGATTCTCATCCCCGCCGCTTCACACTTGGCTGCAAACCGTCCCAGTGCACACTGAAGGTCCTAACTTGATGAAGCCAACAGGACAACATCATCTGCAAAAAGCAGAGACAAGATCCTGTGGTCCCTAAACTGGACTCCCTCCAGCCTCCGACTGGCCAATAAATTCTGTCCATATAAATAGGGGCGGCTGTGGCTTGGTGGCAGAGCTGTCGTCCACCAAACGGAAGGTTGGCAGTTCGATCCTGGCTTCCCCCGGGGTATCGAAGTATCCTTGAGCAAGATACTGAACCCTGAACTGCTCCCGAAGCTGCGCCTTCGGTGTGTGAGTGAGTGTGACTGGTTAGTTTAATTTGTACTGATGGGCAGTTAGCTCCTGCCATCAGTGTATGAATGGGGTGAATGTGATGTAGTGTAAAAGCACTTTGAGTAGTCAGAAAGACTAGAAAGGTACAGTCCATTTACCATTTACCAAATAATGAACCGGTCCGGTCCTGCCGGAGTCCAACATGCACCGGGAACAAGTTTGACTTACTGCTGGCAATGCAAACCAAACTCCTTCTCCGGTCGTATAGGGACTGGACAGCCCTTAGCAGAGGGCCCCGGACCCCATACTGCCAGAGCACCCCCCCACAGGTCGCTGCAAGGAACACAGTCGAATGCCTTCTCCAGATCCACAAAGCATATGTGGACTGGTTGGGGAAACTCCCGTGAACCCTCCAGCAACCTGGAGAGGGTATAGAGATGATCCAGTGTTCCACGACCGGGATGAAAAGCGCATTGTTCCTCCTTCTGAGGTTAGACTATTGGCCGAATTCTCCCCTCCAGTACCCTGGCATAGAATTTTCCGGGGAGGCTGAGGAGTGTGATCCCCCTGTAGTTGGAACACACCCTCCGGTCCCCCTTCTTAAACAGAGGGACCACCACCCGAGTCTGCCCTTCCAGAGGCACTGTCCCCAGCTACCACGCGATGTGGCTGTCAGCCAAGACAGCCCCACAACATCCAGAGACTTGTACTCAGGGAGGATCTCATCCACCTCTTGTGCCTTGCCACTGAGGAGTTTCTCAACTACCTCGTTGACCTCAGCTTGGGGGATCGACGAGTCCAAAACTAAGCCCTCGGCCTCTGCTTCCTCAGTGGAAGGCGTGTTGATGGGGTTGAGGAGATCTTCAAAGTACTCCGAGGATGTCCCCAGTCGGGAGTGGCCACATAGACAATAGAGGTGGAGAACATGGTCCACTCGGACTCAATCTCTCCAGCTTCCCTCGGGATCTGGTTAAAGCTCTGCCGGAGGTGGGAGTTGAAGATTTCTCTGACTGGAGACTGCCAAACGTTTCCAGCAGACCCTCACAGTATGTTTGGGTCTGCCAAGTCTCTCCAACTTTCTCCATCAGGTGGTGATCAGTTGACAGTTCCACCCCTCTCTTCACCCGAGTGTCCAAGACATTTGGCCAGAGGTCAGATCAAACAACCACAAAGTTGATCATCCACCTCCGGCCTAGGGTGTCATGTCACCACATGCACTGATGGGCACCCTTATGCTTGAACATGGTGTTCGTTATGGACAAACTGTGACTAGCACAGAAGTCCAATAATAGAACACCACTCGGGTTCAGGTGGGGGGGCTGTTCCACCCAATCACGCCTCTCCAGGTGTCACTGTCGCTACCCACATAAGCGTTGAACTCCCCCAGTAGAATGAGTCCCCGGTCGGAGCACTTTCCAGCACCCCTCCCAGATACGCCAAGAAGATCGGGTACTCTACACTGCCATTTTGACCGTAAGCACAAATAACCTATACCGATACCCGACCCGAAGGCACAGGGAAACGACCCTCTTGTTCACTGAGCTGGGGGGCTATGAGCAAGCCCACACCAGCCCACCGCCTCTCACCGCGGGCAACTCCAGAGTAGTAGAGAGTCCAGCCTCTCTGAAGGAGTTGGGTTCCAGAGCTCAAGCTGTGGGTGGAGGCGAGCCTGATTATCTCTAGTCGGTATCTCTCAACCTCTCGCACCAGCTCAGGCTCCTTCCCCCCCAGGGAGGTGACATTCCATGTCCGGGGATCAGGTCGCCGAGGCCCCCGCCTTCGACTGCCACCCAATCCACAATGCACCGGCCCCTTACGATACCTCCTGCAGGTGATGGGGACACAGTAGATTGGTCCCACATTGTTCCTTCGGGCTGAGCCTGGCCGGGCCCCGTGGGGTAAGACCCGGTCACCAAGCGCTCACATGTGAGCCGTAACTCTGGGCCTTGCTCCAGGGTTTGGCCCCGGTTACGCTGTACTGGGCGCCATCTTGGTCCAAGATCAGAGCAGGTCATCTAACAATCAGAAGGTTTGGCATTTCCCCCAGCCCATGTGTCGATGTGTCGTTGAGCAAGTTACTGAACCCCAAATTGCCCCCATGCCTGTTCCTTCAATGTGAGTGTGTGTGAAAGTTAGATAACTTTGTACTGATAGGCAGTTTTCTCCTGCTGTCAGTGTATTAATATGGGGTGAATGTGATATGTAGTGTGAAAGTGCTTTGAGTACTCAGAAGACTAGAAAGGCGCTATACATTTACAGTCCAATAACCATTTTACATTAAACGTTAAAAGTCTTCACTCATATGAACACGTGTAACAACGTTACAAGGCACTTATCAGAGAACTAACTAAGTTATCAGTCATTGAGTTTGGAGCTTACAAGAGCCCTGTAGCCTAACCTTTAATTTGGGAAAGCAAGCCAAATATTAAAATCATCACAAGCCATCCAAACCATTTTTACCATCCCAATCAAATAAAAGATTGCCCAATTCGGTGGAGCACACCCCAATCTGGCAAACTGACTGGCAGCAATTCACCAAACAACATAATCATAGTTATTTTTATGTAGAAACAAAATGCATTTTTATTATGCTTGGAATAAACCTATCTTTTTTAACACTGTGTAGACCACCAATACAGGCCTGGGATTTCATTTATATAATCAATATTGGTCAGAAAAACTGCAATCAGATATGTATTTCCAAATCAGCCCTATGGAATCATGATTTAAATATACATGCAGCCTAAATTAAAGCCTTGTGGCTCTGTAAAGCAAGAGCATTTTGATTTTTATGTAGGGTTATGAACTTTTTCCATTTCCATGAATGCTTTAATCAATATACTTTAATGGTACACAGTATGAAAAAAACACTACAATAATTAGAGTAAGCCACATTATGCTGCCCCCTGCATTTTACCATCTCATTAGATGTGCCATTTGTGTGAGTGTGTGAATAGTGACCCGGATGAGAGCTACTTTCACTGATGAATCAAAGAGCAGGTGTGTTGGGGACTAATCCATTTTTAATGGAACATTCAGCCGGAAGTGGGGTCTGGAAAGGACTCCTTTTAACAAAGCTAAATATAGCATCAAAGAGTGGTGCGGTCTTGCATTTTTAATGGATCAACAGAAAAAGGGTTTAACTTTTGTTTACTGTGCATCATATTTTCTATAACTTTATATTTTGGTCTGTTGTGATATTTTTGGGTGCTGCATGTCATTAATTGCTTGTGAAGTAATTTCACTTCAAAGATTAAAGAGTGACAGCAATGTTTTTCTCTTATGTTATTTCAGACTCATGATGATAGATGTGGGTTTCACTTGACAGTTATGTGAAATATTAATTACTTGGGAAAAATTTCGAAACATTAAAGGCATTTAATTGGTTGGATGGCTGGGTATAACAATAAGTGCTCCCTGCTCTCTCTGTGTTTTGAAATGTGTTGTCATCTTGAAGTGACACTTACAAAATACAAAAAAGTATGAAATTTAGGCACCCCAAAGCCCTCTTCCTCTACTTATTTAAATTTTTTCAGAATTCAGTCAAAACCCCAAACAGCTAAAGATTAGCATCTCTAGTGATTGATTAGTATCTCTTAGTATCTCATGTAACAGACCTTTCTGCCATGGTCAAGGGGAAACACATGTTGGGACCTCACCACATTAATGAAGAAGAGAGGCCTACATATAAAAAGAAAGCCTGAACAATGAAACAGTACCAATATCCCAATCAGGCCTAGCAATTCTCACCTGAGTGCTAGATTTGGATTTAATCCATATCCTGATTTCCCACTGTACGGGAACCCTACAGGAACTTAGGGAATTCAGTGTACCCCTCTCAACACCAGGTTTACACTGCGATGCAAGTTGCTACAGGAGATGCCCCGCTTCTAATCCAACATTTGTACTTTAACTAGCCTAGCTGGTAGTCCCCAACTTGCTGGACGAGCAACAGACAGTTTGGGGTTCACTGAACACGTTTGGATCCTGAGAAAGATCACTGTGTAACTGGCGATCTCACTTTGCCTGTAGAATGGAGAAATGGATTAACCATTTTCTTCAATAAAGAGAAGGAGAGCTTCTATACCCCACTGTATTTGAATTGAGTGAACTGTTGCTCTTTCCTCCACTGCCATACGAGGACCATCCTGCTGTTAAACTGCCGAAAAAGCGGTACCACGGTCCCATCGTCGTCTGAGCTTGAGGAAACTCAGAATAAACAATTGTTTGTTCTGTAGCCAGAATAAACACTTTTTAATCACTATCTGAGACGATCTCAAGTTAAAGGTTTTTGTCTGGGCAGAGACAGGTTATTATTGTTATAATGTAATGTAAGCTTTATTTTGGGTAAGCTTTACTTTATTGTTGTGAGGTTAACGGACCACCGTGTCCTGTTGTTTGCTGTTTTGAAATACCTCCATCATTGCATTTGCTGCTTGTTTCTGTGTGTTTAACACATTAATGTACAGTTATTGTGTTGTCCCGTGGTGTTGGGCCTTTACTCGTGTTTCTGCCACCGCACGTGATGCCAGTAAACTGCATTTTATCAGTTAAAAGACCAATGCCACGGCTGACAAATATAAGTTTTGTTTGCCGGGTTCCTGAGTGATAAAAGGGACAGTTATTCTGTCTTGCCACAGCGGTTAGGATCTTCATTGCTTTGCTTTTTGTGCCTCTCTCTCTATAACCCACATGTACACACCTACATACCTTACACACTGTCACACACCTAAAATGCACAGATAGCGTGGTAGCAAAACTCAGCTTTACTCCACTCCATCATGTTGTGCCTTGTGAATCAGGCCCCCCATTTCACTGTAAACTTCATTACACTAGCTTGCTGCCTTTATGCTTGCTGTTGCCATTAAATTACATTACACTTTATTTATATAGCCCAATATCACAAATCACAATTTTGCCTCAAAGGGCTTTACAATCTGTATAACACATGACACCCTCTGTCCTCGTTTCGACTAAGGAAAAACTACCAGAAAATTATAGAAACCTCAGGATGAACAACAGAGTAAGGATCCCTCTACCATGACTAAAAGACATGCAATAGATGCCGTGTGTACAGAATAAAAACAATGACAAAATGTAGGTTGTAAAACATAAGTGTAGAGAACAGATCCAGAAATCGTAGTACATACATGATGAAAATGATGAAATCATAGTATATATAATTATGATGAAAAGTGTAGAATGTAAAACATAAGGGAAGAGGATGGATCCAAAAGGAAAACTGAGAAGCTTCAGATGAAGCCCACCGAGCAGGATCCGAGCCACACCACCTCCCCTCCACCATATACACAGCAGCACTGCCCCACCAGGTGGCCCACAATCACAGATACAGATTCCGCATCTCCGGATGCAGAAATGCCTGTTGAAAGTGACAGTAAGAGAGGAGAGAAGAGAGGGACGAGAAAGCACAAAATTACGGGAGAGAGAAGATGTCGAGTTAGTAACATGCATTTATGAGATGAGAATGCATACAGATGGAGAGGGAGTGGAGGTGAGAGGTGAGGAGAGAGGTGCATCTTGGGAAGTCTCCTGGCAGTCTGGGCCTATATCAACAAAACTAAGGGATGGTTAAGGACTCACCTGTGCCAGACCTAATTCTAAGCTTTATCAAAGAGAAAAGTCTTAAGCCTACTCTTAAATGTGGAGATGGGATCTGATTCCACAGAAGATGATCTTGATAGCTGAACACTCTGGATCCCATTATACTTTTGGAGACTCTAGGAACCACAAGTCCAGGACACCGGCAGTGACGTGCCAGCGACTGGAGTGGAGGCCTGGCAGCATAGCAACAAGCAGGGCTGGAGACAAGTGACAGGGGTGCAGCCACTTCCGGAGAGTTAAGGGGGCTGTGGTTTGGGGAGGGGGGGGGCTCCATCACGGAGAGCTCAGCAGTGGATGCTCAGGGGTTAGCTGCAGCAGCCTCTCAAAGAGTTCAGGGGGCTGCTGCAGCTCTTCTGGGTGTGGTTGCTGCAACACAGGGAGTTCAGACCCAACTCGGGCAGGAGTAGGTAGTGGCTGCGGCGGTGGTGGCCCAGCCAGAAAAGGACAAGGCTGCGGCGGCTCAGCTGGAACAGGAGCAGGTTGCTGAGTTTCTCCAGTGCTGGGCGGTGATGAGGCACAGTGTCTGTGGGAGTCTCTCTTTCTTCTGGTGGGCTTGTCAGATTGTGGCTCCAGGTCATGGTCCAGCGGCAGTGGAAGCTGGTTAGCCGACAGGGATGCTGGCTGCTGGTTAGCAGCCCAGCAGGCAAGCTGATGGCTTTGGGGACCTCCCAGGGCCAGGCAGGTACCCTGGTATGGGTGTGGGGCTGAGGTCAACTCAGAACAGGCACGATGGATGTTGATGACTGGAGTGTTGGTTCTTGGCTAATAGGCTGGAGACTGACAGACACCAGAACTGAAGCTGGCAGGTAGGTGGTGGACTGTGTATCTGTCGCTGAGGGCTGAAATCATTCTCTGTATCTGCCCAGACACAAGCCTCTTACTTGGAAATCACAATTGTATGCGTAGGCTTGGATACTGATGAAGCTGGGTCTAAGCTATTGGCGTGTCCAATGGCAGAACTTTTCCTTTAGGGGCAGCAAAGGGAAGCAGCAGTCAATGGTAGGGAGGGAGACGCTCAGCGACGATCTTTGCTCTCTGCGAGGAAAACGGTCAGTCTGTGTCTCTTCCTTCTGCAAGTGCAGGATCGTTATGGGGAATAAACAATCAGGATCCAAAAATATTCAGCAAACACCGAACAGTCTATTGCTCGTCCAGCGAGTTAAGTTAAAATTCACATGGATTTAATTCTTGTGGTAACGGGAGTTACAGTGGAGAAAGACGTAAGGCGCCTCCTTTCGTAAACAGGGTTTACTGTGGAAAGACAATGAGCAGTGAGGGGCACTAGACTATATAGACTTGGTTTCAACAATGCTGTGCACCGAGATTTCATGCGCAGTATTGCGCGTCTCGTCCAATAGGGGTCTGGTGTTTAGATTCAACTGAGATCTCACATCAATATTGTACCTAGGTGTGAATTAATGGCTGTGGGGCTTAGCGCCGTTCCATTGTCTGCTCAAGGCCTTGCCCCTTACAACTAGGCCGCAGTCTTTTATTTCCCCACACGTGGTGAGGCGAGGCCCAACACCATTCAGATGTTTACAATAGAAACATATAGACAAACAACTCAAAAGATAGATTTATGCCTTATTGTTAGTATTTTCAGACAATGTTTTTCACTTTTACATGAGAAAATACATTGGGGATATAGACAAACCAATGACTTTGCCAAACATAATTCTGGTAAACTTCCCCAAATCTAATAAAGAACCAAAAGACAGCAGTTAAGATATAGCAGTTAGTAGCATCCAAGAGTGTTGTTAAACCCTCTCTCACGCAGTAAATCTGTCAATCCTGAAATGGGCTTGTTCTAATGTAACTCCACAAAATAATATAGTTACCTAATAATATGCTAACTCTTTGCTTTAGAAGTAACGCTAACAGCTGACACATCTGACGGAATAGATTCTTGTCTAATCAATACAGCTGTCTACACACGCTGCAAAACAGCTTGCGTTTCACTCGCTCTATACACACATAAACCAAACCTTATTTTGCCCTTGTATTTTGGGTTTTGGAAAGGCAATAAAGACACCTCCCTCAAAACCCTTTGGATACCAAGTATCTCCATTACTAAAGTCTCATGAAGCATATAGACAAATCCCAAACTTGGCCTGCTGTACCTAGTTGACAGCTGTAAAGCTGTGGTTGGACAGTCGCTGTTTCAGGTTTAGGGACTGGTTGGTTGTGTAGCATCTACGTTACAATGATATTTGACTATTTTGTGTCCCCAGAAGGGCAGCATGTAGATAGAGAATAACAGGGGTCCCAGCATTGACCTTTGAGGGATCACACAATAGAGATCTATAGACATCTTCAACCAAAACAAAGGACAAGAAACAATCTAGAGCAACATCACTGATGCCAACATGCCTTTTGATTAAAACAGTATCGTCCACTGTGAAAGGCTGAACTGAGGTCACAAGTAGAATTGAAATTGAATAAACAGGCCTTTATGCAAATTTAGAGAGTTGATGTTAGTTTTTCGTTGCAGAACATAAATGCGCCACAGATGCTGAAGCCCCAACATTTCCAGAAAAAAATACTGAGGACATGACCTCATTGTCCTCAATAGTAGCCACACTCGGAAAACAGCTAAACCAAAGACATTTTGATTGTTTTGCAGGTTGACCTTGTTGGTAACAGACTGTTATTATCTAAACACAATCCCCAATTAGTTCACTCAGCTGTTTACAGATATTGAGCCCCAAGTGCTGAAGGCCTTCACTGCAGCTGCCAGAAAGTGTATTTCACCACCTGCTCTCATATATATATATATATATATATATATGAGGAGAGGAAAAAGTGCTGTGAAAGGAAGCAGACTTGTTCATTTGCTATCTGTGTCTGTGTGTGTGTGGATGTGTGTGTGTGTGTGTGTTTGTTCCAACGTGTGTTTGAGTGGGGGGTCTCTGTATGGGTGAAGATGGCGAGAGCAACAGCAAATGAGTTTGGTCTTCCCTGCAGACTCATAGTCGTGGCTATAAAGTTCTAAAAGGGTAGTCATACTGTGTGTCTGTGTGTGCACTATTGTTTAGGGGACATCACTGTGACTGGTTTAGTTTTATCACTGCAATAATTGGGAATGCAATCTCCCTCTGCTTCTGTTGCTGTGTTACCTCACCCCTGCTCTTCCTTAGTCATCCATTTCTATTTCCAATCAGTAAGAGAGTTCCCAAGTAAAAATGTGTACATTCAGTTTTGCATCTATCAGTATTCAGACATTGAAATAATTGTCAGTTTCCTCCAAAGCTGATTAGCATTGAGCTGCAGTCATCCTGGCAACCATGTGCTCCTCTCCCTCCTGCTTTTTTCCCCCTTTGTTATTGATTAAAGCTCCTGCACCGTCCACACTGACCAGGCTTTTCCCTTAGTTGTCCACTGGATTACTGTTTAAACACCTAGGGTTGCACCAGGTATTCCTCAATCCATTACTGAGTTTGTTAGTCCTTCCATATTTTTTAGTAACTACTAGCTAGCTTACTAACTAGTGATTTACTAAATTACATGAAAGTTCTGTAACACTATCCAGTCAAAGTCATGCTGTAACATAACTTGCAAAATTAACAGTTTTAGATTTGCCATATAGTATAATAAACTTAATGGTTTGCAAATGACATATTTTGATATTTTAATAATACATACATGGAGAAAAATATGTCTTTCAGAGTTACTAAGGAATGCTACACTGTCATTTGGTTTAACGCTAATACTATTTGCAAAACATTGTGTAATTAGAGGTATTTGAGTTATTTTTCTATTTTAAAATCTTCCCACTTTACATCATTAAAAAGCATTTTTAATGTCATCTCAGCTATGTTACCCATATTCCATATTACCTCTATTACTCCACACTCTAAATGCGTACTATATTAGCAAGCTGACATTAGCGCTGTCAATTAAGTTAGCCATGCAACAGTTATACCTAGCAGTTAGTGGGTTTAAATATTTAGTAACAAAATTACTATTTGTGTGGTGCAACCTGTTTGAATTTAGTAATGCCTAAATATCTTATGTTATAACTAAGCTAGGTCTGAACTTAACTGGTGTTGAAGATGGCTTTCAGCAGTTCACCTGGAATTCCCAAACTGCAAGTAAGTTTGTTTCTCTCTGACAATCTTTGTTCACATACAACATAACATTAGCTAACATTAGCATAACGTTAGCTGTTACATGGCTAGCACTAGATCCAGCAGGCTTCTGCCAGAACAGCATAACATCAGTTAAAAGTTAACTTAAATTAGCCCGGTTCAATGTGAGAAAACAATGGCAGAGACAAACAGTTCCCGGTGAACTCATGGAAGCCTTTGCTGTGGGTTTGCGGTGATGCCAGAGCCTTCAGACCAGACGAGAAGACGGCTGGTTAGGAAGAATTACTTTCTGATTTAAATCACATTCTCCTTGTGCCCAACCCTCAGACCCGACCTTGGCCTTCTCAGCCAATCACAAAGCAATAAATGAGCTGCCTTCTGTTTTAACTATACTATTTCCTTTTCTACTGTTCTCTGTCTCACACATTCTGCTCTTACATGCATATATATTCTTCATACATACATAAAATTAGATTGACTGCATGCACATGAGAGCAAATCTATGAATGTGTGAGTGAATATGTGCTGGTGTAAGAATGAAAATAAATTAATGTGAGTGAAAATATAAGTATGTGAAAGGAGAATGTATGTATGTTAGAGGGCCGGAATGTATTATAGCTTGTAAGGCCCCTCATACAACGCTTTCACATTAAACATGAAGAGATGCAGGGTGTTGCCTTGCTGTTCTCGTTGTTCAGCTAAAACATGTTGCCCACTGGAGCGTCTTAGTTTTACAAAAGTGTGAATAAATATCACCCCACTGTGAGCGTGTTTCTGTTTTTAATCTTTGCTTGCACTCTCAGTTCTTTCTCATCCCTTCTAATTGGAATTCTTCTCACTGTTGAGCATGGAGCTTTCAAAAGCAAGGTAGTTTCAAACAGACAAGACAGGTGTGAAATCTCGCAAGTGTTTGTCATTGATAAAATGAGTTTTTCTCTTACTAGAAAGCAGACTTTATCAAACCATTGTACCAACACTGACGTCTCAACTCTTCTGTTGTGATTTAACAATATGCCTCATATGGGAGCACCAGTTGTTGGGATTTACCATGTTTGAAGGGGCACCAACTTTAGGTTGGTGGCTATCAAGATTATCAAAGATAATCATAAATAATGCTTTAACTTAAGACCTCAGGCCACCACCTTTGAATAAAGGAAATGATAGCCAAATAATTGATTGAGTCTCATAAAATACACTTGATTAATAATTAAATTAATAAGTATAACCCAAAATTACCATTAATAGCTAGTAGTTGAAGGATTTGGAAGCTTGGCAAATTATTTACTCTTAAGAGACACTGAAGAGACCAGCATAATTAAACACAAGCATTTATTTACAAAAATAAACAAAGCAAAAACACACAATATGAAGACTAAGTACACTACGGGTGCTTTCACACCTGCCTAATTTAGTTCGGTTGAATCGTACTAGACTTCGTTTGACCCGTTGGTGTGGTTTGTTTGGTCAGGTGTGAAAGCAGCAATCGAACTCGGGTGCGCACCAAAAGCGGACCAAACAAGCGTACCGAGACCTCCTACGCTTTCAAAAAAACTCTAGAGCGGTTCGTTTGTGATGAGAACGCAAACCGATCTTGAACCAACCCAACTGCAAAAATACTGATCATTTTTGGACTAAACCAGCTGCCGTAGTCATATTTTCAGAAGATGAGCATGTCCGAGTTAAGAAGAATTAATGCACGCCTCCACTTGAAGTGACGAGCGATGCGCCCACACTCGGCGTTTGCATCAGAACGTTGTTTTCAAGCTGCATCCGCGCTTCATTATAGAAATGTATTGTCTGCATATTGTGGTGTGTACAACCAATGTAATAGATTATGGCCAGGCACAAAACCAGCCCGCACAGTCGTCGCTCCATAGTTGTGTTGTTGTTTGCTGGCTTTTCCTCTTCTGTTGGAATTTTCCTGCACGTAAATTCTGACCAATCAAAAAGCAGTTTAGAAAATACACCATGGCCAATGAGTGATATGGATGTTGTCATGTGACTGCATTTTAGGTTGTTTCAAGTGGTTCGGACCAAAGCAATAAATATGGTGTGAAAAGAAACGAAAAAAGCAGGAGAATGCTACAATGTTTAATTGTTTGCCCTTGGTTCGGACCAAATGAACTGAACTAGAGGTGTGAAAGCACCCTAAACTACAGAAAAGATGTGTGTGCATGCCCAAGGTGGCGGCGCGGCCATATCAGTTAGCGTGTGGCTCTGCTAAAGTTGCATTAGCACAAGTGTCATGAAGCTAAGCAGTAGCAGCATAGCTAGACAAACAAAAATGTAAAGATGGCTGTAAGGCCATGTGTTTGGGTGCTAGCCTCATAACTAACATCAATTTAGACAGATTGAAGAGCATCACAAGCATAAATCTTAATGAAATCACATCAGTATGGTCAGTCAGTCATTTTCTACCGCTTGTTCCCGTTAGGGGTCGCGGGTGACTGGGGCCTATCCCAGTGATTTCGGGTCTTAGGCGGGGTACACCCTGGACAGTGGCCAACTCGTTGCAGGGCTGACACATAGACAGAGAACCATTCACTCTCACATTCATCCACTAGGGGGAATTTTAGAGTTACCAATTAACCTACACATGCATGTCTTTGGAAGGTGGGAGGAAGCCGGAGAACTCAGAGAAAACCCACGGTAACACGGGGAGAACATGCAGACTCCACCCAGAGAGATCATGGTCTGGTCCGGGATTCGAACCCAAGATCTCCTTATTGGGAGGCAGGAGCGATGACCGCTCTGCACATCAAAAATGAAATGCAGTCCTTAAATTAAAGTTCAGTTAATCACCCACATGAATGAATTTATCTGTTGAGTCCCAACACTTCTTAAAATCAGATATGTTTTAAGAGTCTTCCCAGTGTTTAAATGTTTGAACATATATATTACAAATCATACCATATGCATTTATATGTTGACGATGTTATATCTTACAGATAGCTGTCTCAGATCATTTCTATATACCATGACTTTCCCCGAAACATGAAACTTGCTTGATACAGATAAACCTTGCTGCTAACCATTGTATCTAATTTAATGAGTTACATCATTGTTGTATGGTAGTGGAGTAAAGACGTTCACATCAGTCAGCACTTATAACTGTTATTACCATGCAATAATAACATGACAACTAACAACAGCTACCAACACCTTTTCATTGTTTTTAGTTTTATCATACATTTTAACTTGAATTTGTCTGATCATAACAGCGGTACTTTGTGTGCGTGAGGGAGGATGGGTAGTTACAGAGAAGGTAGGATTTAGGGAGGGAGAACTTTTACAGTTTATCCCTAATTTTTTACTTCGTGTTTGTACTACTACTTTGTAATCTTTTAAATAATTTTTTCTAGGCAAAAATGCCAGACATTCCCTAGTTCCAGCTTCTCACTTGTGAGGATTTACAAACAAAAAACAAAAGGACCATTTGAAGACAAGTACCTTGGGGTTTAGGATGTTGTGTCAGACATTTTGATATTTACATTTTGTTGACCATATTAATATTTTGTCCACAGATGAATTGATAATGAAAATTATTGTTAGTTGCAGTCCTCTTTAACATAACTTTTATATTAACAGATGATAGTCACCGTAATGGATGAAGGGAGCTTCTGCAAGTTCAAATTCATACTGTAATGAAAGAAATTTAAACCAGTGGTTGTCTATAAGGTGGAAAATAAAATTAGAACACACTTCAGAATGCTCTGATTATTGGCAGTAAAGTAAGTATACCTGATTTTAATTTAGAGCTAAACATGCAAAACCACTGGGAAAGTTCTTTAATGTAAAGTTTGGAAACAAGGGAAATATCACAAAAAACCCTAAAACATTTGGTTACAGTTTGAGAGAGTTTAACTCATCTAAGATGTTAAGCATATATTTCATCAGTATATCCTTATCCTAAATATGATATTCAAGCCAAGTGTAACAATTTGGTTTCTAGAATAATTAATTTGAGTGCATGCATGTCCTTAAACAGTTTCTTGATTTTCTGAAAATGAATCCACAAGCTTCTTTATAAAATCAAAATATGTGTTGGTTCCAGCATCTTCAGTGTGAGGATTTACTGCTTTATATCATCATAAATTCAAGATCTTTTGGTTTAGGACAGCTAAGACAGCAAACTGTACTCTGTCTTCTCTGAGGCTGTGTCCATTCTGGAGCTCGGTGAGATAACCACACCCCCTTCATTTGAATATAAGAAATGGAAATGTGTCATTATGAAATAGTCCCATGAAATAAAGAAATGTGTCATTATGAAATAAACGTCCAATGAAATAAAAAGCTATGTATTGAACCATATTGACTCATTTATTAATTTCTTAGGCATATTTATGTATTTATTTATTTAATGTTGAATGAAATGGCATTCCATGCCTCTGGTGTATTGTCGGAAAAACCATGGGCATGAATTTCCTCTCTCCAAACCCTTTAAACCACCTGACACTAATTAATTGACTTGCAACACAGTCTAATAAAACTAAAAGCAGGGAATGATTGACTAATCCTTATTAACATTAAGGAACCCCCCCTCTGTCAGACAAGGGGACATTTATAATGCTGTCAAGATTAGCAATCCCTCTCCCTTCACGGTCCACCTGCTAGATTTGAAAGGAATATTTCAAAGCTAGTGTTGGCAGAGAAACATACAGATGGGTCAAATCCAGTGTTTACTTGTACTTAAATATTTACATGGTGGAGGAATGTTAAACTGATTTTAGTGTTCAGAAATTCATAACAAATTCCCTCACAGCAGTTTTCCCTCATCAGAAAAGCAGCTCCAGCATTTTACAAATAAGTGAACAGCGTGGGTGGGTCTTCCTGTGTGGGAGATTTTGGAGATTTGCACTATGGAGCATACAGTATATGAAAGGCAGGAATCATACCACAGCCAAACAGCCAGTGCCGTGTATGCCCCAGAATGTGGCCGCATATACTGTGAGGAAAATAAGTATTTGAACATCCTGCTATTTTGCAAGTTCTCCGACTTAGAAATCATGGAGGGGTCTGAAATTGTCATCGTAGGTGCATGTCCACTGTGAGAGACATAATCTAAAAAAAAAATCCAGAAATCACAATATGTGATTTTTTAACTATTTATTTGTATGATACAGCTGCAAATAAGTATTTGAACACCTGAGAAAATCAATGATAATGTTTGGTACAGTAGCCTTTGTTTGCAATTACAGAGGTCAAACGTTTCCTGTAGTTTTTCACCAGGTTTGCACACACTGCAGGAGGGATTTTGGCCCACTCCTCCACACAGATCTTCTCTAGATCACTCAGGTTTCTGGCCTGTTGCTGAGAAATATGGGGTCTGAGCTCCCTCTAAAGATTCTCTATTGGGTTTAGGTCTGGAGAATGGCTAGGGCATGCCAGAACCTTGATATTCTTCTTACAGAGCCACTCCTTGATTACCCTGGTGTGCTTCGGGTCATGTTGGAAGACCCAGCCTTGACCCACCTTCAATGCTCTAACTGAGGGAAGGAGGTTGTTCCCCAAAATCTTGCATTACATGGCCCCCAGTCAACCTCTCCTTAATACAGTGCAGTCGCCCTGTCCCATGTGCAGAAAAACACCCCCAAAGCATGATGCTACCACCCCCATTCTTCACAGTAGGGATGGTGTTCTTGGGATAGTACTCATTATTCTTCTTCCTCCAAACACATTTAGTGGAATTATGACCAAAACGTTATATTTTGGTCTCATCTGACCACATGACTTTCTCCCATGACTCCTCTGGATCATCCAAATGGTCATTGGCAAACTTAAGACGGCCTGGACATGTGCTGGTTTAAGCAGGGGAACCTTCCGTGCCATGCATGATTTCAAACCATGATGTCTTAGTGTATTACAAACAGTAACCTTGGAAACGGTGGTCCCAGCTCTTTTCAGGTCATTGACCAGCTCCTCCTCCCGCAGTTCTGGGCTGATTTCTCACCTTTCTTAGGATCTTTGAGACCCCACGAGGTGAGATCTTGCATGGAACCCCAGTCCGAGGGAGATTGACAGTCATGTTTCGCTTCTTCCATTTTCTAATGATTGCTCCAACAGTGGACCTTTTTTCTCAAGATGCTTGGCAATATCCCCGTAGCCCTTTCCAGCCTTGTGGAGGTGTATAATTTTGTGTCTTTGGACAGCTCTTTGGTCTTGGCCATGTTAGTAGTTGGATTCTTACTGATTGTATGGGGTGGAAAGGTGTCTTTATGCAGCTAACGACCTCAAACAGGTGCAGCTAATTTACGATAATAAATGGAGTGGAGGTGGACATTTTAAAGGCAGACTAACAGGTCTTTGAGGGTCAGAATTCTAGCTGATAGACAGATGTTCAAATACTTATTTGCCTCTGTATCATACAAATAAATAGTTAAAAAGTCATATATTGTGATTTCTGGAATTTTTTTTTTTTAGATTATGTCTAATCTAAGCCCACTCCGTGTGGAGTGGGCTCTTATCAACAGAGGTGAAGGCCATCCGCGCATCTCATAGGCCGAAGCGATAACCATAACAATAATAATCCACTTGCTAATAGTGTGTTTGGTAGCCAGGCAGCCCTTATGAGTGGGCCTGAAGCATACCGTCAACTGACCCAAATTGCGCCACTTAGATGTCCTGTGGATATAATCTCGAGGGCTCTGACCGGACAGAGCAGTCACAGGCTACCTTCCTGTTTCACCGACACTGAGGGAGGATGGAACGCCTGCAGGACCACCGGCCAGGCCCCCTCAGTGGTACTTTGGGTACATATCCCAGCCAAAATTTCTTGGGATACCACCTCAGTACCTCTGGCGACAGAGGACTAAACCGCTGCTGTTGCACGGCAGAGCTCTTTCCCATCCTCGGATGTGAGTGCCTCACCGAATTCGAGGTCCTAAAGCAGGTCGGCTGGGCATGCCTGCACGAACGCCATGGCGTGCAGACATGCCCGGCCTGACCTGCTGCCATGTATGCCTTGCCCGCTAAAGTCGATGTAGTGCGACATGGCTTACTAGGCAAAGCCAGGGTCTTAAGGGAGGACGCGGCCTCCAGCAATAAATTTGCCGCCAGCGTCTCCTCAGTACCTGGCATGATGCCATAGCCATTCTTCTTGCAGCCACTGATCGACACAGACTGGCGACCAGTCGGGCTAGAAAACCGTGCATCCTGGCATGGCCGTGCATCCTGGCATGGCTCAGGATTTTGACACCTTGGTGTGGAGATCCGGAAAGGTGGTCGTGGAGGTGTGGCTAGAAGGAAACACTCATCAAGCTTACTCTGGCGATGAGTGGCCAGGCGATATTGAGACTAGCCTCTATTTTCCTCTCTTGGTTAACCACCTCGAGCAGCTCCTCATGCTGCGGCTGACGAGCCTCCCATGTCACCGCCTTCCACGCTCAGGACATCCAGCTCCTCAGAACTGGACCCTCTCTGCGCGGGCTCCACATCCCAGGTGGAAGATGCCGCGGGCTTCTGGATCCCGAATGCGGGTAGACCGTTTCAACAAACAACAAATAGTCAGTCGAGAGCAGAGCGTCTTATCTCTCCTCAGAAAGGGCACTTACCTTGCTCACAGTCACCCCCTCAGGGCTGACAGAGCCTGCTCTCAATCCAGACAGCAGACACGATGTGTGTGGACTCTGAACACGTCCCCCGTTCCGGGCGGATGCGGACTTCCGGTCCCGAAAACGGGTGGGAATTAGGATGAGCGTGTCCTCCCATTCTTAGTGCTGCCGTCGGGCTGCCTCGGCAGCCGCGGGACCCGCACCAAGCGGAGCACGGAGAGCAGCGCAAGCTCACGAGGAGACGCTCAAGCTGCTCGTGGTCAACCTCGAGGGCTGACAGAACAAGCTCTCAAACCAAAACAGCTAACCCAAACGCGTGCCAGAACCGCCTCACACTCGTCATTTTCACAGAGACCCAGCGCACTTGCTGAAGATCAGAAGACTGACGACAACAGCGAAGCGGGCTCCCTTTGTAACCTCCGGTTCCGCCGGCATGCGTCATATGTTGACGCTAAAACCAATCAAGATTGGACTAGTTGATAGAGAGATTCAGATGCGTCGCACTGAGGGCGTTCCCTATAGCGTCAGTTGACATAGCTTTAACGTTTCCTTGAAAGGGAACTAAAGGCAGGAAAACAAACAAAACACATGAGGAGGAGAATCTCTGCAATACAGAAAATAACTGAACAAACCCAAAACCATGACAAATGTCCCCCCCAAAACTGCAGACAGATTTAGAAGTTATTTACTGATGAGTTATCTCAGATATGAAGAGAAAAGGAAAGCCCATTAAAGGAGCCAAACCATGGCTGTTCAACTTTATGTTTTTAACTAAAAAAACGAAATGTCTTGTCATACTGAAATGTTTAAAAGCCTTGACAGTGCTGGTAAAAATATCAAAAATATCAGTACATTGTTTATTCTCCTTGACAGATATGTATTGAAGGATGTACTTAACATGGCAGCCTCTTATAGCCGCGAATGTATGTAGAATCAGTAGATGTCCTTCCATATTTACTTCTTTTATTGACAGACTCCAGTAAATTGCGATATTAGCTGGTTAATTACACAGCACTCAAAAATGAATATAAAAGTCATGTACTGTACAAAACATGTACTGTAAATCGAATCATATATCAAAACATATCCTTTTTTCTATTATCACCAGGAGTATTGTGAAGAGAGCGGCCCTATCATGCAGTTACTAACTGATTAGGCACACATTTTCTGTCAATTTTCTTTTAATTATTTACTCAATGTTCTTCAACACAGAAACACAGGAGGCTTCTAGATAAAATGCCAGTCAGACGTGCAAATCAAAGCTGTAGCGAATTCCAAATATTTAGTTGCAGTTGGGACTAAAACACAGTACTGTAGTTGTCCAAATGTGAATTAATTTCAGCTGCAGATTAATTTTAAAATTTCAAACATAAAATTTGAAACATAAGCAGCTGTTAACAGCAGTGGGATCTTCTGACTTGCGCCATTTTCTCTCGGCTGACACGATGCTCGCATAGAACATCCGATAAGAGGGAAGACGAGGATATATGGGCTAGTCTAGATGTGAGAGGGCAGAAGTTGTCCAAGAAGGATGTAAGTGTGGAGCATAGAGTGTCAGTGGCACTTTTGGTATTCGAGAGAGAGCTTCTCGGAGGGAGGGAGCGCAGAAGAGACAGCAGAGGGCAAAGCGTGAGAGAGCGAGCGTACGCAGTTTGTGTTGGAAAGTGACCAGCGGTAAAGCATTTGCAGCGTCTTGAGAAGTTAGGACCAGGTCAAGATTGACGAAGAAGTGATGACATGTGCAGTGGGGTGTCCTGAGCGTGATGAGTGGAGCAGTACCGTGTGTAGATAAGATCTAGTTTATTGCCAGACTTGTGGGTTGCTGATGTGGAAAACCGCTTGAGCTCAAATGATGCAATCAGTTTGTTGAAGTCCACAGCCTATGACTTTTCAATGTGCATGTTGAAATCCCCAAGTACCACCAGAGGAGTACCATCCTCAGGGTAGGATGAAAGAAGCACATCCAACCCCTCCAAGAAATGTCCAAGCTTACCTGGGGGGCGATAGATGACTACAAAGTGACTCTTAACAGGGTGGGTGATAGTAACAGCATGAAACTCGAAGGAGCTAATGTCACACAAGGATGTTCGCTGTTTGAAGTCCTGGTTTGATCCATATTTCTGTAAGTGCTACAATAGAAAGACCAGAATGTTTAACAAGAGCTGTAATGAAATCAGCTTTGATCACAGCAGACTGGCAGTTCCACAAGCCTATCGGGAAGGTATAAGGGGCAGTTGTGGACAGTGGTACAACATGCAAATTATTAACATCGCATTGCCTTTGGCACGAAACAGAAGATTTTCGTGTTGTAATGACAGTAGGGATTTGAAAACACATTGTATAAGAGCAGAAGGGAAATATGCAAGACAAATTTAATAGCAATAAGGGATCCAAAAAAAAGTGCGAACAATTAGTACAAGAAAGTGCAATACTCAAGTGCCCTGTCATTGAGTGCCTGCTGGGTGGAGTCACGTGCAGGTGGAGTCAATGGTCTTTACTCTCTTTGGTCTTCACTCGATAAGGGTGGCATGAGATGGGGCTGCGTGACCGCTGCCGCGGTGATTATTCACACTTAAATGCCTGTCTGATTCAAGTGATTGAATTCACAGGACACGCCTTTGGTGACCAGGAAACAAACCACGAGACCAATCAATACTAAACGCTATTACGTCACCAAAATGCCGTTGAACAATATGGTTTCTTAGCAATAAAACTGCATTAAACTCAAAAAGACAAGAATCAAACACACTTACAGTTCTGTAGGCTTCTGCTGCTAAGTTGGTTCTCCTGTTGCTTCACTGTAGCAGCTCCTTTCAGGTGGTCAATCACTTCTACCTGTTCACCACTCTCTCTTTTCAGTGTGCGCTCCTACACCTGAGTCAGCACATTAACAAATCCAACAGCCAATAGCTACAGCCTTAA
Organism: Coreoperca whiteheadi; assembly: GCA_011952105.1. Classification (NCBI taxonomy): domain Eukaryota; kingdom Metazoa; phylum Chordata; class Actinopteri; order Centrarchiformes; family Sinipercidae; genus Coreoperca; species Coreoperca whiteheadi. The sequence goes on from CM022481.1 coordinate 5,437,240, forward strand.
ATTAAAAGTTAAACACTATATTTTATAGCCCATTTGTTCATCTTTTGTACTGATAATTCAACATAAAAGTTTTATTCCTATTCAAATATTGGAACTGTTCCAAGTGCAAGTCACCTAACATTGTCTATTCAGAAAATGAGTGGGACTTTTTCTGGACCCCTGGGCGTCTGAAATAACTCTTCCCACCCTGCAAGTCTACAACGCAACGTTCATTGAATACTGGTCACAGATAATCAGAAATGTAGGCACAATAACAAGTCCTGATGTCATGATGCTCATGTCATGATGTTTCCTGTTTTTTTGGGGTCAACTTGCAGCTTTCTTTATGTATCTGGCAGTACTTCTTTAAAACAAAGGAAATGTTAAGATATACAATAAAATTATGTTTTGTAATTCAGATTTTTGTGAATGAGCAGTTCAGTTCAATCACAAATCTTAAATTTTAGGAACCCGGAGTATTCTAATTAAGATGTTACTCTTAAAGAAAAGCTTTTGAAATCCCTCTGAGTCATGGACCATTTCACTTCCTAGGAATGATTATATCATGCAAATAGAACAATATTCCATACCATGTCATCATTTATGTACACAGTGCTAACACATCAGTGCAAACATATTCATACTGAACTCGTTCTCCCTCTTTTCTTCTAGGCCATGGAACTAAAGGGGTGTTCGAGCTGCTGGCAGGCTGGAGAAGAACAAGGGAAAACCTTCCCTTCAAGGAGCGTGTAGCGGATGCTTTTGCTGACGTGATGGTGTGTTACACCATGACCAGCTCACTCTACATCATCACCTTTGGCATGGGAGCTAGTCCTTTCACCAACATCGAGTCAGTGAAAATTTTCTGCCAGAGCATGTGCGTTGCCATCCTGGTCAACTACTTCTACGTTTTCTCTTTCTACGGATCATGCCTTGTGTTTGCCGGACAGCTGGAGCAAAACCGCTACCACAGTGTTTTCTGTTGTAAAATTCCCTCAGTGGAGTATCTTGATCGCCAGCCCACTTGGTTCAAAACCATGATGAGTGATGGCCATGACTTGTCCACGCACCACGACAGCGTCCCGTACCATAATCACTTCATCCAGCACTTCCTGCGTGAGCACTACACAGAATGGATTACCAACACCTATGTCAAACCCTTTGTGGTCATCCTGTATCTCATCTACGCCTCTTTCTCATTCATGGGATGTTTACAAATCAGTGATGGATCAAATGTTGTGAACTTGCTGGCTAGTAACTCTCCGAGTGTTTCATATGCTCTGACCCAGCAGAAATACTTCAGTAACTACAGTCCCGTGATTGGGTTTTACATTTACGAGCCCATTGAGTACTGGAACTCCACAGTGCAGGAGCACCTGAAGACTCTGAGTCATGGCTTCAACAAGATTTCTTGGATGGACAACTTTTCCCATTACCTGCGTGTGGTGAACGTGAGTGCATCAACCAAAAGTGACTTCATCACCATCCTCAAGGGCTCCTTCCTGCGCAGCCCGGAGTACCAGCACTTTACTGAGGACATCATATTCTCCAAGAACCGTGAGACTGATGAGTACGATATTATCGCCTCACGGATGTACTTGGTGGCACGGACAACAGAAAAGAAGCGTGAAGAGGTGGTGGAGCTTCTGGAAAAGCTTCGTCCGTTAATGCTGATCAACAGTATCAAGTTCATTGCCTTCAATCCTACGTTTGTGTTCATGGACCGCTACAGCTCCTCTGTCATCTCGCCCATCCTGACCTCAGGCTTCAGCGTACTCACAATCCTCATCCTCACTTTCTTCCTGGTCATCAACCCCTTGGGGAACTTCTGGCTCATCCTCACGGTAACATCCGTGGAGCTGGGTGTCTTGGGTTTGATGACCCTCTGGAATGTTGGCATGGACAGCATCTCAATCCTGTGCCTTATTTATACCCTCAACTTCGCCATGGATCACTGTGCACCACACCTGTACACTTTTGTGCTAGCCACCGAGCACACTAGGACGCAGTGCATCAAGTTGGCACTGGAGGAGCACGGGGCGGCCATCCTGCAAAACACATCCTGCTTTGTTATCGGGATCATGCCCCTGGTGTTTGTGCCTTCCAATCTGACCTACACACTGTTCAAGTGCTCCCTGCTCACTGCGGGCTGCACCATGCTGCACTGCTTTGTCATTTTGCCTGTCTTCCTGACCTTCTTCCCACCATCCAAAAAGAGACACAAGAAAAAGAAACGGGCCAAGCGTAAAGAGCGGGAGAGGGAGCGGGAAAGGGAGAGGGAAAGAGAAAGGGAGGAGATAGAGTGCATCGAAGTCAGGGAGAATCCTGATCATGTGACAAACGTCTGAGTAGTTTGTAATTTTTGCAATGAGTATCAGTGGGTATCCATCAGTTTTTGGTGGATTAGAGGTGTTCTAATGGTCAGGTGCCTCTTGAGGTGCAGGGGAGTCTGTGATGTCCCCAAAGGAGTGGGCACTGGTCACTCCCAACCAATAGCAGCTAAGCTGGCCAGAGTACAGTGCAGCCCCACTGGTCAGTCATTCAGTCTGGACAGTGTATCTCATTTGCACAAACTGCAACATGCTCAAGGTTTGAAAGCTCTTTCCAACTCTTTGGTATATAAAAACAAGTTAGTTACCCGAACTTATGCTTGCTAAATCTGTAAGTGAATTCTAAACACACAGTATGTTAGTTTATTTAAATAGTAACAATTCTATGTTCATCTCTTGCAGCCCTTATCTCAGAAGTGAGGAGCATAGCAGTCTGTTAAGCCAAGGACACTCAGACAAGTTGGTGAAAGTGGTTAGTGTGATCATACAAAAGTGCACAAATTAAACTGTGGAGGCTGTGCACGCACCTTACTCCTAACACCTAGATAACAGCAACAAGAAACAAAACCAAATTTTGTGGAAAGACAGAAAATGTGGAAAGAAAGCACACCGCATGCTTTTCTGTAACATTAAAAATAGCTGAACAGCTGAACTGGGCAGATGGCATACACTGTTTCCATTATGAAAATTATCTTGCACATTGCATCATGTGAGGTGCAATGCTAATATAAACTGTTGAGGTTTATATTAACAGGGGGCAACATTTCTGTTTTATTCCAGAGGTCATATAAGGTCTCAGGCAATGGCAAAAGGAACTGCTGTGGGCTGCAGCGTATGAAGAGGAAGTGATAAGTGACTGTTGTGCAGCAGTATTTTTAAAGGCAGTAAGCCTTAAGTAGGCCTAAATCTTAAACTGCTTTTGCACCAGACCAGTAAAACCAAAAGCAAAGAGTGTTTCCAAGGCTTGAAATATTGAATTTTCTCGCAGGTGGATAGCAATGGAAAGTTTCTATGAGAGTATGAATGTCTCCGTGATCCACTTACAAAAGCTTACTGGCATGGTATTTGGAAGGTCTGAATGTGATTCAAAACTAGCAGTGTTACCAAATAGTGTACAGGATTTTTTGTTTGACAGATTTATATAAAAACAAAAAAGTGTCAGTAAGTTTGAACTTTCACATAAATCAACCATGAATCATGAATTATTCATGCCAATTTAATGATTGCTATTTAGTGTTGTTCAGGACTGTGAAGCAGATAATGAAGCAGGCTTTAAATTCAGCAGTGAGGCACTTAAAGTAAAGTACACTGTCTCTAAATAGTGTGAAAAACTGACAGAGAGCCGAAGTGAAACTAGAACTTCCAGGTTTGGTTTCAGAAGTAAGAAAACCTCATTCAAAATCACATTGACGTTGTGTAATCAAACTAATTACTAAAAATGCACTCCATTTGTCTAGACAGGCATAGTACATTTGTAAAAATGCAATGCATAATCATTTTTTATTTAATATTTGTGTTTTTACTAGCCTTTAAAGCTGCACTAATAAATATTTTTATGTTGACAATGGATCAAATGAATCAGTGTAGAGTGAAAGGGGTTGACTGCAGTGACAAGCTCACAGAGTATTATCACCTGACTCTGCAGTTCACCTTAGGTCTTTAGAGCGTTTTTGTGTCTTTTAGCTAATTATTTTGTTTTTTATGGCCCGCAACCTAACTGTATGGTTCACTCTTACTAATCTCATCAACCTCGTTTTTCCCGTGAAAAAGCTTGGATAAACCCACGTATGCTACCTGCCTAGCGCCAAACAGCAGACAGACAAAGTTAAAGACCAGCTGGTGAACATATTGGAGCATTTAGCAGCTAAAGAGCTAGATATGTCACTCCAGAATGGATAGAGACTAAAACAGACATAGAAGAAGAGCGGAAATTTGAATTTTATTGGTCAGGCAATCAGAGACACAATGGCAAATAAATACTAATGTTGCTCCATAACTGCTGGAAGTATAAATAGGCAATTGCTCGCTAACACATTTGCCACAAGAACTTTTTAAGGTGATAATTTCTCAAGATATGTTTCCAGCATGTTCCACTGCCCCCAAGTAACCAAAGATATAATTTAATGCTCCTTTACTGAACACCATTACCACCAAGCCTTAAGCCATGGTGGGTTGATATTAAAAGCTGGTGGTTAATATCAACTGGATATGACAGATACTAGCTTTCATTTTATTTCACTTATTTATTTGGATGGGACAATGCATATTAATGAATGTACAATATAAATTGACGTAAATACACCGGATTTAGCAAAAAGCTAATTTCCATCCATAGCCCCAAAAAACAGGAAGAAAGGAAGAAACAGTTACGATGATGTATAATTTGCACAAGGCCATGCTAGAAAAATGTCAGTTTAAACAGTTTTTTAAATGCTAACAAATACATTTTTTAGCTTTGTTACAATCGTGAAGGATTCAAATTATATTGTGAAGTACTGTTAAAGACACTTTTAACCCTAGGAAAGTGTTAAACTTTTTTAGGTCAATTAAAGACACCTAGTGAACTGCATCTAGCCTGGAAGTGACATCAAAACTTCGGCTCTCTATTGGGAACATTATAAAATGAAGGTGCAGACCACTGCTGCCACCTTTAGGCTTGGAGCTGGTCTTGTCTATACAGTAACTGAGTATATTGCCCTAATATTTTAAATAGCATTTCATCAAAAAAATTGTTTTTCTCCACAAATATCCTTCTTCAATTTTCAGTTTTAGAAGTCAAAAATTGCTGTCGCCTCCCCAGACGGTAAACGTAATTAGCTACGTGTGCCAAGGCCTGATAACAATCTCTGTTGCAGTCCCAAAACAAACAGAATCAAGGTCAGCAGCCCCAGCAGACACCAATCTCTCTCTGACCTCTGGCAGACAGATTGTAGCTGGTGGCATGTTATAGGCCTCATGTGTCAGCAGATGTGGCTGATTGTAGACCAATCAATACCTTCTTAGGGAATTTGCTGGCTCTTAAAGGGCTGTCACTGTAGGGACACTGCTGTCTTGTTTCTTTGTGCTGCCACTGAGAAAGTGAATGGCCCTCACACAGGACAGCAAATCTGGCAGCTGGGGGGAGGTTAGAATATTCATGTTGGACCATATATTATTGAGAAATAATTGTTGATATTTTGACAACAGAGTGCGTGATAGAAGAAGATTGTCAGTCAGTGACAGATCTAGTTATCTACTATCTACAAATTGACTATTAAACCCACTTCTTGTGTAAATGAATATCAGTGAAAAAATGAGAGACAAAGGTGGAAAACAATCATCTTTTACCTGTCATACTTAAACACAAACACATTTTCTGCTTTTGTGGAGTTAGAAGGTAATCTTAAGTGATGGATTGTCCCTGATAAGAACCATGTAACTTTTATCAACCAAACATTGCCCTATTTAGAAATTAGGAGTTTTTGGCAAGCTACTTCCTGCAGAAGCTGCAGTGAACATCACATTATGTAAAAGCCATGTCATGTTTGTATAGCAAGAAAGCATGAAATGTTTGAAACACGGGAAAGAAATGCAAATCTTAAATAATTTTACTTCCCAAAATGGACTTGTTTGCATGGCACTGTATTGTATGTATGCATGTATTTAATTTTACTGTATGGAGTCTGCGTATTTTTACTTTTTGCTATGCTATAGTGACTTATGTTTGTTGTTTCGATGCATATTCTGTAACACCATGTGCTGCAAAAGAACAAAATTAGTCATATATGTTCCAAAACAAAAGCCAGAGGATATTTCATGTGTAAAATAACTGTAAATTACACTTTTCTATGTTTTCTAAGAAAAAACTATACTATAGAAAGATTTTTAATGACAGAATTTTCTTAAAAAAATACTTAAAAGGGAAAAAAGTTGAACACAGTAGGCCAGTAATAAACAGTGGAATGTTATCAGTATACTAGATCGTATTCCTTGCACACTGCAGTGTCAATGTTTGTTGATGATTCACGTTTTTTTATGGGAAATTGTGGCCACCATTTTTTTGTTTGTTTGTATGTCTAGACTCCACTTGGCCCTCACATTTAAGGAAATAATTAATTATTCAATAGAAAAGTCTATCAGGCTTTGTAATGATCACTTTTAACAAAAATGTAGGTTGGAAATGTATAGAATATAAATGGAATCTCCAATTTATGTCTGAAATACATCTATTACTGTTTGCTATATGGCAGATCAAGCTTTGCAGCAAAGATTTCAATATTCAGCATTACTATTAACTCTTCTGGAACATCATTCCTAAATATACAGTCATTGCTGCCTATAAAGCTATTGCTGTTACTGAGCCACATTAACCACTTTTCAGCTCTCTGACAATTAGCATCATTCCCAATGCTGAATGCTGTGTGACTAGGCTACTGTGTATTTAAATAGTATTATTAGAAATTAATAGAAATTATTCTTCTATGGCAACACAGAGTCTTACTAATGGGTTATGAAACAGTATGTGATATCCAATATTTAAAACACATCTTTCAGAATAAGCTTTATTGGCCAGGTATATGTACAGGCCAGGTGTACATATACAAGGAATTTGACTCCGGTTTTCCGTGCGCTCCATGTACTTACAAAATTAATTGTAATTATAGTGTCTTCGGTCTTATTTTGACAAAAAACAAGCTTAAAGTATGAATTTGGCATTATTAAACATTTTTAAGGCCCAAAGTCACTGGGATAGGCTCCAGTCACCCGTGACCCCTAACGGGAACAAGCGGAAGAAAATGACTGACTGACTGACTGATATACCAGGCTTTGTATACACACACAATACTTGTTAATTGGTGGCTTTGGTCCTTTCATGGGGTTTGTTGACAGTAAGATACAGAACATTGCCAGCCTTATTCTTTGAAAAGCAAATGGGCCAGGTGTGCTTTATTACTAAATTTTATGAGGTAGCAGATACTCTTGAAGTTGTCTGTTCTAAAAAGCTATGCTTTGTATGTTTTTTTCATATTTCTATACATATTATATAACATATTTCATGTTTCTGTACAAGTTTAGTTCTAGTCCTATACATTTATAGTACAATTAGTTTGTTTGAGTCACATTTATCATCAGGTAAAAACTAACCTTCATGCATAAATGCAGCATTCTTCTGAAAATCAAAGTAATGGTGACCATGATTTTATAGTCAGCCATACCTTTTCAAGTGTTGCACATTCTCTAATGTTACAAATCAGTTTCATGGGATCCATTCTGTAAGCTCCTGCTATATGGTGTGTTGTAGCCCTTTTTTGTCTTCTAAGGGGATATCATAACTCAAATGTTTGTAATACTGTGACATTACAGTTAAAATATCCATATGACAGATGGGCTTCAACAGGAATGGTAGGTGGGGTACCTCAGAATCTATTTTTCACTAAACGAATGAACTAATGAGTACAATGCATCATCACCAAAAAGGAAAAACAGAATAAAATTAAAATAAATTTGGTAAAATCTTTAGTGGTACTTTCACATTTCCAGTTTGTACAACCATGGTCAGCACAATATTTTGACAATACAGGGCAATAAAATTATGCAATCACCACTTTGCTTGTGTAATAATGTACATTTCAACCAAACCCTCAGAGGATAAATAACTGTTTTATTGTAACTCATCTGTCTTGTATGTCAAATAACTGAGCCAAAAAAAGGTTTATATTGCCTTCATTCATCAAACCAGTTACTTAACAGTATCTAGTTCATAATTTTTCATAAACTTTCAACATTGTGCAGAAGGTAACAAGCTCAGGAGGAAGTGAGGTTATTTTAGTAACCAGTCCCATTTGAGTCTAATTCTGTCTTTCTATCTATCTATCTATCTATCTATCTATCTATCTATCTATCTATCTATCTATCTATCGATCTATCTATCTATCTATCTATCTATCTACAGGATAACATACATGAGTGTAATGTGTCCATGTACCGCTAGTAAGAGTACACTGTGCTGTTTGCTCCTATTATAACTATGTATTTGGAGCAGCCCGTCCTCACCAGAAAAATGGCCAAATAGGTCAAATGTGCAAGCAGCTTATTACAACCCATATTTACATTTATTGTTAGGAGGCGACCTCTAGTGGCCGTACTAATTATGACTGGAGCAGTATAAAGCCAGGCAAAGTCCGCACATGGAGATGGTTGGGGTGGATGGATAGCTCAAACAAACACAAGACTTTCACCCAGCAGACCTGTGTTCATGTACCATGTGAAACCAAAAATCAACATTGACTTATTTAAAGTTTAAAGTTAATTAAGTTATGTGACTTACACCACGTCACGTAACATAATGTACATATTTTAACCCAAACCATGATCATTTACTAAACCTAACCTAAGTAATTTTGTTGCCTAACCAAATTGCTACCGTTTCACAACGCTAACCATGTGTTTAACATTATGTGACTTAAATTATGTATTTGAGGTCCGGTAAGCCTGTCGCTGATACTCTCCACTGGGAATGGCCATATATGCCGTTTTGGGAGTCATTGACAATCAACCTATTCTGTTGTTTAGGTATGAGGACATGTTGATTTGGAGGGTTTTGGTCAGTTTGATTTTGACTGTGTCTTTAAAGGGCATACCACTCAGCTTAAGAAGGTACATATGCTATGTGGTCTCTATGGAAAGTCAAGTCAGTCTTATTAGCATGATCAGCTCTCCAAAACATATCCAGAAAATAATTGTTGCTTACAGAAATGTTCATAGAATGCATTTTGAGGTAAGGAAAATGTTCGCATGTGGTTACTATGTAATGTTTCCATACAGATCACTGAAAAACGTATTTAATGTATCTGCAGCATTCACAGAGATAGGCATTGTCTATTTCTTCAATTGAACAAAGACATTTCAGATAGATGTTCATCTACTGCACAGATCATTTGAGTGAAGCAATGACAGTTAAACAATCCTAGTGGCGTCTGCTGTTTCTTTTAATTGTATTACTCACTGTTCAACATTGTTAGCAAACCAAAAATGTAGCTGTTTTCCTGTCAGTAGGCTTAATTGTTATGTGTGCAACGAGTAATAGCACACTGTTATATTACTTATGTATTATGCTCTTTGTAAGAGGAAGATGTTATTTTGTCTCACATAGTCTCTCTTAAAATATTACAAAATATTGGGACCGAAAATATTCTCTGACAATCTCTGAAGGTAGTAAGAAGTTAATAAAAGGGAACATGATGGACAGTATTTACTGAATGAATAGAAATCAGATAAAACTACAATTTATTGCTGGTTGACCTACAGTACATCTTAAAATGTAGCTTGGATTGGACAACTCAGAGTCACTTTCTCTACTGAGCTGATCCAAACTTCACATTTGCTTCCATTCTGGTTTCAATGAGCATGATGACTGATCTGACTCTATCTACCTAACAAGAATGGTTTCTCAAACTGGGTGGTTGTAAGTGTCTGGTAGCTATATAAGTCTGTTCTCTTCATATAACCAGTGGCATTGCCTTACATATGTTTTTCACTACAGATGTTGATATGTTATATAAGGTGGAGTATTTTTCTTACATTGTGACTGAGATATCAATTTGAAGTACATCTTTAGAACAAATTGCAGTAAAGATACACTGTGATGAGATGACAATGTTGTCAAATGTTGTTGGTTGTTTGCTTGTTGTTTGAATAGGTGAGTCCTGATTTGGAGCATGATTTGTCATTTAAAATTGTTACAATACTGTCGAATTTAGGCTTTTAAATGCTCTTCATTCTTAATGCCCTTCTCATAACTATTCAGCTTACAACAATCATTCACAATCACATCACAAGTTGTACCTATGTTGTTGCTGTGAAACTGAGAGAAGAGCATGCATGTTTGTGCCCAGAAGCTATGGTTCACATATTGGGATTTTCCTAAAAAAATATTTGTAATATCTTTCTTACCACCTCTAGTCACTGTTAACATTTCTTATGTCATGTAATTGCTAATGTCTATCAGCTATTATACCAGTGTACAGCTCTTCATGGCTTTGTATTGTACACTAGCACATGATGTGCACACATGTTGCCAAGATATATTTTTCAAGGAAGAACAGGAAATTATCAGCTGGCTCTTTGTGTTGCTTGTTTTTCTGGTCAACTTTTATGCTTCTTACCAAGCAGCAGGAAGATTTAACCTCATTTGACTGAAATGACAGAGAGAGAAAGAAAGACGGGGGGGGGGGTTTAGGGAGGAAATGTAGGCAAGGATGAGGAAAGTGTTAGAGGGAGGAAGAGATAAAGAAAAATTATGCCAGCAAAACAGGAGGTAAGCCCTCATTTGAATTTGAGAAGATTCCAGCAGCAGGAATGATGGAAGGTTTTCCAGTGAAAAGAAATGTCGTATTAATGGGGGGTGACTGTGGCACTGTGAGTAATGTTCATGTTGAGTCCGTTGCTGATGTAATGAGTCATACCAGCTTATTTTACTTACAGCAAATGCTTATTTGCTTGTAGAGGAAAGTGACTTTATCCGCTGTCAAGACAATGTCACTCTCAGTCATTCTTGGATCAAATTCAGTTGCCTGGGATGAAAATGGACTTACCTTAGAATTAGCTCAGATTTTATATCATGTTTAAAAGAACATTTTAAAGGGGTACTCCAGCATTTTCTAGTATTGCTCCTTGATAAAGGTGGGGGACTTGCAAGACGCATATTTTAAAAAAGAATGCAGGGCTGGATTAACCCATTAGTGGGCCCTGAGGCAAAAATGAGTTGTGTGCCCTTATTAAGCCTCCTGACACTTTCCCCCAGTAACCAACCAGTATTTCTACACTGGAATATTACACTGCCTGAGGTTTACTGCATGCCACTTAGTTTGTGAGCATTTCACTAAAGAGAAAGAGAATTTGCGTAAGGAAACACACCATTTGAGCATAATATCAAATGAAATATTAAAGGCCCTTAAAACCCATTTTGTCCATCAGCTTCTTACTAAGAGTGTGGAGTCCAACATGAACACACAGTCTTCTGCCAAAGTTGGAGCAGCTTTGGTTATTTCACATGAGATATTTATATGTTTATGGTTTTGGCTGTGCTGTTCTCACTGGTTTTAAGTGGCCTGGGCTGAGTTTGAAAAATGTGATGTCACATACTTCCATGAACCAGCAACATTTAATCAGAATGTTATGAGATTGGGATGTTTGCTCATGTTGTCAGACCACTTTCATTTAAATTTGATCAAACCACACCCACACAACCCTGATGAAATAGATTAGCTGAGTTTGTGAGTGTAAAAACTATTTCTAAATTTGAACTAAAAATGGCTTTAAATGGTTAATTTTTTTTACATTTTATCTACACAATGGAACTTACAAAATGTTTACTATTCAAACAACAGCAACAAGGAAATGTATGCTTGAAGTAGTGCACAGATCCTAATACATTAATAAAAGAAAAATAATACATAAAAAGATAAAGAAAGAAAACATAAACAAAACTGAATTAACTAAATTACAAATTAAATTCATAAAGCTCTAGTTTTCACAGCTTTAGAGTTTGTGCAGTATTTTTATTAATTAAGTAGGACATGAAGACAGTAAGATTGGGTTTCTGTTTCAAATTTGCTGGCGTTCATATGGAATTTACCTAATAAAGAAATAAGATTAATAAAATACATTTTCTTGACAGACTCAGAATTAAATGTCTTTTATTTGTTTTTGTTTGGTTTTTTTTGCTGATGAAATGCCTGAGTTGAGTATCTAATATTCTGATAATACCAACAAGTCTGACTCAAGGTACAGTCACCAAAAAGAAGACTTGTTGTGTGGTGATAGAAGAAAGAAAGAGGGTCAAAATTTTGCCTATATTTGATTGAACATATATTTGAACTGACTTAACTGGATAACACTTGCGCAATATTTTCAGAGACAGCACCTTATTTGAAACAAAATAATTCCTGGGTAATAATCATATTTTTCCGCAGTCTATACCATATACAAATGATTCCAAACAAATACAGAACAATTGTGCCCCTCTGGATTATTTCACGTATACATTTATTATTAGTTTTTATACTCAAAAAAGTATTTCAATTCCATATGTATAATTCTGGTGGAGTAGTCTGATGGATAATATCTTTGGATGCAGATGACTTGACAATAGCAAATTCTCTGGTGAGTACAGGAATGTTAAATTCTGATAAGAATTCATTATAAATATATAGGACCCTCCTTGTTAAACAATTAACAGACAAATAATATGCCACTATCAATCCATTTTTTTTAAAACAATGATTTGCGTTTGAAAGATATATCCGGGTAATTCCAAATGTGATATTTGTAAGGGGGAAATTTACGTTGAATACCAAGGACCAGTATAAGAGTAACTGTTCATGAAAATTAAAGAGCTTTACGAGAAGCTTTTCTATATTGTAATTACATCTTAATAAAAAATTAAATCCTCCTAAGGTTTCAACATTTCATATGTTGCAATAAAGTTCCAAAATGAATTTGGATTTGTGAAGAACCTTTTAATCTGCTTAATTATAAAAGTAGAATGTAGAATCTGAAAGTCTAAAACATGAGGTCCGAACATGAATCCCCTAGTACTAAGATTGTTAATCATTCTATTTTTGTTAAAGGAGATGCAATTTACTTTTCCAGATACAAAAAGTTCTGTTTATTTTTGTACAAACATCTTTTGAGAGATCTAGAGCTGAGCTAGCACAAACAAGTCTAGTAGGCCCTCAGCTTTGGAGAGCTTTGCAAGACTCGACCAATTATGCTTAAATCTCTTTGAATCCAGGGTGTGGATAGCTTACCTGGTAGAGCATTTGCCCCATGTGCTACGCTCAGTCCTTACTGCAGGGCCCTGGTTTGAATCCAACCTGCAGCCCTTTGCAGCATTTCATTCCTCATCTCGCTCTCCCACATTTGCTGTCTCTATCAAAAATGGACTTTAAATTTCACAGGAATTCCTAAAACTTCTAAATCAATGCAGGCCTTGATGGGAAGAAACTCACATTTGGATAGGTTAAGTTTGAGACCAGAGGCTGCTGAAAATGTATCTAATAGTTTAAATGCAATGTCAATTGGATATGTATCCTGTAAAAATAAAGTTGCATCATCCCCTAGCTGAGTCAAAGAGATTCCCTTTCCTGCTATCGAAATACCTTTAAAGCTACTTTTTTTAAATTAAATGGGCTAAAATTTGCAAGGGAAGTAAAAATAAATACGGGAGATGGGACAGCCCTGACAGATCCCCTGTTTCATTCTAAATCTCTTTGTAGTTCTATGGGGCAATTTAATCGAACTGTTCCCAAAAGCATGTATACTGAAGTACCATCCAAATAAATCAAGAGCTTTAAACATAAATTGATGGTCTATAGAATCAAAGGCCTTCGAAGCTCTTCAAAAATAAATAAACTACTAAATCTGAATAGTCTAAGATATCAAGGATGAGTCTTATATTATCAATTATGTATCTATCAGACATGAAGCCATTTTGGGATTCATTAATAATGTAATTCATCCAATTATCCAACATCAATACATCTTTCAGGGGCTTTGGGATTAGAGTAAGTAAATCTTGGCATACTGAGAGAGTTCTTCATTGTTGATGTTCTGTATAAAACCATAAAGCAAAAAGGGGGCAAGTTCTGTTGAGAACATTTTCTAAAAATTCAGAAGTCAATCCATCCATTGCAGGGGAGTTGTTTAATTTAAGTTTCTTAATAGTGTCCTTAATTTCAATAGAGACTGGAGTACCTGCCTACTCTACATCCCCACACGACATCAACAACGGTTGAGGGGCTTCCTCCAGCCCGCTCACCGAAGACCTGAGAGGGAGAAGACGGACCTGAGGACTGTGCTTCTCGCCCAACAGGCTTCAAAGAAGAGGCCCTGACGCGAGTGTCGGGCCTCGGAGGGCACCCCCCACAGGGGTCAAGCACGGAGATGCTCCCCCATGGAGCCCTCGAGAACTCAGCCTCCTCACCCCGCCGCCAGTGGCGCTTCGGGGCGTGGCGAGTTCTGTGCAACCATCGTACTTGCACACATGCGGTGCTTGGGGTTGAGGCTCAATGTGAGCCAGAGCATGCTCACTCCAACACAAAGGATCACGTTCCTAGGAGTAGTGTGGGACTCGATTACGATACGGGCACTGAGTCGAGTCAATCCTGACCATGGTGTTCAGGGTGCAGCTAGGCCGACATCTCACTGCACTACAGTTTCAAAGACTCGCAAGCCCCATAGTCGCAGCATCCACCGTGATTCTTCTTTGGTTGCTGCACATGAGGTACCTGCAGTGATGGCTCAGGGACACAGGATTTTCCCCTTGGGGCAATCCTTTCCACATGATAAAGATTACATGCCGGTGCATGCGTGCTTTGATCAGGTGGACAGAACACGTGTTCCTGACCCAGGGCCCAACGCTGGGAATGGTGTATCACCGTCGCACACTCTCGACGGACGCCTCCACCATGGGATGGAAGGCTGCTCAGCCCGAGGTCTGTAGTCGACACCGCACCAATGGCAAATAAATTGCCTGGAGATGCGTGCGGTCTTGTTAGCCTTACAGCATTTTCTTCGGGACCTCAGGGGCCACCACGTGCTTTTCCGCTCCGACAACACAGCGGTGGTCTCCTACATAAATCGACAAGGTGGTCTGAGGTTGCACCCTCTGTGCAGACTGGCACACCAGAGCCTTTTGTGGTCCCAGGGAAAGTTACTCTCTCTCAGAGCACTTTTCATACCTGGGTACCTCAATGTGGGAGCAGACATCCTGTTGAGGCAGGGGCCGAGGCCAGGGGAATGGAGATTGCACCCCGAGACGGTGCAGATGATTTGGAGGAGATATGGCAGAGCACAAGTGGACCTATTTGCGTCCCCGGGAAACGCTCACTGCCCCCTCTGGTTCTCCCTTGTGCATTCAGCACCCTTGGTGCCCATGGTGCAGCCGTGGCCGAGGTTACGGCTGTTTGCTTTTCCCCCGATCACTCTGCTCCCAGGGTTTCTAGAGAAAACTCGCCGAACAGGGGCCCATCTGCTGCTCATGGCCTCGTTCTGGCCCACCAGAATCTGGTTTTCGGGCCTGGTAGCCCTCCTGGACGGCCCCCCGTGGGAGATTCCTGTCAGGAGGGACCTGCTGTCGCAGGGCCGAAGTGAAATATTCCATCCCCAGCCGGGGAAATTGAAGCTGTGGGTCTGACCCCTGAGGGGGACCCGCTCCGAGCTGCCAGTCTCTCTACCAAGGTAGTTGAGACCATCTTGAACTCTAGAGCCCCCTCCACAGGGAAACTGTATGCGGGCAAGTGGAAGATTTTCACTTTGTGGTGCCGAGAACGCCACCTTGTCTAAGTTCAGTGTCCGCTGGCCTCAGTGCTGGAGTTTCTCCAAAGCCGGTTTTCGGCTAGACTCTCCCCCGCTACACTCAAGGTGTATGTGGCTGCGATTGCGGCATTCCACAGCATGGTGGATGGCTGCCCGCTTGGGAAGCACCGCTTTGTTACCAGTTTCCTTCGTGGCACCTTGAGGATGAGGCGTCCGGCTTGAGTCATAGTCCCTCCGTGGGATCTGATATTGGTGCTTGATGTACTTACCACAGCACCCTTTGAGCCAATGGACGATTCATCAGACAGGTGTCTGGCCTTAAAATTGGCATTCTTGCTGGTCATGACTTCTCTCAAGAGAGTGGGAGATCTGCAAGGCCTGTCGATGGCTCCTGCCTACCTGGAGTTCGATCCAGGCGCAGTGAGAGCCATCCTGCATCCTACCCAAAGTACCCACTGAGGTGGCCCGGCCGGTGGTCCTGCAGGCGTTCCATCCTCCCTCAGTGTTGGTGGAACAGGAAGGCAGGCTGCGACTGCTCTGTCCGGTCAGATTGAGATTTACGTCCGCAGGACATCTCAGTGGCGAAATTCGGACCAATTGCTGGTATGCGTCGGGCCCCCTCGTAAGGGCTGCCCGGCTACCAAACATACTATTAGCAGGTGGATTGTTGAGGCTATCGTTTCAGCCTATGAGGTGTGCGTTTGCCTTGACTTCTGTCATTAAGAGCCCATTCCACACGAAGTATGGCATCCTCCAAGGATTGGTGGTCGGGGACCCCCCTCTCTGATATATGCGATGCTGCGTAATGGTCCTCGTCTCACACCTTTGTGAGGTTTTGTAGCCTAGACCGTTTAGATAATCCGGGGTCAGTGGCTCTCTTGTTCTGAAGTGTGCCCATTATGGTTTCACACTCGGACAGGCATCCCTCCAGCATGGTCGAGCTGGTACAGGGTTCCCCAAAGTGTCAGCTGACGAAGCGTCTCGTTCCCTATCAGGGAACCATGGTTACATACATAACCATGGACGTTTTTTCCCCCTCCTCAATCCATTTAACCCTTGAGCGTATAAAAGCTCCTTTGGCTTTTACTGATACGTAACTGATCTAGTTCAGAGGTGGTTAGTAAAGAGTTACATTTACTCCGTTACACTTACTTGAGTAACTTTTTGAAAAAAATGTACTTCTAAGAATATTTTGCTGTACCATACTTTTTACTTGTACTTGAGTAGATTTGTGAAGAACAAACGCTACTCTTACTACATTGGGCTACACTCGACTCGTTACTTTTTTCTTTTTCTTTTTTTTACTTTTATTCTATGCTTTATTTTTACCAGAAAGATGCCGTTAGTACATCTACCACATGACTCCATTCCACCAATCAGATGTAGCAGCAATTATCATGTAACTCTGTTTCACCAGTCTCACAAAGTGTCAGGGAGTGCAAAACTACAGTTATATTAGGAAGTTTCTTCTGTGTCTCCTAAAACAAAAGGTAATTTCGGAATAAAAAAACTCAACGTCAAACCTGAGGAAACATGTCGCGGTCAGTTTTAGCGAAATGTATTTTTTGCTGTGGTTGGGCAAATGTTGTTCTTAGTCTTGTTAGTTTACAGAATTCCATACCTTTTTACACACTAAAAACACCTGGGTTAAAGGTAAAATTTCAACCCAGAAAATGGATTATTCTTTTTGACCCAACTTCTGGGTCAAAAGAACAACCCCAATATCTGGGTTGAAATAACCCAGAAATTAGTAGGTCCCTTTTTAAGGTAAAAAATAACCTAACTTGGGTTACTATGCCAGTATGCCTTATTTCAGAAAATAAAACTTCAGGCACTTTTACATTTTTATTGCATTAAATTAAATTAAACTATATATAAAAAAACACACACTTGGACCTATTTATTATTATTTTTAATTTTAGGCCACACTGTAATAACATTAGAAAGTAAAAATAAACAACTCTCAAACATTCTCTCTTAAAGATTTGACAACATTCAATAACTGGATTGGACTTGAGGCTTAAAGTCTTCAAACATTGGTTGTGTCATTTACTGCAGATTAACACAATTAAACAGTTCTGCAATTAAGCAAGGCAGTCTTAAGAACAACAGGATCGACAGGTTTTGATTCAGATCCCTCAATCTGATACACAACTTGCTGCAGAAACTCCCATGCGGGAGCATACTGCTTGGGGTAGTTGATATCAAGAACATAAAATGCCTTGAAGCACACGTCAACTGCCCCAAGCAGTGTGCGCTGAGGGAGTGCCTGACCAGCTAATATCACAAATGCCTGAAAAGCACATTGCTGGGGATCTCCCAGTGCCAGGACAGAGGGGAATGGCTTTGATTGCTGGAGGTATTCCACCATGTTTGTTCCAACCTAAAACAGACAGAGACAGAAGGATAGACAAAAGCAAGTGAATATTGTGTAGAAGGTGAATTGTAAGCAAGATAATAGACTACCAGTTTGTTATAATGCTGATAGTAACTTTATAAGGAAGCCAAATGAGCTATGGTCCTTAATTGGTGTGTTCATTTTGAGTGGGTCATGAATGTGTACAACAAAATGTGGGTTGAGAACCACTGAGTAATAAAACTTAACATCTTTAACTTCACTTTCAGGATAAAAATCAGGATTCACCCTTTAGCTTTCACATGAAACATGTCACTTGGATTGCCTTCTTTCAACTGTACAGTATAGTTAGAATTAAGAATATTGTCTCTTACAGTGGTGCTGAGAAACTGGTCCATTGTACTTACAGGCATTTGGTGTATGAACGCTGTCCGGGACTCTTCAGTGGAGTCTCGCCAGACACTCTTTGATTATCAAGATAAAAAATAATCACTTTTAAGGGAATGCTGTTTGTTTTTTTTAAATGTGGCCCAATTTGCTAGTTAACTAATGTGGTTCTTTTGCAGCATTACCCATTTTGTGTGAATGACAGTCTTTACGTTCCATCTTTTCTTTCATTAACACGTGTATAATGACATTAATGCAGAGGTGAATATCTGGCCCATTATTATGCATAACAGCTTAAAGATAAGGCACAAGTATATTTTAACTATAAGGGTATAGATACGCATACCCCACTGTCGAAGAAGTTGTGACTTTTGTGACACATTTAAGCCCTATTAAAGAAAAATGTTTAGGTATAGAGAGATGATATAAGGGCAGTAAGAGTAAAAAGCTTACCTCTAATCACTATCAGCTCAGACAGCCGCCACTCAGTTAGCTTATCAGCGACAAAGCTGTCCATTTAAAATGACCTGGAGACAACATAGCAATATAGAGGTTAGCAACAATTTGAAGACTTGTCCGCTTCTTTAACTCTCATTAACGCTACTTCCGCCAGTAGAGCACTGTATAATATAATAAGCATGGCGCAGTTGGTAAACATAACTCAACTATTGTGTTGCCTCGTCGCTCTAGCCGCGGCTAAAGGGGGTCGCACACCGGACGAGAAGCGTATTTAAAATTCAAACACATTATTCTCTGAGTGTAACTTACACACACCAGTGGCGCTTCTTGGCCGATGTTCGACCCCCTTTATGGGGTCACACACCGGACGAGAAGCGTATTTAAAATTCAAACACATTATTCTCTATGAGTGTAACTTACACACACCGGAGGCCCTTCTCGGCCGATGTTCGACCCCCTTTATGCGGCCCGAAATCGGCACTAGCTGCACTGTACTTATCGTATTATTACCGGTATTATAACAATGAGATAAGTACAGCACAGTTTATGAAAAATAGAAATTAAAGACCGTGTAAAGTGAATTTGGTCATTTTCTTATAAACACAATGTGCAAAAAGCATTTCAACCATTTTGACACCTAATTTCATGAATTTATCATTATTTTGAATCATTCAAATTTGGCTGGGTGGTTAATAACACTTTCTTCTTTAGTCTGAAAAACTCAAAAGACATAACGTTATCTATTTTAACTTTACCCGGACTTTGAACTAGTTAGATGTTGCCGCGATAGCCGCTGGCCGGCTAACGTTACATACTAACCACAGAATTACCACGGCTAACGCTAATCTCAACGTAGCAACTAAACCATGGTAATTTTTTCAGCAAATGGTGCTACCAACGGAGACATGGACACAGAAAGGTTTAGGTTACATTGACACTGAAAATACTTGCTTACCTTGAATACACGACGAAGTTGCACCGAAGAAGCCCAGGATAAAACAAAACGAGCGCGAAGTGATGGTTATTTCAAACGACTGTTGTGAGAAAATTACTTGAGTAATTTTTTAAATGAACTTTAAAAAATGTAACTTTTTAATTCAACTTAAGTAACATTATTTACTTAATTTCATTTCTCTCACAGCATTAATTCAATTCAATTCAATTTTATTTATATAGCCCAATATCACAAATCACATTTTGCCTCAAAGGGCTTTACAACATACGACACCCTCTGTCCTTAGACCCTGGATTCGACTAAGGAAAAACTACCACCAAAAAAGCCCATTTTAACAGGGAAAAAAATGTACAGAATAAATTCATAGCAGAAAATCATAGTTTATACAATTATGATGACAATGGCAAAATTGTAGTGTATACATAATAATAATGAAAAGTGTGGGATGTAAAACATAAGGGAAGATGATGGGTCCAGACAGACAACCGAACAGTTCCAGGTGAAGCCCAATGAGCAGGACCTGAGCAACTCGTCCCCTCCACTGTAGACACAGCAGCACTGCCCCAGCCAGTCGCCATAGTCACAGAGGCAAATACATCCCCAGAGGCTGAAATTCAATTCAATTCAATTCAATTTTATTTATATAGCCCAGTATCACAAATCACATTTGCCTCAAAGGGCTTCACAATCTGTAACATACGACACCCTCTGTCCTTAGACCCTCGATTCGATTAAGGAAAAACTACCCAAAAAAACCCTTTTAACAGGGGACAAAATTATATAAACCTCAGGAAGAGCAACAGAGGAGGGATCCCTCTCCCAGCACGGACAGACATGCAATAGATGTCGTAAGTACAGAATAGATTTATAGCATCAAAACTATTACATATACAGCCATGATGGCAAAATTGTTGTATATATATATATTATTATGTTAGTGGTAAAACATAAGGGAATATGATGGGTCCAGACGGACAACCGAGCAGCTCCAGGTGGAGCCCAACGAGCAGGACCTGAGCCACTCGTCCCCTGCACCATAGACACAGCAACACTGCCCCAGCAGGTCGCCATAGTCACAGATCCAGATACATCTCAGGACACTGAAATACCTAAGCTTTATCAAAGAGAAAAGTCTTTAGCCTATTCTTAAATGTGGAGATGGTGTCTGCCTCCCGAACCCGAAGTGGGATCTGATTCCACAGAAGAGGAGCTTGATAGCTAAAGGCTCTGGCTCCCATTCTACTTTTGGAGACTCTAGGAACCACAAGAAACCCTGCATTCTGAGAGCGCAGTGTTCTAGTGGGGTAATAAGGCACTATGAGCTCTGTAAGATACGACGGTGCATGACCATTAAGAGCTTTATAGGTGAGGAGAAGGATTTTAAATTCTATTCTGGATTTCACAGGGAGCCAGTGCAGAGAAGATAATATTGGAGAAATATGATCTCTTTTCCTAGTTCCTGTCAGTACAAGTGCTGCAGCGTTCTGAATCAACTGGAGAATCTTAAGGGACTTTTTCGGGCTGCCTGATAATATGGAATTGCAGTAATCCAGCCTTGAAGTAACAAATGCATGGATTAATTTTTCTGCATCATTTCGAGACAGGAAGTGCCTGATTTTTGCAATGTTGTGTAGATGAAAAAAGGCAGTCATGCCATGAGGTTTGCGTCATGTGCGAGTTGAAGGATAGATCCTGATCAAAGATAACTCCTAGGTTCCTCACAGAGGTGCTGGAGGCCAGGGCAGTGCCCTCTAGAGCAATTATATCTGCCGACAGTGAGTCTCGGAGGCGTTTGGGGCCAAGTAAAATAACTTCAGTTTTGTCCGAGTTTAACATCAGAAAATTTCTGGTCATCCAGGTTTTTATGTCCTTAAGGCATGATTGAAGTTTAACCAACTGATCAGTTTCATCCGGCTTAATCGATAAATATAACTGGGTATCATCTGCATAACAATGAAACTTTATGGAGTGCTTTCTAATAATATTGCCCAAAGGAAGCATATATAAAGTAAATAGAAGTGGTCCAAGCACAGAACCTTGCGGAACTCCGTGACTAACTTTGGTGTGCTCGGATGATTCATCATTAACATAAACAAACTGAGATCGGTCTGATAGATAGGATTTAAACCAGCTTAACGTGGTTGCTTTAATTCCAATTAAATGTTCCAGTCTCTGTAATAGAATTTGATGGTCAATCGTATCGAATGCAGCACTAAGATCTAGCAAGACAAGTACAGAGACAAGTCCATTGTCTGATGCAATTAAAAGGTCATTTGTAATTTTCACCAGTGCTGTTTCTGTGCTATGATGCACTCTAAAACCTGACTGGAAATCCTCAAATATACTATTGTTATTTAGAAAGTCACATAACTGATTATCAACAGTTTTTTCAAGGATCTTAGAGATAAAGGGAAGGTTAGATATAGGTCTATAGTTGGCTAAAACCCCTGGATCGAGTGTGGGCTTTTTAAGGAGAGGTTTAATAACAGCTACTTTAAAAGACTGTGGTACATAACCTGTCAGTAAAGACAAATTGATCATATCTACAAAAGACGTACTAACTAATGGTAGAACATCTTTAAGCAGCCTAGTTGGAATTGGGTCTAAGAGACAGGTCGAAGGCTTAGATGAAGAAATTGTCGACGTTAGTTGAATAAGGTCGACAGGAGAGAAGCAGTCCAAGTACACATCAGGTTTCACAGCTCCCTCCAACGCCTCTATGCTTGAAAATCGCTTGGCACCAGCTGAGGGCAGGACGTGATTCATTTTCTCTCTAATAGTCAAAATTTTATCATTAAAGAAGCTCATGAAGTCGTTACTGCTGAGGGCTACAGGAATACATGGCTCAATGGAGCTGTGGCTCTCTGTCAGCCTGGCTACAGTGCTGAAAAGAAACCTGGGGTTATTCTTATTTTCCTCTATTAGTGATGAGTAGTAGGCTGCTCTGGCATTACGAAGGGCCTTCTTATATATTTTAAGACTATCTTGCCAGGCTAAACAAGATTCTCCTAGATAGTTGGAACGCCATTTTGTTTCAAGTTTTTGTGATGTTTGCTTTAATTTGCGGGTGTCAGCGTTATACCATGGAGCTACCCTTTTTTGTTTTATTATCTTCTCTTTAAGAGGAGCAACAGAATCAAGTGTCATTCGCAGTGAACCTGCAGCACTATCAACAAGACGATCAATTTGGGACGGACTGAAATTTGCATAAGAGTCCTCTGTTATGTTAAGACATAGCATTGAGTTAAATTCAGATGGAATTTCTTCCTTAAATTTAGCTACAGCACTATCAGATAGACATCTACTGTAGTAGTATTTGAATACTGGTGTGTACTCCTGTAATAGGAGTTCAAAAGTTATTAAATAATGGTCTGATAGTGAAGGATTCTGTGGAAAGACTGTTAGATGTTCAATTTCAATGCCGTATACCAGAACAAGGTCGAGGGTGTGGCCTAAACAGTGAGTGGGTTTATGTACACACTGAAAGAAGCCAATCGAGTCTAATAATGAGATAAACGCAGTACTAAGGCTATCATTTTCAACGCCCACATGAATATTAAAATCACCTACAATAATTGCTTTATCTGTTTTAAGGACTAAACCTGATAGAATTCTGAGAATTCAGATAAAAACTCTGAATAAGGACCAGGAGCGCGGTACACTATAACAAATAGGATTGGCTGTCGTGTTTTCCAGGTTGATTAATAGGCTTGAGTCGAAGATGGCTGCAACTCTTCGGCCGGTGCCTCGAGGAATGTGAGTATTAATATGACTGGGCGGAGTGGATTCATTTAGGCTAACATATTCTTCATGACCCAGCCAGGTTTCAGTGAGACAAAATAAATCAATGTGATAATCTGATCAGATCATTTACTAGTACAGCTTTAGATGACAGAGATCTGATGTTTAGGAGTCCACATTTAATTCTCTTATTTTGAGGTGCTATTTCTGTTGTGATAATTTTTTAAAAATTATTATGTACAACTCCTCTTCTGTTAGCTTTTGATTTTATAAATTTCAGTGGCCGGGGGGCAGACACCGTCATTATGGGATTATGGGTGGGTAACTGCTCTGGAAGCGCAGAGAAGCGTGTAGGACTGCAACTCTGCCTCCTGGTCTCAACTCTGGGTTGTCATGGTTTAGGTCCACTAATAAACACGGCCAGATTTCTAGATATGAGAGCTGCACCATCCAAAGTTGGATGAATGCCGTCTCTCCTAATCAGACCAGGTCTTCCCCAGAAAGTCCGCCAATTATCTACGAAGCCCACATCGTTTGCTGGACAGCGACAGCCAGCGACGGAATGAAGACATGCGGCTAAACATGTCATCACTGGTCAGATTTGGCAGGGGCCCAGAGAAAACTACGGAGTCCGACATCGTCTTTGCATATGTACTCACCGACTCAACATTAATTTTAGTGACCTCCGATTGGCGTAATCGGGTGTCATTACCGCCGACGTGAATAACAATCTTACTGTATTTACGTTTATCTTTAGCCAGCAGGCTAAATACCTGAAATACCTGCTGAAAGTGACAGTAAGAGAAAAGAGAGGGACGAGAATTGCACAAAACTACGGGAGAGAGAAGATGTCGAGTTAGTAACATGCATTTATGAGATGAGATTAAAATAGCCATAAACATCAACCAATTAGAAAAACCTGGTCATTGTAAGAAAGAACCATAAGAATGTAGTGTCCATATGGGTCAGCTTGAGTGAGGATGATCTTCCCACTGAATTTGTGTGAAGAGTTAATGTTCCTGGACAGCGCTGATTTCCATGCAACATCCACAAGTCCTCTCCCCATTGCGATTTCCAAAATGTATAGTCTTCATCAGCAGAATGAGTTTCCTGGATTAGACAAAAGAGCATCCAAGTATTCTGCATCAATAAATAATGTCTTTCTTTTAGTAATGCCTCGAGCATTAACAGCTTTATAAAACAAATGATTGAACAGAACAACTGTCACTGAAACCTGAAAGCTGGTTATGTGCAGAAAGCAGAACTTATCCTCCTTGCTAAACTGCACTAAACTACAGAACAAAGGGTGTGAGTGTGCATGTGATGCAAAAAGGCTGCTTGGATCCAAAATGGCTGACACTGCATCGCATTAACAAAAGAAATCTCGTTCAAAATGGTGGCAAAGCAGCGGCTGCATGATTAGACAAAGAAAGGAAACTCAAAATGGTGGCTAGGCCATGTTTGAAAAGATTGTAACTCTGTTAAAGGTCAAATTGGAGAGGATGTGTGTGATCGTTGTATAATAGGATAATAGTGCCTAGTTAAAAGAGTTATTAGCATGCAAAGACTCTGTCCGTATGAAGCATAGCGTTAACTAACATGAACTAAGCATGTGCCTACCAATCCTAACAGGGAAAACACATCACAACAATACAACTCATGAACCAATACATTCACATACAGTAACACAGTCCTGTGCTTAGCCAAGTACACTGTTAAGCTATGTGAAGCTATGTAATGTCCAGATACGTTACCCGTCCATTAGGGGAAATGGGGTTGCTTTGAAGTCCTCCTTGTTAGCTGGTGGTCTGTCTGTTGTAGACAGCAGGAAAGAATTGTGGTTCTGGAAAAAGTCCTTGCTGTGCAGTATTCTGATTATGCAGAACGGAGGAACCTGGTCATTCCATTCTCTGTTCTACTTATAGTTAGCTATGTTTGACATATATCGATCACCTTCATTCTCAGCTCCTCTTTTTCTTCTTCAGCTGTGTGTTGTATTGTACCTTTTATTTCTTGCATGTCAGCAGAGAGTAAGTTGATGGATGATTTGAACTACTAGACTTTACAATCAAAGAGCCTTGCTCCTTGATAGCTAGCATGAGCACATCTATGTAAGGAATGCCATTTCTTTCAATATGAAATAAATAAATATGCCTATGAAATTAATAAATGAGTCAATATGGTTTAATAAATAAATAAATGTGTTTTTATTTCATTGGACTTTTATTTCCAAGTTAGTCACGGAGTTCCGCAAGGTTCTGTGCTTGGACCACTTCTATTTACTTTATATATGCTTCCTTTGGGCAATATTATTAGAAAGCACTCCATAAAGTTTCATTGTTACGCAGATGATACCCAGTTATATTTATCGATTAAGCCGGATGAAACTGATCAGTTAGTTAACCTTCAATCATGCCTTAAGGACATAAAAACCTGGATGACCAGAAATTTTCTGATGTTAAACTCAGACAAAACTGAAGTTATTGTACTTGGCCCCGAA
>CM022481.1:5463985-5538947 GCA_011952105.1 Coreoperca whiteheadi
GACATCTATTGCATGTCTGTCCGTCCTGGGAGAGGGATCCCTCCTCTGTTGCTCTTCCTGAGGTTTCTATCGTTTTTTTTCCCCTGTTAAAAGGGTTTTTTTGGGTAGTTTTTCCTTAATAGAATCGAGGGTCTAAGGACAGAGGGTGTCGTATGTTACAGATTGTGAAGCCCTTTGAGGCAAATGTGATTTCTGATACTGGGCTATATAAATAAAATTGAATTGAATTGAATTTCATAATGACACATTTATTTATTTCATGGGACTATTTCATAATGACAAATTTCTGTTTCTTATATTCAAATGAGGGGGGTGTGGTTATCTCACAGAGCTGCAGACCGGAAACAGGCTCAAAGACGATGGAAGCCATTTTGCTGTTTGACAAGACAGGGAATCACACAGTAGCCATATACCAAGTGGTTTTCTTGCCAGGTTTGGCTCCTGGCACCCTCTTCTGCCTCAACACTCGGTGATTTACGGAGTTTCCTAATTTACAGATAGCTTTAACTACTACTTGTTATTAGAGTATGTGGTGGTTGTCTTCAGAAACAGCCCAGGGGCCTGTGAGTGAGTAGCTGAAGCCTACAAGAACTGTAAGTGTGTTTGCTTTGTGTCTTTTTTGAAGTTTAGTGCAGTGTTATTTTTGTAAGATACTGCTTATTCACTGGCGTTTTGGTGACGTGGCGTTATTGCATAATTGGTCTCGTGGTTTGTTTCAGGGTCAGCAGAGGCATGTCCTGCTGAATTCAATCACTGTAATCAGACGGGTATTAAGGTGTATAATCACCACGGCAGCGGTCGCCCTCATACGGGTGAAGACCGACGAGCGTAAAGACCATCGACTCTACCTGCATGTGACTCCACCCAGCAGGCACTTAATGACAGGGCACTTGAGTATTGCACTTTGTTGTACGAATTGTTCGAACCTTTTTTTTGGATCCATTCTTGCTATTAAATTTGTCTTGCATATTTCCCTTCTGCTCTTATACAATCTGTTTTCATATCCCTACTGTCATTACAACACAATTCTTCTGTTACATGCCAAAGGAAATGCAATGCTCATTATCTGCACGTTGTACCACTGTCAACAACTGCCCTTTCTACTTTCCCAATAGGCTTGTGGAACTGCCAGTCTGCTGTGAACAAAGCTGATTTCATTACAGTTTTTGTTAAACATTCTGGTCTTTAAATTGTACCATTTATTGAAATGTGGATCAAACCATTGGATTCCACCTCACCCGCAGCCCTCTCCCATAATAACACTTTCTCCCACAGTCCACCCATCGTAGGAAGAGGTGGTGGAACTGGCCTGCTTATCCCTAATGAAGTTCAAACAGCAAACATCCTTGTGTGACAACAGCTCCTTCGCGTTTCATGCTGTTACTATCACCCACCCTGTTAAGAGTCACTTTGTAGTCATCTATCGGCCCCCAGGTCAGCTTGGACATTTCTTGGAGGAGCTGGATGTGGTCCTTTTATCGTTCCCTGAAGATGGCACTTCTCTGGTGGTACTTGGTATGCAGATGATACCCAGTTATATTTATTGATTAAGCCGGATGAAACTGATCAGTTAGTTAAACTTCAATCATGCCTTAAGGACATAAAAACCTGGATGACCAGAAATTTTCTGATGTTAAACTCAGACAAAACTGAAGTTAACTCCCTGAATTAATGACTTGTTAATTTTTTGTCCTACAAAACAGAAATCTACCATATGATGGCTCCCTTCTATAACCAAATAACTTGTTGTGCTCATTCAGTTGCAGAACAACAGACGTACCAGGTTACGTATGTAACCGTTATTCCCTGATAGGGAATGAGACGCTGCGTGAGTTGACGCTATTACATTTACATTTACAAAAAGCATAACTGCATCAAAAAACGATTCTGATTAAAGCCTAGTACAGTATAAAAAGCTAAGGATAGGAAGGGGTTTTTTCGGGGGTTTTTTTGAGCAGAGGTAGAAAGGAAGAAGAAGTTAGTGATTGTCACTAACGCTATGGGGAACGCCCACAGCATGACTGGATGTGAGTCTCTGTATCAACTTAGATACAGAGATTGGGTTTAACGTCAACACAAGACATACGCTGACGGAACCGGAGGTACAAAGGGAGCCGACTCCACTGTTGTCAGCCTTCTGATCGAATGAAGCAAGCCGCTCACAGGCATGCCGGAAGTATGGCAAGAAGACGCAGCATCCTGGTACGTTCCCTTTCAAGGGAACTTCAAGGCTGTGTCAGCTGATGCTATGGGGAACGCAGTGCTGAGGGGATGCCTGCCAACAGGGCAAAAGAACCACAGATCCCGGATTAATAAGGCTAAAGAATCTCACAAAGGTGTGAGGCAAGGACCATCCCACAGCATTGCATATTTTGGAGAGGGAGGTTCCCAACCACCAAGCTCTGGCGCATGCCATAATCCAATTGGAGTGGGCTCTTATCGACAGAGGTGAAGGCAAAACGATAGCCTCAACAATCCACCTGCTAATAGTGTGTTTGGTAGCCGGGCAGCCCTACGAGGGGACCCGAAGAAACTGGTCCAAATTGCGCCACTGAGATGTCCTCCGGACATAAATTTCAAGGCCAGAGCAGTCGCAGCCTACCTTCCTGTTCCGCCAACTCTGAAGGAGGATGGAATGCCGGCAGGACTACCGGCCAGGCCACCTCAGTGGGTACTTTGGGTACATAACTGCAGCCTAGGATGCAGAAAGGCTCTCACTGCGCCTGGAACAACCTCCAGGTAAGCAGGAGCCACCGACAGGGCCTGCAGATCTTCCACTCTCTTGAGAAGTCATGGCCAGCAGGAACGCCACCTTTAAGGCCAGACACCTGTCTGATGCATCGTCCATTGGCTCGAAAGGTGCTGTGGTCAGCCCATCTAGCACCACTATCAGATCCCACGGAGGGACTCGAGCCGGAGGCCTCATCCTCAGGGTGCCACGAAGGAAACTGGTAACAAAGTGGTGCTTCCCCAGCAAGCAACCATCCACCAAACTGTGGAATGCTGTGATCACAGCCCCATACACCTCAAGTGTAGCGGGGGAGAGTCCAGCCAAAAACTGGCTTTAGAGAAACTCCAGCACTGAAGCCATCGGGCAGTGAACTGGGTAAAGATGGCACTATCGGCACCATGTAGTGAAAATGTTCCCGCATACAGTTTCCTCATGGAGGAAACGCTCCTCTAGAGCGTAAGGTGGTCTCAACTACCTCAGTAGAGAGACCGGCAGCTTGGAGGTGGTCCCCCTCAGGGGCCAGACCCACAGCTTCAATCTCCCCTGTTGGGGATGGAATACTTCGCCTTGGTTCCTCGTGATGGCAATCTCCCATGGGGGCCCGTCCAGGATGGCTACCAGGCCCGAGAACCAGATTCTGGTGGGCCAGAATGTGGCCATGAGCAGTAGCTGGGCCCCTGTTCGGCAAATCTTCTCTAGAACCCCCGGGAGAAGAGCAATCGGGGGGAAAACAACGTAGCTTCGGCCACGGCTGTACCATGGCATCCAGCCCCAGGGGCGCTGGATACACCAGGGAGAACCAGAGAGGGCAGTGTGCATCGTCCACTTGTGCTGTGCCGAATCTCCTCCATATCATCTGCACCATCTCGGGGTGCAGTCTCCATTCCCTGGGCCTCGGCCCCTGCCTCAACAGGATGTCTGCTCCCACATGGAGGTACCCAGGTACGAAAAGTGCTCTGAGAGAGAGCAACTTTCCCTGGGACCACAAGAGGATCTGCCGCGCCAGTCTGCACAGAGGGCGCGACCTCAGACCACCTTGTTGATTTATGTAGGAGACCACCGCTGTGTTGTCGGAGCAGACAAGCATGTGGTGGCCCCTGAGGTATGGAAAAAAATGGCGTAAGGCCAACAAGACCGCTTGCATCTCCAGGCAATTTATGTGCCATCGGTGTGGCGTAACCACAGACCTCGGGCTGTGCGGTATTCCTGTGCTGGAGGTGTCCGTCGAGAGTGTGCGACAGTGATACACCATTCCCAGCACTGGACCCTGGGTCAGGAACACCCATTGTCTCCACCTGTCTAAGGCACGCATGCACCTGCGTGTAACCTTGGTCAGGCGAAATGGATTGCCACTCGGGGAAAATCTGGCGTCACTGAGCCACCACTGCAGCTGCCTCATGTACAGCAGTGAGGCCTAACAGTCTCTGAAACTGTAGTGCAGTGAGATGTTGGCCTAGCTGCACCCTGAGCATCATGGTCAGGATTGACTCAACGCGCACGGGAAACAGTTGTGCCCGCACTGCGCCTGAGTCCCACACTACTGCTAGGAACCTAATCCTTTGTGTTGGAGTGAGCGTGCTCTTGCTCATGTTGAGCCTCAACCCCAAGCACCGCAAGTGTGCAAGTACGACATCTCGATGCCGTAGTGCAGTGAGACGAGACTGAGATAAAATGGTAAATGGACTGTACTTGTATAGCGCCTTTCTAGTCTTTCTGACTACTCAAAGTGCTTTTACACTACATCACATTCACACACATTCATACACTGATGGCAGGAGCTAACTGCCCATCAGTACAAATTAAACTAACCAGTCACACTCACTCACACACCGAAGGCGCAGCTTCGGGATCAGTATCTTGCTCAAGGATACTTCGACACGTGGCCGGGGGAAGCCGGGATCGAACCGCCAACCTTCCGATTGGTGGACGACCCGCTCTGCCACCAAGCCACAGCCGCCCCAAATCAACCAGACGTCTATATAATTGAGGATGCGAACTCCCTGGAGTCTGAGAAGACCCAGAGCAGAGTCCATACACTCCGTGAAGGTCCGACGGAGAGTGCTAGGCTGAAGGGAAGCACCCGATATTGGTAAGCTTTGCCCCTGAAAGTGAACTGCAGGAACTTCCAGTGTCCCCGAATGATAGAGACGTGGAAGTATACGTCCTTTAGATCGATTGTGATTAACCAGTCCTCGGACTTAATCTGTCTCACAATCATAGGGATCGTCAGCATCCGGAATCTTTTCAGAGAACGGTTCAGGTGACGAAGATCTGAAATGGGACGCAAACCACCATCTCTCTTCGGGACTATGAAATTCCGGCTGTAGAACCTCAGGTGGGGATTTGTTCTATGGCCCCATTGTACATCCATCGCTCCATCACCTGTGCTTGTACTCGGTCGACCCCTGATTCCAAGATCCCTCGGAATCTTGGGGGTGTGGACCGGAACTGAAGCTTGTAACCTTGTCGGACAGTGCGCAAAACTCAGTGGGGTCAAGCTTCCCAACAGGCAGAAAAGTCCCTCAGGGTAATTAACCGCTTGAGGCTGGTGCCTCGGTTACCTCGGTGTCACCCTCTGAGGCCTGACACCGCTCGCATCAGGGCCTCTTCTGTGAAGCCTGTTGGGCGAGAAGCACGGCCCTCAGGTCCGTCTTCTCCCTCTCAGGCCTTCGCTGAGTGGACGGGAATGAACCTCTCAACCGTTGGGGAGGGGCACGCTGCGCCACACTCACTTTCTGAGCCAGCATGTAGGAGTTGCGAAATGTTGAAGGCGGTCCACCCTCAGCTCCGGCCCGAGACTTCGGGCGATGGGGGTTAAACTGCTGCCATAGCTCCTTCCCATCCTCGGATGTGAGGGCTCCACCGACATCGAGGTCTTAAAGCAGGTTGGCTGGACATGTCCAGCCTGACCCGCTGTCATGTATGCCTTGCCCACTAAAACAATGTAGTGCGTCATGGTCTACTAGGCAACGTCGAGGTCTTAAGGGAGGACGCAGCCTCCGGGGTTTGCCATCAGCGTCTCCCGATACCTGGCATGATGCCCTAGCCATTCTACTGCACCCACTGATTGACGTAGACTGGTGACCAGTTGGGCTAGAAAACCGTGCTAAATACGGCCTGGACCAGGATTTCGACAACTCAGTATGTAGATCCAGAAGAATGGCAGGTCCCGACGTGGGCATGGAGGTGTGGCTAGAAGGAACACTCACCGAGCTTACTCCGGCAATGAATGTCCTGCAGCTCTGCTGGCCAGGCGATATTGAGCCTAGCCACCATTTTCCTCTCTTGGGAAAATCACCTCCAGCAGCTCCTCACGCTGCAGTGACTGGGCTGACGAGCCACCCACGTCACCAACTTCCACACTCAGGAAATCCAGGTCCTTGAAACTGGATCCTCTCTGCGCGGGCTCCACATCCCAGGCGAAAGACGCTCCAGGCTCAGTGTGGCTTCCGGATCCCGAATGCGGGTAGACTGTTTCAACAACAGTTAGTCGAGAGCAGTGCGTCTTATCTCTCCTCAGAGAGGGCACTTACCTTGCTCACAGTCACCCCTCAGGGCTGACAGGGCCTGCTCTCCGTGCGACACAAAGTGTGTGTCGTCTGAACACGTCCCATATTCTGGTCAGAAGACGCCGCAATGTGGGCAAAACAGCCAATGAAACCACATGAGTTGCTGGTGGGGATAATCCACAGGCAGGGAGGAAAGCACTGCCAGAACCGCTTCACACTCGTCCTTTCCACAGAGACCCAGCGCGCCTGCTGAAGATCAGAAGACTGATGACAACAGTAAAGCCGGCTCCCTTTGTACCTCCGGTTCCGCCAGCATGCTTCACGTGTTGACGTTAAACCCAATCAAGATTGGTCCAAGTTGATACAGAGATTCAGAGGCAGTCACGCTGAAGGCATTCCCCATAGCATCAGCTGATGCAGCGTTGAAGTTCCCTTTAAAGGGAATTTCAGTTTTGTCGGAGTTTAAGATCAGAAAATTGCAGGTCATCCAGGTTTTTATGTCTTTAAGGCATGCTAACTCATTAGTTTCATCTGGCGTGATTAATAAATATAATTGGGTATCATCCGCATAACAATAAGGTTTATGATCCTAATAAAGTTTCCAAATAATATTTGCTGAAAGGACGCAAATATAATGTGAATGCAATTGGTCCAGTCACAGAACCATACAGAACTTCGTGAGTAACTTTGGCATGAATGCAGGATTCATCATTAACATGTACAAACTGAGATCGATCTGATAGGATATAAACCAGCTTAGTGTGGCTCCTTTAATGCCAATTAAATGTTCCAGTCCAGTTCCATTGCAGCACTAAGATCTAACAAGACAAGTACATTTACATTTAGTCATTTAGCAGACGCTTTTATCCAAAGCGACTTACATGGAACATTCAGAAACCGAAGGCGCAGCTTCGGGAGCATTATGGGGTTCAGTATCCTGCTCAAGGATACTTCGACGCATGGCTGGGGGATCGAACCGCCGACCTTCCGATTGGCAGGCGACCGTTCTGCCACCAAGCCACAGCCGCCCCCAAGTCCATTGTCTGATGCAATTAGACTGTCATTTGTAAGAATAAGAAGAAAGGGAGGGTGACTGGAACTGGAGTTGACCCTTACATATATGCAGGAGCTCTTCAAAAAAAAAGCGGGAGATGCAGTAGATGTTGGTGCTGACAGCGGTGATGCACGTGGCAGAGGTGGCCTTTTTGCTGTTGTAGTAGCAATCAGAGCAGTTATAGAAGAGCAGGAAGCTGGCAGGATGGTAAGCAGCAGATCAAAACCAGGGCTTCATTAATATTTCATTTCTGGAGAGATGCAAGCAAGCAAGAGAGGCTGGCAATGAGTTTGGGGAAAAAAGTGGCAGTTTGAGAAGAACTCAGATATTCAGCTGCTATCTCTGTCTCCTCTCTTCCTCACTCCACTTGTCTGCCTGTTACTGCTCTTTTACACATTACTCTTGCTGTGTCAGCTGGACCATTTTCATTATCTGATTGGCTTTTGTAATTACTACAGATGGGCTTCCCTATAAATTTAGAAGCAGATGTGGGAATGTTATTCCTTTTTCTGCCTCATTACAGGTCAAAAATGCCAAACCACACATGCAGATGGGTGAAATAAAACCCAAAACCAAAAGTATCTGCATGGGTATGTACTAAGGTAAGTGATAAAAACTGGCCCCTTAAATGAATAAAAGCTAGTGCTTTTATAAAAGCTAGTGCAAACAAGGAGGAAAAAGCAATATCCCCTCTGGAACAGTTTGGGTTAATTCGTTAATGTGTGTGTGGTGTAAATATGTCCTGTGCAGTAGGGCTGCACGATATTGGAAAAAAATTACATTGCGATATTTTTTTCACCATGATTCCGCTTGGATTGCTGCACATGAGGCAGCTGCAGTCTCAGGGATGCTGAATTTTCCCCGAGGGGGAATTTTGCCTGGTCAGGGTTACACACAGGTGCATGCGTGCCTTAGACAGGTGGAGACAATGGGTGTTCCTGACCCAGGGCCCAGTGCGGGGAATGGTGTATCACCGTCGCACACTCTGGACGAACGCCTCCAGCACCGGATGGGGAAGGTCTTGGAAGGCCGCACAGCCCGAGGTTTGTGGTTGACCAGCCAAATTGTGTGCCATAGAGATGCGAGCGGTCTTGTTGGCTTTACAGCACTTTCTTCCAGACCTCAGGGGCCACCATGTGCTTGTCCGCTCAGACAACACAGCAGTGGTCTCCTACATAAATTGACAAGGTGGTCTGACGTCGCGCCCTCCTTGCAGACTGGCGCGCCAGATCCTCTTGTGGTCCCAGGGGAAGTTGCTCCCTCTCAGAGCACTTTTCGTACCTGGGTACCTCAATGTGGGAGCGGACATCCTGTCGAGGCAGGGACCGAGGCCATGGGAATGGAGACTGCATCCCAAGACGGTGCAGATGATATGGAAGAGATTCGGCAGAGCACAACTGGACCTGTTTGCATCCCCAGACAACACTTACTGCCCCCTCTGGTTCTCCCTTGTGGATCCAGTGCCCCTGGGGCTGGATGCCATG
Organism: Coreoperca whiteheadi; assembly: GCA_011952105.1. Taxonomy (NCBI): domain Eukaryota; kingdom Metazoa; phylum Chordata; class Actinopteri; order Centrarchiformes; family Sinipercidae; genus Coreoperca; species Coreoperca whiteheadi. The sequence goes on from CM022481.1 coordinate 5,472,764, forward strand.
GTGCAGCCGTGGCTGAGGCTAGGGCTGTATACATTTCCTTGCTCCCAGGGGTTCTAGAGAGGTTCGCCGAACAGGGGCCCAGCTGCTGCTCGTGGCCCCATTCTGGCCCGCCAGAATCTGGTTCTCGGGCCTGGTAGCCCTCTTGGACGGCCCCCCGTGGGAGATTCCCATCAGGAGGGACCTGCTGTCACAGGGCCGAAGCGAAATATTCCATTACCAGCCGGGGAAATTGAAGCTGTGGGTCTGGCCCCTGAGGGGAACCCCCTCCGAGCTGCCGGTCTCTCTACTGAGGTAGTTGAGACCATCTTACACTCTAGAGGCCCCTCCACAAGGGAACTGTGTGCGGGTAAGTGGAAAATTTTCACAACATGGTGCCAGGAGCGGGGTGCACGGTGGCAGAGCGGTTAGCGCGCCTGCCTCCCAATAAGGAGAACGTGGGTTCGTATCCCGGACCAGACCATGACCTCCCTGGGTGGAGTCTGCATGTCCTCCCCGTGTTACCGTGGGTTTTCTCTGGGTTCTCCGGTTTCCTCCCACCGTCCAAAAACATGCATTAGGTTAATTGGTGACTCTAGATTGTCCCTAGTGGATGAATGTGTGCGTGAATGGTTGTCTGTCTGTGTTAGCCCTGCGACGAGTTGGCCACTGTCCAGGGTGTACCCCGCCTAAGGCCCGAAGCCACTGGGATAGGCTCCAGTCACCCGCGACCCCGAACGGGAACAAGCGGTAGAAAATGACTGACTGACTGACTGGTGCCAGGAGCACAATCTTGACCCATTTCACTGCCCGATGGCTAGAATTCCTCCAAGCCGGTTTTTGTCCAGCCAAAGGTTTATTTTTAAAAATACCGATTTTTGAGATCCAATTTTCAAAAGACTGGTTTGAAAATGATTAGAGATAGAATCCTACTCTAAACTAGAAAAATGTCAGGTATGACCTAAAGTATATGAGTGAAATAATTGTTTGCATCTAATTTGCATATTATGTTATTTATTGGCAGTTATGTTATTTTCAGTCCATACAGGATGATGAACATATTATAATAGTTTTTTTTCTAAAAATTATAAATGATTAATAAAAGTAACTTGTAAAGCAACATTTGTAAATTATAACTACAACTTCAAATTTACCATAACTAGTAAAATGTAGGGAAATAGATATGAGAAATATACACATGTAATGTAGGTGTTTGGTTGCAGAAGCTTTATCTTTTCTTATCTATCCAAATGGCATAGCTTGTAGTTTTTCAGAGACTAGTTTCCCCCTTGTTTCTTTTACTTATGTTGGGGGAAATGGTGTGTGCTCCGGGTAACTGAGAGACGCACCAGCAGCGGCGCCGCCCAACAAGCACTCATCCCCGGCTGCACACGCACTCTCACGCTCGCTCTCTTTCTCACTTTCACTCGGCTGAAAAAAATCTACAGACAGATGTTCTCCCTCAAAATCAGAGTCAGCCATTACTAAAGACAAAACTTCATCACGAGTGTATTTTTTATTTGCCATAGTCGCGTTTTCCAGCTAGCATGTAGAGAACGCTGCTTCCACTGTGCTGGTCTCAAGGCAATAACACGCGCACTGAGACGCTAACAGAAGACAGGTCTTTTTCTATGAAATTTTCAATGGCAACACATGGTAACAGTGGGCTAGAAACGAAGAACCGGGTGTCTGACATCTAGTGGAAGGGAGTGGAAACATGATTTAGCACGTAAACCGGAAGTAGCGGCTGTTTTTTCCAGTTATGTTGCTTGTCGCAATTTTGCGACTTTGGCGCTTAGAGGGTTAAGTTGTATGGGGCTGCTTTGCAGCATTCCACAGTTTGGTGGATAGTTGCTCGCTTGGGAAGCACCGCTTTGTTACCAGTTTCTTTCGTGGCACCTTGAGGATGAGGCCTCTGGTTCCAGTCAGAGTCTCTCCGTGGGATCTGATAGTGGTGCTGGATGGACTGACCACAGCACCTTTCGAGCCACTGGACGATGCATCAGACAGGTGTCTGGCCTTAAAGATGGCATTTCTGCTGGCCATGACTCCTCTCAAGCGAGTGGGAGATCTGCAGGCCCCTGAGATTGTTCCAGGCGCAGTTAGAGCCATCCTGCATCCCAGGCCAGGTTATGTACCTAAAGTACCCACTGAGGTGGCCCAGCCGGTAGTCCTGCAGGCATTCCATCCTCCTTCAGAGTCAGCAGAACAGGAAGGTAGGCTGCAACTGCTTTGTCCAGTCAGAGCCCTGGAGATTTATGTCTGGAGGACATCTCAGTGGCGCAATTCGGACCAATTGCTGGTATGCTTCAGGCCCCCTCGTAAGGGCTGCCCGGCTACCAAACACACTATTAGCATGTGGATAGTTGAGGCTATCGTTTCGGCATACGAGGTGCGCGGTTGCCTTCACCTCTGTCGATAAGAAATCACTCCACACAGTATGGCATCCTCCAGAGCTTGGTGGTTGGGAACTCCCCTCTCCAATATATGCGATGCTGCGGGATGGTCCTCGCCTCACACCTTTGTGAGATTTTACAGCCTAGACTGCTTAAATAATCTGGGATCTGTGGCTCTCTTCTCCTGAAGTCTGCCCTACCGGCTTCACACTTGTGACAGGCATCCCTTCAGCATGGCGGAGTTGGTACTGCGTTCCCCATAGCGTCAGCTGACGCAGCGTTGAAGTTCCCTTGGAAGGGAACATACTATGTTACGTAGGTAACCATGGTTCCCTGATAGGGAACGAGACGCTGCGTCTCGCTGCCATACTTCCGGCATGCCTGTGAGCGGCTTGCTTCAGTCGATCAGGTGACAACAGTGAAGCCGGCTCCCTTTATACCTCCGGTTCCGCCGGCATGCGTCACATGTTGACGTTGAACCCAATCAAGATTGGTCTAAGTTGTTACAGAGATTCAGAGGCCGTCACGATGGAGGCGTTCCCCATAGCGTCAGCTGACGCAGCGTCTCGTTCCTTATCAGGGAACCATGGTTACCTATGTAACCTGGTACGTTTTGTTCTGATTATGTGTATAAATGAATAGAAATAATCCCTACTACACTTTAATTCATGCTCCCTTCACATACCGATATTTAAACCTCATGAGTCATGAATGGTTGAACTTGACTCATACATTCTTGTGAACTCTGTTTCTCAAATGTTAAAAGTATGCAAGCGTGCAGTAAACAACAAGACAGTTTAACTTATGTCAAGTGAGTTTCGATCTTGGTACCCCTGTTTTAGTTAAACTGGGAGTAAGAGAGAAATGAAAAGTAAAATACAACTAAAATTCTGATGAGAATGGTGGGTGCTCAGGCTACGGGCCTGAAATGGGTGTATGTGCTATGAGATGTCAAAAGTGTGTGTAACATGAGTGTGTCACATAGAAAGATATAAATTGGGGAAACAGAGAGAGGGTTATTTCCTTGTGCCTTTTCATCTGAAGAGTTATAAGAAGAAGATCGTGAGCAGTAACATCTACCAAAAAGAATTTCTAAGACTTTGTCACTGTCACAGGACCTGAGCATGCAAAGGATTAATCCATTTACTCCAGTGACAGAGAATCACATATTTGGACTGAAGTTCCTTTTTCTCACACTGTGGATTACTGACGTGAGACTCTAAGAATATTTTGGGAGCTTTGGATGGAGCTGTGAATTGCTCATCAGAGACTTGGTCTGACAACAGGAAGAGTGGGGTCGCACCGGACAGACTCTGCTCTCTCCATCTTTCAGACACAGATAACCAATTGAAATTTAGACTCAGCTGTGTAGTTACTGTATGATTTATTGAAATTTGAATTGAGCTGTTTTACTACTGCCCTTGCTAAAGCTCATTGCAATAAATAGTCAAACTATAGTTAATGTCAAAATTGTGGACATTTGATTTATGAGTTCATTGATGGTGGTAAAAAGTTAGGTTGTAGTGTGCATAACATCTTAAGAGGTTCTTACAGGTTACTCTAGCCAATCAAATTAACAGTCCCTTGGGGCTCGCCCAAGCCACTAAAACCCATCCAGGCACCATAACAAGAGCCCAGATTATTTAGAGGAGAGCTGCCGTTAACAAGCACGGCTGGTATTGGTAACTGACGCAAACGGGCTATTCAGTTGGTTGCTGAATCAGAGGTAGCAGGGTAGATGCTCGAATGTAGGCAGTTTGAAGCTAGGCGTGTCTCCTCGCCTCCAATTTAAACAGTCCTTATTCAGTGCTTTATGGTGATACTGTGAGAGTCCCTTTAAACAAAGAGCTGGTTCAGGACCTCCCAAAAGGGGATTTACTGGGATCTGACACTTAACATTTAATGGTATGGTTGATTTACTCTTTTGCTGACATTATCATTATTCCTTCAGTTGTTTGGCTTCAGCTCCGTTAAAAAAAACTTTTTAGCTTTGTCTTTTAAAAGTGCTATACAAATAAAGATTATTATTACTTTAACAGTTTGTTACTAACTTGCCATAAAAAAAAAAAATGAGGGGGTTCAACAGTCAGGATTACACAGTTCTACAATGAAAGTTACAAATTGCAGTCCACTGCCTCCTGCATTTATAAAAACTGGTTTATGTTATTCATATAATTGGCCAGTAGAGGACAGTGTACATTGTTGGAATTTGGAGTCTCAGTCACCAAAGACCACACATGATTAAATCACCTAGTAATGTAATGTCTAGTTGCCTTCCAACCATGTCTATAATGTTTTGCATCTTTGAGGCTTTAGACCTCATTGATGTCTTTTCCTATGATTTTCTGTGTAGGCTCATTTTGTGTACTTACACAGAGAACAGTAGTAACACATCTTTATCTTTTTCTTTTGGTTACTGGAATTCTGATTTATTTTCTTTTTATCTAATATTGAGAAGCATTATTGTATTATTTGTAGACTTTTGACTTTTATTCTATTTATATAGCCTACTTTATTTGAACCAAGAAAATGCAATTAATATTTTAACTTTGCCTTGTCATTTTTGCTCTTTCTATACCTGACCTTAATTTTTTTAACTTTATAACTGGAGTGGTAGCGCACATTTATATATTGCTGATTCATTCCCTAATTTGTATATATTTTGTTCTTACTGCTTTTTTATAAGTTTTTGTTGCACACCTTTCCTTTATGAATCTCTAGAGACTATATTTCTTTGTCCTTCATGGTGGTTACTCTGACAGCTCTGATTTGATTCCTTTACTTAAAGGCAGTGAGTAGGGTTTTTAGGTTGCTGTTTGTAAACACACGATTAAAAGTTGGCCCAGCAGGAAGGAGCTATATTGCGGGGGGCTCCCACTTCCCAGAGGGAAGGAGCTATATTGCGAGGGGCTCCCGCTTCCCAGAGGGAAGGAGCTATATTGTCGGATTTTGTGTGAACACAGGAACAGCAACGCTTCCACCTTAACTAAAATACCAAAGCAAATTCCTTGAATGTGTAAACCTACATGGCAATAAAGCTGATTCTGATTCTAATGCATCAATGTATAAGCAGAATTTTACTTTGGTAGCTGCTTGAGGTGGAGCTATGTTATTTTGAGATTGGTCTGTTCCCTCATGTGTCGGTTAGTTTTACTTCCTGTCTGTGAATCCCTGGATTGTCCTGATTGTTTTCACTAATGTATTTTTCTTCAGCTGTGCCTCACTGTCTCCCCTTCCCCCGAGTGTATTAAGTCCGTGTGTTTCCTTATCTCTGTGTCAGTTCGTCAATGTCGTCATTGTTTTCTCCCCATGGTTATCACCCATACCTGTGTTGGTTTTGTCTGCTCATGTGAGGTTTTTGGATTTTGCCTTTTGGTTTTGGGACTTCCTTTGCTTTGCCTGCCTACTTGCTGGAACCCAATAAATACTCCTCTCATTATCAACGATGTCTGCATCTGGGTCCTCTTTCCTTTTTTGCTGCTGCCAACACTGGAACCTTGACACATCTGTAACTATGATACAAGTCTGGATTAACAGCCTGGTCAACTTCCCCAAGGAGGACCCAGGTTCCCTGTATGTAATTTGATTTGTGGAAATTTAATTAATAGGAAATTTGTTTTAGCATATGCATCACTAAAATATAGCACAAAAAATTCAATGCTCTAATGTCTGTCATTATACAGCATTATTGAACATGAAGTGAAAAGCAGCACTGTTGAAGACACTGTTAAATAATTTTTTTGTTAAAGGAATAAAATTATTTTTGCTGAAGCAGGGGATTTAATTTAATATGTTAAAAAATGGTGTACATTTGAAAGGAACAAGAGTCCTGGTAGCTGGGTTTGATGGTTTGGAGTACACTTTAGCAGCGATTAAACATTATCTTTAGTTTGCAACACCAACAAAATGTTATTACATTTGTGATGAATAAAGAAACTCTCTGCTCAGTCTCTCTTGAGTTATAGTATTTATTAAGTCCTGGCGACAGGAAGCAAACAATACAGTATATTGTCAGCTTGTTAATAATCCACTAGTTTACATATACCCACGGAACAAGGTCATAAAGAGGGGCGTATATGGCTCCTTTCAGCTATCTTGTCTTGTCTTCTTCCCTAAACAAAAAAATCCAGTCAGAACCAGTTTCTAACAAGCATACCTAAGAAATTAAGACACCCCAAGGTCTTCTATTCTGCGTGACTAGACAGTGTGGACCTCCTCTGACGTCAAAGGTCACAATGCCCCTTTTGATTTATTCAGAAATTAACATACTGGTTTACATTACAGCAATTTTCCTACCACAATTGTTAAATTTAAGACAATGAATCAAATTTCTCTATAGTCAATGTTTGAGGATTTTCTAAACTGTTACAGACTTTTCTCCATTTTTTCTGGACAGTTTCGATAGTTTTGAATGAAAACCGACTAATCAGGTAAATCCAATATGATACTGCTAATGTTGATAATAATAATTCAACAGATCCTTTCTCATTCAAGTAAATGGAAAAGTGTGTCCAAACGCTTGACTGGTAGTGTATATATGTAAAATGTTTTATTTGTTGGTTTTTTATTTCTTTTGTCCATAAAGAGGTGGGTAATTAAGAAATGTCAACCTTTTACTGCAATGGACTACTTTTTTGTTTGAGGCTCATGATTAAAAACGTATGGTCAATGGTCAGAAGAAGCCATTGTTTTTTGTTGATGTTAGTGGCCAAATGCCCACAAACTCAGAAATGTTTTCTTTCTTTCTTTTAGATCCTTTACTTTAGTAACAGAACCAATGCATTAATGTCAAAATACTACTATTTTACATTTTTAGCAGTAAAAGTCCTAAATTCAATGTATCAAAGTTAACGTGTTTTTTCTTCAGAAAAATTGCCACCATTTGCAGTATATTATTATAAACAGTGTGGCATTAGTAGATTGTTAATATTGTTGCATGACATTAAATTTTACTGTTGTAGCTGGTTGAGGTTGAGCTATTAACTGCTTTATAAAAAGTTAGATCATGGTTTAATCCAGTGGTTTCCAACCTATGGGTCGAGCTCCTCCAAAGAGTCACCAGATAAATCTGAGGTGTCGTAAAATGATTATGGTAGAGGAAAGAAGAAAAAACATTGTGCTATACAAAGTATTTATGTTTTTGACTTTCTTTCTTACCTTTATGTAAAACGTGGGATAATTTTACCCCTTTGGGCCTCAAAAAGTTATTGAAATGAAAACGTGAGAAGTTTAGAGGGCAAATGTCTCTTTGTTGGAACAGCTAACAACGGATAGACATAAGAAACCTGACAACGAGACATAAATACACACTGCTTTTTTGTAAGAGGTCACAAGCGCCAATTTTAACAATACATTATCATATATTGAAAGCTTATAATGTATTTTTAAATGTAAAATCTAAATCTGTTAAGTAACTAGTAACTAAAGCCATCAAATAAATATAGCGGAGTAAATAATACAATATTTCCCTCTGAAATGTAGCATGAAATGGAAATACTCAAGTAAAGTTCAAGTACTTATATTTTTATGTTCAGTGTGGTCATGTTAATAATATTAATAATAATAATAATAATGCATTTTATTTAATGGCACCTTTCACAACACTCATGGTCACCTCACAGAGTAAAATGCAGATCACGACAAAAGACAAAACATAGAACAAACAGATTCTACCAAATCAAATGCATGAAATGCTTATAATACTTTTATTAAAATGCGCCTCATATTGAGATGTTTGGATTTACCACTAGGAGCAGCAGCAGGAAAAGGATCTAAAGTCCACCCTGAAAATTCACATGAAGGTTGGTAAATTTTAGGCAACACGAGGAAACCCCAAGACTCTCAGTCCCAAGTGACATCCAGTACTGGCTTGTCCTGGTCTGTTTTCTTGGTTTAAGAGAAACTTGTCCATGCCTGTAATGCTCCCGACATTCCTCAGCTCAGAGTTACAGCAGGACATTTCAAAGCTTGACCTATTTCCTTTAACAGAATTTTCATTTTCTAAACAAGATTACTTATTGATGTCACGGGGCTGACTGTAATGGAATTACATTTAAATAGCCTGCCATTCAGACCTTTTCATGATGTTTAAAGATTCAGTCTCCAGTGGCCTAGAGGTCTATTGATCAGCTATAAGGTGATCAAATACTCAAGCAGTAAGACTTGTTCTAAGACGATTCATTTCACTAGGAGGCATTTCAATCCTTACAGAGAGCAGTCCCTTGAGTGTTTTGTTTTCTGAAAAGCCAGCCCAATAAGCATTTGTATGTGTTCACATTGTATGTGGACACCTGAACATTACACCCAAATATAACTGTTGAACATGTGACTCCAAAACACATTTGCTGCTATAACAGCCTTCTGATTTCAGGATTTTGGAGCCTTGGGCCAGTTTCACAAAGATAGATTTGCAGTGCACAAAGCTGACCAGTTCTTGACTGTCTTAAGTAGGACTAATTTGCCATGAATTCATGAACTAAAAAACATGGCTGGCCAAGCTACCGTGTCAAACCACCCACATCCATTCACTCCAGCAGATAGTGCCAACAACTTCAAAGACATTTTACTGGGAAAATTTAGTGAATAGTATAAGAATGCAAAAAAACATCTTTGTTTATACCATCTGTTGCCACAAAGCTGGAAGTCTACTGTTGTCTAAAATTTTGTGTGCTGCAGCGTTAATTAGAACGAAGGGGCTGAGCCCAAACCATGAAAAATATACCCAAACCAAAAGTACACATATGTGGGCAGCTGTGTCCATATATAATGTACTGGTATTTAGTTCCTGTCACTCCACAGGAGTTCATACTTGAATCATATTTGTTTTGAAATTCACATGTAACTTAAAACTAACAAGATCAAAATGGAGGTAATTTGAATTGTTTTAAAGAGGTACATTTGTGTATGGAATTTAGTAAGATTCTAGCTGCTAGAAAAAACCATAATGAAAAGAAATAATAGAGCTAAAACAATTAATCCATTAGTTGATTAGTTTACTGACTGAACATTTTTAAGAATTGTATTCATATTATCCATATCAATAATTCAAAAACATTTGCATATGCATATAATAGTTTTTCAGTTAGTGAAAGGTGCACCACCAAATGTGTAGATCCATCTTATGAAAGCGGAAAAAATAAAAAGAGAAAATAAGAAAATAAATACATCAACACATATTCACACATATAAACAAACAGAGCAAATTTAGTTTACCTCAGGTAGTAGAAGATGCATGTTGATTTTTCATGCTTCATGCTTCATGCTTCGTTTTTCATACAAAGAAATGTTAAAATTATAGTAAATTGAATATATTCGGGTTTTGGAATATTAGTGAGACATTTGAATTTGTCAAATAGAGCTCTGAGAAATTGTGATGGGCATTGTTCACTCTGACAATTTGTAGACAAAATGATGAATAGATTAAAGGAGAAAAGAATTATCAGATTGATCAATGATGAAAATAATTGTTAATTGCAGCCCCAAGACACACCAGCATCCCAAATAACACTTAATGGTTTGGATCCTTTAATCACTTTAAAAGCTGGTATATTTCTGAATGTGGTCAGAAATAACATCAAACATTGATGCTACTGTGATAATGGAAAGCAGGTCAGTTGTTTTACTTTTAAAGCTGAATAATTAACCGTGTTACCACCTGATATTAAGTCTTTATTGTTTTTTTTAATAAGTCATCCACAGTGCGCCACCAGAAAAAATATCCCCTGAAGAATCCTGTTGCTGAAATTTTATGGCTAAGATGGCTGCTGAGTGTATACTCGTATTAATTTCAGTTTAGCAAAGTAAAGGACAAAGAACATAACCATGTCTAGCGAAGAGGGAATTCTCTACAGTGAGAAATAGCACGATTAACCTGAAAGATATTTATCCCTATCTCTCTCTATTTAGCAGACTTTGATCCTTTGTCTGCCTGCCCACTCCTGTGTCCAATGCTATTCATTTATTTATCTAGGTTATTTAATTGTTCGATATCATACTATTGTTAATATAATAAATATATTTAATACAAAGTGGTAACCACTGCATGTAAATGTATGAATGGGCCAGATGTGCGCTCTAGAGGAGAGCCTTCATTAGGCTATACAATATCGTCCACCACTGGATTTGTAATGAACTGCAATACACTTGAGCTTCTGTGCTTTGATTACCCACTATTAAACTACCCTTAAATTACCCTCTTCCATTTTATAATGCATAAAATGCATGTCATACTTCTGTAGTTATTTTGGGGAAACTGCAGTTATTTAGGGGAAAGTAATGCAACAGTAGTGTACTCAGTGATGCATTACGGTACACAGAAAGTAATATTGTAAAGTAACTTATTACTTTCAAATGAAAGTAAAAAGTAATATTTAATATAATACATTTTGAAAGTAACTTGCCCAACACTGATGCAGTAAAGAAAGTATGAAACAAGGAAAAAAACACATTTCCTCTAAATATGTGTGCATTGTTACACCTTTATATGCACTTTCATTCAAGACTTTACACAACAAAACAGATTTGCAATACAGTGCTATAGGTTTTAACAAAATTGTTTATAGAAACAGTATACTCAGTATGCAACATGTGGTACTTTAAATAGACGATTATACCTCACTGGAACGATACAGAACAGTCAAAACATTTGTCACACAGTCTCATCGCTACTTGTAATGTTTCTGGACAAAACACACAGAAATGGCAAAATTTATGTGACCTTTCTATATTGTGGGAGTCTGTGTGACAAAATACACACTGTTTCTGACTCAAAAATAAAAAATGATTATTTTCATGTTAAGTTTTGATGGATATGAGAATTTCAGAATGTTGCCGAATCACCATACAAACACCACACTTCTGTCACAATGATGTTTCTGCCTCAGAAGGTTACTGCTGCTGTTTACATGGTGTTTACCAAATCACGTGTCCACAGATTAGTCTCAGAGAATCATTTGATTGTCACATGAAAAAACAATCTCAGAAAAGAGAAACACAATGAAATAAAATAGACTAACAAAACAAAATACTATTAGCATCGTCATAGAATACAAGTAAATAGTTGGAGTGTTTGATTAAATGTTTTCCACAAGAATGTAAAGGCAGAACAACTTGACAAACATGAAATACTAAATATGGGGTGTCATTAGTTGCAGGTGTGTGTGTGTGTGTTTTTATTTTTTTAAATGTAATTTCCAAAAACAGCTGGGCACTGCAAGTATTTACAAAACTTTACTAAAACATGAGAAAAGTTTGTTAGGGACTATGCTATATGGCACAGATGAATATGATATATCAGGCTTTGATACACACACACAATACTTGTTAGTAAGATCAAGTCGTTGGTGGTTTTATGGGATGTTGAAGCAAAATAATGAATATCTTCCAGCCTTCTTTAATTTGGCACACAAAGACAAATGGCCCCAAATAGTTTTGAGTTAAGAATGTCTCCGATGAAGAACCTAGAGTTAATAAATGTTAATAAAAATGTAATTAATTCATATGAATAAATATGCCTTTTAGGATCCTCAGTCATCAAGGGAATTTACAGTATGTGGTTCCATGTATGGAGCTATACTTGAACTAAGGAGGTGGCCCTCAACTCCTCTTATTAGCTATCTGAAATGCTAGTACACACTAGTACACCTGTAACTCATGTTACTGATGACTGGCATGGGACTTCAACCACCCTCAGGTGGCATCAATGCACAACCTAAGAGGATAAATTGTATTTAAAATGTAAAACAGCTAATCCAGCTAAACATTTGAATAAAGTGAAACAGTTTATTTTGTTTTTTATGTCAGTGTGCTAATGGAGTATGGTAAATTAATAATGACATTTATTTTATGTTAACTGTCAGTCAATAATAATAATATTCATGAAAAGACATAATACTGTTGTCTATGTTGCTAAATATACAGTTCATACACGCAAGTGATTGACAAAATCAAACAGAAGTGATGTCCAAAGTCAAAACAATGGACAACAATAATTCAGTGTGTACACAAAGATGAAACAACAGTAATTTACATGATAAATTCTGAAAACAGTGTTTATGTGAAATGCATTTTTGCCCCCAAACTTAACTCCATACAGACCAGCAGACCATACAGACAAACAACTACCATACAATACCTGAGATTCAGCTTGACGCCAAACAAGGACATCATTGTAATCTCCATCATCTAACACAGTGTGATTACTAGAAAACTAAACGTCAGTTTCCTTAGTGCTTCTATGGTGACACTGGCCTCATACAGACCTGAATGAAATCAAGACATCATTTGAACCACAAAAATAGGAAGCAAGAAACAAAGCAATATTCTTTAAAAAAATTTATCTATCATCTATAATTATTGACAAAGCATTTAGATGCAAGCAGCAGGTAATGAAGATAAAAATAAAATAAAGATATTGGGACAATGCAAACAGTGCAGAACTAAAGCAATACTTAGTTGGTGTAAAATGTTTGGTGCAGCAGTGGACTGGAGAACTGGATGTCTGACTTGGCAGACATTTTCATTGGCCAAAATAACAAAAACCTGCATAATATGTTATCTAATCCTATACAACATCCCAGCAGTAAATATTGCTTTTTGAATTATTTTGTGAAGATTATTTTGTAAGATTACAGATTGTAAAATTCTGCTGTTATGTAATGTTATGAAAAATCCATAGAAAATGCCACTACATTCAATGAACAAACTGTGACCTTATTTGAACCATAATTGCCATTGTGATAGATCAGATTGTGCAAGTGATCGTAGTATTCTATAAAGGAGCTGCTAAATATTGATTGGCTCCTGGCAGTTATACTTTTTCCTAAATCATCCTGAATTTACAAAGAATATCTTCTTTGTCTATAATTGATCTATGTAGTTACTCAGTTACTAGGATTTTTAGATTGTGGCAGTACCTATGGGCAAAATTTTTAAAAATCCTGAACACCCTGGAAATGACTGACCCTTACATTGTATGGAGTTCCAAATGTTTTTTTAAATAGAAACACACAGACTGAAGCACATCGATGACCTACGGTGACCAAAGTAAGTACAATGTAGCTCTTTTGTTAACAGTTATTGACACTGAGAATCAAAATAATCTGCTCTGAACCATTAAAGTCCTTAGGCAAAAACAAAAAGTAGCTTTGCATATTTTGTAAAATTTTAAATCTGTGTAGGTGTAATATGGATTAACATGTAAGAATGCTTCTTAAAGCAACACCTTCTGACCAAAGCTCAGTTGAATTTGGGAATATTTTTTGACTCATACCAGGTCACAAAATGTATGACAAGCATGTATTTTTTGGACTGTAGGTAATCAGGCAGTAAAGAAGAAAATGAGAAGGAGCAGACCTGTTTATAACTTTACAAATTGCGCAACACAGTCATGTCTAAACAGACAGTGTGTCTGTCTAGTGGATACATTTAAACTTGAAGGATAGATGGTACTAAAGGGTCGCTGGAGAATCCACAAAGTGTCTGACTTACTGGGGTTGCAGGCATAATAAAGGTCAGTCAGGTGTTTAAGGCAGTGGGACATGTCCAAACAAGGCTTTAGTGTCTGCACAGCACTGAGTGCTAACACATGGATGAAAAGAGGCTCAATGTGTCATGTTTACATAAGGGTTCATTGGCAATGTTTTCAACTGAAGTTTCCCAGTAATAGAATAAGATGCTAACTTTCTGTAACTTGCATTGGCTATGAGAATTAGACAAATTGCTAAAATATAAACTATAAACATCAACAACATTGGAACTCAACTAGTAAACTTTGAATTAAATTCAAAATAAGTATTACTGTAACTATGACTGATTTCTCTCACATTGGCTAATACAGTATTTGAGGTAGCTTAAAATGTACTGAAGAAAATAAAATCAATTCTGTAATCAATTCTATGTTTTTTGGTAATAGATTTTGCTGATAGTCTTTTTATGCCATCACATACCACTCATATACCCTTATATTGGCGATAGAAGGACACTTTCATTAGATAGCACACACCATGAGTTCAGGAAACAACATCCTCTAAAATTAAGAAGATTCACATCTTGAAGCCAGGACGCTGGGTTCAGAAACATGTTACTTTGCTCTTCTTTGCCATATTTGCATATGTTTCAAAGTAGGGCTGAGTGATATGGGTAAAATATTTTATAGTGATATAGGTATTTTTAAATGACCATATAGATATATACCAGGATATAGTACATTTTCTTGTAAAATCTTTTAGATAAAAAGCAGATAGAAATTTCCATGTTCGGTTAATGCAATAAATTACTACCTGGAAAATCAAGTTTCTTTCATCACACAGCACATTGCAAAAATCCTGCAAGTCCAATACTGCATTAAGCTTTCTTGCATATCAATTTGCAACATTAGCCACAATGAGAGATATAAACAAGAGATATTTCTGATGTCTGACAAAATGTATATCATATTGTCATCATATACATTTTCAACCCTATTTTAAAGTATTACATTTATTAATTTATTAAATTATTAATTGTATCAATAAGCAAAGCAAACAAATTTCAAGCCCAGCAGAAATTACATCCCCACTGGATGATTCTGCACACTACGATTTATGTTCAATGTTTAATGGAGATTGTGAGGGTGCAGAGATCTGGGTCAGAGTTTGCCTTCCACCACAGACCTGCAATTAACATTTGCATGTTTATTAACCATTAGCATAATCTTTCCCCAACCTTAGCCAAGTGTTCTAGTTGCCTAAGGGTCATGTTACACCAGAAAAGAAATAGTTCTCACGACGCATTGTCCGACTACATCAGAAGGCTAAGTTGTTTATGGCTCTTCCAAACAGCCACATTGGAAGGCTGAGGGAAATGCTCATAAAAAGTGGGGAGACACGATATTGCTTGAATATGGAGATAACAGCACACATTTTCAGCCAGTCTCTCCTGGAAGACATTCATAGTGTTACACTTGGTTGCACACTTGAAAAGTGACAGAAACAGTTGTGTAATGAAAAAACTGAGCTAGACAGAGAAGTTCAAAACCTGCTTACTTTTTGCCACCACTTGGCCAATCACTGCGTGAAGTGGGTGTGGGTGTGTGAATGTGAATTGTGAATTGTTGGTTTCGCCAAGTTGCAGAAATTGTCAAAAATTGTCGACCATGCGACAAGCAGTTCTGATGGAGTATACAGGCACCTTAAACCTAACCACATCTTAACCATAGCTTATTTGCCAGAATCATGATCTTTCCCTAACATTAACCACACTGTAGTTGCCATGTGCAGGCTGAGCAGCTGATGTTAGTAGCTGACTGTTCATGAACTTGCAGAGTTAATTTAGAATGGTTGTACAACCAAATGTGATCCAGCCGGTATTGACTGAAGAAGCTTGTATCATAAGACTTGATGTGGAAATGTTCTTGGACCTCAGGTCTTCACTTGAGGCATGATGATCACACCCCAATATTTTGGCAAAAACAATTAAGGCACATGAACCTGAGCCACTGAGGACTTTCCTTAGCCACAACACTGAGCTCCTTTAACAAGTACTATGTCTTCATCCCTGTTTGACTCCACTTTAGACATGTGAGCAGCGACCTTTGATTTACCCTGAAGCTATAAGCTGGCTCTTTCTTTTTGAAGGATTCTTTCCACTCCTCCCACTTCATTCCAGCTAACCCTGCTGTTGAACTTTCTGAGCACTCTTTAGCCTCTCTGTGTGTCAGCAGAGAATCAATTTCCTTATTTAACTTCCTTCCTTCCACTCACCGGATGACATTTTGAAAAGCATGATCAAGTACCTTCAAATTGCACTCATTTACTGTATGATTAACAGTGTGAAGTTAGGGTTAAGGCAAGACAGATGTGCACAATTTTCAATAAGCAAAGACCATTTTTTCCTTATCTCTATAAATGTGCATACATGAACATTAAACATAAATGTAAAGAACTTATTTATGAATGAGACCCCAGGTGCATGCAAAATGGAAATGTTGATTTTGATGTTGTGGTAAACATGCTTATTCGATTTCTTGCCAAAAGTTAGATGAGAAGATCTGTGGGAGACTCTCAACTGACCGCTATGACCTACAATGCAAGGGTCACGTGATAGATGGAGACCGCCAAATACATCAGTAGGTTTGTACTTGTCTTGTTAGACATCAGTAGTTTCTATAGCTAGCTTGTTTACTTGTCTTGAAGAAAAAGTGACGCTTAACAAAAAAGTGAAGAAGCACATAAAACAACTATCCTTGTTCAAGTCCAGCAAGAAAAACATTTAGTAAAGCTGCCACATTTATTTATTCTTTTGACCCTTTTACCTCTATGACAAATTGGGATTTGAATAATGTAAAATCATCAAAATGCAAAATATATATTATATAAATTATTAATATGCAAACATAACTTATGCTGAGCCCTTCAATATAAATTACCTTACACTTCATGCATAACAGTTGTATAATCATAAAACATAGCTGTAAACACAAATGGGTAGAAAAAGGTGACCGTTTTTTCAGGAGAATTAATGCATCAAGACAACGCCTGTGTTTAGGACTTCCCATGGCTGTTTTGACATGCATGATATGATGTCGGCTACTCTGTCTTGAGAGGCAAACCACTCACGTCCCATAGAAAATTAGTACAAATATGAACTAGACTTTGCCATGCACCACTTTTAATTCCTGGAGAGACCAGGTCTCGGAGTCGCAACATCTCAATACAGGGGTGCCGCAGGGCTCAGTGCTTGGACTCTTCTCCATATACATGACATTCCTCGGCTCGGTCATTCAGAAGCATGGCTTTTCCTATCACTGCTATGCGGATGACACACAACTCCACTTGTCATTTCTATCTGATGATTCAACAGTCTCTGCTCGCATCTCGGCATGCCTGAGTGACATCTCGCTTTGGACGAAGGACCATCACCTGCAGCTGAACCACGACAAAACGGAACTTCTTGTAATCCCGGCCAACCCATAGATTCACCACAACCTCTCCATTCAACTAGGCTCATCCACCAGTCCAGCACGGCCAGAATTCTGGGGGTGGTAATTGATGATCAGCTAAACTTCACAAGTCATGTCGCCAGCACCACCCTGTCCTGACGATTAATCCTCTACAACATCAGGAAAATCAGACCTTTCCTATCTGAGCAGTCTACACAAGTCCTAGTCTAGGCTCTTGTCTTGTCCAAACTGCATCTCGCTGCTGGCTGGACTCCCTGCTTGCACAACCAAACCTCTGCAGATAATCCAGAACATAGCGGCAAGAGTGGTTTTCAATTAACCAAAAAGAGCACATGTAACTCCTCTCTTCATTAGGTTACACTGGCTCCCTGCTCCCTAATACAGACCTCCAGACCTATGTTCCTACCAGATCCGTGCGCACTGCAAATTATCAACGTTTGGTGGTACCATGCCAAAACGGAAAAAAGTCACTCTCACGCACCTTCTTTGGATCCGTTCCCCATTGGTGGAATGATCTGCCTGCTCCTACAAGATCAGCAGATTCTGTAGCCACCTTTAAAAAGAACCTGAAAACGCATCACTTGCGTCAATACCTAACTGACAATCCCTAACTTCTACTTCCTTTCTATCTCTTTTCCTAAAAAAAACAAAAAAACATCCTATCCTTACCTTTGTATACTGTGCTGGCCTTTAACAGACTAGTTTTTTTGGTGCACTTATGTATTTTGTTACCTTGTGTTGTTATAATTGCTTCCATTGTCTTCCTCATATGTAAGTCGCTTTGGATAAAAGTGTCTGCTAAATGACTAAATGTAAATGTAATTCTTTGCAGTTGTCACTGAAGCAAACAAAGCTACATTTAGCCTATTTGGACAAGTTGAAATTCTGCAGCTCAGTAAAATAGCAACATTCAAGTAACAGTAACCGAAAACTGTTTACATCACAAACATTTAGTCAAGCACTCTCCACCAAGTGTAGGTCTGTCTGTGATTTGCCCAGGCAGAGGGCAGAAAGTTGTTTTTTAATCCATACAGAAACAGGAGGTCACTGCACTCAGCTGCTGGTCACTAAGAGTTACTAATAGGTACAGCACGTAACTCCCCATAAAACCACATTTAAAAAAAAACCTGTTTGTACATATTAAATAAGCGGTTAACACTTTATATTAGGATACACATATTCACAATTAACTAGTTGCTTGTTAACATGCATATTAGTAGCATGATGGCTCTTTATTAGTCATTATAAAGCACTTATTAATGCCTTATTCTGCATGACAATGTGCTACAATAACACAAGATTGTTCCCCCAATAACCTCCTAATTACTGCTTATTGATAGTAAGTGACCAATCCCTATACTAGTGACACCATCGGGGTCCTAGCACCAGGTCCATTGATTCCCCAAGCATCAGTTCTGTTGTTCATGAGGAGCCAGGACCCTCAAACAACCCTGCAAATTTGCCCACCACAAAGAGTTACATCTACAATCAGTCAATGAATCCTCCTAATTTATCCTCATGGGTCTGTTGTGCCTGTGATACTTCCACAAAATTTTGGAACACCAAAGCATCTCTTAAGACCTCAACACGGTCACACCTCCTATCTTAAATCAAACATCTATTTGGTCACATTACTGCTAGATCTTCTATGGTAGAAACTTTAAATCACCATTTCCTCTCTTTTAATATGTCTACTGATTCATGTGAAGACAATTACCATATCTGTCCAGCAGAGGGAGGCCCTGGCACCTCAGCTTCCTCAGAGTGTATATTTTATTGGAATCTGATCAGCAGTGCAGATGTTTACAAAACTCGGGTTAGGTTAAAAGCTTGGAAAAACACTGGTGCAGGTAATCTTGACCAATATCTCCTTCATCTAACTGCCCTCTTAATCTGTCCACATTTAGCACATATTTTTCATCAAACATTTTCAACAGGTATGATTCCAGTTTCATGGAAAAGCGCCTCACTAACACATTACACAAAGTGATGTCATCTCCAATCTCAACAACTACCGCCCAATATCCAAACTTCCTTTCTTAGCAAAAATCCTAGAATCGTTGGTCAATTTGCATGCCTTTATTGACTCACAAAACTTACTACAGCCACAGCAGTCTTTTTTTCCCAGGTCGCAGCACAATAACAACTGCAATTTCATTCATTGATAACATTGTCTCCTTCATAGATAAAAACTTGTACTGACTTTTTTTGTACTGCCCTCTTCATTAACCTCTCTATAGCATTTGATAATGGCAATCACAAACTCCTACTCTACAAACTGCAGTCTATAGGTCTAGATGAAGTCACACTTAATTGGTTCCACTCTTATCTTACCGAGAGAACTCAGACTGTTGTTGCTGATGGTACTCAGTCAAACCATCTTACATTCAGAAATGGGTTGGCCCAGGGATCTATCCTTGGTCCACTGCTGTTAACGTTATACATAAATAACATAATACTTCCAAATCAATACTTAAACGTACATTTTTTTGCCAAAGATACTATTTTATATGCACCAGGTGCCACCCCAGCCCAGGCCCTCACTCGTCTTACAAGTTCTGTACTTAACTGTTACTTACTCGCTAACTCTGAAAAGTAACTTACTTAAAGATGAAAAAGCACTGTAAGGTGACCTCTATCTGATAAATTTAAGAGAGTGATTCAATCTGCATTTATGCCATGTCTCAATATAACAGATGACTCCTATGTTTATTTCAGTCCCTTCCAAATTAATCATTTTGTTGATAGTGCTGCAGGCTGTCTGCAAATGACACTTGCCTGTTTTACTCATCTAAAAAGAAGAAAAATAACGATAAGATAATAAAACAAAGAAGGTTAGCTCCATGTTATAACCCCCAAACCTGCAAATTAAAGCAAACATCACAAAAACTTGAAAGGAAATGGCATTCCACGAATCTGGAAGAAACTCATTAAGTCTGGCAAGATAGTCTTAAAACATATAGGAAGGCCCTCCCTAATGCCAAAACAGCCTACAACGTTTTATCATCTAGAAGAAAATAAAAACAACCCCAGCTTTCTTTTCAGCACTGTAGCCTGGCTGACAGAGAATTACAGCTCTATTGAGCCATATATTCTTATAGCCATCAGTTGTAACAACTTCATGAGCTTCTTTAAGACAAAATTTCTACTATTAGAGACAAAATTCATCACGCCCTGCCCTCAACTGGTACAGATTTATCTTCAAACACAGAAACCTTAAAAACAGATGTAAAACCTGATATATATTTAGACTGCATTTCTCCTATCGACCTTCTTCAACTAACCTCAACGATTCCTTCATCTAAGCAATCAACACAACTAGGCTGCTTAAAGAAGTTTTAACCTTTGTTAGCACTTCTTTACTAGATATGATAAATCTGTCTTTATTAACAAATTATGCACCACAGTGCAGACACCATCTCCACATTTAAGAGTAGGCTTAAGACTTTCCTCTTTGATAAAGCTTACAGTTAGGGTTGGATCAGGGATCCATCCCTTAATTATGCTGCTATAGGCCTAGACTGCTGGGGGACTTCCAATGATGCACTGAGCTCTTCTATCCTCCTCTTACGCTCCATCTGTATACATTCATATCCCATTAATGCATGTTACTAACTACACTTCTTCTCTCTTCTGTAGTTTTGTGCTTTCTTGTCTTTGTCCTCTCTCTTTTTGTCACTTTCAGCAGGTATTTCTGTAGAGTCTGGATCTATGATTGTGGGCCACCTGCTGGAAAAATAATTCTGTCTCTCTGGTGGTGAGACAGAAGCATTTTGGCTCAGCTCCAACTTAGTGGGCATCACCTGATCACCTCAGGTGATCTTCTGGCTCCATCCTCTTCACTAATGCTTTACAATCTACATTTTTCATCATAACTGTATATACTGTGATTTTCTGTTGTGAAACTATTCTGTACACACGACATCTATTGCATGTCTGTCTGTCCTGGGAGAAGGATCCTTTCTCTGTTGCTCGTCTTGAGATTTCTTCCATTGTTTTCACCTGATAAAAGGGGGGAGTTTTGGTGTGAGTTTTTTTCCTTATTCAAATCGAGGGTGTAAGGACAGAGGGTGTCGTATGTTGTACAGATTGTAAAGCCCTTTGAGGCTAATTGTAATTTGTGATATTAGGCTATTTAAATGCAATTTAATTTAAAATTGAATTGAACGTTAGAGTTGACAGAAAGTGAACAGACGTCACGTGCAGTTCGTAAAATGGATGTACGTTGCCCTACAATGTGCATGTAGAAAATAATGGATTTACTAAGTGTGATGAGGAGGCAACTTTAGAATATGGAACTTGTGTTGATTAATAAGTGTCTACTTAAACTACTAGTGAATTAGTTTCACTTTAGAAAGCGCAACATATTCTGGGTTACGAAGACAATTTCTACACTAATAACACTTGTAGTTTTGTGTTTTGTTAAATAAGAATAGACCATATTTATTAAGTGTTATTAAGGGAGAATGACTATTCTTGTGGTACAACCACCTTACAAGACCCATACTGAGCAAAATATAATAAGATTGTTATTCATGTACATCTTCCTTACTTACTATCAATAATCAGTAATTAGGAGGTTATTAAGGGAAAACTCTTAGGTAATGGCCTACTAGAATATGTAGAATATGGTCATGCAGAATAGGGCATCAAAAATATGCTTTATAATGACTAATGAAGAGCCAACATGCTACTAATATCCACACTAATAAGCAACTAGTTAATGGTGAATATGTATACCCTAACATAAACTGTTACCAAAAAAGCAAGATACAACATGTTATGAAGATATTGGTAGGAGTATTATTTTACTTTTGACATGGCTAGGCTAGGCTTTATGCTAAACAAAGCTAATTGCCTAATGTCTCTAGCTTCAACAAACAGACATGAGAGTGATATCAGTCTTCTCATTGAACTCTCAACACAAAAGTGAATAGGCATATTTCCCAACATGTCAAACCATTTCTTTACTGCAACATGGAAAAAATGCTGTTATTTCTGGCTATGGTAAAAAACAAACAACAAACCAACAATAAATAGATTATAAAATGGTCCCTGAATTAAACATAAGTGTTCCTGTACCCATGGCCACATCTCTAGATTTGGCGTTGGTGAAAGAATGACATAAACTTCTGGAGTTGTTTCTTTAAATGAATATTGTACGTCCATCCACTTCTCTGTAGCAATTTACTATATATGTACTGTATGTGTAACAACAAACTGTTACCAATGCATACTAAAAGGTTTTGCAACTTAAGTGCATTCATCCTTTGTGTGTGTTTTCTTGTGAAGGTCCTTGAGCTGTTTAGTTCACTTGTGAAAACTCATCTAAGCAACAAATAAGCTTTTGATCAATGCTGCAAAATAACATTGCTGTGAAAATGCAAGGTTTAAGTCTCTGTTTCACTGATCACAGTGGCATAATTTCTCCTTGGGTGCAGTTTTACAACTGATGAGAACATAAGCTGATGTGATTCAGTGCCTTTTGAGATATATCTACTTAATACAAGCCACAGGTGTATGGAGTAAAAAAGACAGTAGCCTGTACAAACATTAAAAATACGTTAACAGTGACACCCAACCCTGATTTAACATAGCTCATCTCAGGTTGAATTTTTTTCTGTTTTAATTTGCAATTCAGGTTGAGAAACATTGTTGAAATAAATGTAACATTTAAAATTTTTGTAGCAATGTTACGCTTTTGAAAGATTTGGATTCACAAAAAGTTATAGCTACAGATGTGACTTCACTTTGGTTGGAAACGTATCAAGTTTTCAAACCTGAGTCGAACCATATTATGAGAACAACACTGTAGTAATGTTTTTTTCATACCATTGACAAACAGTAATACTGAAAATCAAAGTCATGAAGCTTGTATGTGGTAACCATTGTCAGGACAACGCATCTCCACAGATTAAGGAAAACCTCATTGGAAAGACGTGTTTCAAGGGAAAAGGAGGTGAGGAGCTGCAGGAAACACACGGAGATCCAGCATGGGTGCGAAAACAAGCAAGACTCTCAAACCACTGGCAACACAGTTAAGCTGTTGATGATGCCATAGCAGGTGACAGGCAATGTGCGATAGGGCACAGAGGGTAGGGAACAAGGCAAACTGTAGAATGATTTAGCCACACTGCTACCTCTACATGTGCGTGACAGCTACCTTTCTGAACTGCTGTGACTTGCATGTACTTGATGTCCACGCAGACAGAATTGCTGCTACGGCATTGCTACTGCCAGTCCTATCTTCTACATAGCTTTCTACAGTATTTCCTGAAATAAAAGCATGTACTCAATTAAATGCCGGGACTTTACTAATGTATGAAGCCATGCAAGTCACTGAATTTTCCACAACAGCCTTTTTAATGTTGTTTGAGTTAATTTGTTTTATATTTTTGTCATGGCTGTGAGACACTACAAAACGAAAGGTGTATGTTGCTGGTGTGATGTCAATATAACTCTGAACATATAATTTTCACTGTCTATTTTTGCAAACGGCATCAAAAAATAGGCGCGATGAAGTGTCGCAGCAGCTGCGCTACTCACACAGGCTGTGTGACAGCTGCAACATGTTAACATGGGCACCGAAATGAAAAGCAAGAGGTTCAACGACGCACACGCGCTGCTCAGGTACGCAGTGTGACCTGGTCATAAGAGGATCAGACAGTCTAAAATGTCTGTCTCACATCTCGATATGAGCTTCTTTGGCTGGTGGAGTGTCCCTTAATGAGCCAGAGATGGTGTACAACCTGCAGGGACATGAAAACAGGAGGGTAACAAGGACAGTTAGAAACATCTTTGTTTTTAAACACAAAAAAAATTAACTCATGAAACACTAAATGTACTTTTAGGCACATTTTGTAAATCAAGAAACAGTAAAATAGTGTAACAATTTTATGTAAATCTAATCAAAATGTATAAAACATCCTCATACTTAATAATACAAACACACTGACATGACTGGTGTGTCTGAAATCCTTCTCTCATTCACTATATGACACGCTTTGTCAGTCTTCATCATATTGTGTCATCATTGCAATGCAATTTATGCCTGTGTACATGCTTCGAACAGACTATTTCTTTGTTCCAGTAGGGGAATTTTTGAGGGCACTACATAGTGCATAAATTGTACTCTTATGTCAGACACATAAAATGGCACCAAGGGAATATAGCTGTCTAGTAGGGCTAGGCTATCACTATTGTTGTTTTTTAACTTTCTATTGCAATGATATGATCATATTGCGCTATTGATTAACAACATTCTTTGATTTAAATGAATCATCCTGAGCAAATTTTAATCATAAACTAAGACATTTGTTTTGAAAATGTGTGAGAATTTGCTCAACAATTAGGGTTCAATAATGCTTGCCTGTGTCTTTGCATACTGAAGACTATCTTATGTCCTGAATCCAAGACACCTTCTCCAACCCTCATTAATGTTTCCACACAATTATTATGTATCACTCCTTCCTTTAGTTGTATGTATGTAAGTATGTACACAGATGCATCTCAATAAAATAGCATGTCATGGAAAAGTTCATTTATTTCAGTAATTCAACTCAAATTATGAAACTTGTATATTAAATAAAATTCAATGCACACACACTAAAGTAGTTTAAGTCTTTGGTTCTATTAATTGTGATGATTTTTACTCACATTTAACAAAAACCCACCAATTCACTATCTCAACAAATTTGAATATGGTGACATGCCAATCAGCTAATCAACTCAAAACACCTGCAAAGGTTTTCTGAGCCTTCAAAATGGTCTGACTGGGACTGGGAAGAATGCTGATCTGACAGTTGTCCAGAAGGCAATCATTGACACCATTCACAAGCAGGGTAAGCCACAAACATTCATTGATAAAGAAGCTGGCTGTTCACTGAGTGCTGTATTCTAGTATGTTAACAGAAATTTGAGTGGAAGGAAAAAGTGTGGAAGAAAAAGATGCACAACCAACTGAGAGAACCGCAGCCTTAAGAGGACTGTCAAGCAAAATCGATTCAAGAATTGAGTGAACCTCACAAGAAATGGACTGCGGCTGGGGTCAAGGTATCAAGAGCCACCACACACAGACATGTTAAGGAATTTGCCTACAGTTGTCATATTCCTCTTGTTAAGCCACTCCTGAGACAACGTCAGAGGCGTCTTACCTGGGCTAAGGAGAAGAAGAAATGGAACAGTGGTCCAAAGTCTTTTCAGATGAGAGCAAGTTTTGTATTTTATTTGAAAACCAAGGTCCTAGAGTCTGGAGGAAGGTTGGAGAAGCTCATCTAAGCTGCTTGCAGTCCAGTGTTAAGTTTCCACAGTCTGTGATAATTTGGGGTGCAATGTCATCTGCTGGTGTTGGTCCATTGTGTTTTTTGAAAAAAGTCACTTGAAGATGTTGAAAATGAAGATGTTCATTTTCCAGCAGGATTTGGCACCTGCCCACACTGCCAAAAGCACCAAAAGTTGTATAAATGACGATGATGTTGGTGTGCTTGACTGGCCAGTAAACTCACCAGACCTGAACCCCATAGAATCTCTATGGGTTATTGTCAAGATGAAAATGAGAAACAAGAGACCAAAAAAATGCAGATGAGCTGAAGGCCACTGTCAAAGAAACCTGGGCTTCCATACCACCTCAGCAGTACCACAAACTGATCACCTCCATGCCACGCTGAATTGAGGCAGTAATTAAAGCAAAAGGCGCCCCTACTAAGTATTGATTACAATGTATAGTAAATGAACATACTTTCCAGAAGGCCAACAATTCACTAAAAATTTTATTTTTATTGGTCTTATGAAGTATTCTAATTTGTTGAGATAGTGAATTGGTGGGTTTTTCTTAAATGTGAGCCAAAATCATCACAATTAAGAGTTTCACAATTTGAGTTGAACTACTGAAATAAATTAACTTTTACGTGACATTCTAATTTATTGAGATGCACCCGTGTGTGTGTGTGTGTGTGTATGTATATATATATTTATAAATTCCCTCTCACACCCCGTGGGCTGGTATGTTTCATTCTCAAGCTCATGTCCTCTACCAGAGGCCTGGGAGTCTGAGACTTCAGATGTTGTGCCTGGAATATGCGGAAGCCACTCTCCCAGTTTGGGGGTCACAGCCCCCAGTGCTCCGATTACCACTGTTGCTTTTACGCTCAACATTTTTTCTAGCTCCTCTTTCAGCCCTTGGTATTTTCGAGCTTCTCATGTTCCTTCTTCTTGATGTTGCTGTCGCTAGGGATTGCTACATCTGTCACCACTGCCTTCTTCTGCTGTTTGTTGATCAACACAACATCTGGTTGGTTCGCCATTATCACTCAGACTTGATCTTTAAGTCCCACAGCATCATAGCTCGGTCATTCTCAACTACCTTAGGAGGTGTCTTTGATGGCAGATGTTCCTGTGCACTATGCCAGCCACTTGGTTATGGCATCACATGTACATTATTCCTGCCTGTATCTTACACCCTTTATGTGCTGAACGGTCTCAGGGGTATCTTTGCACAGTTTGCACCTGGGGTCCTGTCTGGTGTGATAGACCCCAGCCTCTATTGATCTTGTACTGAGTGATTAGTGCTTCTGTGCTGTCCTTGTATCTTCTGGTACATTCCGTGCACGGGCTTGTCTCTCCATGATGGTTCATCCTCCTCCTTATAATCCTTGGGTTTCTGCTGCCTGAGCTTTTCATCATTGGGGGCGATCTTCACTGAAGTATTCCCGGATCTTTGCTGTTTCATCCTGGACAGTGGTTCCGACACTCACTAGCCCTCGGCCTCCCTTGGCCCGTCCACTTAGTGTATAGTCTCAGGGTGCTGGATTTGGGCTGAAACCCTCCGTGCATTGTGAGGATCTCCTCCTTTGTCCAGTTTATTATACCAGCGGGGTATCTGATGACTGGGAGGACATCTGTGTTGATGGCTCGGATCTTGTTGTTCCTATTCAGCTGACTTTTCAGGACCTGCCTTACTCTGTGTAGGTTGACTTCATTGCTGCCTTCTCATGGTTTCCCTTTGCCTGCGGTATCCCAAGGTATGTGTAGCTGTCCTGAACATCTGTAATGTTGCCGTCTGGTAGTTCAACCCCCTCGGTTGGATCAGTGAGTCGATGTCTCGCTCATTCCTGGCATACAGCTTGATGTTATCCATGTAGAGGAGATGACTAATGGTTGCTCCACTTCGGAACTGGTATCCATAGCTACTCTTTGTGGTGATCTGGCTGAGGAGGTGCAGGATCTGGATCTGTGATTGTGGGCCACCTGCTGGGGCAGTGCTGCTGTGTCTATGGTGGGGGGATATGTGGCTCGGATCCTGCATGGTGGGCTTCACCTGGAGCTGCTCAGTTGTCCTTCTGGATCCATCCTCTATATTCTACACTTTTCATCATAATTGTATGTACTGTCATTTCTGGATCCATCCTCTACACTTGTTTTGCAGCTTAAAGTTTCTCATTATAATGGTATATATTTTGATCTTTTGTTGTGAATCTATTCTGTAGACATGACATCTATTGACTGTCTGTTCATACCCCCTCTGATGCTCTTCCTGAGGTTTCTATCATTTTTTCCTGTTAAAAGGTGTTTTTGGGGGGTAGTTTTTCCTTAGTCAAATCAAGGGTCTAAGGACAGAGCGTGCCATATGTTATACACATTGTAAAGCCCTTTGAAGCAAAAATGTGATTTGGGATATTGGGCTATATACATAAAAGTGAACTGAATTAAATGTATGGGGCATTGAGTGGTAGGCTTTCGTGTAGACAATCCAGACAGTGCACAGGTTGGTCTGCCTGGTCTTGTAGTCTCGAGTGGCTGCTCTATCTTGTCACCTTTAAAAATTAAAAAATAATCTAGTCATAAATATATCTTATGTGGTTAAGTATATATCCTTTTTTTTGTGGAGTCAAAATTCACCAAATGTCAACTTTCCTATTTCTATCTCTACCTTCCTTTACACTGCCGAGGTTCTTTTGGATTTGCGTTTCCCTTTGCTTTGTGTGTCTTTTGCATTCATAACCATATTAAAGTGCCCTCCCATGATGATTATTTCCCTCAGTAACCAGCATAGACAGCATCTTCATCATAAAATCTGGATCTTGTCCAGGTGGGTTATAGATGTTCAGAAGTGTCACTGGTTAATTCTCTATACATTTCTTATTACTAAATCTAAATCTTCCTTATTTGTCTTTTAGATTTTTTTTCAACCTTAAATTGAATATGCTTTTGAATCATGATAGCTGCCCCTCTTTTAGCTGTACTGTGGGATGTTGCAAACACCTGAGCTGATGTCAATTTTTCTAACTTACGATGTTCCTCCTTATTGAGATGTGATTCCTTCGCTTTTAATTTTTTTTTCAGGGTTTGTAAAACTTTTTCTTTTAATTGTGTTATTGAGACCATTAGTATTTTGTGAATCTATTATTATTTCACTCTTTTTGTATATTTTATTTACTGTTGTTGGGACTCCATGGATGAGTTCATTCAGTTGGGTGATTTTGACTAAACTTTGATTAGGAGATTGCATTCTTTTTTGTCCAACAGTTCTGATAGACACTGAAAACAACACTCTTAAGGTCTTCAACAACCATCTGCTCTCTCTTTTCTCTGGACACTCGCATTTCGGGGATCTGCCAGAGTAAACCTACCCATCCAAGATGTGGGAGCATTTCACACTAAATACATCAAAAAAGTGTGTTAATTGCAAGATATGCAAAAGCGACAGGGAGTGAGATTGTGTGAGTGTGTGCATCTCAGAGGTGGGTATTACCAAGTTACATTTACTCCATTTTTTTATGGTCTGCCACCATCCCACCTCCAGAATCTGGAGTGTGTTCCCTCTCCTTGTGTGTCCCCTGTTGGTCGCTAGTTGTGTGTGGGTGTGTCCTCTAGATAGGTTCCCCACCTGCTGTTGATCACCGGTGCAGCTGACACTCATCACACCTCCATGCTGTGAATGGAAGCTAACATTAGCTAGCTGGTTAGGAGGGAGAGGTGGATTTGTACAGGTTGGCCAGACAAAGAGATAGAGATGGGAAGGATGTGCAGCAGGTAAGGGTGATTAAAGATTAGGATGGAAATGTATTGACAGGTGCCAGGAGTGTGATGAGAAGATGGATGGAGTACTTTGAAGAATTGATGAAAGGGAACGAAGAGTAGAAGAGGTGACTGGTGTGGAGCAGGAAGTAGCAAAGATTAGCAAGAGTGAAGTGAGGAGGACGTTGAAGAGGATGAAGAGTCGAAAGGCAGTTGGTCCTGGTGACATACCTGTGGAGGTATGGAAGTGTCTAGGAGAGGTGGCAGTAGAGTTTCTGACTAGTTTGTTTAACAAGATCTTGGAGAGTGAGAGGATGCCAGAGGAATGGAGGAGAAGTGTACTGGTGCCAATTTTCAAGAACAAGGGAGATGTGCAGAGCTGTGGCAACTACAGAGGAATAAAGCTGATGACTCATACAATGAAGTTGTGGGAAAGAGTAGTGGAAGCTAGGCTAAGGGCAGAGATGAGCATTTGTGAGCAGCAATATGGTTTCATGCCTAGAAAGAGCACAACAGATGCAGTATTTGCTTTGAGGATGCTGATGGAGAAGTACAGAGAAGGTCATAGGGATTTGCATTGTGTCTCCGTAGATTTAGAGAAAGCGTATGACAGGCTGCCGAGAGAGGAGCTGTGGTATTGTATGAGGAAGTCTGGAGTGGCAGAGCTGTAAGACCGTGGTGAGGTGTGCTGTAGGTGTGACAGAGGAGTTCAAGGTGGAGGTGGGTCTGCATCAAGGATCGGCTCTGAGCCCCTTCTTGTTTGCTCTGGTGATGGACAGGCTGACAGAAGAGGTTAGACAGGAATCTCCATGGACTATGAAGTTTGCGGATGACATTGTGATTTGTAGTGAGAGCAGGTGGAGGAGAACCTAGAGCGATGGAGGTCTGCTCTGGAAAACAGAGGAATGAAGCTTAGCCGCAGTAAGACAGAAAACATGTGTGTCAATGAGAGGGACCCAGGTGGAACGGTGAGGTTACAGGGAGCAGAGGTGAAGAAGGTGCAGGACTTTAAGTACTTAGGGTCAACGGTTCAGAGCAATGGAGACGGTGGAGAAGAGGCGAGTGCAAGCAGGTTGGAACGGGTGGAGAAAATTGTCAGGTGTGTTGTGTGATAAAAGAGTATCAGCAAGAATGAAAGGAAAGGTGTTCAAGACGGTGGTGAAACCAGCAATGTTGTACAGCTTAGAAACCGTGGCACTGAAGAAAAGACAAGAGGCAGAGCTGGAGGTGGCAGAGCTTAAGATGCTGAGGTTCTCTTTGGGAATGACGAGGATGGACATGATCAGGAATGAGTACATCAGAGGGACAGCTCATGTTAGATGTTTGGGAGATAAAGCCAGAGAGGCCAGATTGTTGTGGTTTGGACACGTTCAGAGGAGAGACTGTGAATATATTGGTAGAAGGATGCTGAGGTTGGAGCTGCCAGGCAGGAGGTCAAGAGAATGACCAAAGAGGAGATTTATGGATGTAGTGAGAGAGGAAATGAAGTTAATTGGTGTGAGTGAAGAGGATGCAGAGGACAGGGTTAGATGGAGGCACATGATTTGCTGTGGCAACCCCTGAAAGGGAACACCTGAAAGGAAAAGAAGTCTTTCCACTGTTTCAATATTCATCAATTTTGGTCTGGTCAAAATAAATCCTTTATCCACCGCGTTAGATGAGAAAAGAAACAGCCGTTATATCACTCTCCTCAAAGCCAACAGTTTCACAGGGAGGGACTCACATGCACTAGCATGCAAGCGCGAACGGACCGGCTACCAAAACAAAGAACAAAGAAGCTTGGATGACTACACACAAGGAGGGAGTGTGACATCATTCTCTGCTCAGGACACCATTACTTAAATACACATATATGTATATATGTGTGCTAGCAGATATATACCTGCCTTACTCTGTACTAACTAACAAAGCCCATCTAACTAAGAGGTAGAAACACAGGCAACTTCGAAATGTTACAGCGGCACATCAATGATGGCAACTTCTTTTTTTCTTTTTAAATCGTTAAAAGTGTCTCGTTAAAAGGAGTTAGTTAGTATGCAAAGACCCTGTGAGTAGCATCAATTCTAACATCAATTTAGCAATGGCTAACAGATTAACAAACAGATTGAAAAGAGTCACAACGATAAATCTTAAAGAAATCACATTTGCAAAGTTACTAAACAGTTCTGTAGTACACTAAGCACCGTGTATACACGAATATTCAAGCTATTCGAACATCTGGTTGCGGATTTTGCCAATGATGCGCATAACGTCAAAAAAACGAAACATTAAACAAGTATCCATAGAAAGCTTGTCAAACACTCTTGAAGGCCATTTGATCAGCTATTCTCCAAACTATACTGTCGATGACTTGGTTAATGACTATAACCTGGCCTTGTCGCGTAGTCTGGACTCTGTTGCCCCCCTCATTACTCGATCTGTCTCCTTCACCTGTCCTGCTCCCTGGTTTACTGCTGAACTCCGTCTCATGAAGGCCACAGGACGGAGGTTGGAGAGGTATTACAAAAAAACTGGTCTTATTGTCCACCGGGAAGCCTATAACAACCATGTTAGGAGCTACAAAGATGCTCTGTCCAAGGCCAAAAATAACTACTACTCTACACTCATTGGCAACCAACAACATCAACCTAAACAGCTCTTTTCCACTATCAATCGTCTACTCCACCCACTTGACAACCCTTTGCCATCTGACATTCCTGGATTATGTTCCAGTTTTTAGGATTACTTCCAGGAAAAGGTGGAATCTATCCACCAGCAACTACAGCAGTCCAGCTCCTCTCATTTAACATCCCTCCCGCTGCTTGACACAAATTTCACAACTGTCTTCAAACTGGAGGACTCCTTTTCCTGTTTCTCCATGCTCAACACAGCACAAGTTCTGGAGCTAGTGGCAAAGGCTACGACCTGCAAACAGGATCCAATGCCAACTGTGCTGGTTAAGGCTTGCCTTCCAACTCTGGCTCCCACCCTTGTCAACATCATCAACACCTCATTGTCTTCTGGGGTGGTCCCCGTCAGCTTTAAAATTGCTGCGGTGATCCCTACACTTAAAAAGCCTGGTTTGAACCACAAAGATACAAGTCACTACCACCCTATCTCCAACTTACCATTCATCGCCAAGCTATTGGAAAGGGCTGTGGCTTCCCAACTCAGCCATCATATGCTACAGCACAACCTCTATGAGCCATTCCGATCTGGTTTCAGGGCACAGTACTGAAACTGCCCTAATCAAAATCACGAATGCTCTTCTCATGGCAGCTGATTCTGGGCATGTCAGCATTTTAATACTTCTATACTTCTTGACCTCTCTGCTGCCATTTCCATTGCTATGCTGATGATACCCAGCTCTACATCAGTACTAAGACAGATCAGAACTCTGCGGCTAGGATGCTTACTCACACAAAACTTGGATCTCATATTACTCCAATCCTTAAAACACTTCATTGGCTACCAGTTAAATCACGGATCAAATATAAATTTCTCCTCCTGACGTACAAATCTCTAAATGGACTTGCACCGCAGTATCTGACCGATCTACTCCATCCTTACAACCAAGCTCGGTTCCTGCGGTCCTCAGACAAGGACCTGCTCACTGTCCCAATGTCCAGGCTACGGACGTTTGGTGATAGAGCCTTCTGTGTTGGTGAACCTTCACTCTGGAACAAGCTTCCTCATTCCATCCGCTCTGCATCATCTCTAGCAACCTTTAAAAACCAGCTTAAAACATACCTCTTCACTGAGGCCTATGGACCATAGCTGCTATGGTTTCGCTCAGTTGTTATTATTATTATTATTATTATTATTATTAATAACAGGACAAATTAATACAAACGAGACATTACTACTTGTATAGGTAGTTTATTTAAGTTTAAACATATTTGACCAGTGCCGCCGCTCCCACCACGCGCATCACGCTGCTTGACAGAACTCCCTGAAGCCTGCCCCATCCACGACACTGATCGGTCTCATGTCCTTACAAATTAACCAAATTAATTTTCCGTTATGGCCTCTTGTCGTGTTGCAGTCAAAGAGCTTGTGGCGGGCGATGCAAAGTAAGTGTCAAGACGTGACTGTTTAGCTGGAGTTCCACACATTATGCCATGCTCATTTGGGTACACATTTTCGAGATGTGACCTCATGTTGCTAGTGGTTGAATAGTATTCTAGCTGTATCTTAAATAGCTAACATACAACTTTATCTTGCGCTCAACAATTACCTCCTACCGACCAAAATCCAAAGTACTTCCAGACATGGCTTTTTAGATTTTGGGGGGTTAAAATTGCTTTTTCTGCAGCGGTCGAGTTGGGCTCTGCACTTTCTCAGTTAAAATTACCCGCATGAATGAACTCATCCGCTGAGTCCAAACACATATAGCTCCTTTAAGGCCCTTGTCATTTTAGTTCATGTGCTTAGTTATTCATATGCCCATCTATGTCATGCATTTTGGTTTGTGTTTTATGATTTCCGGTTTAATTTTGAAATGTCCTCCTTTCCTCATGTGTTCTAGTTTTGCTTCCTGCTCTTTATTGCTTTGGTTGTGTTCACCTGCGCCTCATTGTCTCCCCTACCTCTGTGTATGTAAGTCTGTGTCTCTCTTTGTTCCCTGTCAAATTCTCTATAGTTGGTTGTAAAGTATTCCAGCCCTGCTTTTCTGTTTTCTGAGAGATTTTCTCTGGTTCTTAGACTCTTGCTCGTTGTTTTTGGACTTATTATTGAGGTGACATTTTCAGGGGATATTTTATGCCTGCCCCACCTGCCTGCCTGCTTTGCCTGTTTGGACTGCCTTTTGTGTTCATTGCTGCCTGCCTCAGAAAGTTTGTTAGCATGTTTTTCCCCAATAAATCATTGAACTGCCTCTACCTTTTCTGCTGTCTGTGTTTCAGTCCTCCCCCTGTTTCCAGGCTTGACTTGCTGTCAAGCAATCTAGAGCTACTGCAGAATGCAGCAGCAAGACTCCTCACAAAGACTAAAAGTTGGGAACACAAGTCGCAAAATTGCGACAGGCAACCTAACTGGAAAACAGCCGCTACTTCCGGTTTACGTTCTAAATCATGTTTCCACTCCCTTCCACCAGATGTCAGACACCCTGTACTTCGTTTCTAGCCCACTATAACCATATGTTGCCATTAAAAATGTCGTAGAAGAAGACCTCAAACATGCGTCTTCTGTTACGTCTCAGTGCAAGTGTTATTGCCGTGAGCACCCGCTCAGTGGAAGCACCTACATTACCTATATCCATACATTTTACTAGTTATGGTAAATATGAAGTTGTATTTATAATTTACTAATGTTGCTTTACAAGTTACTGTTATTAATCATTTATTATTTTCAGAAAAAGAAAAAAAACTATTCTAATTTGTTTATCATCCTGTATGGACTGAAAATAACATAACTGCCAATGTCATAATATGCAAATCAGATGCATACAATTGTTTCACTCATATACTTTGGGTCATACCTGACATTTTTCGAGTTTAGAGTAGGACTCTATCTAATAAACCCTGGCGCCTAATTACATCACAACATGGTTTGGCTCTGTTTAACATTTCAGAACTTACTCCCTTACTCGGTTCTGAGACCCCTCAGATCAGTGTTGGGTTTACCATGGTTAAAAGGGCACCAAACTGTAGGTGTAATCAATTAGCTTTGGCTATCAAGTTTATCAAATGAACAATAATTTTGAGTGTCATAAAATACACTTTCTGCCTCCGGTCCTAATCACATCCCTACTTGATCAAGCTCCTGATTGGTTAACACGGCACAAATATTCGCCAAAGTTCTAATTTTCCAACTCGCGTGAATCACGCCACAGAATGTCGGCGCTCTGTGGTACTTTTTGGGAGGATGAGTCTTCCACTGAAGGTACACCTTTGCTTGACCAGCACGTCATGTAGTTTGGCCAGCATCCTCCTCTCTGACACCACCAACAGAGGGTCCAGCTCCACCCCAACAATGTCACTGGCCTTACAGAGCAGTTTATTGAGTCTGTTAGCGTCCGCTACCCTAAACCTGCTCCCCCAGCATGCAACAGCATACAGGATAGTACTGGCCACCACAGACTCGTAAAACATCCTCAGCATTGTCCGGCAGATGTTGAAGTATGTTAAGTTGAAGTCTCATCACCACCAGTGATACATCCCACCACAGCAGAGTTATCAGAAAGCTTCTGAAGATGGCAGGACTCTGTGTGGTGGCTGAGGTCTGTGGTGTAGATGGTGAAGAGAAAGGGAGAGAGGACAGTCCCCTGAGGGGCCCCAGTGTTGCTGACCACAATGTCTGACACACAGTGCTGCAGATGCACATACTGTGGTCTGCCAGTCAGGTAGTCAACAATCCAGGACATGAGGGAGACATCCACCTGCATTGCTGCCAGCTTCTCACCCAGCACAGCTGGCCGGATGGTGTTGAAAGCACTGGAGAAGTCAAAAAACTTCTCCAGTGCTGTCTGTTCCAGGGGTCTGTTCTAGCACCAGTCTCTCTAGGGTCTTCATTATGTGGGAGGTCATTGCCACCAGTCTGTAGTCCTTGGAGCCACTGGGATGCGGCGTTTTCAGCACAGGAACAAGATAAGATGTCTTCCACAGAACAGGGACCCTTTGAAGACTCAGGCTCAAGTTGAAAACATATTGAAGGACTCCACATAGCTGGGGGGCACAGGCTTTTAGCACCCCGGGGCTAACTCCATCAGGGCCTGCAGCCTTGTTTGAGTGGAGTTTCATCAGCTGTCCTCTCGCCTGGTCAGTAGTCAGGCACACAGCAGAGGTTACAGGCATGGAAGGGGGGGGGGGTCATCAATGTGAAGAGGGCCGTTAGCCTGAGAGCCAGTTGAGGAGGGAGTAGCACTCTCCCAGGAAGATGGAGGACGGGGGAGCAGTTGACTAACAGGGGTCTGAGGTGAGACCTGCTGTATGCTAACGTTAAGGACGCATACAGCAGGTCCAATGTCCTCTCCTCTCTAGTAGGACAACTCATACTGGGTGAAATTAGTCAGTGTTGTTGAAACACTGACATGGTTGAAGACGCCCGAGATTAATAAAAGTGCACTCGGGTGTTGAGTCTGGAGTGGCAGAGTGAATGGTGTTGCACGCCGATACAGAGTTAGCAGAGGGGGGGGTGTAAACAGCCACAACAATGGCATGTAAGAATTCACGTGGCAGATAATAAGTCCCACAGCTAATAGTTCAATGTCAGGGCTACAGGTACTCTGCTTGATAGTAACATGACCAGGATTAGACCATTTGTTTTTGACCAGCACAGCAAGCCCGCCACCTTTCCACTTACCGCTCCCGGTGTAATGCCTGTCTGAAAGCTGTCAATGGAAATGTTATGATCCGGGATATCCTTGTGTAGCCATGTCTCTGAGAAGCATATCAAACTACACTCACGGAACTCCGTCTGACGTCTAACATTGTTAGCTCATGCATCTTATTTGCCAGTGATCTCATTTTGCCCATTACGAGAGAAGGCAGACATGGCTTAAATCTCTTGTTCTTAAGTCTCTTTTGTCTGCACCCCTCTCTCTTCCCTCGCCGCTTCGTTCCATCTCTGCATCCTCGGTGTGTCCTTCTCCAGATCTCAGTGGGGACATCGGTTGTCCTGGGAGCCATGCTGCTCGGCTTCAGCACAATCCGCTGTTCCCTGGTGTAAAAAATGTGGCCAAACAGCTGATCTGCAGGGTTGCCCTGACTGAGTAGCAGGAGGAGAACTTCCACGGCGAAAAAAAGTACTGAAACACTTTCTACTCTCATTTTCACAAAGAGCGTAGTTTAAATTATACTTACATACAAGTTACTCAAGTTTGGAAGAAAAAGGAAAACTAAAAGTTGGAAAAAGTAAGACGACGAGACGGAGCTACGGCAACAGGCAGCACGCATGGTGGCACATGCGCACAAACCATTATTTATGATAATCTTTATAGCCTAATCTAATTAATTGAACCAACTTAAATTGGTGCCCCTTTAATCATGGTAAACCCCAACAAATGTTGCTGCCATGTGAGGCATATTATTGTTAAATCCCAATAGCTGGTAACCACACAACTGGTGAATAAGCCATTGATTATGAAACATGAATTAAACAGTTGATGCCAGTCAGCTAATGCAAGAGCAGCTCTACAGATCTCCCTGAAGTAACGCTATGCTTCATCAACAATTTCACAAGAACAAAGACTAGAAAGATAACACCCGCTGTATTACCTTGACTTTCTAAAATGCCCGCGTTTTTCCAGGACCTTAAAACAGGAGGATTTCGTGCAGGAGTTCTTCAGGTCCACGACCTGGTAGATGATGGGGTTGTACATGGCTGAGGACTTGGCCAGCAGTGTGGGAATGACAGACACAGGGATGGGTACTGAGTTCGGCTCACCAAAAGCTGACACCACTGACACCACTGCATAAGGGATCCAGGCTATCAAGAAGCCTGCACAGATCAGCATTGCCACCTGGGAGAGGATACAAAGCAACATTCAGTACACATTTCTCTATGAGCAGTACTGAAATGTCTTCTTTTCTCTACTTCCTCCCTCTACCGGTCTTGTTTTCCCCTGCTCTTTTTCTATCCCTTGCCTTCCCTGTAATCTCTCACCCACCTTTGTGAGTTTCATCTCAAGGATATGGCTGTTTCTGATGCGGGCGTCAAAGTGTGAAATTTCATTTGCAGAGGACTTGACCTTGAAGATAATCATGACATAGGAGAAGACGATGATGCCTGTGGGGAGGACAAGACAGAAGAACAGGATGGCCATGACGAAGCTCTGGCCGGAAACGGAGGCCTGTGCCAACCACCAGTCCAATGTGCAGGAGGTCCCGAAGGGCTCCGGGGCGTAGTTTCCCCAGCCGATTAGGGGCATGGTGGCCCAGAAAGCTGCATACACCCATACAAAGGCCAGGCACAGGAAGGCATGGTGGCGTTTCAGCCATGTGCCTAAGAGTGGAGGAAATGATGGAATAGTGGAGAGACAATAAAAACTTTGTATTAAACTTAAATTCTAACTTTCACATCAGCCTCAGCATGTGGCACATAGAAATCCTGACTCCCAAAGTAATTTTCTGCCCTCACAATAAAGTAAAAATTA
Organism: Coreoperca whiteheadi; assembly: GCA_011952105.1. NCBI lineage: Eukaryota > Metazoa > Chordata > Actinopteri > Centrarchiformes > Sinipercidae > Coreoperca > Coreoperca whiteheadi. The sequence continues at coordinate 5,511,162 of CM022481.1, forward strand.
CCCAAAACTCAATCAGATCCCAATAACAGAAGCCACACATCACATCACTGCAGTATTAATAGTAGTAGTAATTTCATTAAACTTGGTAATGGTTGTGGATTACTCACTCTTGTGGAAAAGATCATTTCTGTTATTAAACTCGAGCTGAAATTAAAATATATTTTGTGTAATTTGTAATCGTAATTAGCAAAAAAATAAATGTATCTTTTTGCTGTAACAGCGCTCCCTACATTTCTTTTCTTATTTTAATTGGTGAAATATCTATGTGGAATAGCGCTAAAAAAAATAATAATATCACTTTAATGCCAACAGCAGCACAAGCAGTTAATAGAAGTAAACACAGCTTGGACAGTATTACAGCTAAGTGTCCAGCTGTAGCAATGTATCTCAGCTTTAAGCATTATTAGGTAATGCAGGTCAGCGTCCAGGTTGTTAAGGAATGCATTGTAATGCATTTGAGTTTCAAGATGTTTCAGGCATTTCAGACTTCTTTTCAGCAGTGTTTTGCAAAATAATTTCGGCTTTCAGCATTCCTATGCATTTTCAGCAGGAAATGCAATTTTTTTAGTTACAATTGATTTTATTAGCAAGTATAATTAAGATTCAAAGATGGGGTATGTGATTCTAATCCAAAACGTCTTTTTGTCAAAGTCTTTAAGCAAATATCTCCTCACCGTCTGCTAGCTGTCCAGGTTCTGTAAATTGGAAATAAACAAAGTGGCTCGGACCAGGCCACACAGCACTATTCCTGCCATTCCAGCCAAGATTTGTGTGTCGGGTAACATGAAATGACTTGCCCACGGACATTCTAGTTTACTGTTGTTTTGATGTTTGCTATAGTAGCAGGAGAGTTGTGAGTATTGTTGCCTGGAGCTGGTTTGCTATTCTGGGAAACTGTCTCCTCCTCTCTGGCAGTTAGCTTTGCTGCAGCAACTTAAGCGACAGTTTTCTAGCCCACAACCTATCTAAGCTTACCTACAACCTAACTAACTTTAGTTATATTACTTGCTGCATCGTTGTTTGCTCTATACCATGGTATTTGTCATGGTTTTGGATTTCTCCAGAATTGCATACCCCACCTTTAATATTACAGTCATTGGTTTGGGTCTCCAATGATGACAGTTACTAATTTTTATTATATATATATATAAAAAAGCCATCCCATGTTTAGGAGACCCTGTTAAAGGAGATCCTAACATACCATATCTGAAATGGCAGATCTTGAGGTACCGGTCCAGACTGACCACAGTCATCGTGATGAGGCTCCCGCAACCAAAGAAGAAGCCTGCCCAGCCGTAAAAACGACAACCCTCCCAGCCGAACAACCAGCGGTGGGAGAAACTAGATACAATGAAAAAGGGCTTTCCTGTCACTGCAATGATATAGAAAGGGAAGGACGAAGATGAAGATGATGAGGAGGAAGATAAAAGAACGAGACACATGACATTGGAATGGGAAGGATAAAGAGGATGGAAGTGAGATGGAAGATGGGTTGGAGGCAGAGAGGAAGGGGTAGACAGAGGAAGGAAAATAAACATAATGGGATGAAAGGAAAGAAATATAGGAGAATGGGTATATATTAGACTCAAATTTAGAGTTAAAGTTAAGTTAAAGAAAACTTTCATTTTAATCATGAAAACATGACAGAAATTGCTTGAAATCAGCCACACACAAATGACTGTTGACTCACACCAGACACAATGAATATTAAATAGCAACTACAGTAAACCAATTTTTACTTTTCAATAAACAATAACTATGGCTTTAAATGAACTAGTAAACTAATGCCTTTGTACAAAGAAAACTGATTAAATGCTTATGCTTCCTATGCATTAACAAGGCATCATGGTGTATTTAAGATGAGGTTACAGTAAGTCCATAAGGGAATAAGTGTAGAACTGTGAGATAACGTTTGGCCTCTTCACCGTTGTTGTTGTACTCTTCACATGGGCAATTCTTCCATTCTTCTTGGAAACACACCAAAGCAATAATATCACCCTTTTTAAGGTCACTACATATGTCCTGTTATTACACTGCAAGATATTTAAATTCTTAAATGTTTCAGCAGTTTTGGCACCCTAATCAGTGTTATGTATATGTGTTTAGTTATAATTGTATAGTTTTATAATAAAATAAAATAATAATAATAAATATAAAGAACATGGAAATATGAGCTCCTTAAGAGTCTTTTCTCTGAGGTAAACTTTCTTCTGAAATGCCTCAGTTGTTCGCACTCCTCAGTACAGTCCCACTGATGAAGGCAGGTCCAACAAAAGGCCCCTTAGAGCTCAAATGGGCAGAAGGCAGCTCTGTCTGAACAGTTCTGTGAAAGCAGCAGTGCTGGTTGCGCCGACAGTCGGAGGAGCAGATCGCAAACACAGGATGAGGCAGAGTCTGTCAGAGTTACAGTTCAGAAAAGCCATATTCTTGCCAAGTGCATTTTGTTTGAGCAATGTGCGATGCTTTCTATGAGGCTGAAGAACACCGTAGCTTGTTGTTATGAGAGTCCAGGTTTCTGGTGTTCGCAGCCAAACTCTTCTTTTAGTTCAAAGTAAAAACCCTCTGAGACCACACCTGTCCTCTGCTGGTCCTGCAGCATCCCGTCTGTTCCCGCGGTCGCCGGGCTCGGACCCCCAACCCCCCAACCAGCGCCGGCTCGGTCAGCTGAGAGCGAGACAAACTTCTTTCTTTCTTTTAACACTACATTTCCTTTGATTTTTCTGTTGTTTTTTTGCGAACATCTGAGGCATTTCAGAAGAAAGTTTACCTCGGAGAAAAGACTCTTAAGGAGCTCTCATATTTCCATGTTTTTTTCTCACCATCTCCACAACCACTTGTCCACCATAAATCACATACAGAACCAGCATTTACTTTGCTATGTGTAGGCATTTGGCAGCTAGTAAGAGTGTAAGAATGAATTATTATTGATATTATTATTATTATTATTGTGTCATGCATGTAACTATGCCTAGCCCTTACAAGACAACACAAATTCATATAAGCCAGATGCAAAATGGTGCATATTCTACAGTGCTCCAAACAAAGAAACTCATAAAATGCTCCTAAAATGCCACAATGTTATTAATGTGTTACTTTTCATATTGTTTGAATGTGTACATTTGTAGTCCTAACTATATTAGAAATGTTCTACAACTTTAACATACATAAACATATGGGGGCGGCTGTGGCTTGGTGGTAGAGCGGGTCATCCACCATTCGGATGGTCGGCGGATCAATCTGGCTTCCCCCAGCCGAAGTGTCCTTGAGCAAGGGCAAGATACCCAGCTTCCCGAGGGCTGTGCCTTCAGTGTGTGAGTGTGTGTGAGTGTTGTGAGTGAATTTCCGCAGGTATTTCTGCCTCTGGAAAAGCAGAGTCTGGATCTGTGATTGCGGGCCACCTGCTGGAACAGTGCTGCTGTGTCTATGGTTGAAGGGATGTAGTGTGGCTTGGATCCTGCTCGGTGGGCTTCACGTAGAGCTGCTCAGTTGTCCTTCTGGTTTTATAATCTACAATTTTCATCATAATTATATATGCACAACAATTTCATCATTTTCAAAATAATTGCATTTACTAGGATTTGTGGATCCGTCCGCTACACTTAAAATGTACAACCTGTGGTTACTGAGTCTGTATTTGGTCAGGATCTGTCTCTGCTTTGGATCTCTGACATTAAAGAGATACTTTGCCAGTTTATATTCATGGTTTAGGGCCAGATAGTAATTAAGTTTGTTTTGAGTTTTTGTTGATTCATCCAATGTTCCAGATGGGCATCTTTTATTTCATAATTTGGTTTGCTCTGATTATTGGTTCGAAAGCAGTGGTCTGAGGTTGAACAGCTTTTGGTTTTATTTGATCAAGTCTCAGGACCAGCTGACAGAAGGGACTCTTTTATGGTTTGTAGTGCCTGCAATCTCAGTGTGTCTTTGAGGCTCAGTTTGAGATGTAATCAAAATTGAAGTGTTCTTTTTTTAATGTTAATAATCAATAGGTAACGGTCTAATTCTGCTCTGCATGCATTGGTTGGTGTTTTTCTTTTGATGTTTTGTATGGACCTACAGAATTGTGCATGGAGGGCCTCTATGGGATGCTTGTCCCATTTAGTGTAGTCCTGATCAGTGGACCCCAAATCTCACTACTATAGGACTTCTCCCATCCACACTGGACCCATACCAGTTTGCCTACGGCAGCAATAGGAGCACAGAGGATGCATTCTCCATGGCACTGCACTCTGTACACACACACTTATGCACGAATGCTGTTTGTTGACTTCAGCTCTGCATTCAACACTGTCATCACTTTCAAATGAATCACCAAACTTGGAAACCTGGGTTTTAATACCTCCACTTGCAACTGGATTATGGACATCCTGACAAACAGAACTTAGCCTGTTAGGTCAGGCCACAACTGCTCTACCACCATCACACTTAACACTGGTGTACCACAGGGCTGTGTGCTGAGCCCTTTCCTCTACTCCTTCTTCACACTCGAATGCAGGCCTGTCTTTGGATCTAATGCCATCATCAAGTTTGTAGACGATACTACAGTGATTGGTCTCATCAGCAACAACGATGAGATGCCTACAGGGAGGAGGTCCAGAACCTGACTCTGATTCTGAGGGAGAAGATCTGCCTTTAGATTATTTTCTGTCGAGTGAAAGTGAGAATGAGAGCTAGAGTGAGAGTGCGTGTGTGGCTGGGGATGAGTGCTTGTTGGGCGGCGCTGCTGGTGTCTCTGTCAGTGTACACAAAGCACACGCCATTTTCCCCCACACTTTGCCCAACACAAGTAAAAGGAAACTAGTTGCTCTGGCCGCGGTAGTGATAGGGAGGTCGGGAAGGAAAGTCGTGTACGCGTAGCACATGCTGCTTTACCCAGCAGAGGGGGCCTACTCGGCGTGGCTGCGGTAGTGACAGGACACAATGCGACTTCCAGTGACAGCCGTGCCGGAGAAAATGTTGTTCATCCTGGCACTTTACCCAGTAGAGGAGGGAGAGGCAGGGGTAGGGGTAGAGGCAGGGGTAAAAGCAGGGATAGTTGTGAAAGTGATGGCTGGGTTCACCTGAGAAACGAGGAAGTTTATCAGGGGTGGATCAAACAGTTTGATGAGTCTCCTGGCTATTGAGGAGATAGAGATCAATCAATCATGCTAAACCTGTAGATTTTCTGTCCCTCTTTCTGACTGATGATTTTTGGAACCTCATTACAAATGAGACCAACATATATGCACACCAGTTTTTATCCTCTGCACAGCTAAAACCACAGTCCAGATTTCATCAGTGGCATGATGTCTCTGTCTCTGAGATGAAAGCCTTCCTGTCATTACAGGAAGGCATTACATACTTCCTGTGTATGTGATAGAAAAGCCTGAAATTGAGGATTATTGGGCAGCATTTTGGCCAACATATACTCCTGGATTTGGCAAGATAATGTCTAGGAACAGATTTGAAATAATTTTGTCTTTCTTGCATTTTGCCAATAATAGTGTGTATGTGAGCAGAGGTCAGCCAGGTCATGACAGACTCTTCAAGGTGCGTCCAATAATTGACCTGATAATTCCACGCTTCGCAGAAATATACAGTCCACTCAAAGAGCTCTCCCTAGATGAGATGACCATAGCGTTCATGGGGAGGTCAACCTTGAAACAATACAATCCAAAAAACCCAGATAAATATGCCTACAAAGCATTTGTTTTGAGTGAAAGTGGGTCAGGTTATGTTTTGCAGTGGTCCATGTACACTGGACAGAATGCAGAGAATGACGCTCATTTAGGTGCCACCCATTGTATTGTTCGTCAGCTGATGGCTCCATACACAGGGAAAGGACATGAGGTTTACATGGACAGTTACTACACCTCGCCAGCCATTGCAAATGAACTGGCTGTTAGTGACACTGGTTTGTGTGGGACAGTAAACAGCACAAGGCAGGGGATGCCAAGATGCCTGAGACCAAATGAGTTATCCTTGAAAAAAGGAGATGACCCAGTATTTGAAAGAAATGGCAAACTCTTGGCTTGTGCGTGGCATGACACAAAACGTCTCACAATGTTATCAACTGTTCATGGAAACTTATGTGTTCAGAGACGAATAAAGACAAAGAAAACAGAAATTAGTTTTCGCAATATAAATATCCTGTGTGTGTTGACAGGTACAACAGCTTTATGGGGGGAGTTGATAGAGCTGACCAGAGAATGAAAACCTACATCTTTCCACATTGTTCAAGGAAATGGTACAACCGCATCTTCAATGCCATTGTCAGCATCAGTGTGGTCAATTCCCACATTATTTACACCAAGTGTACTCCAAGCCCACACAAGCCACTAAAGGCCTTCATTCAGGACATTGTTACTGCTTTACTTGATGGCTACTCTAAGAGGGAAAGCAAAAAAGAGGGATGGCCTTCTGCAGAGGGGGCAGAAATGTCACAGAGGCTGACTGAACGGTATTGGCTTTGCGAGGCTGACGATCGTCGAGATTGTGCAGTTTGTTCAGATCGCTCCCGCCCGAAAGGCCAACGCCAGAGTAAGTACAGGTGCAGTCAGTGTGGGGTAGGTCTGTGTGCTGTGCCTTGCAATGAGAGATACCACACTCTGAAAAACTACAGCCTATGCCATTTGGATGGATAAGAACAGATAAAGCTTCAGCAACGAAATACCTGCATTACATGTATATATTTCTCTATTTCCATACATTTTACTAGTTATGGTAAATTCAAAGTTGTAGTTATAGTTTACTAATGTTGTTTTACAAGTTACTGTTATTAATCATTTATTATTTTCAGAAAAAAGACAAAAAAGAAAAAAACTATTATAACATGTTCATCATCCTGTATTTACTGTAAATAACATAACCACCATTATATAACGTCATAATATGCAAATTAGATGCATACACTTATTTCACTAATATACTTTGGGTCATACCTGACATTTTTCTAGTTTAGAGTAGGACTCTATCTCTTATCATTTGGATCTCAAATATCAGTATTTTTAAAAAATAAACCCTGGCGCCTAAAGGGTTAACACCTCCAAGACAAAAGGAGCTCATCGTGGACTTCAAGAGGGAGAGAGATGGCACACATGACCCCATCCACATTAATGGGATGGCTGTTGAGCGTCTCCAGCTTCAAGTTCCTAGGGACCCATATTTCGGAGAACCTGTCCTGGACCACCAACACATCCTGCCTGGTCAAGAAGGTTCACCAGCGCCTCTTCTTCCTGAGGTCACTGAAGAAAAACCAACTGTCCTCAGCTATCCTGGTGAACTTCTATCGCTACACAGTAGAGAGCATCCTAACCAACTGTGTCACAGTCTGGTATGGGATCTGCTTTGCTGTAGAGCGCAAGGCACTGGAGTGGGTGGTGAAAACTGGCCAATGCACAGGGACTACACTTCCAGCCATTGAGGACATCCAGAGAAAACGCTGTCTGCGCTGACTCTTCTCACACCGCCCAGAGTCTGTTTCCTCCCCTGCCTTCTGGCAGGCACCTCAGGTGCCTCCGGACAAGGTCCAGCAGACTAAGAAACTTTTTTCCCCAGGACTGTTGTCCTACTGAACCTTGCCCCCCGCTGATTCCACTGTCCCCTTATATAGCCTACCTTAAGCTGCTATATATTTTTTTTTTGCTGCTGCTATATTGTTTATCATTATATGTACCATAGCATTTGCACTACCGGACTACTTATCTATTCATATACTGCATCATTTGCACTCTAGTACAATCTACTGCCATAACTCTCCTACTGCACTGTTGATAATTTCCGTCCATAATTTGCACTTATTAATATTAATTGCACTACTGTCCTGCCTAGTCCAATTCTTTATTGTACATATCGATCAGTATACTTCTGTTATAGTAATCCCATCTGTATGTAATGTCCATAGTACCACATGTTAAATATTTTCATATTATTGCTTTATCCTGCATTTATTCACATACTTTATATGCTGAACTTGCATATTGCACTTCTGGTTAGACCTAAACTGCATTTCATTGCCTTGTACTTGTACATGTGTAATAACAATAATATTGAATCTAATCTAATCTGATCTGATCTATTCTATTCTATTCTATTCTATTCTATTCTATTCTATTCTATTCTATTCTATTCTATTCTATTCTATTCCAATCTAATCTAATCTAATCTAATCTAATCTAATCTAATCTAATCTAATCTAATCTAATCTAATCTAATCTAATCTGATCTAATCTAATCTAATCTATCGAGGAAGATTGGTTGGATTGAGACACTGATTTTGAGCCCCAGGTAATCATAATATAGGGTCGGTTTTAGGTGGGCGTTTCCTAATTTTAATTGATATTTGGTTTCCTGAATTTAATTGATGAAGCTTACTTTAAAGGCAATGGTCCAGTCTTATGAAAGTGTAATTGCTATGGTAGCAATGACTCAAGTGTGATCCTTATTGCAGGAAACCACAGTGACTCCCTAATTATTGTGGTAAGTGTCAGATGAGAGGCCCTCTTAGTGGAGAGCTGGACAGGCCAAGAGCCATGTGGCATGCCAAGGCCAAGCAGCACAAAAGGGATAAACATCAAAACCTCTGGAGGCAAGATTGCATGAGACATGATGAGCCATTTGTTTTCTTGGAATCACTGAAAACCCAACGGGGCATGTATACGCTTGCTCACATGTTTGGAGACTTAATAGCATTTACACATTTTGTACAATATTTTTTTAAAAGCTAAATAAGTAATTTCAATAATGAAGAATATTCATAACGTTTATGTATTTGGCCTATGTTGATCAACAGAGTGTTTGTTCTAGATTTTTATATGCACTCCTGGACAAAATGAGATTATTGTCAACTACATCTACACTATTTCTTTTATTTATTCTAATCTGTTTTTGTCTGCAACATGATTTGAGATATATCAGCTAGTTTAGACACCGTAATAGACTTGTTTCGTTTAGTATATTATCAGTTTCATGATGATCAAGAAGAGGACACCATGTCCTTGTAAGCTCCACAAAAAGGCTTAATGAGAGAACAGATCAACCAGGGGAGGATTAGTGAGGATTACAGCACTGAGGATGACATCAAGTATTATGTAAGAACTATATAATACATGATTTCACTTGCATAACGTCTAAAAATACAAAACATATTTGTTTTAGAATTTCCTATTTTAATTATTTTAATATATATGTTTGTAGGATTCAAAAAATATATATATTCTGATGGGTAATGTTTACATCATCGCACTGTCCCTAAAAAGTTTCCATAAAAAGTTATGCCTGCTATAGTTAAAAACAGAAATAACAGTCCACTAATACAGCAACTGCATTATCTAACAGATCTTTCCATTCATTTGTTTCTCTGTTTTCCTTTCAGTCTATCATGTGGTCTCCACATCCACCCACCACACACTAACCTTGCTTATGACCGATTGGAATGCCATGAGGGGGGACATTTAAAGAAATTCTGCAGATCTTTGGACCTGCAACTGACCTCTCCCCCTCCGAAGCAGTAAAGATGTCCATTTGGGATACTTGCCATGTTTCAATTCATGATTGAATGGCCATACGGATGTTGAGTATGTGACATTTTGCACATTAAAATTGTACTTAATTCACTAGTAAGGACAACATGAACTGTGGTAAAAGTAAAAGGAATAGTTTTGGCTAAAGTCCTCTTTCGACACCCAAAGCTCCTCCTCTTCTGCATATTTTCACCGACATAATAGCCTCAGGCTGGCCCTCACACTTGATGATCAACAGTTGTTTTATTTTACCTGGTATTTTCTAAACACGTTTTCTTTTTCTAAAGTGCATTCACATGTTAACCTTTTTCCAAGAAAGTTTAAGTCCCTCAGTATAACTGGAGTGTTTCTTTTGACTTTTGTATTTAACCACTAAGCCTCGCGATTATTGCGTTATTTTTTTTTTCTTTTAAGGTTACTCAAGCCTAGCTGAAAAACTTAGTGAAGCCAGAGATATTTTCTTCGACAAGCCACAACATTACAGCCTCTACAAAAGCCGCTAGAAACCAGCAGACTTTGAAAGAAAACCTTTCTGAAAGAAGCCTGTAGGCTACAATGTCTGTGCTCTAATGCAACAAAGGTTAGAGCAGAAGAAACGTACCAGGTTACATAGGTAACCATGGTTCCCTGATAGGGAACGAGACGCTGCGTCAGCTGACGCTATGGGGAATGCCTCCAGCGTGACGGCCTCTGAATCCCTGTAACAACTTAGACCAATCTTGATTGGGTTTAACGTCAACACGTGACGCACGCCGGCGGAACCGGAGGTATAAAGGGAGCCGGCTTCACTGTTGTCGTCAGCCTTCTGATCGACTGAAGCAAGCCGCTCACAGGCATGCCGGAAGTATGGCAGCGAGACGCAGCGTCTCGTTCCCTATCAGGGAACCATGGTTACCTACGTAACCTGGTACGTTCCCATTCAAGGGAACTTCAACGCTGCGTCAGCTGACGCTATGGGGAACGCAGTACCAACTCCGCCATGCTGAAGGGATGCCTGTCACGAGTGTGAAGCCAGCAGGGCACACTTCAGGACAAGAGAGCCACAGACCCCGGATTATTTAAGCGGTCTAGGCTGTAAAATCTCACAAAAGTGTGAGGCGAGGACCATCCCGCAGCATCGCATATATCGGAGAGGGGGGTTCCCGACCACCAAGCTCTGGAGGATGCCATACTCCGTGTGGAGTGGGCTCTGATCGACAGAGGTGAAGGCAAACCGCGCACCTCGTAAGCCGAAACGATAGCCTCAACTATCCACCTGCTAATAGTGTGTTTGGAAGCCGGGCAGCCCTTACGAGGGGGCAATTGGTCCGAATTGCGCCACTGGGATGTCCTCCGGACATAAATCTCCAGAGCTCTGACCGGACAAAGCAGTTGCAGCCTCTCACCTTCCTGTTCGGACGATACTGAAGGAGGATGGAACGCCTGTAGGATGGCTCTAACTGCGCCTGGAATGATCGCCAGGTTAGCAGGAGCCATCGACAGGGACTGCAGATCTTCAACTCGCTTGAGAGAAGTCATGGCCAGCAAAAATGCCATTTTTAAGGCCAGACACCTGTCTGATGCATCGTCCAGTGGCTCGAACGGTGCTGTGGTCAATCCATCCAGCACCACCGTCAGATCCCACAGAGGGACTCTGACTCAAACCGGAGGCCTCATCCTCAAGGTGCCACGGAGGAAACTGGTAACAAAGTGGTGCTTCCCAAGCGAGCAGCCATCCACCAAACTGTGGAATTCTGTAATCGCAGCCACATACACCTTTAGTGTAGCGGGGGAGAGTCCAGCCGAAAAATGGTCTTGGAGGAACTCCAGCACTGAAGCCATCGGGCAGTGAACTGGGTCAAGATGGCACTCCAGGCACCATTTCGTGAAAATTTTCCACTTGCCCGCATACAGTTTCCTCGTGGAGGGGGTTCTAGAGTGTAGGATGGTCTTAACTACCTCGGTAGAGAGACCGGCAGCTCGGAGGTGGTCCCCCTCAGGGGCCAGACCCACAGCTTCAATTTCCCTGGGTGGGGATGGAAGATTTCGCCTAGGCACTGCGACAGCAGGTCCCTCCTGACGGGAATCTCCCATGGGGGGCCGTCCAGGAGGGCTACCAGGCCCGAGAACCAGATTCTGGCGGGCCATAACGGGGCCACGAGCAGCAGCTGGGCCCCTGTTCGGCGAACTCTCTCTAGAACCCCCGGGAGCAGAGCAATCGGGGAAAAAGCGTACAGCAGTAGCCTTGGCCACGGCTGCGCCATGGCATCCAGCCCCAGGGGTGCTGGATACACAAGGGAGAACCAGAGGGGGCAGTGAGTGTTGTCCGGGGACGCGAACAGGTCCACTTGTGCTCTGCCGAACCGCCTCCATATCATCTGCACCGTCTCGGGGTGCAGTCTCCATTCCCCAGGCCTCGGCCCCTGCCTCGACAGGATGTCTGCCCCCACATTGAGGTACCCAGGTATGAAGAGTGCTCTGAGAGAGAGCAACTTCCCCTGGGACCACAAGAGGATCTGGTGCACCAGTCTGCACAGAGGGTGCGACCTCAGACCGCCTTGTCGATTTATGTAGGAGACCACTGCCGTGTTGTCGGAACGGACAAGCACGTGGTGGTCCCTAAGGTCTGGGAGAAAGTGCCGTAAGGCCAACAAGACCGCTCGCATCTCTAGGCAATTTATGTGCCATAGATGCAGGGTCAACCACAGACCTCGGGCTGTGCAGCCTTCCAGAACCGCGCCCCATCCAGTGCTGGAGGCGTCCGTCGAGAGTGTGCGACGGTGATACACCATGCCCAGCACTGGGCCCTGGGTCAGGAACACCCGTTGTCTCCACCTGTCTAAGGCACACATGCACCTGCATGTAACCTTGATCAGGCGAAAAGGATTGCCCCTCGGGGAAAATCTGGCGTCCCTGAGCCACCACTGCAGTTGCCTCATGTGCAGCAATCAAAGCGGAATCACGGTGGATGCTGCAGCCATGAGGCCCAACAGTCTCTGAAACTGACTTGCAGTGAGGTGTCGGCCTAGCTGCACCCTGAGTACCATGGTCAGGATTGACTCGATGCGTGCGGGAGACAGTTGTGCCCGCAACGTGACTGAGTCCCACACTACTCCTAGGAACGTAATCCTTTGTATCGGAGTGAGCGTGCTCTTGCTCGTGTTGAGCCTCAACCCCAAGCACCTCAAGTGCGCAAGTACAACATCTCGATGCTGTACTGCGAGGAGACGAGACTGGGATAAAATCAACCAGTCGTCCAAATAATTGAGGATGCGGATCCCCTGGAGTCTGAGAGGAGCCAGGGCAGAATCCATGCGTTTCGTGAAGGTGCGGGGGGAGAGTGCTAGGCCGAAGGGAAGCACCCGATATTGGTAAGCTTTGCCCCCGAAAGCGAACCGCAGGAACTTCCGGTGTCCCGGAATGACAGAGACATGGAAGTAAGTGTCCTTTAGATCGATTGTGACAAACCAGTCCTCGGACTGAATTTGACTCACAATCATAGGGATTGTCAACATCCGGAACCAAAACCTCCTCAGAGGCCGGTTCAAGTGACAAAAATCTAAAATGGGGCGCAGACCACCGTCTCTCTTCAGAACTATAAAGTACCAGCTTGTAGAACCCGGTATACATCTCGCTGTCGGGGATCTGTTCTATGGCCCCTTTGTACAGGAGGGAATGAATTTCTTGCTCCATGCTTGTACATGGTCGACCCTTGTTTCCAGGATTCCTCGGAATCCCGGGGGTCGAGACCGAAACTGAAGCGTGTAGTCTTGTCGGACGGTGCGCAAAACCCAGTGCGACATGCCGGGTAACGCTTCCCAAGCGGGCAGAAAGTTCCTCAGGGGGACCAACCGCTCGAGGCTGGTGCCTGGGGAACCCGAAGCGCTGCAGTGGCGGGAAATCCCTGAGGATCGGCATGTACATGCCTGACCGCCCCCCGAATCTGCGATGTGAGAGCTGCGGTATCCCGAAGCGCCAAAGCGGCGGGATTTAACCGGAAATGAACGTCTACAGGCCTCTGTAGAGGACGCAACTCTGGACTGACTGCTGCACGGCCGTGCAGGTCTAAAGGCAGTGGTTGCATGGAACTCGCCACACCCCGAAGCGCCACCGACAGCGGGGTGAAGAGGCTGAGTTCCCGAGGGCCCGATGGGGAGACATCTATGTGCTCGACCCAGATGGGGGGCGCCCTCTGAGGCCCGACGCTCAAGTCAGGGCCTCTTCCTGGAAACCTGTCGGGCGAGAAGCACGGCCCTCAGGTCCGCCTGCTCCCGTTCAGGCCCCCGTCAAGCAGGCGGGAGCGAGCCCCTCGACCTCTGGGGAGGGGCACGCTGAGCCACGCTTGCTTTTTGGGCCAGCATGTACGAGCTGCGAGACGTCGAAGGCTGAGGTGGTCAACCCTCAGCTCCGGCCCGAGACCTCTTTCGACGAGGGATAAACCGCTGGACAGCCGCAGCCTGTTGGCGCGCTTCCCTGAAGCGCTCGACAACTGAGCTGACCGCCTCCCCGAAGAGACCACCGGGCGAAAGTGGGGCATCCAAAAGGAAGGTGTTGTCCCTCTCCTTAATACCCGACAGAGTCAGCCACAAGTGGCGCTCCGTCGCCACGAGCAGGGCCATGGACCACCCGATAGCTCGGGCCGTATCCTTCGTGGCCATGAGCGACAAATCCGTCGCACGTCAAAGCTCCTTCACATCCTCGGATGCGAGGGGCCCCCCGTCGTCCAGGTCGTCCAGCAGATCGGCCTGGTATGCCTGCAAGACCACCATGGTGTGCAGGCATGCACCGGCCTGACCCGCCGCCATGTAAGCCTTGGTAGCAGAGGTAGTACGGCAGGGCTTAGTAGGCAACGTCGGGGTTTTCAGGGAGGACGCGGCCTCCGGCGATAAATACACCGGCAGCGTCTCCTCAATACCTGGCATGCCGCCGTAACCGTTCTCTTTACGCCCGCTGATCGAAGCATACTGGCGACCAGTCGGGCTAGAAAGCCGTGTAGAATACGGCCGGGACCAGGACTTCGACGCCTCAGTGTGGAGGTCCGGAAAGAACGGTAAATCCCGACGCGGGCGAGGAGGTGGGGCTACGAGGAAACTTACTCCGGCGACGAGCGTCCTGCTCTTCCGCTGGCCAAGTGATATTGAGCCTAGCCACCGCACGGGAAACCACCTCCAGCAGCTCGTCATACTGCGGAGACTGGGCTGACGAGCCACCCATGTCACCGCCTTCCGCTCCGAGCACATCCAGCTCCTCGGAACCGGAGTCTCGGTGAGCGGGCTCCCGCCCTGGGACGGAAGAAGCCGCAGACTCGGTGTGGGCTTCCGGATCCCGAAAGCGGGAGAAAGAACCCGCGGATGAAGGGAAAGAAAGAGCCGAAGCTGTCTCACCTTCGTCGCCAATGTCCATCTGCGATCCCCAGGAGTGTAGTCGCCGGGATGCCTCAGCAACCGCCGGTCCCTTACCGGGTGGGGAGCAGAGCTGGCCGCCTTGGGCACTGCCGAAACCGCTTCACACTCGCCATTTTCTTTCAGAGACCCAGAGCGCTTGCTGAAGATCAGAAGACTGACGACAACAGTGAAGCCGGCTCCCTTTATACCTCCGGTTCCGGAGTGTAGTCGCCGGGATGCCTCAGCAACCACCGGTCCCTTACCACGTGGGGAGCAGAGCTGGCCGCCTTCCTCAAAAAGCGCCAGCCGAGAGCGGAGCTTCCTAACCGGGAAACGCTCACAATGCACACAGCCAGCCCCCTCGAGGGCTGCTAGTGCATGCTCTCTTCCCAAACAGGCCGCACACATATTGTGTGTGTCACCATCGGGAATATAGCGTGGGCAGGGATACACGCACTGCCGAAACCGCTTCACACTTGCCATTTTCTTTCAGAGACCCAGAGCACTTGCTGAAGATCAGAAGACTGACGACAACAGTGAACCCGGCTCCCTTTATACCTCCGGTTCCGCCGGCGTGCGTCACGTGTTGACGTTAAACCCAATCAAGATTGGTCTAAGTTGTTACAGAGATTCAGAGGCCGTCACGCCCGAGGCGTTCCCCATAGTGTCAGCTGACGCAGCGTTGAAGTTCCCTTGAAAGGGAACCAAATCCTGTATCTCCAGAGAACTGTGCCCGCAGCAACTTGTTTTGTGATATCTGGCTTGTTAGGGTGAAATTATTTGCCTTGTTGTTATTAAGATGTTTATGCAGTTATTAAAATAGTTAAACAGCTCCTTTGGAGTAGTGATTGCTAAATTGCTGATGCTATGACTTTGTGGTTGTGTGTGTGCTCAAAGAAACACAATATACTGAAAAGGTCCTTGGGTTGACAGAGTGGAAGTTTCACAGGTGCCTCAGAGATAAGAAAGAAACTTTCGAAGGAGCAAAATGTCACTTATCAGACAAGATGGTCACATCTAGGAGAAAGGTCACCTTGGGACAGGACAGTGTGGGTTTGTCTTCTTTCAAGGAGCTGACCTCTGGTTGGATGAAAATGATGCCACCATGTGGGGAGATCTAAGGCTAGATCCATGGCCCATCCCCCAACTGTTTTGTTTGGACGAATCAGATAGTAGCACATTCTTTTTTTAAATAAAATGTCTGTATTCCCTTGCATAAGAGGCGTTGTAAGCATCAAGATTGGTATATGATATCACCGTCAAACAGAAGTGCTTCTGTCGGCTACACATACACATCCATCTAGACGGTGGAATTACTTACCGATCCTTAGCTGTTTTATTTCAGACCACAGCAGAAATGATTGAGCTTTTACTTCAGAAATGCTCAAATTTACTTGAAATGCTTGAGCAGTTGTAACATTAGCTTGTGTGGAAGCTACCACACTACTTGATCAATAAAAGAGCCATGCTATTTAATTCAGAGCGCTGAGAGGACGCTGGCGTGTATGTCGCCGCTTCTCATGCTCACAACAAAACTCCAGCTATCCAGCTATCCAGCAAACAAACTCCAGCTATCCTGTGATTATACTGCTGCTTCTACATTGGAAAGGCTACTTTATCAATTTGGACTTCTCACTGCTGATTCCTAAACTGCTAACAGCAGACATCTCTGACAATAGCAGTGATTTACCTGTGGTTATGGCTTGATCCCCCACAGTGTTCTCTGTTGAGGCTCGGACGTGTGTGGACGTGTTTCTCGTTCTCTGCTGAGGATCGGATGTGTTTTTTCTATTGGATGGTCTGTGGCTTGTAAACTAACGCTAGCAGCTAGCTAGCGGGCTCCTTGGGCATCATGGCTTTCCTCAGATACTGCGCTATGGAACTCAAGAATCTCAACGCTCACATCGTACCGAGTGCTGCTAGCTTTGAGGCGATTAAATCTCTCCATCTCTTACGCCGCCCCCGCTATGTGCACAGGGCTGCTCGACACAAGTTTGTTTACATGAAGACATCCCAGGCTATTCCTGTTCTTCGGTCTCTCACTACTCAGCGACGACGTCATCAGAACGAGACGCGCCCACACCTTTTCAACCTACGGCCCATAGAACGGGCTGTTGATGACGTCATCCCTCATTTCAATATTTCTGTTCTGAAGTCTGTTTCATTTATGCTTCAGAACACTCGCTCACTAAATAATAAAGCCCCACTTATTCATGACATTATAACTGACAGGAAACTGGATTTTCTGTGTCTAACCGAGACCTGGCAGAACCAAATGGATTTCCTTGCACTTAACCAAGCTACCCACCCATCTGCTAGCTTCCTGCCTGAGCTTACTGACCTTCTTGCTCTGATCTGCCCAACATCTTCAGCTACCATCCTACTTGGTGACTTTAACTTTCATGTTGACTCTACAGATTTCTTGTCATTATTGGACTGCTTTAATTTTACACAAAATGTCAGCAGCCCCAAACATGCTAAAGGTCATACACTGGACCTGGTATGCTCCTTAGGTATTACCCCAACCCATCTACAAACTATTGACCTGGCCGTTTCTGATCACCTTGCAGTCATGTTCTCTGTTACTGTGCACAACACACACAGGAAGTGTGAGAAAAGGACCATTGTATATCGAAACATTAAACAAGTATCCATAGAAAGCTTGTCAAACACTCTTGAAGGCCATTTGATCAGCTATTCTCCAAACTGTACTGTCGATGACTTGGTTAATGACTATAACCTGGCCTTTTCGCGTAGTCTGGACTCTGTTGCCCCCCTCATTACTCGATCTGTCTCCTTCACCTGTCCTGCTCCCTGGTTTACTGCTGAACTCCGTCTCATGAAGGCCACAGGACGGAGGTTGGAGAGGTATTACAAAAAAACTGGTCTTATTGTCCACCGAGAAGCCTATTACGACCATGTTAGGAGCTACAAAGATGCTCTGTCCAAGGCCAAAAATAACTACTACTCTACACTCATTGGCAACCAACAACATCAACCTAAACAGCTCTTTTCCACTATCAATCGTCTACTCCGCCCACTTGACAACCCTTTGCCATCTGACATTCCTGGATTATGTTCCAGTTTTCAGGATTACTTCCAGGAAAAGGTGGAATCTATCCACCAGCAACTACAGCAGTCCAGCTCCTCTCATTTAACATCCCTCCCGCTGCTTGACACAAATTTCACAACTGTCTTCAAACCCGGAGGACTCCTTTTCCTGTTTCTCCATGCTCAACACAGCACAAGTTCTGGAGCTAGTGTCAAAGGCAAAGGCTACGACCTGGAAACAGGATCCAATGCCAACTGTACTGGTTAAGGCTTGCCTTCCAACTCTGGCTCCCACCCTTGTCAACATCATCAACACCTCATTGTCTTCTGGGGTGGTCCCCGTCAGCTTTAAAATTGCTGCGGTGATCCCTACACTTAAAAAGCCTGGTTTGAACCACGAAGATACAAGTCACTACCGCCCTATCTCCAACTTACCATTCATCGCCAAGCTATTGGAAAGGGCTGTGGCTTCCCAACTCAGCCATCATATGCTACAGCACAACCTCTATGAGCCATTCCAATCTGGTTTCAGGACACAGCACAGTACTGAAACTGCCCTAATCAAAATCACGAATGCTCTTCTCATGGCAGCTGATTCTGGGCATGTCAGCATTTTAATACTTCTTGACCTCTCTGCTGCCTTTGATACGGTATCACAATCCATTCTTCTCACTCGCCTCTCAAATCTCATTGGCCTCACTGGCACTGTGTACTCCTGGTTTAAATCCTATCTTACCAACAGGCAACAATACATCACCCTTAAGGATATTTGCTCTGGATTGGCGCTGGTCTTACATGGTGTGCCACAAGGATCGGTACTTGGCCCTCTGTTGTTTAATATCTATTTGTTGCCTCTTGGGATGATCATCCGTAAACATGGTTTAGATTTCCATTGCTATGCTGATGATACCCAGCTCTACATCAGTACTAAGCCTTCCACTCCTCTTCCACCACTGACACTCATCAACTGCCTGAAGGACATAAAGCTCTGGCTGGAGAGTAACCGTCTTAAACTCAATAAAGACAAAACAGAACTCTTAGTGTTTGCTCCACAGTCACTTATTAAGAAAGTTGATGACTTGAGACTTGATGTGGATGGCTGTTCAATATCAGCATCTCCTCAAGTACGCAACCTAGGCGTCATCATGGATTCTACTCTATCCTTCCAGCAACACATTAAACACACTACTAAAACAGCATTTTACCATCACAAGAACATTTCTAGACTCCAGCACTGCCTCTCTGACTCTCTAGCCAAGACCCTAATCCACTCCATCACGTCTCAACTTGATTACTGTAATGGTATCCTGTTTGGTCTGCCTAGCAAAGCTACTGACAGACTACAGTATGTACAGAACTCTGCGACTAGGATGCTTACTCACACAAAACTTGGATCTCATATTACTCAATCCTCAAAAAACTTCATTGGCTACCAGTTAAATCACGGATAAAATATAAATTTCTCCTCCTGATGTACAAATCTCAAAATGGACTTTCACCGCAGTATCTGACCAATCTACTCCATCCTTACAACCAAGCTCGGTCCCTGCGGTCCTCAGACAAGGACCTGCTCGCTGTCCCAAAGTCCAGGCTATGGACGTTTGGTGATAGAGCCTTCTGTGTTGGTGCACCTTCACTCTGGAACAAGCTTCCTCATTCCATCCGCTCTGCATCATCTCTAGCAACCTTTAAAAACCAGCTTAAAACGCACCTCTTCACTGAGGCCTTTGGACCATAGCTGCTCTGGTTTCTCTCCCTTCCCCCCTTCCCTTCCCTTGCTGTCTGTTAAGCGTCCTTGGGTTTTCGTGAAAGGCGCTATATAAATTACAGTTATTATTATTAAAACAGCGACGCTACGACCACCCTACTGAGAAATGTAGTTAAACTAGTAATGCTACTCCTTGTAGCGCTGCTACTGCCCAACACTGATTAATGTAACATGTAGTGTCTATGGGAGGGGATAAGAGTAAATGTCAGTGGGGCCCTTGGGCTTTGTCGATGAGGTCAGCAGCAGATGGGAAGAAACTGTTCTCGTGGCTTGAAGTTCTGGTCCTGATAGACTGCAGCCTCCTGCTGGAGAGGATTGTCTCAAAAGGTTTGCGTCCAGGGTGGGAGGGGTCAGCTACAATCTTTCCTACTCGCCTCAGAGTCCTGGAGGCATACAGGTCCTGAAGAGGTGGCAGATTGCAACCAATCACGTTGTCAGAGCGGATGATACGCTGCAGTCTGCCTTTGTCCTTGGTTGTGGCAGTGGCATACCAGATGGTGATGGTGATAGTGATGGCGCTGTAGAAGTGCACCATCATTGACCTTGGCAGAACAGCAAGGATGATGGTTTTAAAGGCAGAGCTAAAATACACAAACAGGATCCTGGCACAAGTTACTGAGGAGTCCAAGTGCTGGAAGATGAAATGGAGCGACATGTTTACTTCAGTGTCTACAGACCTGTTGGCTCTGTAGGATAACTGCAGGGGGTCCAGGACTGGTTCAGTGATGGTTTTGAGGTGGGACAACACTGGGTCTGTAGTCATTAAGTCCTGTGGTCCTTGGTGTTTTGGAGATGGGGATGGTGATGGAGGTCTGGAAGTAGACTGGTACATGTCATAGTCCCTGTTAAAGATGTCTGGGAACACCGGAGACAGCTGATTGAGACAAGTGGACGGAGAGAGAGACAGAGTCAGGTCCTGCTGCTTTGCCGGGGTTCTGTCTCCTGAACAGTCTCAATCTCTCTCCAGGATGAAGAAAGTCATTGTTGCAGTACAGGAGGTCGGTGGATTTTGGGGTGGGCAGTTGTGTAGAGCCCCAGGTCCTGCTGAGGTGGGGGGGACGGCGTTGGTGGGGAGGAGGTGGTGGATGCGGTCATGTGGGATAGTGTCAGAATTGTCCCGTCTGTCCCATTGTCTTTCAAATCCACAGTAGACGTCATTCAGTTTGTTGGCAAAGTGTTGGTTCTGTTTGCCCGTCTGTTTGGTTTGTCACCTGTCTGCATGCCTGACTGTACCTGGTTAACATCTATCATCCTGCCTCCATCTAGCTGTCTGCATTTGGGTCCTTTCCCTGTTGACTGACAAACCGATCAGACATGGACACAGCAGACACCAAACAATCACTGGTTTTCCAATCTCTCATCCATCCTGACTCAAAGACAATAATCATTTTTTTCCAGTCCATCCATGAGGAAGACCCCGCTCTGGCCAAGAGACTAATGGCCTCCCAGTGGTCACCTTGCCTTTCAGCCCGCTAACTCCCAGCCTACTGGCCTCCAGCTCTCCTCCCTGCCTGTTCAACTCAGTATCATCTTTTTGTTAGACCCTCTCTTTCTAGTAAATGCTCACATCTTTCAAAATCCATGCCTCCACTTTGTAAGGCAGAATTTTTGTCAAGCCGAAGGTGAGCTTTAACAAGCTCCTCCAAAGCCACAAAATATATTATTTTCTGTTTTACAGGATAATACTACAGGAGTAGTATTCCCCAAGACATGTGTAATCATTTCCTCTATCAGTAGCTGAAGGAAAAATTTGTTAACATAATGTTCCATAATGTGACAGTGTCCAGTGATGAGAGAAATCTAAGAGTTTTCAAAAGTGTGCACTAACAAATGAGTCAGTCTTCAAAACAAAAATACATCAGTTTCAAAATGTTTATAAAAGAGTAAGTCAATAAATGGTGATTTGAGGTGGAACAAAACAGCATTTTGAGATGCATTACTAGATAATGAATAGGTTTGGTCAAATAGAAAAACAAATTGAAAGTTAATGAAAATGTAGCCAACAGATAGACAGCCCCCATCTTCTCAAGAGTGGAAGCAACCATGGGAATCAAAATTATTTCATTTCTCTGACACTGCTGAAACCCCTGACACGAATGAATAAATCAATCGATGAAAATGCAAAGAGGCTAAGACAACCTGTATGAAGGACAAATAAGCTGACTGATACTGAAGTATGCTAGTTTATATTGAGGCTTGTTGCATTTGTTTAGTGTAGGAAATTAGTAAAACCCGATTGATCTGACATTTCATCATGGTTCTTGCTTGAAGTACGGTGGCCATGAGAGCATCTTCACCAATTTGACAATACACACGCACCATTTAGAAGAAATGTTGTGAGAAAATAAAATCAAATACAGAAGTGTCCCCTGGAAACAGTTTTAGTTCTCATCTGTGCTACTTGCAGTGTGTTTCTTTATGTGTTTGTGTTTTATGTGTTTGCAAAGCATTTCTGTATTTGGTTGTGTTCTCTCACTTTGCAGTTTTTTCTAAATGCTGCTCTTGTGTTGTCAATTTTTTTAAACATGTTTCCTGATGTTGTTTGTCTTTTGTCTTTTTGCATGTGTTTTCTTCAGTTGCAGTGCGTTGAGCTCTCAGGGCCACCGTGCTGAAGGGCTTTTAGAAATCTTTATATACAGTTGCATAGGAAAGAGGGTGGGTTACGCAACACACACTGCAGAATAAAAGCCTAAACTATCTGTTTTATTAAAAATATGTAATTTCTTACTTTCTCCACTGGTTATGTTTTCAGGTGTGGTTGTTTGTCTTTTGGTTAGCAGGATACCTGAATTATCATAGTAAGATTTATTTTCAGGTTTTTAAACAATTTCACCCTGGCTCAGAATAGGCCTTTGGGGGTTACAACGTATGATACTAAGCATGATCGGTCCACGTACAGTTAGGGCTGGGTGATATGGCTTAAAAATAATATATCCAATCCCCGGACATGTCACCTCACTGGGGGGGAAGGAGCCTGAGCTGGTGCGGGAGGTTGAGAGATGCCGACTAGAGATAGTCGGGCTCACCTCCACGCACAACTTGGGCTCTGGAACCCAACTCCTCGAGAGAGGCTGGACTCGCTACTATTCTGGAGTTGCCCGTGGTGAGAGGCGGCGGGCTAGTGTGGGCTTGCCCCCCAGCTCAGCCGCCATGAGGGTTGTTTCCCTCCACCTTCGGGTCAGGGATAGGTCTCTCATTGTTATGGCACCTGAGTGGTGTTCTGTTATTGGACTTCTGTGTTAGTCACAGTTTGTACATAACAAACACCATGTTCAAGCATAAGGGTGTCCAGTGGGTTTGAGAGTTTTTAGATTTGGATGGTCTTTAGCCTGATCAGCCCTCCAGCATCCTATTTGAAGCTTTATCACTGAATGGAAGAAGAGAAATCAAGCTAGAGAGTTGCTGCCATGGAAAATGTAAAATATTCTATTATGTAGTCTGAACACCGGGAGTCCATTGAGCGACAGCCTAAATCTGCTCAGTTTCTTCCATGACCCGAACTTAGATGAAGCCTTGTCTTCTGTTGTCAAGTCTTAAGTGCACATGGCACCAGGAAACCCTAGGTCGGCAGTCGATGATCGACTTTTTGGTTGTTTCATCTGACCTCCAGCCGTTTGGCTTGGACATTAGGGTGAAGAGAAGGGCGGAGCTGTCAACTGATCACCACCTGGTGGTGAGTTGGATCCGATGGTGGGGGAGGAAGTTGGACAGATTTGGCAGACCCAAACGTACTGTGAGGGTCTGCTGGGAACGTTTGGCAGAGTCCAGTCAGAGAGATCTTCAACTCCCACCTCCGGCAGAGTTTCAACCAGATCCTGAGAGAGGCTGGATACATTCCACTTCCATTGTTGACGCGGCCGCTCAGAGCTGTGGCCGTAAGGTCTCCGCGGCCTGCCGTGGCAGCAATCCCCGAATCCAGTGGTGGACCCCAGAAGTAAGGGCTGTCAAGCTGAAGAAGGAGTCCTATCGAGCCTGGTTGGCTCAAAGGACTCCGGGGGCAGCTGATACTGGTACCAGAAGGCCAAGCGAGCTTCAGCCCAGGTCTGGGAGGCCATGGAGAAGGACTATCGTTTGGAAAGCTTGCAATTTCACGCAAAAGGCACGATTACGTCATTTTTGGCCCACGGACCCTCACGCTGGGGACACTGCGTCAAGCATAAACGTGGCTTTATCACACTGGCATACACCTGCAGTGCACTGAGTAGGTGGTTTAAAAGGCATCTCAGCTGGCGCATACTGATGCATGTCATTCAGGCCTGCATAAAATATTGCGAACATTTCGCTCCATGCTGACAATTATTTACTAGGAAAGCTACCACGGCTTTTGCCCTGTTGGCCGACACTGTTGTTTGTTTCGTCCGCTGAGAATTACGTGGTTGCTGCCGCTGGCTGACAGATTACACTTCATTTAAACAGTTTTACTACTTTCCTGGTTCCCCAGGCCCTTTCATTGTCATTTTCCCTCCTTCCACCAGATGCTCTCAAACTTTCCTTTCCTTTCCACCTCACCCTACTGCCCCAACCATTTACACACCAGCCCAACAATTACTTGACCTTCCCTGCTCACCTGTTTCCACTCTCCCTTATCAGACTTGCAGTTCCTAACCAACCCCTTTGCACTCACTCCTTGCCAGATTGTCCTTTGTTGGGTGGTTGTTTCACATCATTGCTTTCAAACTTGTTATGTAGAGCCTTGTCACCTGTACCTACCTGCCTGATTAGTTGGACTTTGCATTTTCTGCCTACCCCCTGGGAATTGTTTACATGTTTGAACAGCCTTCTCCGGTATTGACCTTTGGCTGCCTACTTGTCTGTAACCCATCACTTAAAAATAAATCTTTGAACTGATCCTCCCTGCCTGCTTCTGTCTGCATATGGGTCCTATCCTTGTCGCCTATATTCACTATCCATGACAAGTTGACCAAGCCAAACTGATAGCTTTTTTACATTTATTGTTTCTGCAAATTGTGTAATCACTCTGGGTATTTAATTTTTTTTCAAACAAGTACTTAATTAGGTAATTGTGAATTAATTGAAGGCATACAATGAATCAATTCAATATTGCTAAAAAAAACAAACGTGAAGAATAAATATGCCAAGGCCTTGTTCTCTTGTCAATCACAAACATAATTTTGCTATTCCATCTTACCAACCAACCTACCAAGATCCGGTTTTATTTATGGAATCCAATAGGTTTAGAACAATATGATAAATAGCACTATCAGTTAACAATTTGCATGGATGCAGAAAAGTTTTGGTCAGCTTTTGTGTTATGTCTAAATTAGAAACCTTGTGGTCAACTTACAGTAATAACACACATAAGCCAGTACCTGATATGCCGAAATCGAAAATGGCTAGATTGACAGTCATGAGCTCAGGAGGCTTCAACTTGGTCTTGCGTTTGATGGTCATGTAAAGGACATAGCCATTTCCTGTTGCAGACATGATTCCTGTAAGAGAGGCAAGACCAGGTTATTTGTATGGTATATTTCAACAAAGCAATTTAAAGTTCTTTACATAAAACACGAAAGCAACATTGGGCAATATAAAAAAGACATTTAAATACTTACAAGAGTTAAATAAAAAATACAAAAACAAGTTAAAACAGGTGACTAAAGTTACAGTGCAGTGTAAGAAATTATTCAGTAGTAAGGCAGCAGCAAATAAAGTCTTCAACCTTGATTTAAAAGAAATGATAGTTGCAGCAGGCATGCAGTTTTCTGGGAGTTTGTTCCAGATATATGGTGCTTTAAAAACTAAACACTGCTTCTCCATGTTTAGTTTTGACTCTGGGGACAGAAAGCAGGCCAGTAGCAGACGACCTAAGAGGTCTAGATGATTCATAAGGTTGCAGAAGATCAGAAATGTACTTTGGCCCAAACCATTATGTGCTTTATAAACCAACAGTAGTATTTTTACAATCAATTATTGTCAGACAGGAATCCATAGTTCCCTTTCAAAAGCTTCACTCGATGCTGCATGCAGTATGCATATGGGAACGTCTTTGCGTGACCGGCTGTGAAAAGTGTGTTTAAAAACGTCAATGAAATTGACTCAAGCAAAACTATAGCCTCGGCAGGTGACGTCACCGGCGCACCTGAAGCCCGGGGCTATAAGTAGATGAGCTCCAGCTGCCAGCCTTCAGGTCTTCAGACCGATTCTGTGTGGTGTGTGAACGGGAGCTGGAAGTCAAGTAAGGTGGCTTAGTTTTTCAACTGGCAGCAGGTAAGTAAACTCTAGCAGTTGGAAATGGGCCAGCAGTCGGAGCGTTGTGTGTGTCTCCACGCCCGATGGCAGCCACGGACACACGCACGTTTACTGCTTTGTGTGTGTGTGGAAGTGCACGCGTTCGCTGCATTTGGTGAGTGCCAGTAGTGTTTCCCCCGCGTGATCCCGAAGCCCTGTTGCCTCTTCGGTTCGCGCGTGGGATGTGTGGATTATGATCTCTTGGTCTGCGGACTTCTGATAATAAATCCGATGGGGCGCGTCACACACCTGCTTGCTCCGCCTTCCTTCCCGCACGTTACCTCCCCACCTCCGCCACCTTTGGTGTTTCAGGGTGGGGGGGCAGCGGTCTCCAGCGACATGTTGTATGTCCCGTGTCTGTTCCTGCTTCTCCACAGGACCAGAGTTATTTTATATCCTCTCAACAGGAAGTATTGTATCTATTACCACTACAAGACAGGGACTCTGGCAGCGTGGACACTTCTGCCAGGTGTCTCTGCATGGGTGTTATGTATGAAAATGGGTTCTCCGTGTTCAGCTTGGTCTCCACCGTGCAGGTGAAGTTGGCGCATGTTCTGTCACTAGAGCTACAAACTCTTCTGAGTAAAGGGGCCAAAGATTCCCCTTCCAGAAGGAGAATTAGGGCTTTCCGAGGAGATGCTTCCTGGTTTCCCAGAAGGACGAGGGCTACATCCGATCCCAGATATTTGGGGCTTGAACCTTTCGGTCACCCCTCACGTGTACAAAATGCATGGATCAGCGCTGGCTCCATAGCGACTCCTGGGCCTCCGCAGTTTGAGTTTATACACGACTGGCTAATGTAGCAGTCTGTAGGGATGCCGTGGTGGGTATCCCCCGTGGGGCAGTGCATGTATATCTGCTTACTCCGTCCCGTGACCCTCATAAACCTCTCCACCTCCGCCACCTTTGGTGTTTCGGGGGGGCAGTGGTTCACATATTGAGTGCCCTGTGTGTAAATCCTGCCATTTTTCAGGACACGGGGTATTTAACATTCCCCTGACAGGAAGCGTTACGGCTAGCACCGCGATCAGTGGGCCTGGCAGCGTGGACACATCTGCCGGGCGTTTCTGCATGGGTGTTAAGCACAGTACCTTAGTATACGGGATCCAGCTACTCGTTGTCCTCCGAGTTTCAGCGGCGTGGTCTCCACTTCCGTGAGACCGGAGGTGGCGCACGTACGGTCTCAAGAGCTGCACACTCTTCTGAGAAAGGGGCCATTGACAGTGTTCCCCTTCCAGACAGGGAGTCAAGCTATTACAGTAAAGATGGTCATGTTGGGTCTTCTGGCATCAGCCTCCACGGTGATTCCTATGGGGCTGTTACACACGAGACCGTTTCAGTTATGGCTCAGAGCCAGGGGATTTCATCCAAGGGCCAATCCTCAGAAACTAATAAAAGTGACGCGCCGCAGGCTTCGTATACTTACTATGTGGTTCAGACCCCGGTTCTTACCTTGGGTCCCACTCTCGGCGTATCATGTCGTCGCAACCTGCTAACGACAGACGCTTCCCTGATGGGCTGGGGTGCGGTCTTAAGTGGTCGTCCAGCCCAAGGGGAATGGGAGGATCATCAGCTCGAGTGGCACATCAATTGCCTGGAGTTGATGGCCGTATTTCTGGCCCGGAAATACTTTCTCCCCCAGTTGAGAGGTTGTCATGTACAAGTCCGAGGGGGACCATACAGTGACGGTCTCCTATATAATCGCTTGGGAGCAGACTTGTTGTTCAGAAAGACTTTATAGAGGGGGAGGGGAACTCCACCCAGAGATTCAGTCAAATAGGGACCAGATTGTACAGAGTGGAAGTGGACCTCTTCGCCTCTTATCAGATAGCGCAATGTCTCCGCCACTTCTCCCTCA
>CM022481.1:5539740-5611689 GCA_011952105.1 Coreoperca whiteheadi
ACAATCAAGTAACCCCGAGAGTTTTGTAAGAACACAAAACTGGAGTGATGTGATTTACTTTCTTGGTCTTAGTGAGGATGCGAGCAGCAGCATTCCGAATCAGCTGCAGCTGTCTGAGCGATAATTTGTTTTTGTTTTTAGTCGGTCTAGTAATATGTTGTGGTCAACTGTGTCTGCACTGAGATCTAATAATACAAAGACTGAAATTCTGGCGCTGTCTGTGTTTAAGTGAATGTTACTGAAGACTGGAAAAAGCTGCAAAAACACACAACACAATCAAATGCAGAAATGCGCTGCAAAAAAAGACAACACAACTAAAACACAAAATGACAATGGAAGTGTTTTCAAAGGAGGCCGAGAGAAACCTGAAAGAGGAGACGTGTTTACAATTTGTAGAAGATCTGAGGCCATGCAATTAGAAACATTTTTTAAAAAAACTTGCTGGCAGAATATGAACATCAATATAAAGAGGGAGAGTTTGAGAAAAATACTATTTGCACATCTGAGACACCAGTCACAATTGTTTCTACAAAATTTAGAATGCAACGTGAGTGCTTGAATTGGGTACTTCACTGGTGGTGGCAAAGCAAGAAGGAAAATTTGTTCCTTTGACTCTCAGTCTGTCTCAGTCACACTTTAGTTGGATTCCCAATCACAGGCACTCAACTTTGTATTTATATGCATATTTTATGCTTTTGTTGGAGGGATATAAATATTGAGTTGTTGTTGTTTTTTAAAGCAGTGTAATTTAGTAGAGAAATATTGCACTGACGTCAGTGATTAATGCAGGTATAGGCTACAAAAAATAAACTAAAATAACTGCCTGCTTGTATAGATAAATTTGTATCTTGTATACTACAGCTGTAAATTCACAAGTTCTTTAAAAGGCACATTGTACCAGCTTACTATGAGGTTTCAGGAAGAAACCCAAACAAAGGGAGGCTTTAAAGTCTTGTTTACATGTACTCTTATTAAAAATAGATTAAGGCATGTGTTGGGACTCAGTGGACGAGTTCATTCGCTGTGGGTTATTTTAACTGAGCTTTGCTGCACTCCCTTTTTCTCCCACAATTCCTGAGACTATGACACGCCATCGACTTCCGCTGGGCGTGCGATGTCGGAAGTCCTCAAATCGATATAGTGGGGTTACAGTCCATGCTTCTCTCTCTTGCCCTCGTGATCTCTCAGCGTGCGAAGGGCACGCTTCGCTGTCTTGCTCTTGACCTCCCTCCGGTGCAGAGGTGAACGCAGCTCCTTTCGGCCCAGCGGACCCAGCCGCCTCGAGACAGCTAGCAGAAGGCCCAATGAAAGAGCCTGCCTACAGCCCTGCAGAACCTCTCATCTCTCACTGCAGCGATGCGAGTTTCCCACTAAGAGCACCGCCACAACAAGTAGCGGCAAGCCAGCCACTTTAAGAAGGAAATGACCGTTAGCCGAACCTAATGACACCGAGCGACCGACCGAGACACCTCAAGGTCCCCCCTGCACCTCAACAGCTGCTTCCAAAGCAAACCACGAGTTCCTCCCGCCTGGCCATCGGACAGACGTCAGCCGCGGGACAAAGCAGAACCAAAACGGACTGGTAACATTCACCGGCATAACGTAGCACGTTGAGATAAATACTGGGCTTAGTGTAGCACAGATCTGTTTAACGTAGACTAACCATGTTCCGTACACTTTTCGCTATTCACCACACGCCAAGGACCACTCCTCCGTTGTTGAGAGTCAGACAAGTTTGTTTGTATGATCATACCCAGGGTGAATACCCATTGGACAGTCCATACTTTGATGTCTTTTGGACCAATAGATTTTGAGAAAAATGGGGAAAAGTACCTCCTCCGCATGTGTACGGAAGCTGAAGAGCGTTAACGGTGTTCCGTACAGAGTGCATAAATAATTTCTGCGTCGAAAATGGACATTCAACAGCTCAATTTTGAGCTGTTTATTTGAGGGGAAACATCGCTAAAATCTTAAATTTTAATTAATGTATGAAATCTTATTAAATATGTGAGAATAACCTATCATTGTGTTTGGATGTAGGATGATGGGCAAACCTGTCTCTGATGCGCCAAGCAGTTATCGCCCGCAATTGACGTTTAAAAATTCCCATTTTAAAGCATCTATCTAACAAAGGGTCATATATTTAAACCTTTTTGATAACATAATATTCATTTAATAAAGATTGTAATACTGTGAGAAGCATAATTTAAATGGAAATGCACTTTTTCGCTGCACTAGTCGTCTCCCCACCCGAGCGGCAATCTGACGTTTAGCTTGCCCACCGCGCATTTTCAATGGCAGCGGGCGCTCCTAGCAAACTTACTAAAATTTCACTGGAACAAACGGCGGGGTCGTGATTAAAGGTGAAAGAGGGATAAATGATGATGACACAGATATATATTTTATGTATGACCTGGAAGTATTTATTCAGCGATTGGCAGTAAAAGGTCAACTGTTCGGAACATCATTGTGTACGGAACATGGTTAGTCTACGTTAGTGACTCTGCACATGTGACCTTACCGATTTCTTTGCGATTTATCATTGTGAGTCTTTTCAACCTGTTTGTTAATATAGTAGCCATTGTTAAATTGATGTTAGAATGATGCTATACACAGGGTATTTTGCATGCCACTAACTCCTTTTAACGAGGCATTATTAGCCTACAGGTCTCCTTTACCTACTAGTACACAAACAAACCGTTAGCTGGCCTCCAGCAGAGGCCACCCTTGTGCTAACCCCACTAGCAAGGCAAGCCTCCTAGGTTGCTTACCGCCATCTTTAAATGTCCCCTTTGTCTAGCTCCTGCTATCTTGAATTAGCATTCTTTGTTGGCCCACGTTTCGCACATGCACACACACACACACACACACACACACACACACCTTTTGTCTGTAGTTTAGTGCATTTAGTTCGTCCTCAGTGTGTTTTTACTTTGTTTACCCTTGTAAATAAATGATTATAATGCAACCACAGGGGGGCACAAGCCAGTGTCTTCATGTGCCAGTCCCAAGTCTGGAGAAATGCAGAGGGTTGTGTCAGGAAGGGCATCCAACATAAAACACATGCCAAACTAAAAATGCGAATCATGACAATGACTTCCATACCGGATCGGTCGGGGCCCGGGTTAACAACGACCGCCACCGGTGCTGTTGACCTACAGGGTACCGGTGGAAATTGGATTACTGTTGGTCGAAGACAAAGAAGGAGAGGAGGAAGTTGTGTTCGTAGGCAGAGAGAGAAGAGGAAAGCTAAGAATGTAGGACTGACAGTAGGGACTTTGAATGTTGGAACTATGACAGGGAAGGCTAGAGAGTTGATTGACATGATGCAGAGAAGGAAGGTGGACATACTGTGTGTCCAGGAGACCAGGTGGAAAGGTAGCAAGGCTAGAAGCTTAGGAGCAGGGTTCAAGTTGTTCTACCATGGGTCGGATAGGAAAAGAAACGGAGTAGGAGTTATCCTGAAAGAGGAGTTTGTGAGGAATGTTCTTGAGGTGAAAAGAGTGTCAGACAGGTTGATGAAGGAGAAATTCTGGAGTGAGTTAGATGAAGTGATGCAGAGCATCCCCAGAGGTGAGAGAGTGGTGATTGGTGCAGATTTTAACGGGCATGTAGGTGAAGGGAACAGAGGTGATGAGAATGTGATGGGCAGGTTTGGTCTTCAGGACAGGAACGCAGAAGGACAGATGGTGGTAGACTTTGCAAAGAGGATGGAAATGGCTGTAGTGAACACTTTCTTCCAGAAGAGGCAGGAACATAGGGTGACCTATAAGAGCAGAGGGAGAAGCACTCAGGTGGGCTACATCTTGTGTAGACGTTGTAATCTGAAAGAGACCAGTGACTGTAAAGTAGTGGTAGGGGAGAGTGTAGCCAGACAACACAGGATGCTAGTGTGTAAAATGACTCTGGTGGTGAGGAAGATGAAGAGGACAAAGGCAGAGCAGAGGACGAAGTGGTGGAAGTTGAAAAAGGAAGAATGTTGTTTAGTTTTCAGGGATGAGCTGAGACAGACTCTGGGTGGTCAGGAAGTGCTCCCAGGTGACTGGACCACTACAGCTAATGTGATCAGGGAGACAGGTAGGAGGGTACTCGGTGTGTCATCTGGAAAGAAGAAAGTGGACAAGGAGACTTGGTGGTGGAACCAGGAAGTTCAGGAGTGTATACAGAGAAAGAGGTTAGCAAAGAAGAAGTGGGACACTGAGAGGACTGAAGAGAGTAGACAGGAGTACAGGGAGATGCAGCGTAAGGTGAAGGTAGAGGTGGCAAAGGCCAAACAAAGAGCATATGAGGACTTGTATGCTAGGTTGGACACTAAAGAGGGAGAGGTGGATTTGTACAGGTTGGCCAGACAAAGAGATAGAGATGGGAAGGATGTGCAGCAGGTTAGGGTGATTAAAGATAAGGATGGAAATGTATTGACAGGTGCCAGGAGTGTGATGGGAAGATGGAAGGAGTACTTTGAAGAGTTGATGAATGAGGAAAATGAAAGGGAACGAAAAGTAGAAGAGGTGACTGGTGTGGAGCAGGAAGTAGCAAAGATTAGCAAGAGTGAAGTGAGGAGGACGTTGAAGAGGATGAAGAGTGGAAAGGCAGTTGGTCCTGATGACATACCTGTGGAGGTATGGAAGTGTCTAGGAGAGGTGGCAGTAGAGTTTCTGACTAGTTTGTTTAACAAGATCTTGGAGAGTGAGAGGATGCCCGAGGAATGGAGGAGAAGTCTACTGGTGCCAATTTTCAAGAACAAGGGAGATGTGCAGAGCTGTGGCAACTACAGAGGAATAAAGCTGATGAGCCATACAATGAAGTTGTGGGAAAGAGTAGTGGAAGCTAGGCTAAGGGCAGAGGTGAGCATTTGTGAGCAGCAATATGGTTTCATGCCTAGAAAGAGCACAACAGATGCAGTATTTGCTTTGAGGATGCTGATGGAGAAGTACAGAGAAGGTCATAAGGAGTTGCATTGTGTCTTTGTAGATTTAGAGAAAGCGTATGACAGGGTGCCGAGAGAGGAGCTGTGGTATTGCATGAGGAAGTCTGGAGTGGCAGAGAAGTATGTTAGAGTGGTGCAGGACATGTATGAGAGCTGTAAGACCATGGTGAGGTGTGCTGTAGGTGTGACAGAGGAGTTCAAGGTGGAGGTGGGTCTGCATCAAGGATCGGCTCTGAGCCCCTTCTTGTTTGCTCTGGTGATGGACAGGCTGATGGATGAGGTTAGACAGGAATCTCCATGGACTATGATGTTTGCGGATGACATTGTGATTTGTAGTGAGAGCAGGGAGCAGGTGGAGGAGAATCTAGAGAGATGGAGGTCTGCTCTGGAAAACAGAGGAATGAAGCTTAGCCGCAGTAAGACAGAATACATGTGTGTCAATGAGAGGGACCCAGGTGGAATAGTGAGGTTACAGGGAGCAGAGGTGAAGAAGGTCCAGGACTTTAAGTACTTAGGGTCAACGGTTCAGAGCAATGGAGACTGTGGTAAAGAGGTGAAGAGGCGAGTGCAAGCAGGTTGGAACGGGTGGAGAAAAGTGTCAGGTGTGTTGTGTGATAAAAGAGTATCAGCAAGAATGAAAGGAAAGGTGTTCAAGACGGTGGTGAGACCAGCGATGTTGTACAGCTTAGAGACAGTGGCTCTGAAGAAAAGACAAGAGGCAGAGCTGGAGGTAGCAGAGCTTAAGATGTTGAGGTTCTCTTTGGGAGTGACGAGGATGGACAGGATCAGGAACGAGTACATCAGAGGGACAGCTCATGTTAGATGTTTCGGAGATAAAGCCAGAGAGGCCAGATTGAGGTGGTTTGGACACGTTCAGAGGAGAGACTGTGAATATATTGGTAGAAGGATGCTGAGGTTGGAGCTGCCAGGCAGGAGGTCTAGAGGAAGACCAAAGAGGAGATTTATGGATGTAGTGAGAGAGGACATGAAGTTAATTGGTGTGAGTGAAGAGGATGCAGAGGACAGGGTTAGATGGAGGCGCATGATTCGCTGTGGCGACCCCTGAAAGGGAACAGCCGAAAGGAAAAGAAGAATAAATAAATGATTATAATGTGTATATGTATAATATGTGTATAATTATGCTGGTGTCTTTAATGTCTCACAAGAGTGAATAATTTACCAACCTCTTCTAAGTTTGAACTCCGAATCCTTCACCTACTAGATATTGATGGTAATTTGGGTTATAGTTACTGATTTAATCATCAATCTGAATTTAAAATTGATAGTTTAGAGTATTTTATGAGACCGAATTAATTAATTGGCTATAATTTCCCTTTTTATTAAGGGTGGTGCCCCAGGGTCTTTATTAATTTAAAGCATTATTTATGATTATCTTTGATAATATACAAATAAAAACCTGACAAAACAGGAATTCACAAATGTCAAACACATGAGTTAAGAGCAGATAAAAGCGAGGCCAGTTAATTTAGAGGAGAGGCGAAACATGAACAGGATGCATACCATCAGTTCAATAATCCCTGTATTGTGAACTTTTCCCCAGAGAATAATGTCAGGGAGAGTGTTGAGTCTGACAATGGGGGATATATTCTCTCACTCACCACTCATTTGCACAGTAGGGTGACTTTTTCGTACCTATTGTGACCATGACTGCAGTGATAAAAGCAATGCGTTAGTTACCTACAAAATATCTGTGGCTTGCTATTTTCTGACTACATTTACTGAGACTAGCTAGCTACTAGAGTTCTACATTGGCCTAAAACTGAGATCCAAACCTGGCCCATACAGAGTCTTCAAGACCAATCCCCCAACCTGAGACCAAAATCTATATTTTTGACTTAATAAATTCATTACTGACCATAGCGGATGTAATTAATTGGCCTCACTCTTATCTCTTGTACTTAACATAACACACATGGACACAGGCATTTGGCAGTCAGGGGAAAAATAGAGAGATATAAATTAATTCATTTGTGTGATTTTTAACTGAACTTTCATCAGGAGACCGCATACTCTTTTGTATTACAAAATCCAGAGAGAATATGGACTCAACATCCCAAAATCACGAGAGCATTAGACGCAGCCTCCCGACCACCACTGGCCAGTCATACCTTTGACCCAGATGTCACCAGGTCATTCAAAAGGATCAGTGATCACTGTTCTGTCTCTTTTCACGGCTGTCCTCTCTGAAGAGAACCTTCCTGCAACAGACTCACCATAGTGTAGAGTGTCTATGGATATTTCAGAAAATACTATACTATATAAAATATCATAGCATGTTATATTTTCATAAGGCTAACTATAATTATTCAGCAGTAAAACATATCCAAATAGTTTCACAAATTTTAACACAGGCCTAAAGTACCCTAAATTAAATAATATGTGGAAAAAAATATAATAAAAATAAATATTAGATCATAAAACATGGTAAGTACAGCCAAAAGTGAAAGTCTTATGGTGATAATACCTCCATAAATGACAGAGACAGTCTTAGACATCCAAGAAGAGAAGTCAAAGAAACTCCGGCATAGATGATGAGTAACCTAAACAATGTTAGCATCACACTGAGATATTAATAACCAGTTTCTCACATTCCATATCATATCCTGATAAAACCAGTAAAGGTCATAACAGGGACATTAGTGTACAGGTAAAGAAGAAGTGACAGATAATTTGATGTTGATACCATGACACGGAAATTGAGTAGTTTAATAAAGTTAAATTAAAAATAAATTGTATTATTATTGTAAAAAAACTTGGCCTGGGTTTAATACCGATTAACCTTTTAGTCAAAAACCAGCTGTCAGCCATTTCCCATTCACCCTGTTTCATCTGCACAGATAACATTTTTACTGTTGAATGAACCCGATTCATTCCAATGATTTATACGGACAAATGGCAGAAAAATGGCAAAATAAATTAATAAATAACAATAAGACTACTGTTCCTCTCCTCATTCCCATGCACTCATATGATGCACTGCACTTAGAAAACCAATAACAGCAAATAGATTGGGCTGTTGGAGAATTCTCACATGGAGCCATGTGGGAAATGGATCTTAAAAATGGAAAAACTATGCAAAGAATTTCAATTGACAGAAAATTAATTACACATCCCCCAAAGCATATCATGCTGGCCCTTCCTCTGTCTATTTTTCTCTCTCCCCACATTTTATGGAGCTGCTCTATTTTATATTAGATATTGTGGTTTGAAGAAGTTGAAGCTTGGCACTTAATATGGCACAAACAGTGGTTATTAACTCATCCTCTATAGCAAGGGTTCTCAATCGTTTGCACGCTGGGCCCCCCAAAGCTGGTTCATTGCAGTTGAGGCCCCACCTCTTTAAAGTACGTCGCAAATTGTTTTCTCATTGCTGACAGGTGCTCAGATGTTGATTGAAATAGGGAGGAGAAATCGTGTGACGTGCCTCCATCAGTGATAAAGTCTGCAAGGCTGGGGAACATGTGTCAGTTCCCTCGACTGAGGTCTAGTTTTTGTGTGAAGGCGTGCACTTTGTCTGCAAGAAGCAAAATATGAGTTTCGCGGCCTTGCAAAGACAGGTTGAGGCCAGTCAAGCGGTCAAATATATCAACCAAATAGGACAGAGACGCAAGCCACATAGTGTCATCCAGATGCTTCGCCAGATCTGATTTGATTTCTGTCAAAAACCACTTCACCTCCTCTCGCAGCTCATACAACCGCTGTAACACCCGCCCCCTGGAGAGCCAGCTACTTCAGTGTGCAGAAGCAGCTGTTCGTGCCCCTGACCCCATCTCCTGGCAGAGGACCGCAAACAAGCGAGTTTAGCGGCCGTAATTAAATGAGATTTATCATTTTCACGGATTGGTTCAGCACGGAGTCAAAGAGAACCGGCATTTTTTTAGCAGCTAGTGGTTCGCAATGGACCATGCAATGTGTCCATTTCACAATTGGAGCTGCATGCTGAACGCGAGCAGCTAGGCCATTGCCTGCGCACCATCCGTGCATAGGCCAACGCATTGGTCCCAAGCCAAACCATTTTCATGGATACAAATATCAAGGACATTGAAAATGGCTTCTCCTGTAGTGTGCAACTGAAGAGGCTGGCAAAACAGGACATCCTCCTCAATCGCCTTGTCCCGCAGATACCTGACACAGGTGAGGAGCTATTTTTAATGCCAGCATGCTTTGTTTCAAGGTGCCTTTTTAATTTGCACGGCTTCATACTGTCGTTTGTCTGCTTCTCGGCACACAGGACACACTGAGGTCTCAGATCAGACGTGACTGTAAACCCAAACTGCAGGTATGCTTCATCGTACCTTCGAAGCTTTTTTGCAGCTGGTGGTGCGTCGGTTGGCTTGTTGGTCCTCACAAGAAATTTCTCCATTTTTGTTATGTGTTTTCAATAAAGTTTAGGCAATATGTAACTGTGTGTGTGGCTATGTTGAGAGACGTATCCAGGGCTAATCATAGGCACGAACTTTAATTAAACGAA
Organism: Coreoperca whiteheadi; assembly: GCA_011952105.1. Lineage (NCBI taxonomy): Eukaryota > Metazoa > Chordata > Actinopteri > Centrarchiformes > Sinipercidae > Coreoperca > Coreoperca whiteheadi. The sequence continues at coordinate 5,549,160 of CM022481.1, forward strand.
CAAAATAATTATTTTGCAGACAATTCAGATTTTATTTTAATACTTAGCGATTGCAGTCCTCGTCAGTGTGTGTGTGTGTGTGTGTGTGTCTCCTCTCTGCTCTGACTGCAGGCTGGGACTGCTGCACGAGGCCACTGAGAGACTGATCGCCTGTGAGTGCTTTTGGACGGGAAAGGGGCTCACAGCAGCACCCGCTGCTCGTTGAGCACAGTAGGCCTAACTGCAGAGTGATTCGTGCTTTCGAGTCTCCAAACATCACAAAAGCTTGATTTTACATTTAGTAGTAGTGTGCATGCACTGGTGTGTGTATTTTTGCACATCCTGACCAAATCGTTAAAAGATTTTCTTGGGCCCATATTTATCAAGTGTCTCAGAATAGGAAATCCGTCCCAACTGGCCAAAAATTCTAAGAGTACTAAATAGTTGGGCCTACTTTTATGACTAGAAGTAAAAGCATTTAATCAACTTTCATAGCTTAGGAAATCACTCCTATCTCTGCTAATGTTTAGGAGAGCTCCAGAGGAGACCTAACCTAATAGGAGCTGCAAGAGATTGAGGTAAGGGCAAAGATATACATATATACTTCAATTTCATCATTTCCATCAGATTTGAATCTACTATGATTTCTGGATCCGTCCTCTACACATGTTTTACGACCTACATTTTGTCATAATTTTAGATACTATGATCTTCTGTTGTGAATTGCATGTCTGTCCATTTACCACTGTTAAACAATAGTAAATGGATGGACTGCACTTATATGGTGTAAAGTTTACAGCACTTAATTAAACTCTAAATGGCATAGTGGTAAATATCATTATGAGATTAAACTATTTATTAATTTTTTAATCATTTTTGCATATACAACCAAGTTAATCAAGCAATTTGCCTTTACATGTAAAGCCTACACATAAAAAGTTGTGGTCTTTTTTGTACATATTTCTAGTTACAGAACAAGATGTTTATGGTTTGAACTGATATTTATGAACAAGGTGGAGCTTCTTTCCCAAAGATGCCAAGATTGTTAATGAGGACACTGTACTCATAGAGCCTGATTGATGCCCCTCTCTAAAACTCTAAAGAATCACTTTAGGAGTAAAAAAAAAATTAAATAAAACACATTCATCAAGCTATTAAGTGTTAGACTAACCTTTAAGAGTAGCTCTCAGGTGATCACATGAATGATTACATGTACACTAAGAGAGGACTAGCCAATCAAAGACAAGTACCACATTGACAAGTGCAGACAATGAAGACACATGGAAAATGATTGCAATCACAAACAAAATCAATGCCAGCTTTATTCTTGTTGTTTGAACCCCTGATAAAGGCAAAAACAGGAAAAAAAGAGAAAGAAAAGTAGTGTACAAATGCTCACATCAACTGCAAATAATAGGCCTAACTCATGAATTATACACATCACTTCAGCTGACATATTTTTCATCATAACCAGTGCTCATGTGTAAGAAGGTGTTTGTTCATTGCGACATCTAGCGAACCAGGGCATGTCAGTCTAACCAAAGAAATGATCTGTGCAAGCAGAATCAAATGTATTAAACAATGTGTTATATTAAGTAACAACATGTTCTTTATGTAGAGAAATTAATTAGATTTTCTGTATTAACAAAAGTATTCTTTCAGGACATCCACAATCATTTAGGATACAGTTCCAGTTTTAAGTTGGGATTTAACAATAATATGCCTCACATGGCAGAACCATTTGTTGGGGTTTAGCATGATTAAAGTGGCACCAAGTTTAGGTTGGTGCAATTAATTAGATTTGACTATCAAGATGATAAAAGACAACGTCCCAGGTTACATATGTAACCATGGTTCCCTGAAAGGGAACGAATCACTGCATCACCTGACACTATGAGGAACGCCTTCAGCGTGACTGCCTCTGAATCTCTGTATCAACTTTAACGTCAACATGTGACGCACGCAAGCAGAACTGCAGGTACAAAGGGAGCCGGCTTCACTTTTGTCGTCAGCCTTCTGATCGACTGAAGCAAGCCGCTCACACGCATGCCGGAAGTATGGCAGCGAGACGCAGCGTCTCGTTCCCTATCAGGGAACCATGGTTACATTAGTAACCTGGGACGTTCCCTTTCAAGGGAACGTTACTGCTGCGTCAGCTGACGCTATGGGGAACACAGTACCAACTCCGCCATGCTGAAGGGATGCCTGTCAGAGTGTGAAGCCAGCAGGGCACACTTCAGGACAAGAGAGCCACAGATCCCGAAATATTTAAGCGGTCTAGGCTGTAAAATCTCACAAGTGTGAGGCGAGGACCATCCAGTGTCGCTTTGTGGCAGAGCGGGTTGTCCACTAATTAGAAGGCATCTGTGATGACCTGGACATAATGAGGGACGCACCGCAGTCCAAGAACACCATGTCCCTCTGCTTCTTTTGTCCAAACCGCTGCCAGAGCTCCACTCCTCAAGTGGACCCCCTCTGGACATCTGGTCACCACGCCCCTCTGCAGCATTTAGGGGATGTGGAGATTGCACTTTTTGCCTCAGTTCAGGTGCAACTGGAGCCATGCAAACCAGTGCTTAAAGTTGCATATGTGCAGAAGCCCTATTTGCATGACCAGGTGGACTGTTGACATCCTCCCGAGAAGCGATTGCCAAGTAGGTTTACAGATAGGAAAGATTGTGGCTGATCATTGCACTTAATATTTCTATTGCTTATTGTCTGTTAACAAAGTACATAAGCAAATTCCTCATGTTCGCCTCAGGGTCTTGGAGGCGGCTGTGGCTTGGTGGCAGAGCGGGTCGTCTACCAATCGGAAGGTCGGTGGTTCAATCCCGGCTTCCCCCAGCCATGTGTCGAAGTATCCTTGAGCAAGATACTGAACCCCAAATTGCTCCCGAAGCTGCGCCTTCGGTGTATGAGTGTGTGTGAATGGTTAGTTTAATTTGTACTGATGGGCAGTTAGCTCCTGCCATCAGTGTATGAATGTGTGTGTCTGGGTAAATGTGATTCGTTGTGTGAAAGCGCTTTGAGTAGTCGGACGACTAGAAAGGCGCTATACAAGTACAATCCATTTACATACAGGTCCTGGAGGGATGGTAGTTTGCAGCCAATTACCTTCTCTGCAGAGTGAATGATATTCTGCAGTCTGCCCTTGTCCTTGGCAGTGGTGACAGTGTCCCATATGGTGATGGAGGTGGTGAGGATGGCCTCAATGATGGTGGTGTAGAAGTGCACAATCATTGTCTTTGGCAGGTTGAATTTCTGCAGCTGCCACAGGAAGTACATCCCTCGCTGGCTTTTCTTGGTGAAGGAGCTGAACGTCAGCTTCCACTTGAGGTCCTGGGTGATGATGGTGCCCAGGAAGTGGAAGGACTCCAGTGTCAGAGGAGCAGAGATGAGCCCAATGAGGGTGGTGTAGTCCGCAAACTTCAGGAGCTTGACGGACTGGAGGTGCAGCTGTTTGTGTAGTAAGGAGAAGAGCAGAGTGAAAACAATGAAGCCTCGGGGGCAACCGGTGATGATTGGAGTCAGAAACAAGTTTCCCCAGCCTCACATGCTGCATCCTGTCGGACAGGAAGTCTGTGATCCACCTGCAGGTGTAGTCAGGCACACTCAGCTGCGAGAGCTTAATGATGATGGTGTTCCACAAACGGGATCCTGGTGTAGGTTCCTGAGGAGTCCAGGTGCTGGAGGATGAAGTGGAGGGCAATATTTACTGCATCATCTACAGTTGTCTGACCATCAGTATGCGAAAAAGCCTCTGTGCAATGTAGCTGTTCAGGACTTTTGGGACTCAGAGGCATTTGTTCATGTGGGCGATTTAAACTCAAATTTGATTAAAAGACTGCATTCTCTTTTCTCCCAAAATCCTGAGAGCCATTGAAGTGACCAGTCTGACATGTGACCCAGAAGTCAATGTCAATAGCAAAGTCTTCAGCAACCATCTGCTCACTCTTAATCTGCTCATCTTCGCTGCAGGAGGACAGCAACACCAGCGAGGTCTCCCTGCCTGGAGCAGACCTACCCACAAAGGGGGTGAAGGCTGCAACACAGAAGCCTGCCTGCCTGATGTGTTTTCATTGAGTTTTATAGTTATTATGGTAACCGGAGTTCCCAGCCACTGATAAGTTGATGTTAGTTGATTTCTTTGCACGCTAATTAACTCCTTTTAACCTGGCACCATTATCCGCTAGATAACACACATACACCTCTAGTTTGGCCTTCAGCAGAGCCACACTGTGGCCTTACCGCCATTTTTGCATTTCCTTTAGTCTAGCCATGCAGCTACTGCTTAGCCTTATCGTCATTTCAGCTAGACGATTCCTTTGTCTGACAACCACATGTGGTGATGCTCGTGCAAGCTAGACCCACAGAAACACACATTTCCTTTGGCACGCACCAAGACCTGTGCATGCACACACGTCTCTTTTTTCCATAGTTTAGTAAATATAGTTAGTCTTACTATTGTGTGTTTTTGCTTTGTTTATCTTTTTAAATAAATGCCTGTGTACAATTATGCTGGTCTCTTTAATGCTGCACAAGAGTGAATCATTTGCCAACCTCCAATGTTGAGATCCAAATCCTTCACCTACTAGTAATTAATGGTAATTCTGGTTACGTTGTATTAATTTAATTATTAACCATAGTTCCAAATTGAGAGTTTAGTGTATTTTATCACACTCCACCAATTAAGAGGCTATAATTTCTCTTCATTACGAAGAGTGGTGCCCGAGGTCTTTATAAATTTGAGTCATTATTTATGATTATCTTTGATAAACTTGTTAGCTAAATCTAAATGACTGCACCTACACAGTTTGGTTCCCCTTTAACCATGGTAAACCCCAACAGGATCCACCTGCCCCCTGATTTCTTGGTAACCAGAAATAAGGGGAGCAGAAGAAGTCCATGCACAACTGGGGGACAGCCAATATGGCTTCCTTTTTGGAGGAGCATCCAAGGCCGACATCTCAGCAGGGATGCTAGAAGAGAGCTTGGAATCAGCTATAGCTAACACTGACACCACATCATCCATTCGCTTTGTCCCCCGGTAGGCCAGTCATGTGGGACAGCAGGGGGAATTTCCCTTGACGGCTCCTCGCTCAGATCCGCTGCGCAAAAACAGTGCAAGAATAAACATTCAACAGATGGATTTTTCATCAGAAAAATCATTGTGATTTTAATGGTAATATTTTTTTACTCTGGTTGGTGGGGCACCAGGGGTGGCATATAAGAATCCAGGTAGTGAGATGGGGGAGTGCCACCCCGTTGGTCCTAACCCTAGTGATCTTATCAATGCAAAAATCCAATATTTCTATAAGCAGTCCTGTTCATTGATTTGTAACTTTGCCCACAATTGTGTAATACAACCAGAATTATTTAAGGGAGAGTTACCATGGCATAAAACGCATCATGTCGGCCAATTCTACGACAGTATTAAATCACACAAACAGAACCAATCAGAAATGTTATGTTTATGTTCATATTATAGGCTGGACAGAAGTGTTACACGGTGGAAAGTGAAAATGTAACTGGCCCTATGTTCAAGCTGTCCATGCCTCCTAAGTACCTTCAATTGAACTCTCCTCTATCAGTGTTCACAGTTCAAAGGTCAGTTCAAGGTGTTGGGATTCACATAGGGCAGGTGTTACCCACCCTCTCAGTCACAGCGCAATCATTCACCAGAGTACTAATCACACACGCCTGTACATCATTCACGCAGCTATCAGCATCAGTACTTAAGCACCCTGCACTCTGTTACTCACTGTCCAGTCTCGTTGTAGATAGCGCAAGCTTATGCCTCCCGTACGGACTCCCCTGTGTTACCTACCTGCTGTCTCCATGCTACCCCTGTTCCAGAAGCTACGCCTTCCTGTCTCCACGTCTCCAGTGTTCTAACTTCGGTCAAGATCTCCTCTGGCTTCGGATTCCTACCCCGAGTACGGTATCCCGCCCGTACTCTGCTAACTTCCCCTCCCCGGCTCACCAGCTCAGAATCCAGCCCTGCTCATCCTGGTTGTTCAAAATAAAGACTTACTTACCCACCACTCTCCTTGTCAAGCCTGTGTGTAACAGCAGGTTTGGTTATTAACAGAAAATATCAAATATTATTTATGAATATTAATAAAACTCTTAATGTTATTAATATAGATTAATAGTTACGGGGCACCACCAGGAATTAATAACCAAACGTGAAAAACAGTCTCAAAGGTAGCTTTCCACCTAAAATGTTGATAATTGAGTTTTACCTTAAGGACGGTGAAGGGTGAATCCGAGCACTGACTATCGCAACCAGCTATTACCACAACAATTACACACAATAACCATAGGCAACTGCTATTTAAATTATACAATAATGTTTTTTTAACCTTATCATTGATTAACAATCAATAACCATAGTCTAAACTAAACAAAACAAGCATACACAATCAGCAAGCTGATCAGAGTGTGTGTGTGTGCAATAGAAAGGAAGGGGGCCTGCGAAATTCAACAAAGGGATAGGTACAAACAAAATGGCGGTCAGCCTAGTTGCTCCTTTAAATAACGCAAAGCTTAGCTTAGCGGTGCTACGCTATGCTACAACGTTATCAGAGCACCATTTGGAGCATGTAAAGATGTGAGAATGCACACAAATAAACAAGAAACCTCTAGCGCTGTGGTTGAGGGTGATAGCATTCTTAGAGCAACACAGCTGTAGACTCATGTACAGCGGCTGTTTCTACTGAGCTGGCAACAAAACACGCTTTCGGCTTCACAGTGGCTAGGTTACAGTTACCGGCGTGTTAGGTACAAGAATGGTAACTTCTAACACAAAGGGAAAAACACACAGAGAAGCAAGAAATCTCAGATGCTGCGGGAGGCATAATAACTCACAGTAATCTGACCAGACTCCCATCTGCGTCTTATTACTGGACTTAAGCCTGATGAAATGTAATTATTAGCTCCACAGGGTTATGGCTAACTCTGTTAGCTAACTGGACACAACTAAAAATAGCACACAGACGGCACGGCAGCCGTGATTTCCAATGTAAACAAGCACAATTCACAACAATAAAGCTTTGATGAAATAACACACAATATCCAACTCTGCCCAGACACAATTATGGCCTCTTACTTGGGGACCGCTTTCTCCAAGAAATCATAATCAGTCAATTTTAACCGGAGAAGGCTGTGATCACCGGATCCGTGATTTCGGCGTTTCCCGTCAGCTGATGAGAACGAGGGATTCCGTCGGATGTCGGAAGAAGGCAGGGGGGCTCTAGCTCTCTGGTGCTAGCTTTGGCTCTGGCACTTTAAGCGGCAAGGCTCGTGATGAGCTGGCTGGCTTCTTCTGCAGGCAGGGGTCGTTCAGGATGAACAACTGGGGGATCCAAAAGTGTTTCAACAAACACTGACAGTCTGTTAATTGGAACCAGTTAGCATGACGTGTCCTTTCTAGGCCAAATTAAACTCAAGTGAGGGGTCTCTCGAAGTAACGTGATGTTAACCGGAAAGAGGTGATGTGTCCTCCTGTCGCAACAAGTTGCTGTGGAAAATGGACATGGCATATCGGGCATCGCCATCTTTTATAACCTCACTGACGTCACAGTCGTGCACTGGGATTTCATTTGTAGCCCTGCGTCTCACAGCCAATCACAGCCTGTAAAGTTGGGGTCAACTGAAAGCTGGCTTTAGTTCCGGTTCAGTTCTGAACCGGAACACCTAGGTGTGAACAAAACGCTGTTTGCATGTGGGCCAGGCTTTGTCTTGGCAACAGGCCTCAGTTCTTTGTTTCCCCACATGGCAGTTTAGCCACGCTAGGCTAAGCTTAGCCAAGGCCTAACAAATGTGTACTTCCCGTTTCCCGTTATACCAAAGCCTCAAAGGAATGTGGTCATGATCCATTGCAACAAAGCAACTTTACACATTGGTTTGCCAGTCACTTCCAAACTTATACTGTAACCAAGCCTGATCTCAAGAATGACCCCTTTTGTACTCCTGCCCGCCTGAAGCCTTCTCCTGTAGGATTCAATTACCAGGAAAGGTCAGTTATTTGATTAGCTGTTGAATGGTACAAATTGCAGTCAGTCATCTAAAAATGTCCCTGTTTGCATATAGGGACATAAGTGTCTGACATTGTTGGTGTTCCCGGTGAGTTGGTGATGTGCATTCAATATGTGTCAGAACGTCCACATATCTTTCAACAGCGTTGTTGCCAGGGCAGCCAGAGTGAATTTTGAATGCACAGTAAGACACGAGAAGACCAACGGAGCTGCTTATATAAAGTCCAAAGACAGTTTTCGGTGGGCCTAAATCTATTCTGTCTATAAATACAACAAGATATGGCTGTTTTTCAATAGAAACAAGATAAAAAGAAAGTTATATGCTTACTTAAGCCTCTTCTCTCTGTGAGTAGAACTGGTTGATACAACAGCTTCTCTAGTTCCTCTTGAAGTAGAAATTGTTGGCATCAATTTACCATAAGTGACCCATCACGGAAACCAGGGACACAAGTCAGCAGCACAACTGTCGAGCAAAATGAGAAAGAAGCGGGTGGTTTTTCAAAATCGGTGATTTTAAATTTTTTGCAGAATCTGTTAGTTGAGATCTTGAAGAAGCCCCTCCGTGTTTGAGATAGCAGTAATGGTATATTTAAAAGCGTACATTTTAACTTTGCAATCAGCTTGTTTTTCGGAGATTCTAGCATGTAGTAGGGCCGTGTCATTGTCTGTGTGTATTTCCATACTGGATAAGCCAGCTTTTGTTTCTCTGTTATTGCCCCGCCCTCCAAGGGAAGCATGGCTACTTATTATGCAGCGCTCTGGCTGGCTCTAGCTGATATCAAAATTCAATGAAGATGGACGCCGCAAAGATTATCGCAGACGAGCTGAACCGTGGCTGTTACACCGAAAATGTTTTGAAGTACTTCTTCGACAAACCGGATGCTCACGAACAAGCGCTCACTGGCAGGACATGCGAATTTTTGGACATTTAGAGGCAAACTGATGCACAGTGCAAACTTCGGAGATGGTTACATCCACAAAGAAGACCCCGACAAAGAGAAAGTGTGCCCGAACGACTTATTTCATTAGAGGCAGCGAGATCTGCAAGAATACTTTTCTGTTTCTTATGGGGTGAGTTTCCATAAACAAAGTTTATCGTTTTGTGTTCTATAATGGGCTTTTAGATGGTAATGTTAGCATGGATGGGATTAGATTCCTGTAACACAAACAACTGATGTTTGTGCCCCACTAAACTGTCCAGTCATACCCGTTTGGCTGTGAAATCAGTCTTGTTAAGACGTATTTGTTTTTCATTTATTGACTGGTGTGAATGACTTAGCCCACGTAAACCTGCCTGTTAGCATTCTTGAATTGAATGTGATACTAATAATCAGTCAGTCATTTTCTACCGCTTGTTCCCATTAGGGGTCGCGGGTGACTGGAGCCTATCTCAGTGACTTTGGGCCTTAGGTGGGGTACATGCTAATAATCCTTTATTATTAATAGTATGCGGTCCAATTTTTCCCGTTGCGTCTGTCATTGCTATGCAACCATGCAGCTTTACAGGGGGTATGGCTTATCAAAATGAGATGTAAATGAGCCCTTTTGTCACTCCAAGCAGGTGAGAACTGCCCAATCTTTAGAGCCCGTTTTCTCCCTTTTGAGCTTTTTTGAGTGCCTACCTTCAAATGGCCACAACTTCTCCAAATATTATCAGATTTCCATATTTTACTCATCGTTTGAAAGCTTGGACACTACACTTTCTCAACTCAAAATGCCCCAAAACCGACTTGTTTCCCTACTTTTCGTGACTGGTCACATATATGGATAGGTGTATGTGAAGCGTGTGTGTACATGGGTTGTTAGAAGGAGAGGTAGAGAAAAAAAAGGGCACACAAGGCAAAGTAATGGTAAATGGACTGTACTTGTATAGCACCTTTCTAGTCTTCTGACTACTTAAAAGCGCTTTCACGCTACATATCACATTCACACACTGATGGCCGGAGCTAACTGCCCATCAGTACAGGTAATCTAACCATTTACACACACCGAAGGTACAGCCCTCTGGTGCAATTTGGGGTTCAGTAGCTTGCGCAAGGACACTTCGACACGTGGCCCATTTATCTCTGCCCAGACAAAAGCCTCTTGCTTCTTGATAACAATTTGATAAGTTCAGTCTGTTCAATTTATCTGGGGGATTCTCCTCAAGCTTGGATATGGACCTTGGCTGGGACACAGTTCGTTAACGGCTTCAAAGGCAAAGCTGTTCCTCTAAGGCAGTAGGGGGAAACAGCAATCGACTTTTGGTGGGAATAGAGTGGCTCAACGGTTCCTTCTTTATTGTGTAGAAAACGACAAATCCGATTCTTCCTTCTGCAGGTGCATGGAATATAACAATCTCTTTCAGGATCCAAAATGCGTTCAGCGAACACAAAAGCATTCAGCAAGCTTCACCAGCTTTTAACGTTGAGTGTATCTCTGGCAGCGACCAGAGTCACAATGGAAAGACGGGTTTTGACTGGTGCGTTGTTGGTTTATCGGCATGAGGACGTCATCGTTTTGGTGACAGCTCGTCCAGTAGGAATCCAGGGTTTGGATTAAGCTCAAGTCTTGCACACAGGTGTGAATTAATGGACCTTAGGGGGTTTGGCACTATTTTTCTAGTCCAGGCTTTTTGTTACACATACAGGCCTCTGTTCTTTGTTCTCCACTTGTGGTGAGAACCAACACTTCCTTCACAGCCCAAATAAACCCAAACCTTAAAGACAGCATCCTATGTGTCCCGCACACCTTCATCTGATCTACAAGAGTCATTTCAAGCATTACTTGTATGCCACAGACTCTTATCATCTCTTTACCTGATTGCATTACAGTGAGATGTTGTTGAAAAGACACTGTGTTCTAGAACATTGGCATGACTGAGCCTGATTGCAGCAACACTTAAAGTCACTTTCAGTGAAATTAACATTTACGAAGAGATAAAAAGAGGGCATTCTTTACAATAAGAGACTGACCTATGACACAGATGTAAAAAGCTGCAATGATATCCGCCTCTCTGGAGAGTCTTGAGGCGAAAGGGTCACCACGGAGGAGATAATGGGGGATGTATGAGGGGTGCGGCCACGTCTCATTCTCCATCACTGCCATCCGTGGGGAATGTCCTGTGAAGTGGAGGAAAAGGCTGAATGAACAATGAAGCTGCTTCCTCAAATTGAAAACAGTTCACAAACATATATCAGGTAAACAGGACACATAAATGCACAAATGTATATAATAATGATGTCTCCCAAGCCAGCAATCAAAAAGAGATGTCACAGAGATGTCCCTCTAGCAGAAAAGAGAAACCAACTGCAACTTTCCTCATTCATAAGATGATGACAGGTTACCGGGTTTAGGTTTGCCTCTGTTGTGCAGATTCAAGAAAACAGCAAAGGAAACCCATTATGGGTAGTTTTCACAAAAGAAATATTGACATATCACAGTCGGATAAGCACAGACATAAATATTAAATCTAACAATGGCTGAATTCAATATAGCTGCTTCAGTTTCATGGTCCTGGTACTGTGCATGCAGGCTCATTGTCACACTCTCACCCGCTTAGTGAAAGAACGGGTCATCCACCAATAGGAAGGTTGGCAGTTCAATCCTGGCTTACCCCATCCCACATCTCGGAGCGTCCTTGAGCAAGATACTGAACCCGAGGTCTGTGCCTTCTGTGTGAATGGCTAGTCTACTTTCTTTACTGATGGGCAGTTAGCTCCTGTGTGACTGGTGTGAATGTGATATGTATTGTGTGAAGCACTTTGAGTAGTCGGAAGACTAGAAAGGCGCCATTTACCATATAAATTCCAATGACTTATGGTCTGTGACTAGATCCAACTTCATGCCAACTTCTCTTGCTTCCACAGTTTCTGTCTCCCTCTTTTCTCCATTCAGAGACATAGCTGCCATCTGTTCCTCAATTGTAAGGCCAATTCCAATGTGTGGGTTAGTCTAATGTTAGTCTATGCCCTTCCTCCAGTAATTTTCTGCACACTGTTCTGTCACAGGCAGTCACCAGAGCAGTATAGGCTGAGGCAGTGCAGTGGAGAGTGAAAAACCAGGCAAAATAACAGTTTCAAAGGAGTGAAGTTTAAATATTCAAAAACAGGTACGCAAACCAAAACAGAAGTTTTCTTCGTCTTCAAATCAAGTTCCAAAAATATCAGGCTTCAACTTAAAGTGTCCCTTTGAAGAGCCAAAGGTTCTCATAACTACACCACTAGCTCAACGGTTAACACAAAAGTCAACTTCCCTTCTGGTGGGTTTCAGCACTAGTTTTGCAGTCACCTGGTTTGTTGCTCCACCACTTCCAGCCATCTCCTCTATGCCTTTCCCTGCTCCTAATGCATCTGAACCCTTCCTCAATCAGATGTGTTAAGCAGCTGCACCTGTCTGAGTGGTGTGCCCTTCTGAGAGATGTAGTGGGGGCTGTGGCGGCCATTTTGAAGTGTGGCATTGGCTCCTGTATAGGAAGGTACCATCCCTCTACCACCTGTCCCCTGGGGATGCTACAGCACATATTCTGATGTACACTTACTCAGAATTGTATGCCTTCCTGACACTTAGCAACCTCGCCCATTCATGAGTTAGGGAACTCAGTTTCCCAAATTGATGGCCCTGCCCAAACGAGGGCCCCCAAAAATCGGGACATGACCGCATGATCCGCATTAATTTTCAGCCGGGACCCCGCAAAAGAACATACTTCCGGTACAACCTACCAAGCTACGATTTTCGCCCATGTATTCCCGTTTGTCAGCTATGCCAAACTGGCCACCAGGTAGCAGTAGACTGAATGACAAACGCGAACATTTTTGACAAATGGTTCAACATTTGATAAACATTTTTGACACAGAAGTTTCCCGTTTGTCAATCCCTGTCTCAAAAATGTTCATGTAGTCACCATGACACATGGGAAAATGTTTTGAACATTCAAAAGTATGCCAAATTTCAGATTTTGTCCATTCTAGGTATTTTGACATTTGACACACACTTAAATGGAGTAGTCGGAATTCCCAGATGTCAACAGCCTATTAAAATGCATGTATCATTTTAATAGGCTAGTACTGGTTCTGCATACATTTGGAATGACTCATATGTCAGTGTACAAGGACAACTAATTTAAAGCATGTGATTGCCTCAGCCTCTGCTGAGCCTGGGGTTAGAGAGAGGACTCCATAACATGAAGGCACCACTTGTTAAGAGGCCAGGCAGGCCTTGCCACACTGGGAAACAGCTCAGACACTGGTCCAGAGAACCATATATAACAGTTTTATGAATAAAAAGTCAACATAAAATGACTGATTTGTGTTTGACATTTGGTAACACTAACTGCTCGATTCTGAGGTATGCCAAATTTTTGTGTCATTTCCATTTGTTCTGACATTTGGCATATCTCAGAATACAACAGTCAGTGTTCTCAAATGTTACCTTTTCATATGGCCATATTTTTGCAAAAAATGGCCCAATTGACTTCAAAGTTGCACCAATGATCTTGGCTTGAGACATTCTTATAGCAAACTGAACACTGACTCTGTAGGCCCTTTGGTTAGCGAACTTCTTTACTCTAACAGTCTTCAGAGTTGGATCCAAGATAGACATAAAGATCAGACTCTACTGTGTAACATGTATTAATTTCATTATAATACCACTATTACGAGTCTTTATTTTAGGACATGACCACCAGCCCATTTTCCGTACAGGCTGAATTTCACATATTCAACCACACCATGATGCCCATCCCCCACCCTGTGACACCCAGGAACATGTTTGAAACAGCATGTTGTCCAAATGGTAATACTGACAGCTCCATTCTGAGGTATGCCAAATGTAAAAATATTAGAAATATATCCAAATATTGACATTTGGCATGCCTTTGAATGGGGTGTCCAGGGTTTCCAAATGTAACTCTGACAAACAGAACATTTTTGACACAGCATGCTGTCCAAATACTAAAAGTGACTGCTCCATTCTGAGGTATGCCAATATGCCTTGAATTTAATATTTTGTCATTGAGCTAGAAAGTTTACATTTTTTCCAACTGAAATTTGGTGTTGCAGTGAAGAGCTGACATGAATTTGGTGGTTGTAGGTGCTTGTTAATTTGCCAAATAATCTTTGATTATAATCTTTTAGAATTTGCCAAAAGCAAAAGCTACTTTTACCACACATATAAGAAGACATTTTAGTGTCTTCAGAATGAAAACAAACCTCATGTAAAAAAAAAGAGGCTGATACATTCTCATATGATTGCTTTAGATGAGATTAGAGTTCACACACTTACATGCATATGACCAAAAATAACTTACTATTCCAGCTTGCTCTCCTTTTAAAAAATCATGACATGGGTCAGAATTAGAGGTCACTCTCCATCTTTACAGGAAATCAACCTCAAGGGGGTTAAGTGATGGGACTATTGTTGGTCAGTGTGGAAGCATATGTTGAAGATCCAGGTATTTTTATACAAACACAGCAGACCATCGGTTAGTCCAGAGAAGCTTCAAACTACAAACAAAAACTAAAACTGACCGTTGGCAGAGAAATAACCACCCGACGACATCACTAGTATTTAAAATATTCAGGAAGCTGTCAATAAGCTAGCAGATAGATTTGACATCCAAGAAAAAAGAATGAAAGAGCTCACCAGAAAAATTGAGGAAAACTCCAGCCTGGTTACCATGCTGAAGGAAGAGGTAACAGATTACAAAAATAAAACAATGGAATTATAAACTTAATGAGGAAGTGAAGGCACAGGTGGAGAAATGCAAAGAACAGGAAAGATACAAAAGATGGAATCTACATGGTTTGAAAGAAAAGGAAGATGATGACGTCAGGGCAACAGTGATCTCTCTCCTCTCCAAAATTGCATCAGGTCAGTAAGAGGGAGGAGAATCGCTCGAGCCAAGTCATCATTGAGTTTTTTAAATGAGAATCTAGAAACAAAATCTGGAAGCTTTCCAAGAACTGTGATGTAAACAAACAAGCTGGCATTCGGTTTTCGGAAGATTTAACAAAAGAAGACAGGATTAAAGAGGCAAGAGATCAGAAGAAGAGAGCATACCTGCGTGGACCTTTTCTCTTTATAGAAAATGTTAAAATATTCCCATTGAAGGTTAAAATGCACATGAAGTATATTTTGTGGATCCATAAAATGCTCAAATGAGACAAACAAAAAGGTTTTGTGTAGATGGACCAAAATAACAATTACTTTCTTTATCCAAGAAACACCTTTCAACACCTTTAGTAAGGTGAGTTATTGTTATCTTGTTCCAGATATTTGTATTATTATTGAATATTATGATTATTGTACAGATTGTACTGATTGTTAAGCCCTTTGAGGCAAATGTGATTTGTGATATTGGGCTATATAAATAAAATTTAATTGAAAAAAATGATTGCATTATGTTCAAAGTTAACTTTTGAACTGTGGCTTGGTGGCAGAGCGGGTCGTCTACCAATCGGAAGGTCAGCGGTTCGATCCCGGCTTCCTCCAGCCATGTGTCGAAGTATCCTTGAGCAAGATACTGAACCCCAAATTGCTCCCGAAGCTGCGCATTCGGTGTGTGAGTGTGTGTGAATGCTTAGTTTAATTTGTACTGATGGGCAGTTAGCTCCTGCCATCAGTGTATGAATGTGTGTGAGTGGGGTGAATGTGATATGTAGTGTAAAAGCGCTTTGAGTAGTCAGAAAGACTAGAAAGGCGCTATACAAGTACAGTACATTTACCATTAAAACTTCTCTATAAAAAAATATATATCTCCCATCGCATCGAATAAAGACACAAATATAAAGCTGCAGAGAGAGTGAATTTAATTTTCAATCTTTCTGAATAAAAAAAAAGGGGGGTGTCAGGAGGTGAAAGGGACATGTGCGCCACATTTTTTTTTTACCACTTGTAGGAATCATAACTCAGTCAAATCTGAACACAGATATGATACATATATATTTTTTGATTCTATAACTCCGATGTCCATGACAAATATACCAGTGTTTCCCACACATAGACTAATTTGTGGTGGTGCACCACAGATTCAACACCGGCTGCCCCACATTGCGTTTGGTGTATTATTTTTATTTATTTTAAACGCTATTTAAATCATGCAGCATATTCGTTCAGCTGCATTTCCTTTCCCTGCTCTTCCTCCGTCTTTGTCACTCATGCGTCTCACACACACACACACACCCTCCCCTCCGTGCACACCGCGTCTGTCTCGCGTGTCATGAATGCGTGGCCTAGCCTATTTGGTGCAGAGAAGACGACTGCCGAAAGTTCACGGAAGGTTGGTCGCATGTAGGCTGTAACAACAAGTAGTATAGAGTGTGAAATGTGTAATACAGCTATGGGAGTTGTATATAGTGTGAATTGTAGTTCTATCTAGTGATGTGCGTTTTAGTGCAACGTTTGTATAGGCGTAATTAATATTGAACGATTTATTCCAGTTCAGCGGTCAGCGCCAGCCTCCACACATTGACGTTGGATCTGTGGGAAACACTGTATACATTTCTATGTCATAAGCAGGTGATCCTTGTGAAACCAGGATAATGCACTGCAACCTTTATGGTTTAAAAAAATGCCTCTGCTTTGTGGGTTATTTTACAAGAACAGCTTGTTGTGGATTATCTAGGCTATGTCAATGGCTGAAAACGTGACAAGAGGAAGACAGCGGGCAGAGATCAGGAGCAGGAACACCTTAGATGACGTATACTATGTTCACTGGAGGCATTTGAAACAAAAGGGTCAAGTGCCGGACAGTACACCAAGAGCCATGCTGTTATCAAAAACGAACACCTGTCACTATTTTCCAAAGATTAAAAGTGTTCTGTCCTACATTTTGAGGCAGAACGTTCTTTAAATAGAAACTTTTGAGTTGGCATGGTCTTTCTCAACCTTCTGATGAATTGCACCTTCCTGCTCAAACAAGTGGGAGAAGCTGTAGCCAAAATGAAATCCAAGGCCTGTATGGTTTCATGTTCATCCTGTTCTGTTTTGGTCACCTCATCCTCTCATTCCAGTTCATCAAAATGTACTTTTAACAGGGATTCTTTTCTTCCTCATATATTTCATGTTTCCGTAGAGGTTGAATTGTTGTTGAGCTCACAAGGGAGAGATGAACAAAAAAAAGAATGGTCAAATTTGAAGCAGCTGAGGACAAGGTATACTGACTTTTAGTACACTGATAAAGGCAAGCTTAAGAACGTTGGTCCTACATTTCCCATAATGCATACGGGATCATGTCTATATTAAGAGACTCTTTCTGCCAGGTAAAATGCCTACGTCTTTCAAACCCCACACCCCCCATCTGTTAAAAAAGTGAAGTCTCCAAGCCCAGGCCAAGATAACCTTGATGACATAGTAAGAGTCGTATAGTCATGTGAAAATAATGCACAGTCTCCGGCCAATTAGAATCCAGTTTTATACCATGATATAATTGCTATACCGTGTGTGTCTCAGCTCCAGAATGCCCTTTCTCTGTGACGGCTGTCTGAATACGTCGAATGCTGTGTTAACAGCAACAGAGCTACGACCCACATGCATCAGATGGATACTATGAACAGAAGAAAAGAGATCTTTTTCATAGATGTTAATGTTTAGTGAGTCGCTGTTTAGGCACAGTATAATTTATAGATAAGTACAGATGCCCAACTACAGTATGTACATTGCTCTTTCACCAAGTGCTTTAGGCGGCTTGTATGAATTTCTTTGCTGGCTAACGGGAGCTTTAGACTTCCCACACTGCAGTTTTTGGGGGGTTTTTTTTAAGAAAAGGCATTATTTTTTTCTGCTAAAGTTAGCACTTTTTATTTATTCATGTTTGTTTTCTGATTATTTTGAGCCTTGATATGAATCATGCCACCTTCATGCCTATACTTTTACCCTCTATGTAAAATACAGTGAGATGTATATTGAATTTGTGCGTTAACTTTCATAATGGATCTAAGACATGGGCAAACTTTTTTTTTTTTTTAAATGTAAATTCAGAATACAATAAATATAAACTGCGAAAAAAAGTGGCAGCTGTGGCTTGGTGGCAGAGCGGTCGTCTACCATTCGGAAGGTTGGCGGTTCGATCCCGGCTTCCCCCAGCCATGTGTCGAAGTATCCTTGAGCAAGATACTGAAACCCCAAATTGCTCCCAAAGCTGCACCTTCGGTGTGTGAATGATTAGTTTCATTTGTACTGATGGGCAGTTAGCTCCTGCCATCAGTGTATGAATGTGTGTGTCTGGGTAAATGTGATATGTAGTGTGAAAGCGCTTTGAGTAGTCGGACGACTAGAAAGGCGCTATACAAGTACAGTCCAGTTACATATATATATATATAATCTGGCAGAACACAGTACCAGCGAAGTGCTTGAGCTCACAGAAACGTTAACCTGCATCCCAATGAGGTAGGAGGCAGTGTGTGGTCGTGTGTATGTGTGGGTATGAATGTGTCTGTGTAAGAGACAGAGAGAGCGAGAGTTGTGTGGGAAGTGTGATGTGGGATTGTTCAGCTCAGGGTTTCCAACCCGGTAAAGAAGAGGGAACTGCTCTCCCTCTCTCCTAGTCTCATCGTGTGTTATGTAACAGCCTCCAGGCCATTGTTTTAAAGCACTAGCTGCTCTTCGAGCTTTCATGCAGAGAATCACAGCCACTCATCATATGGCTCAGGCTCAGCCGTGAATGTTGCAGAGAATACGGACAAAAGCACTGAAACGTTCGCATCTTTTCAAGAGGGTAGGGAAAAGGCCAAGTTCAAAAGGGGAAATGTGCAGAGCTGAAGCCCTCCTGCAGCTAACATGTAGTGAGAGTCAGCAAACCTCTCATTTATGCACATATTCCAGCAGAGACTACACAGATTGTGGGGCTGTTTGTCACATTCTTATGGGCTTCATTCTTATTGCCTCCATCCAATCCAATGTATCCTGTGCAAAAATGTGATACTTTAGGAAGTCCGCTGGCTGAGTGACACACAATGCAAAAACTAGAGCCCTGACCAATACCGGTACATTGGGGGCCGATATGTTGAATTTTTGAGCTGGAATGAAAATAGACCTTTCCTATGTGGATTGTGCACCAATTTTGCCTATGCTGGATGAAGGATGCTTTCTTAAACAAATAACTTTATTATAGAATATTTAAGTTAAATCTTTAATCATGTTAAATAATTTAGCACGTACATCAGCCAATTCTAGAAATGAACGTGAGAAAATAAAGAATAAATAAAATAAATAGCTAAATAAACATCAGCACTGTTCAGTATCAGTCAGTTGCTAAGTAGCAGAAAATGCAATGGAAATACTCAAATTTCAAAGTACCTCTACATTACTAAATGTACTTAGTTACATTCCACCACTGCTCTGTACTACACCACATATTCTCTAACTTACTCTGTGAAGCTTTGAGATTCATGCTGCAGCTTTGTTCTGATGCTGAACCATTATTTCAATGGGACTGGGTTATATTAGAGTAATACTGAAAGGGGGAAATGATGGGTTCACTGTTTATTAACTTTCCAGGAATGTTTTTCACAAACTAGTTAGCAGCTTAAAATGAACACACCGCTTTGACTCCAGTACGCCTGTTCAGCTGTGTACACGGCACGCTACTACATGTGCTGTTGCGCTGTGCTGAGAGTATTGTAGCCATAGTGACGGCCCACATTTCCCAGCATGAACTGCCTAGTGCGGAAAACAGTTTGTTAAGTCACTGAAGCTGCCTTATGTTCCTAAATGCATATGTTCCTTTTTGTTAGTGTTTGTAATGTGTCTGTTCAGAATACAGTGGTTTAGGTTGGTAGTTTTAACCGTTAGTGAGGTGGCTGTTACATTTCAGGACACCAGCTGTATTTTACTGGTCTGACATTAGTTCTTGAGAGGCTTTTTCTCTCTAGTTACACTGTTTCATACTGTAGTGACAGTGCACTCTGGCGAATAAACTTTGAAATGACCGAGTTTGAATACAGCCTGCTGTCCTTTGCTGCATGCCCCCCTTGCCTGTCCTGTCAATTTTCAGCTGCACTATCAAATAAAGTCAAAAAGCCCCATAAACGAAAAAAAAAAAAAAGAATGGCTGTCACCTGAAACTGGTCATATGACAGAGTTTATATATACAAACCAATAGGATACCCACTTAGTACTAAAGCTTCAGGGAACACGGCACCATCACTACAACAAAATCCAACGGGGCAGAAAACATGAGCAGTCAGGTGAGTACAGTGTTATTAGAGGCACAGAGAATAATGGAAAAACTACAATATAAGACCCAAGTTGTAATAAACCAGAATTATCCCTTGATTTGAACCAATTCTCTTTAAAACCTAGGGATCCCTCTCAGTTCCACCTATCCAAATCCTGCGCTTGAAGAGAAAAACAGCAAACCTGACAATTTTCCTGAATTGCTACACAAACAAGAAATATAATAAATATAATTTGTTATTAGTATCACATTCCAATACATCGTTATCTGTGTGTTGTCTCTGACTTCTGAGCCAAGATTGCGTTGCGACTCACAGTTGTGCGTTTCCAGGGCAACAGTTGCTCACCAGGTGCAAGAAGATACACAGTTTATTGTCATCCACTTCTGCATGCGGTTGTTGGCACACGGGGAGCGGACCACTTTATCCTTCTTCATCCACTGCCTATCATGTTTCAAACCCATTAGGGTGAAGAAAACCTTTAGCACCTACATGTACAGTCACTGTGCTGAGAAGCATCAGGGGTTGGATATTCAAAGTGAGATGATGTGACTTTTGAAAGAAAAAAAATACAATTTTTGTCTTACGAATGAAAATTTGAATGCATTAGCATTAAAACACACCCTTGCTGGTACTGTCTGGTATGACCAGTAAGCTTATGGAGGCTAGGTTTAGCTAATGTTAGAAAACTTTAGATAGAGACTGCTGTATAACCATAGACAGTATAAAACATGGGCGTAGTGTCCGTGACATCACATATAGGTTCCTTAAGAGCCATTATGAAGCTCCAAGTGGGCAACTCCGGCCGTCGCCATCTTGGCAGTCCCTGACTGCCAAAACTGGGCAAAGAGGTGGAGCTAAGTTGGGCCGAATGAAGCCTGGTTGGTGAACCACCTTAGCAGCTGGCCACCTGATTGGGTGACAGGTGGGCACCCTGTCACCCAAAGTGGCTACGTCCTTAATTATGCGGAACTTTAAGCCTTAATATAATTTTCACAGTTTTCATGAAGGGGGAAATTAGCTCCAGAGATCAAAACCGTTTTTTGTACCAGGCTGTAAACATGTTTATTTCTGCAGTAAATTTGGGCATTTTAACATGGGGGCTCTATGGAGATTTTTCTAGCTTTTGGAGCCAGCCATAAGTGGCCATTCAAGGAATGGACGCTATGTTTTAGAATTGAGCATTATTGTGCAATTGTGACTTCTGGCCACAGTGACTGCTTTTCAGAAAGTGTGGAGCGTTATTGAAACATTTAACAGCTAAAGAGCCAGATCTTTTGCTCAGAAGTTGGTGGAGACCAGACCAGAGCTAAAAAGAGACTGAACATTGAACTTCATCAGGGTAGTCACAAACATGATTCGAATGTGTTGATAATGTTACTCTGTTTCTGCTGGATTTGTAAATAGACAATTTTTTGCAAATGCTGATCAACTTTGTAAGGTCATTATATGTTAAATGTGTGTGATTTGATACATACTTTGTATCAGGAGATTTCTAGTTTTTCTTTAGGATTAACTAGTTTAGTGCTGAACTAAGCTTTTATTCTCACCACACTCATTAAATTAATTACTCCCCCTTAAAAGAGCAATTGTTGTTGGTCTGCTCCTCTAATATTTGTAAAGCCCTGTTTGTCAAACTGGCAACACTACACATATATTATTACCCGGCTTTGTTGAATACTCGATTCAGATTGGTCAATTACGGAATTCTACGGTCGGTTATTCCTGACGAGCAGACCGCTGCTATGGATGCAGTTCTGATCATAGAATCTGGAGTCCAATCATATCAATCTGCAGAAAGAAGTCATGTGGCAAAGAAACGTTTTTTAAATCATTTTTAAATCAAACAATAAGTTGGTGTCAAATGATTGATTTCTTTATTAAGCATCCGTGTTATAAGCAGGATAATGTACAGCAAGCTGGCCATTAATGCTGCATCACCCTGTACATTATCCCTTACTTAGATATTCCCACATGATTCACACGTTCACTCCGGTTCATCACAGCAAGCCATATATCTCAAACCTGTGCTCCTTATTTAAATGTTGACCTGTATGTTTGTGCTCCAATCTGGTCTTTCTCTATGGTGCATTTGGTATTTCTAAACAAACCAATAAATAAATTCAACTTCCAATTTCCAACAGATCTTTGCTTTTCTGAGCTGATTGTGTTATATCTGTGTGAATAACTGGCTAAAGGCAGACAATGTCACATCATCCCAGAAATTTCCAGCAGCCACAGTGGAATTTGATACCTGAACATGTTTCACTGTTTTCATCAACCACATCCAACAGTGAACATCGGGTTCTGGTGTTTGTCCATCAAAATCAAACAGCAAAGTGGGCTTCTTTCAGCTCACTCCTACTGTCATACAGGAATAAATCCACAGGAGAAGACACACAGAGAACAATTTCTACACCCACAGTAGCACAAAATAGACCAGAATGTAATGTAGCTCCACTGCAAGGGGGGCTATTATTAAGGAGCCCATCACTGATCATCAACTAGCTGGTTAGCTCACAGTTTCATGCTAACATGCTCATGCATCCACTTGAGACTGGAAGCAACAAGAACTCCCCTTCGCAGAGGAATTCTGGGAACCGTGGGGAATACATTTTAACAGGGACAGTGAATGACCCTCCCACACACACACACAGGTTTGCGGCACTATATTCGTGGGGGAATGCAAAATAAGAGATTTTTATAAAGGTAATACTGATATCTGACCCAATATGTGTGCTCTGCCACCCATATTCACTAATACAATGTTTGTGTCGAAGGGAGGGTCTAACAAAAGATGGTATTTGTTGCATTATGGGAGGTGTAGGATCCAGTGTTTTTGGATCTTGACCCATACTAGGGACTAAAGGCCAGGTCATCTCGGCCTCTACTACTTAGATTTAGACCATTGGTAATTTAATGGTCTCTGGGGAGTCCCCCGACATTATGGAAGAGCAATACAAAATTACAAAAGTACTCCTTTCAGTGCTTTTTGCAAAGACGTCTATCTCTACTTCCAATGGAGGTTAAACGCACTAAGGGCTGGGGTATGCTTCAAACAAACTAGTTCGGACTATATCCCGACCAATACTGGATTTTTGAGGTCGATATTTGGGAGTTAAAAAAAAGCTATATATTGGCCGATAGTAAAACAAAACATCTTTATACAGATCTCTTAGATTTGTTGGGTTTTTTTTTAGAATTGTGTACAAGATACATAGGCCTACTGAGCGAGACATTTAACAGTTGAAAAATCGACTTGTCAGAGCTCTCTGGTGGCCAAACTATGTACTGACCATGTAGCACAGTGTGAGTGTTTGTAGTTGTTCAGAAAGGCCTCGACACCAGCATGAAAAGACGGCCATCATGGGGGGGGTGGACTCAATAATGGGAGATAACGCTGCACATTTTCAGAGTCTCTGCACTTGCATTTGTTCACACATAAAGAAGACAGAAAAAAACATCACTGCATGAAGAAGGGTGTGAATGTGG
Organism: Coreoperca whiteheadi; assembly: GCA_011952105.1. Classification (NCBI taxonomy): domain Eukaryota; kingdom Metazoa; phylum Chordata; class Actinopteri; order Centrarchiformes; family Sinipercidae; genus Coreoperca; species Coreoperca whiteheadi. Next base: position 5,572,822 of record CM022481.1, read on the forward strand.
GATTGCTGGTTTCGGAAAGTTACTGACATTTTCGGGACACAGCCCCCCTCAATTCCGACGTCGGAACGCTGTACATACTGTAGACCGTCCTCACCAGAAAAACATCCATATCGGTCGTCTGTGCAAGTGGTTGATTAAGAAACATGTTTACGTCTATTGTAAGATGCGACCTCTAGTGGTTGTGGTAATTATGACGGGCGCAAAGGAGGAAGTCTGGACAAACAGACACAGGACTTTCACCCAGGAGCCTGGGGTTCGTGTCCATGTATAACCAACAGTCAACGCTGACTTATTTAAAGTTTTGAGTTACATAACGTTATGTACAGATGTGACTTGCATAACCTAATTATACCCAAACCACAATTTTTCCTATGCCTAGAAGTAGTTTTGTTGCCTAAACCTAACCAAACTGCAACTGTTTCACAACATTAACCACGTGTTTAACGTCATGTGACTTATGTCACGTGATTTGCTTGCAGCCCGTCCTTCCCTGCCATGGTAGGAACACTAATTTAGGAAACGCTCTTGTTGATTCTTTCATTCTGCTGCTGATATGATATGAGTTTTATACACAGAAATACACCCATAAAGCACACATACACAGGCCAATTCCATAATATGTCAAACAATGATATGTGAATCATGCCTTTAAAATCTTACAGACAAATAGGGCCTGCTGATACTTCAATTACTACAGGAGAGGATCTGTATGATGGACAGCAATTCATAAGCTCTTCAAATTGCCTGTGTTGTCTTAAATGATAGATTAAATCATTACTAAACCACAACACAACTCATCATTTCAGCTCTAAAATTAATGTCTTCTGCACAACCTCAAGAGTTTGTAAACTTATAGTGCTCCCAAATGTGGTTTAGGCTAATCTTTTTTAAACAGTGCCTTCCAGAGACCACAGACACAATAAGCATGCCTTGCTCTTCACCTTATGAATTAAACACCTCCACACAACAGTGCAGTTGTGATTACTGTGTGTAAAGGTCCTATGTAACCACCAGCCATGGGCTTTGAGTAGGCCTCCAGACTGTGCCAGAGCTTTGTGGATCTGTTTCAGTGCTCGATCTGGAAAGTTTGAGACTCTGCGGGTTGCCATAAATGTTGGAAAAGCAACCAAACACTATGCAAAGTTCAAAACACCCGAAAGCAAACGATTCCAGGTGCAACCGCAGCATTTACACAGTTTGTTTTGCGGTTGTGCATGCGTGGCCAGGCCACTCACAGCGCCGCATCTACAGCTCACTATTATAAAGTAGTGTCTCTATATAATCCGCCGGCATGCTCCTAGAGTTACCTTGCAGGTTCTGCACTCGCATGTCGCTGATTTGGCCGATAAATTCCTCCCGCTCGAACCAGTCCTCCCACTCGTGTCCAGCCATTTGGAGCCGCGGAGAGTGCTGCAGAGATCCCGGGCAGGATCACTCACAAAGCTCCCCCGGCTGGAGAAGGAGAAGAAGCTGCTGCGGCGGGCGGGCTGTCTACTGTCCGGCCGGTCGACCGGGAGCCATTCAAGCCGGGTACACGGGCAGGAATAGTGGCAGGGTTTCAGTCACTGGCTGGGGGATATCGCTAGTGTTTACTGCTGGTTTCTTCCCGTCCCAGCGCAGCGATGAAGCTCCGTGAGGACAGCCCGCGGAGAGCAGGAGGAAGGATCTGCAGCACCTGGTTGGTATTTCCGAGGTGGGATGGAGCTGTTCCAGTGCCCGCCCCCTCTCCCCCCTCCCTCCCTCTCTCTCTCTCTCTCTCTCTCTCTCTCTCTCTCTCTCTCTCTCTCTCAAGCATGGGTGGCATAAAAACACACATAGAACAGAAGTATACACAGATAATTCACATAATAATAATAATAATAATAATAATAACAATAATAATTAAAAAAAATACAAAACCAAATAAGTGAACACTACTTAAACACTATATATTTTCCCACGGGTAGAGACTGGTTTTTGAGGGTTAAGACTTTGTTTTAGGGTAAATGTTACAATTAGGGTAAGGGTTAGTTTTAGGCATTTAGTTGTGATGGTTAGGTTTAGGGTAAGGGGCTGGGGAAAGCATTATGTCAATGACGGGTCCCCCGCGAATATAGTGCCGCAAACCTGTGTGTGTGTGTGTGTGTGGGTGGGTCATTTACTGTCCCACAGGTTGTGGCATGTTGATACTTACTGGCCAGCAACATATGCTCTTGTCTGCTCCTCCTAGGTGTATTCTTAAATGTTAAAGCTCATTTAGCCCTTTGAAATCTGAGATTACAGAGTTGAACTTGTTAAAGTAAATGTTCCTTATTTCGTTGAATGGTTTGAATATAATAGTTTTTTGTGCCTTCCTTTTCGATTGTGGTCACTGAGCCTGGACTTGGTTAGGATCTGTCTCTGCTTTCTATCTCTGACAGTAGAGAGATAATCTGCCAATTCATAATCTCTTTTAGGGGTCAAATAACATTCTTTGATCTACTTTGGCTTTTAGTTTCTTCTTTCCAAATAGGTTTCTTTACATTGAGTTATAATTTGGTTTCCTCTGATTGGTGTTTGGAAAGCAGTGTTATTGTGAGACTGGTCTGAGAGGGGGGCAGTTAGTCTCAGCACCAACTGTCTGGGCTTAGCTTTTGAGTTTGGAGGGCTTTGGAATGGAGGGTGTCTATAGAGGGCTGGATTTAAGGTGATTAAAACAATTGAGTGCTCTCTTTTAAATGTTAATTAACAGTGGGTCTTGGCTTAATTCTGCTCTACATGCATTTGTTGGTGTTTTTCTGTGTACGTGTAAAATGTATCTGCAGAATTCTGCATGTAAAGATTCTGTTGGATGTTGGATCTATAGCTATGTTGAGTGAGTGGACCCCATACTTCACTACCATACAGCGCAATGGGCTGGAGGACACTTAAATATTTTAAGCCAAATTTTGATTGGAATTTGGAAATTGTAAAATTGTCTCTAAATTGCATTTAGAGCTCTTCGAGCTTTAACTTTTAGTGCATTCACTGCCATGTAGGTACCTACCAAGGTAGGTAGAACTCAAACTATGTTCAATGATAGATTATTTATGGTAAACTGTATTTGTTCTCCTGAAATCTGGGGTGTTTTTGAAAAATCATAACATTAGTTTCTTCAAATTTACTGCCAGGGCCCAGTTTTTTTTTTTATAACACTTTAGCAGTATTTGAATAAATAAATACAAAATAAGTCATTTTTGAAACATTCCCTTTATGGCTCTAGCTTCAATGTGGAAAATCTTTCTCTGATTTTCTCTTTTTTACATTGAATATCTTTGGGTTTTGGTTGGGAAAAAACAAGCAATTTGAAGTCACCTTAAGTTCTGGGATATTGTGGTTTAATTAATTGATAATACTATAATGATTAGTTGCGGCTCTATTTCTAACAAAACCCTTTTTTTCATTTCACTAAAAAATGCAAAGTATGATTTAAATCAGGATCAAAGAACGAACAACATTACAAATCTGACCACACATTCAATGTAAACCTTTAGCATTGATAGCTTTCCATACACAAGGAAACCCCAGAACAAAAATATTTTTTTCTGCAGATCAGATGTTTGCAGACAGATTTATTGTGGATGCACCTGCCATAATAATCCTGGTTTAAAAGGTTCTATATGTAACTTATAATAAAAAACGTACCAGGTTAGGTAGGTAGCCATGGTTCCCTGATAGGGAACGAGACGCTGCGTCAGCTGATGCTATGGGGAACGCCTTCAGTGTGACGGCCTCTGAATCTCTGTAACAACTTCTTGATTTAACGTCAACAACCGGACAAAGCAGTTGTAGCCTCTCACCTTCCTGTTCCGCCGATACTGAAGGAGGATGGAACGCCTGTAGGACTACCGGCCGGGCCACCTCAGTGGGTACTTTAGGTACATAACCTGGCCTAGGATGCAGGATGGCTCTAACTGCGCCTGGAACGCTCTCCAGGTTAGCAGGAGCCACTGACAGGGACTGCAGATCTTCCACTCTCTTGAGAGAAGTCATGGCCAGCAAAAATGCCATTTTTAAGGCCAGACACCTGTCTGATGCATTGTCCAGTGGCTCAAACGGTGCTGTGGTCAATCCATCCAGCACCACCGTCAGATCCCACGGAGGGACTCTGACTCGAACCGGAGGCCTCATCCTCAAGGTGCCACGAAGGAAACTGGTAATAAAGCGGTGCTTCCCAAGCGTGCAGCCATCCACCAAACTGTGGAATGCTGCAATCGCAGCCACATACACCTTTAGTGTAGCGGGGGAGAGTCCAGCCGAAAACCGGCCTTGGAGAAACTCCAGCACTGAAGCCATCGGGCAGTGAACTTGGTCAAGATGGCGCTCCAGGCACCATTTCGTGAAAATTTTCCACTTGCCCGCATACAGTTTCCTCGTGGAGGGGGCTCTAGAGTGTAGGATGGTCTCAACTACCTCGGTAGAGAGACCGGCAGCTCGGAGGTGGTCCCCCTCAGGGGCCAGACCCACAGCTTCAATTTCCCCGGGTGGGGATGGAAGATTTCGCCTAGGCCGTGCGACAGCAGGTCCCTCCTGACGGGAGGGCTACCAGGCCCGAGAACCAGATTCTGGTGGGCCAGAATGGGGCCACGAGCAGCAGCTGGGCCCCTGTTCGGCGAACTCTCTCTAGAACCCCCGGGAGCAGAGCAATCGGGAGAAAAGCGTACAGCCGTAGCCTCGGCCACGGCTGTGCCATGGCATCCAGCCCCAGGGGCGCTGGATACACAAGGGAGAACCAGAGGGGGCAGTGAGCGTTGTCCGGGGATGCGAACAGGTCCACTTGTGCTCTGCCGAATTGCCTCCATATCATCTGCACCGTCTCGGGGTGCAGTCTCCATTCCCCTGGCCTCGGCCCCTGCCTCGACAGGATGTCTGCCCCCACATTGAGGTACCCAGGTATGAAGAGTGCTCATCAGAGAGAGAGCAGCTTCCCCTGGGACCACAAGAGGATCTGGTGCGCCAGTCTGCACAGAGGGCGCGACCTCAGACCGCCATGTCGATTTATGTAGGAGACCACTGCCGTGTTGTCGGAACGGACAAGCACGTGGTGGTCCCTGAGGTCTGGGAGAAAGTGCCGTAAGGCCAACAAGACCGCTCGCATCTCTAGGCAATTTATGTGCCATAGATGCGGGGTCAACCACAGACCTCGGGCTATGCGGCCTTCCAGAACCGCGCCCCATCCGGTGCTGGAGGCGTCCGTCGAGAGTGTGCGACGGTGGTACACCATGCCCAGCACTGGGCCCTGGGTCAGGAACACCTGTTGTCTCCACCTGTCTAATGCACGAATGCACCTGCGTGTAACCTTGATCAGGCGAAAAGGATTGCCCCTCGGGGAAAATCTGGCGTCCCTGAGCCACCACTGCAGTTGCCTCATGTGCAGCAATCCAAGCGGAATCACGGTGGATGCTGCAGCCATGAGGCCCAACAGTCTCTGGAACTGAAGTGCAGTGAGATGTCGGCCTAGCTGCACACTGAGTACCATGGTCAGGATTGACTCGATGCGTGCGGGAGACAGTTGTGCCCTCAACGTGACTGAGTCCCACACTACTCCTAGGAATGTAATCCTTTGTGTCGGAGTGAGCGTGCTCTTGCTCGTATTGAGCCTCAACCCCAAGCAACTCAAGTGCGCAAGTACAACATCTTGATGCTGTACTGCGAGGAGACGAGACTGGGATAAAATCAACCAGTCGTCCAAATAATTGAGGATGCGGATCCCCTGGAGTCTGAGAGGAGCCAGGGCGGAATCCATGCATTTCGTGAAGGTGCGAGGGGAGAGTGCTAGGCCGAAGGGAGCACCCAATATTGGTAAGCTTTGCCCCCGAAAGCAAACCGCAGGAACTTCCGGTGTCCCGGAATGACAGAGACATGGAAGTAAGCGTCCTTTAGATCGATCGTAACAAACCAGTCCTCGGACTGAATTTGACTCACAATCATAGGGATCGTCAACATCCGGAACCGAAACCTCCTCAGAGGCCGGTTCAGGTGACAAAGATCCAAAATGGGGCGCAGACCACCGTCTCTCTTTGGAACTATAAAGTACCGGCTGTAGAACCCGATATACATCTCGCTGTCGGGGATCTGTTCTATGGCCCCTTTGTACAGGAGGGAATGAATTTCTTGCTCCATCACTTGTGCTTGTACTTGGTCGACCCTTGTTTCCAGGATTCCTCGGAATCCCGGGGGTCGAGACCGAAACTGAAGCATGTAGCCTTGTCGGACGGTGCGCAAAACCCAGTGTGACACACCGGGTAACGCTTCCCAAGTGGGCAGAAAGTTCCTCAGGGGGACCCGGAGTGGCGGCCTCGGTTACCCGAAGCGCTGCAGCGGCGGGAAATCCCCGAGGATCGGCAATTACATGCTTGACCGCCCCCCGAATCTGCGATGTGAGAGTTGCGGTATCCCGAAGCACCAAAGCGGCGGGATTTAACCGGGAATGAACGTCTACAGGCCTCTGTAGAGGACGCAACTCCGGCTTGACTGCTGCACGGCCATGCAGGTCTAAAGGCAGTGGTTGCATGGAACTCGGCACGCCCCGAAGCGCCACCGACGGTGGGGTGAAGAGGCTGAGTTCCCGAGGGTCCGATGGGGAGACATCTATGTGCTCGACCCAGATGGGGGGCGCCCTCTGAGGCCCGACGCTCAAGTCAGGGCCTCTTCCTGGAAGCCTGTCGGGCGAGAAGCACGGCCCTCAGGTCCGCCTTCTCCCGTTCAGGCCCCTTTCGAGCAGGCGGGAGCGAGCCCCTCGACCGCTGGAGAGGTCTGGTATGCCTGCAAGACCGCCATGGTGTGCAGGCATGCACTGGCCTGACCCGCCGCCATGTAAGCCTTGCCGACTAAAGCAGAGGTAGTACGGCAGGGCTTAGTAGGCAACGTCGGGGTTTTCAGGGAGGACGCAGCCTCCGGCGATAAATACGCCGCCAGCGTCAGCGTCAGGTGGGGCTACGAGGAAACGCTCGTCGAGCTTACTCCGGCGACGAGCGTCCTGCTCTTCTGCTGGCCAAGCGATATTGAGCCTAGCCACCGCACGGGAAACCACCTCCAGCAGCTCGTCATACTGCGGAGACTGGGCTGACGAGCCACCCATGTCACCGCCTTCCGCTCCGAGCACATCCAGTTCCTTGGAACCGGAGTCTCGGTGAGCGGGCTCCCACTCCGGGACGGAAGAAGCCGTAGACTCAGTGCGGGCTTCCGGATCCCGAAAGCGGGAGAAAGAACCCGCGGATGAAGGGAAAGAAAGAGCCGAAGCTGTCTCACCTTCGTCGCCAAGGTCCATCTGCGATCCCCAGGAGTGTAGTCGCCGGGATGCCTCAGCAACCGCTGGTCCCTTACCGCGTGGGGAGCAGAGCTGGCCGCCTTCCTCAAAAAGCGCCAGCTGAGAGCGGAGCTTCCTAACCGGGAAACGCTCACAATGCACACAGCCAGCCCCCTCGAGGGCTGCTAGTGCATGCTCTCTTCCCAAACAGGCCGCACACATATCGTGTGTGTCACCGTCGGGAATATAGCGTGGGCAGGGATACACGCACTGGCGAAACCGCTTCGCACTCGCCATTTTCTTTCAGAGACCCAGAGAGCTTGCTGAAGATCAGAAGACTGACGACAACAGTGAAGCAGGCTCCCTTTATACCTCCGGTTCAGCTGGCGTGCGTCACGTGTTGACGTTAAACCCAATCAAGATTGGTCTAAGTTGTTACAGAGATTCAGAGGCCGTCACGCTGAAGGCGTTCCCCATAGCGTCAGCTGACGCAGCGTTGAAGTTCCCTTGAAAGGGAACCCTTGTTAATAGTGACACACTGCAGTCAGCATCCTGTCGCAGTCGCACTCCGTCACGGGCGGACTGGCCATCTGGCATACTGGGCACTTTCCGATGTGCTTTTTAGAGCCTACTGCAAAAAAAATGTTTCGGGCCTTGAATAAAAGTGCTAAGCCTAGATCGGCGGCCCTATGTTTTTTCAGTTGACACTGGGCTGCTGGCCCAAAACACTTTAGTCAAAAATATTGCATAGGCTAGGTTTTTTCTTTCTGACAGATGTGGCCCGTGAAACACGTAGCTCAGCGGCCCATTGGTTGTTTTCTTGATTGACACTGGACTGGCCCAATCATATCTTTAAACGGAACCATCTATGGCATTTCTGCCTGCATGCAGTTTCAGTGTGATCATGGAGAAGAAACGCAAAGGAGGTCCAGAGAAGCTGCATGAGAGAAAAATACAGGCTCTTCAGGCAGACACTGCCGAATGTGTCAAATTGACACAAAGGTTTTTGGCAGTAGCAGGACCTTCACCAGCTCCCGTGGCTGATGAAAGTGGTGGTGGGCCGGTCTGGGCCAAAATGCCAGGGCCAATTTTTGGTCCCAGTCCATCCCTGCACTCCGTAAGCGTTATCTGTAATGTTCCTATATTTTGTTTGGACCGTTGGCTCCATGATACTAACTAGCTTTTCGTTTGCAAATCACCCTATCAGCCAACACCAGCTAGCAACCAACACCAGTCAGACCCACACCGCGCAGCCAAGCCACATCCAGTCGGCCACCCCCACCTTAGCTTAGGTTACAGTTAGCTAGTTGGCTGCCCCTGCCTGGAATTTTTTTGGCTAGGAGAAAGCAATCATTATACACCTTTGCTTTGTACCATTACATAATTTATTTTTGGCTAAAATCAACACAGTTTGTCTTAATACATAACTTAGTATCATGGATCATGTTAGCTGGTGAAGTAATTTGGCACGGAGCCAATAACATATCCACTCAGATAGTATTTTGCTAGTGATAACGTTAGCAAGCCAGCAAGCTAGTGTTAGCCATTAACTGTATATAAAGATGGAAGACATGACAGCTCCCCAAAACTATTAGTTTTAGTTGCGCTCATACTCTTTTTAGTCTAGTCAAGTTTCAGTCAAATAAAAGTCTGAGCATGTTAGTCAGAATTATCCATGACTATTTTCGTCTGGTTTTTGTTGACGAAAACTGATGACATTTAGTCTGCTTTTAGTCAATGAAAATTGTATTCTAGTCTGTTTTTAGCAAGGCAATTCTGTTTAACCCAGTAAATATAGTAATTGCGTCTGCACAGTAAGACCTGATGCAGCCCCTGAAGTGAGACACAGGAAACAGAAATACTGTAAAATAATAATAATAATAATAATAGCGCGACGTTATAACATTTCGTTTTGTCTCGTTTTGGTCAACAAGAATGATGAGACATTTTAGCATAGTTTTTATTTTGTAAACCACATTTAATCTCGTTTTATTCGTCAACAATATTGCATTATACATTTAATTATAGTCACATGACTAGCCTTTACGTTGAGTCTCATCTCGTTTTTGTCACGTGATAGAGGTTCGTTGACAACGATATTTAGTCATACTTTTTGTTTGAGACAGAAACAGACAACATCCACTGATTAAGACCATGAGATCTGGTTGAAAGCTCCAGGAACAGCTAGTAAGTGAACTTTGAGTGAAGGTCTGGTGATACTGGTGAAATTTTACTTACGGTCAACGAATCCCATGCATGTGCAGACCCAAACCAATAGTGAGTGTTGTGTGTAGTCTTGTGTGTGTATCCAAAGCCTGATATATCTTATTTTGCCGCCGTGCCAGAAAGCTCCACTGTTGTCCAAAAACTATTAAAAACACCTCAATGAGCCACACCCTTTTATTTAATTTGTGCATAAACAGCAGGCTTCAAAATGAATACGTGCATAACTGTGATGCATCTCTGTCTGTGCTGCAGTAATTTAGTCCAGACTGAAGCTGTGTCTGGTCTCTGTACACTGTCACCACACGGGAAATGAGGATCACACTAGTGAAGCCTGTTTATACACTTCTGACAGACAGCCGTGTTTCCGTTTACAGTGGAGCCACAGGGCTTAAGAGGTGTCGCTGCAGACGGACAGGCACTGAATTGAAAAAAGTGTTCCATTGCCATCTTTTTTGCAATTTGGATGTTGGAAGGAATGGATACAAATCCAGCTCAGGTTCCCCCATACAAACAGAGTAGGCTAGGACTGAACAGTTATTCATTGTATTCAGGATGAACCCCTTTGATTTTAATGACCCCATGAGCCTTACCATGCCTCCAAGTATGTTCGATCCTTTCAAAACATCGTATAGTAGGCTTTAGATGTTTATTTTAGGTATTATTATTTTACATATTATTTTTGATTATAGCATAAAACAACAACAAATTTATCAATGTAATCTTCTTTTTGTTAAAAGAGTAAGCATTATGTGCAATGAAAGTTTGATCTGTTAACCAGCATCTTATGTGGTTGATGGTTATAATAATGATGATAAATGTAAATGTAAATGTACTGTACTTGTAAAACGCCTTTCTAGTCGTTTGACTACTCAAAGCGCTTTCACACTACAGATCACATTTACCCATACACACACATTCATACACTGATGGCAGGAGCTAACTGCCCATCAGTACAAATTAAACTAACCATTCACACACACACACACCGAAGGCGCAGCTTCGGGAGCAATTTGGGGTTCAGTATCTTGCTCAAGGATACTTCGACACATGGCTGGCGGAAGCCAGGATCGAACCCCCGACCTTCCGATTGGTAGACGACCTGCTCTGCCACCAAGCCACAGCCGCCCCGTTGCTGTTAGTGGCATTTAATGTATTTTAAATGACATACTTATTCCACGTATTTGTCAGTTGTTTCTGACAACAAATTGGTGGATAACTAATGCCACCAATTGGTTGCACTTTTCCTTGAGTCATGCTTGAATCATGACTGTGGTCTGCAATCTACATGCACCCGACAGGTGGATCTAACAGGATTCAATTCAATTCAATTCAATTCAATTTTATTTATATAGCCCAATATCACAAATCACATTTGCCTCAAAGGGTTTCACAATCTGTAACATACGACACCCTCTGTCCTTAGACCCTCGATTCGATTAAGGAAAAACTACCCAAAAAAAACCCTTTTAACAGGGGAAAAAATGATAGAAACCTCAGGAAGAGCAACAGAGGAGGGATCCCTCTCCCAGGACGGACAGACATGCAATAGATGTCATAAGTACAGAATAGATTCATAGCATCAGAATTATAACATATACAGTTATGATGGCAAAATTGTTGTATATATATCTAATTATGTTTAAAAGTGTGGGATGTAAAACATAAGGGAAGATGATGGGTCCAGACGGACAACCGAGCAGCTCCAGGTGGAGCCCAACGAGCAGGACCCGAGCCACTCGTCCCCTGCACCACAGACACAGCAGCACTGCCCCAGCAGGTCGCCATAGTCACTGATCCAGAAACATCTCCGGACGCTGAAATACCTGCTGAAAGTGACAGTAGGAAAGAAGAGACGGACGACAAAGCACAAAACTCCGGGAGAGGGAAGAAGTCAAGTTAGTAACATGCATTTATGGGATGAGAATGCATACGGATGGAGAGGAGGACAGAGGTGAAGAGAGAGGTGCATCATGTGAAGTCCCCCGACAGTCTAGGCCTATAGCAGCATAACTAAGGGATGGTTCAGGTTCACCTGAGCCAGCCCTAACTATAAGCTTTATCAAAGAGAAAAGTCTTTAGTGTACTCTTAAATGTGGAGATGGCGTCTGCCTCCCGAACCCGAACTGGGATCTGATTCCACAGGAGAGGAGCTTGATAGCTAAAGGCTCTGGCTCCCATTCTACTTTTGGAGACTCTAGGAACCACAAGTAACCCTGCATTCTGAGAGCGCAGTGTTCTAGTGGGGTAATAAGGTACTATGAGCTCTGTAAGATACAACGGTGCCTGACCATGAAGAGCTTTGTAGGTGAGGAGAAGGATTTTAAATTCTATTCTGGATTTCACAGGGAGCCAGTGCAGAGAAGATAATATTGGAGAAATATGATCTCTTTTCCTAGTTCCTGTCAGTACACGTGCTGCAGCGTTCTGAATCAACTGGAGAATCTTAAGGGACTTTTTCGGGCTGCCTGATAATATGGAATTGCAGTAATCCAGCCTTGAAGTAACAAATGCATGGATTAATTTTTCTGCATCTTTTCGAGACTGGAAGTGCCTGATTTTTTGCAAGGATGTAAATATTCCTGTGACTATATATTCTTTAATATTTTCTTATAATGTTTAATATTCAATTTTATATCTATGATACTTGACCTGCAATACTTGCTTTATGTTTCTTTATATTTCGACTATGTCTATTGTTTTGCACCAAAGTAACTTCCTTGTATGTGTAAACCTACTTAAAGCCGACTCTGATTCTGTAGTCAGTGATGCTAAGCAGAAGTAGTGGGCGGATGGGTACACTGCTGTTTGTCAATAAATAAATATATATCAATTCAGGAGAAAAGGGTGTTTTTGTCTTTGTGGACTTATTAAACATAGAGGACACAATGTAACGATTAGTGGTAGAGATGCAGCAATTAGTCGATTAATTTTACAAGCACAAATGCCAAATATTTGATGGTTTCAGCTTCTCAAATGTGAGGATTTTATGATTTTTTGTCCTATATGATAGTAGAAATCTTCAGGTTTTGGACATTTGGTTGACTTAAACGAGCTGTACGAATGTCACCAAACAATGAATCAATTAACCAAAAAAATAATTGGCAGATTAATCAATAATGACAATAATTGTTAGTTGCAGGGAAGGTTTACAAAAAGTCTATTGAAAGTTAAGTGAAGTCCAGTTACATTTTCTAAAGCATATTGTACAACAGGAACCTGACATTACATAATAAAAAAGGAGATCTCTAAGAACTGTATGCCAGATATTTAAAAATAATTTGTTTCAAAACCTTTTTAAGACCAGCCTAAACTCTGATTAACCCACATGCAGACACCCACACAAGCTAACACACAAATTGGGATTTCTATAAATAAATACAAATGAGGGTGAGGCACATTTGCATGCTAGCCCACATTACCCCAGTGTAACAGTTATTTCAGGAGTTTATTTTCTCCCTCTTGGATGCTATCTTGCAAACAGCAGAATCAGTGCACCCCTGCCCACACAATACAAAGCAGAGGCAGATGTTATGTAACCATTTCAGAGAAAAAAGTGATCATCCTCCTACTGACAAAAACATGATGTTTTTGAGGCAAAAAACACTGAAGTGACTTTGGTGAGCTGAAATCAGCAACCAGCCAGTCAATATCATCCAGAGTAATCTGTTTAAAAGCCATCTGGCAAATTGAACTGCACCCAGCTGTTCTCACATAATCAAACCACATAGCAATACTTCCACCAGAACAATTTATTTCTTATAGTTACTGTCATACAATCAGCACATCCAGTCACAGTGCTAAAACTGGTTCAGCATGTTGTTCCACTGCTGTCATCTCTCTATCGCATATGTAATCGCATTCTTGTGTTGGTTTCATTGACCCTGTTTGGTGTGTGTGCGGTTTCTGTCTGTAAGTGCATCAGCCTTGTAATTGCTCAGGAGAATGCAGAGAATGCGATAGATGAGAGGAGGCCGTGTACGGAGACTTCAGTCTCATTATGGGGATCAGCAGGATAAGAAAGCTGTTATGAAGGGACAACTGCCTGCTGTACAATAAAGGGAGAACGATAGCCACAATTTACTAAACAGTTAGCAGGAACCAATACGTTTACGACCAGGAAGTTTTAACGGGACAGCTCACCCCAAAATCAAAACTACATATTTTTAGTGCTGTTATCCATCTCGATTATTATGGTGTGAGTTGCCAAGTTTTGGAGAGCCGAAGAGATGTTTACTTTTTTTCAATATAATGGGACTATATGGCACTCGGCTCGTGACCCTGTTACTCAAGATAATCCACAGATTTGTTGTGAGCGGTTTCATGTAACTATCATGTCATCTGCTATTGCTACGGCTGTGCGTGTAGATGCAGCGACTGGTAGCTACTTCAAACTTAAATGATAAATAAATTACCTCCTACCTTGTAGGAGCTGCTATTCGGCCTGTGGCACTTTGAGCACTATATAATCCCATTATAGTCAAATTCTGCAACTCACACCGAAACAATCTAGATGGATAAACAGCGCTACAGGTCAGAGGGAAAATATGTATTTTTGATTTTGGGGTGAACTGTCCCTTTAATGCAGATTGTCATGTTTCTCACAATGAAAAGAAGCATTTGAGCATCCAAAGCTCTGAACTCAGTGTCTCTACAGATTCTGCCAATTAGTTGTTAGCTATTTGTTTCAAGTCTGTTCGCTCAGAACAGTCTTTCATACATATATCATACAGCTGATATGTGTCATGGCAATCAGAAAACCTGATGCTGTCTCAACAATATCCATAACTGGGTTTCACAACTATTCCAGTGATCGCCCTGACATCGGAGGCTACTGACCTGGCTCTGACACACCCCGCTCTGCTTGTTAGGTCGTGTGTCTTATTCTGCTAACTCATCTCTCCTCTCGTTCCAGGGCACTTCACTTCCTGCCCCTTCCTGCATGCTCCGCCCTAATTAGTTGCACCTGGCCCTATTGTCTGCACCCACCTGTGTATAGAGTCTGCTGTCTTTAGTCACTCAATGCCAGTTCATTGCAATCATGTCTCACGTTCCAGCATTTGTTTTCTGTATTCTTGGTTATTTGGACATTGCCTGTGCTCTGGACTTCGCTTCTGCTTAATCCTGTTTGATTTGTTTGCTATCTCCTGACTGTCTGCCTGTGTACCCAACCTGCATGCTGGAAAGTAAAAGAATGTTCTTACCTAAACTCCTGTGTCTGCATTTTGAGTCATTTGTATCTGACTTACCAGTTGTTACCGGCTCTGCCAGCCGGAAGTGCTCGAAGGTGGCCTCGAGACCATAAACAAAGGCAGGGGAAGAGAGGAGGGCTAAGCTAAAGCTAACGCTTCATTGCCTATCTCAACTTATCATTTTCATCGCTAATGTACGGTCCCTGGCTAACAAAATGGATGAGCTGCGACTGCGGATTATCGCTCATAATGGATTGGACTGTAACATCATGATATTTACAGAAATGTGGAGTGACGCCGAGATCAATAAGTGACTGATGGTATGCCACTTGTGGCTCAGCGGCATATGCCGGTCCCCAGAGAGGTATGCCACCTGTGTTCCACTGGCTCATAATGTTTCCTAAACAGCAGGTGCTGGATTAGGGGGTTGTATGCGGTAGAAAACAGCTAATGCCCCGATGATAGCAACCAATTACTCATTTTAAGTATTTATGGTGAATAATAAATAATATGGTATACTTATGCCCGAGACGTGGAGTTATATAATATAATGTGATCATGTTCTACTAATACACTAAACATGCAAAAATTATTATATTTGGTTAGTTGGCTCTAAATTGGCTATGGTGCCTGGGCTAACAAGCTAGCTTTAATATTAGCATTAGTAATCTAAAATTACCTAACCTTATTTTATACAGTCTATGAAAATTACTTTAAAGTAATTTCACATATCCTGGGTTGATGTACCCAGAGCTTATATTAGAGCTAGCCTTAGCTAACACAGTGGTGAGGGAGCTGATGTTCACTTCTGGTCCTGGATGATGATGGTGCCCAGGAAGTAGAAGGACTCTACAGTAGCGACAAGGGATTCACACAAGGTGATGGTGATGGGGGTGGGCTCTTCCTGTAATCCACATACATCTCCATTGTCTTAAGAGCAGTGAACTCCAAGTTGTTTCAGACTGCACCAGGTGGTCAATCTCCTTGTTGCGATAGGGGAGGGGGGAGCCTCTGCGGTGAGCAGTTGGGGAGAGGCCCAGGCCACTGAGCTGGTAGGCTGGAGTTGGTGAATGGAGTCACAGTAGAACTCATTCAGTTGGTTGGCCAGGCGCGAGTTGTTAATTTAGTGTGCTATGAACTTACTATGCTTTCTCAACTTTCTCAACAGGCTACGAGTGTATTATCTTTTAACTTGTCACAGAAACAATCAAGGCTTCCATTTAAAGTACAGTTTCAGCTGACTTACTGAGTAAATCATAAAAACACCTTCAAGAATGAACCCAGTATTTAAGATGTATGAGAAAGTTGTTTTATGTACTTTTTTAAACTTAAATAAAAACCATTCCATAGTTTCTAAAGTAAATCTAATAAACCCTTTATAAATGGGTGTAGCCATAAACAATAACTATATAACAAAAAATATTTTTTGGAGTACTATCTTAATTTATAGATAGTACATAATCAAACTTGGGCTGTTACCAACATAATCCATGGATAACTACAATTGGAATTAGAATTGATGGGTAATAGAGGAGGTGTTTCTAGGAATTGGTTGCCTACTTTCCTACGAAGTATGCAATTATATCTGAGATATTACCAACCGAAACCTAAAACTACACGGTACTTTGTTGAGTTGATAGGTTTTTCTCATGGGAGAATTCCTGGTGGCCTGGCAAACTGATTGGCCTGGAGTGCAGGAGATGTGTATGCATGGAAATAATCTGGAAAATAAAAACCTATATACTCTTTTCTGTTAGGAATGCAACCGCAGGGGGGCACAAGCCAGTGTCTTCTTGTGCCAGTCCCAAGTCTGGATAAATGCAGAGGGTTGTGTCAGGAAGGGCATCCGACGTAACTCACATGCCAAATTAAAAATGCGAATCACGACAATGAGTGAGTGAGTTAGATGAATTGATGCAGAGCATCCCCAGAGGTGAGAGAGTGGTGATTGGTGCAGATTTCAATGGGCATGTAGGTGAAGGGAACAGAGGTGATGAGAATGTGACGGTGGTATACTTTGCAAAGAGGCTGGAAATGGCTGTAGTGAACACTTTCTTCCAGAAGAGGGAGGAACATAGGGTGACATATAAGAGCGGCGGTAGAAGCACTCAGGTGGACTACATCTTGTGTAGATGTTGTAATCTGTAAGAGACCAGTGACTGTAAAGTAGTGGTAGGGGAGAGTGTAGCCAGACAACACAGGATGCTAGTGTGTAAAATGACTCTGGTGGTGAGGAAGATGAAGAGGACAAAGGCAGAGCAGAGGACAAAGTGGTGGAAGTTGAAAAAGGAAGAATGTTGTTTATTTTTCAGGGAGGAGCTGAGACAGACTCTGGGTGGTCAGGAAGTGCTCCCAGATGACTGGACCACTACAGCTAAGAGACAGGTAGGAGGGTACTCGGTGTGTCATCTGGAATGAGGAAAGTGGACAAGGAGACTTGGTGGTGGAACGAGAAAGTTCAGGAGTGTATACAGAGAAAGAGGTTAGCAAAGAAGAAGTGGGACACTGAGAGGACTGAAGAGAGTAGACAGGAGTACAGGGAGATGCAGCGTAAGGTGAAGATAGAGGTGGCAAAGGCCAAACAAAGAGCATATGAGGACTTGTATGCTAGGTTGGACACTAAAGAGGGAGAGGTGAATTTATACAGGTTGGCCAGACAAAGAGATAGAGATGGGAAGGATGTGCAGCAGGTTAGGGTGATTAAAGATAAGGATGGAAATGTATTGACAGGTGCCAGGAGTGTGATGGGAAGATGGAAGGAGTACTTTGAAGAGTTGATGAATGAGGAAAATGAAAGGGAACGAAGAGTAGAAGAGGTGACTGGTGTGGAGCAGGAAGTGGCTAAGATTAGCAAGAGTGAAGTGAGGAGGACGTTGAAGAGGATGAAGAGTGGAAAGGCAGTTGGTCCTGAGGACATACCTGTGGAGGTATGGCAGTGTCTAGGAGAGGTGGCAGTAGAGTTTCTGACTAGTTTGTTTAACAAGATCTTGGAGAGTGAGAGGATGCCCAAGGAATGGAGGAGAAGTGTACTGGTGCTAATTTTTAAGAACAAGGGAGATGTGCAGAGCTGTGGCAACTACAGAGGAATAAAGCTGATGAGTCATACAATGAAGTTGTGGGAAAGAGTAGTGGAAGCTAGGCTAAGGGCAGAGGTGAGCATTTGTGAGCAGCAATATGGCTTCATGCCTAGAAAGAGCACAACAGATGCAGTATTTGCTTTGAGGATGCTGATGGAGAAGTACAGAGAAGGTCATAGGGAGTTACATTGTGTCTTCGTAGATTTAGAGAAAGCGTATGACAGGGTGCCGAGAGAGGAGCTGTGGTATTGTATGAGGAAGTCTGGAGTGGCAGAGAAGTATGTTAGAATGGTGCAGGACATGTATGAGAGCTGTAAGACTGTGGTGAGGTGTGCTGTAGGTGCGACAGAGGAGTTCAAGGTGGAGGTAGGTCTGCATCAAGGATCGGCTCTGAGCCCCTTCTTGTTTGCTCTGGTGATGGACAGGCTGACAGATGAGGTTAGACAGGAATCTCCATGGACTATGATGTTTGCGGATGACATTGTAATTTGTAGTGAGAGCAGGGAACAGGTGGAGGAGAATCTAGAGAGATGGAGGTCTGCTCTGGAAAACAGAGGAATGAAGCTTAGCCGCAGTAAGACAGAATACATGTGTGTCAATGAGAGGGACCCAGGTGGAACGGTAAGGTTACAGGGAACAGAGGAGAAGAGGTGCAGGACTTTAAGTACTTAGGGTCAATGGTTCAGAGAAATGGAGACTGTGGAAAAGAGGTGAAGAGGCGAGTGCAAGCAGGTTGGAACGGGTAGAGAAAAGTGTCAGGTATGTTGTGTGATAAGAGTATCAGCAAGAATGAAAGGAAAGGTGTTCAAGACGGTGGTGAGACCAGCGATGTTGTACAGCTTAGAGACAGTGGCACTGAAGAAAAGACAAGAGGCAGAGCTGGAGGTAACAGAGCTTAAGATGTTGAGGTTCTCTTTGGGAGTGACGAGGATGGACAGGATCAGGAATGAGTACATCAGAGGGACAGCTCATGTTAGATGTTTCGGAGATAAAGCCAGAGAGGGCAGATTGAGGTGGTTTGGACATGTTCAGAGGAGAGACTGTGAATATATTGGTAGAAGGATGCTGAGGTTGGAGCTGCCAGGCAGGAGGTCTAGAGGAAGACCAAAGAGGCGATTTTATGGATGTAGTGAGAGAGGACATGAAGTTAATTGGTGTGAGTGAACAGGATGCAGAGGACAGGGTTAGATGGAGGCGCATGATTCGCTGTAGCGACCCCTGAAAGGGAACAGCCGAAAGGAAAAGAAGAAGAAGAAGAAGAAGATACTCTTCTATCTATCTCCAGTAACTCAGAGCTACCAGAGCTTCATGATGATAAAGATAAGTCCAGTCAGAGCTCTGAGGAAATGCCAGGTGCAAAACAATCACTCCAAGGCTAGGTCCACACTACTACGTTTTCACATACATTTGCACCTAGCGTCCACCCTACCCCGCCGTTTTCGAACCCCTAGATTGGATATTTTGGAAACTCTGCTGGCCCAGTTTTTGTTCGACAATCTGGGGTTACGTTGTAGTCTGGACAGACCAAAACAGAGGCTTTTGGAAATGATGACCAACCACCCATGTTCGCTTCTTAATTGGGTCTTTTCAGTCACAATGTTCCCTTCCTGATTCGTCATGCCCCTATCACATGTCCTTTTTCTGGAAGAAAACAAACACAAAGCATGGCCAGAGACAAGTTATCGAGTATCTTTGTTATGGTATAACAAATTACAGGCGTTGCTGACCTTGCTGCCTATGCTAGCAGCTGTTGTGCAGTTAAATTCAACATTTTATAATGCTACTACTGCAACTACTATTCGAGCGACTTGAAACAATTCCCAAATCCAATGGCATTATCAACCCTACATGACCGGTTTTGGGAGACGAACCAGTGCCTGGTGGGATCATTCTATTAATGATATTGTGGTTCCTGGGGAATGGCAAGAAAACTTTTGAATCTCCAGATGTGGACGAAGCATGAAAACATCAAAACAACAGAGGACTCTTATGCAAATTTAAGTCCGTCCAAAATTTATCATCTTGTTGATAGTGCTGCAGGTTCACTGCGAACGACACTTTATTCTGTTTCTCCTCTTAAAAAGAAGATAAAAAAAACAAAAAAGGGTAGCGCCATGGCATAACGCCAAAACCCACAAATTAAAGCAAACATCACAAAAACTTGAAAGGAAATGGTGTTCCAACTATCTAGGAAAATCTTGTTTAGCCTGGCAAGATAGTCTTAAAATATATGACTAATAGAGGAAAATAAGAACAACCCCAGGTTCCTTGTCAGCACTGTAGCCAGGCTGACAGAGAGCCATGTATTCCTGTAGCCCTCAGTAGTAACGACTTTAAAATTTTGACTATTAGAGAGAAAATTAATCACGTCCTGCCCTCAGCTGGTGCACACCGATCTTCAAGCATAGAGGCTTTGGAGGGAGCTGTGAAACCTGAGGTGTACTTGGACTGCTTCTCTCCTGTCGACCTTATTCAATTAACGTCGACAATTTCTTCATCTAAGCCATCGACCTGTCTCTTAGACCCAATTCCAACTAGGCTGCTTAAAGATGTTCTACCATTAGTTAGCACGTCTTTTGTAGATATGATCAATCTGTCTTTACTGAAAGGTTATGTAGTAGCTGTAAACCTTTCCATAAAAAGCCCACTCTCAATCCAGGGGTTTTAGCCAACTATAGACCTATATCTAACCTTCCCTTTATCTCTAAGATCCTTGAAAAAAATGTTGCTAATCAGTTATGTGACTTTCTAAATAACAATTGTATATTTGAGGATTTCCAGTCAGGTTTTAGAGTGCATCATAGCACAGAAACAGCACTGGTGAAAATTACAAATGACCTTTTAATTGCATCAGACAATGGACTTGTCTCTGTACTTGTCTTGCTAGATCTTAGTGCTGCATTCGATTCCATTGACCATCAAATTCTATTACAGAGACTGGAAAATTTAATTCGAATTAAAGTAACGTTAAGCTGGTTTAAATCCTATCTATCTGACCAATCTCAGTTTGTATAAGTTAACGATGAATCATCCCAGCACACCAAAGTTAGTCATGGAGTTCCGCAAGGTTCTGTGCTTGGACCACTTCTATTTACTTTATATATCCTTCCTTTGGGCAATATTATTAGACAGCACTCCATAAAGTTTCATTGTTTAATGCGGATGATACCCAATTACATTTATCGATTAAGCCGGATGAAACTGATCAGTTAGTTAAACTTCAAGCATGCCTTAAGGACATAAAAACCTGGATGACCAGAAATTTTCTGATGTTAAACTCTGACAAAACTGAAGTTATTGTAATCGGCCCCGAACGCCTCTGAGACTCACTGTCGGCAGATATAATTGCTCTAGAGGGCACTGCCCTGGCCTCCAGCACCTCTGTTAGGAACCTCGGAGTTATCTTTGATCAGGATCTATCCTTCAACTCCCACATAAAGCAAACTTCAAGGACTGCCTTTTTTTCACCTACGTAACATTGCAAAAATCAGGCACTTCCTGTCTGGAAATGATGCAGAAAAATTAATCCATGCATTTGTTACTTCAAGGCTGGATCACTGCAATTCCATATTATCAGGCAGCCCGAAAAAATCCCTTAAGATTCTCCAGTTGATTCAGAACGCTGTAGCACGTGTACTGACAGGAACTAGGAAAAGAGATCATATTTCCCCAATATTATCTTCTCTGCATTGGCTCCCTGTAAAATCCAGAATAGAATTTAAAATCCTTCTCCTCACCTACAAAGCTCTTAATGGTCAGGCACCGTCGTATCTTACAGAGCTCCTTATTAGTACCTTATTAGCCCACTAGAACACTGCGCTCTCAGAATGCAGGGTTACTTGTGGTTCCTAGAGTCTCCAAAAGTAGAATGGGAGCCAGAGCCTTTAGCCGTCAAGCTCCTCTTCTGTGGAATCCGATCCCAGTTCGGGTTTGGGAGGCAGACACCAGCTCCACATTTAAGAGTAGGCTAAAGACTTTTCTCTTTGATAAAGCTTATAGTTAGGGCTGGCTCAGGTGATCCTGAACCATCCCTTGGTTATGCTGCTATAGGCCTAGACTGTCGGGGGACTTCACATGATGCACCTCTCTCTTCAACTCTGTCCTCCTCTCCATCCGTATGCATTCTCATCCTATAAATTCATGTTACTAACTTGACTTCTTCCCTCTCCCGGAGTTTTGTGCTTTGTCGTCCGTCTCTTCTTTCCTACTGTCACTTTCAGCAGGTATTTCAGCGTCCGGAGATGTTTCTGGATCTGTGACTATGGCGACCTGCTGGGGCAGTGCTGCTGTGTCTATGGTGCAGGGGACGAGTGGCTCAGGTCCTGCTCGTTGGGCTCCACCAGCTGCTTGGTTGTCCGTCTGGACCCATAATCTTCCCTTATGTTTTACATCCTACACTTTTCAACATAATTTTATATATATATATATATATACATACAACAATTTTGTCATTGCCATCATAATTGTATATGTTATGATTTTTATGCTATGAATCTATTCTGTACTTCAATTCAATTCAATTTTATTTATATAGCCCAGTATCACAAATCACATTTACCTCAAAGGGCTTCAACTTACGACATCTATTGCATGTCTGTCCGTCCTGGGAGAGGGATCCCTCCTCTGTTGCTCTTCCTGAGGTTCCTATCATTTTTTTTCCCTGTTAAAGGGTTTTTTTGGGAAGTTTTTCCTTATTCGAATCGAGGGTCTAAGGACAGAGGGTGTTGTATGTTGTACAGATTGTAAAGCCCTTTGAGGCAAATGTGATTTGTGATAGTTGGCTATATAAATAAAATTGAATTGAATTGAACATCTAACAAACACATGGTAAAGTCATGCCACAGTGCTAATCCACAGATTAGATCAACAGAAATGGAAAAGTTCTTTGAATGTACAAACATTGTGAGACTAAAAGTACTGTTTCATGGACGTTGTTGTCAGTAAAGATGTATCAATATTTAATGTTAAGTAGGCTATAAGCATCATTGGCAAATGTGAATTCGGAGTATGTGCTATGATATTGTGGAGTATTTGAGTTTGTACACTGATGGAATGGATGTTAAATTGCCTATATTTAGAAAGACATAAAAGGACTTCGAAAATACATCGATGTTAAAAAAAGATTAAAAAATTCTATCAACAATGTTTTAATAAAAATACAAAATTTTGTAATGAGCAGACACGTTTTTACAGCCCATTATTTTTGTCCTGCTTCCTGTTTACACCGGCACGCACAAGCCCACTGTGTACGATTAGTCACGTGATATGTGTTTTGAGGCGGTGTGGTATGGATGGAGATGATTTCGGAAACGGGCCTGAAACGCTTGTCTGGACGAAGTTCATTTTATTTTTAAAAATGCTATTATTAAACGAAAACGTAAGTAGTGTGGACGAATCCCAAAACTGCACGAAAATTATGGATATTAATAAAAACGCTTACAGTACGTGGTTTGTTGTGAATGGAGTGAATAGAGATTGGCCTAGACTGATGTTAGATGCCCAACCTGAATTATTATCCCAGTCCCTGTCCATGACAGTCATGGGCTTATGGGGAAATTATGTTTTTTAAAGGCTGCTACAAAAAAGAATATTAAATAAAAAACTTTATTGCTGAGTTTTTTCCTCCATCCCTGTCTAGACAAAAACATACAGTTGTGTAAGGTTATGCTCCAAGGGTGGATTTAAGCATTTTAATTTTGTAAGTTCTGGTTTCACTTTTGCTCTCTATTTTTGAACTCCCAGCAGATCTTGCAAAATTTAAAAGATGAACTGAGGAGCTCACAGCTATTTTGGTACATTGTAGAAGATGACATCCCCTCTTTCAGAAACATTACATTTTATTTCAGAAACATTTGGTCAGTCCCTTAGCCAAAAACCCCATGTATGCACCCCTAATTGTTTTTTCAAATTAATTTATTTCAAATAAACTACAAACATAAAATAAAGAATCACTCCAAGACGGACCTTGCAAACACTCACTGGTCAAGGTTGAGTTGTGTCATGTCTTTTAGCAAATAAAATAAATTCTTTACAGCACACCTTTCAAACAAAAGTCCTATTAAAGACAGATTAAAGCATAACACACAAACAGCTCAGAAACAGGTTCATCCAGTTACAAACACTTCCTTATCCTCATCTCTCCACAACACGTGCACACACACAAATTCCTTCTCTTCCTGTCAGCCATGATGTCCATCTCCCTGTCCATCTGTTATGTGATTGCCTGAATATACAGAAGGCTGAAGGTAAAGAATACACACACACACCATACACACACAGTCATCATCAGTTTCACCCATTCCCATGACTACATGCAGTTAGAAGAAGGGCAAGTCAACACTTGACTGCACAACACAGAGCTGATTCAGTTTGTCTTATGATGCAGCTAACTACAGTCAAATTGCAATAACCATTACTGCATGTTCAGCAGTGTCATCATCTGAATTTGGAACATGATGAAACCTTGTGTTGTATATAGGTAGCAGTATGGATAGATGGGTCGGACTAGCTTGGAAATCAAACAAAAATGATCATATAAAAACCATATTGTTATAGTGTGTTTTTACTTATTTACAACTAGCACGACTAGTAAAACCATGATCAAATATCATAATGGGATGTAAAATAATTCTTGTTGTGACCTAAGTCTTCTCTTTTTTTATATAACCTCTCTTTAAATTTGCATACTGTAGCTGACCTTATTTCTCAGGCTACTGATTTCACTTTCAAATCAGCATCAGCTCAGCTTGTATCCACAGCCTTAGTGGCCTGAATTAGCTTTGCCATAGAGCCTTACATTGCCAAGAGGTGTTTAATATACCCCACTGTATGAGAATATTAAATGGAACAATCAACATAGTCTGGACATTGTTCTTTATGAGTTTTTGATTTGAGATACTGTATATTACATCATGCAATATCTTCTGTGCAAGTTGATATTTGGGTGATGCTAGACCCACCATGGGTCAGTCAACCTGATTGTGCCAATAATGGTCAAACTGCTTAGTGAAAGCTTAAACATTTTCTTTTGGAAATTAAATTCCATCCATTCTCTAAACTTAACCCACTATCCTTCTTTGTTTTCCATTTATGTGGAAAGCAAAGGATTTACAGCCACACCAGTTACTCTGTGAGGCAGTACTTACTGTACCAACAATGACATTGCTCTTAAGCAGATGTAATGTTTATCGTCTTAGTTTAGCATGTAAGCATGCCAACATTTGCTTATTAGAACTAAACTAGTACAGCTGAGGCTGATAGGAGTGAAATTAGTAGTGCAGGTATTTAGTTATAAAACAAAGTATTGGACACATTAAAAGTCTGACGTGATAATGGCACTAAAGTTATTACAATTCATTCTGAGGAGAATGAGAATGTGTGTACCAAATTTCATGGACATCAGGGGCTCACCGAAGTCATTAAGATTCCCTCTCTGGGAACATGAACACCTGAACCAAATTTCATGGCAATCCATCAATAGTTGTTGAGATATTCCAGTCTAGACCAAAGTGGTGGACCCACCGACCAATAGACCAACATACTTATCCAAGATAATTATTTCAATACATCTTAAAATAATATATTTTAATTTGATAATTGAAATTAATTAGGACTGGCTCTTGGGAGAACTTCTAACAACTTAATTTAGATGACATTGTGTGCAATATAATAGTCTCTCTACTGAAGAGAGATGCTTTGAATTGACAGGCTCAACACTATGGTCTCCCCATAGGCCTTAATGACAGCCTTACTTTTAAACCATTCTTATACCTTCAAAAAGTCCACCATTGTCCCTGTCCCCAAAAAGACCAAAGCCCTCTGTCTGAACGACTACCGCCCAGCAGCACTCACCTCCACCATCATGAAGTGCTTTGAGCGGTTTGTCAAAACCTTCATCACCTCCTCTCTTCCTGACTCACTGCCACTGCAATTTGCATGCAGGCAAAACAGTGCCTGCCCTCTCCCACCTGGACTAGAGGAACACAAAGAATGCTGTTCATGGAATTTAGTTCAGCATTCAATACCATTGTGTCCTCCAAGCTCGTCACCAAGCTCAGAGACCTGGGACTCAACGTTGCCCTATGTTAATGGATCCTGAACTTCCTGACGGGCAGACCTCAGGATGTACAGACAGGCAGCACCACATCCTCCACCCTGACTGTCAAGGGCCCAGGGGAGGCCTGTGTGCTCAGCCCCCATCACCATTAATGGAACAACTACAGACAGCGACTATGGTCACTGCAGTCCTAGCCGTCGTACGTATTATGGCGTAAGCAAAGATAGAAGTCGGGTGACGTTGTTATAGAGCTGATGGATGGATCAACAAAACATCAAACCTTAACACAGGAGGCCGCTGCATGTTGCCCATTTCCTTGTGACAGTCTACATTTCTTCTAATAGTTCTCCTTGAATAAATCATTGACCTGCAAATAAAATGACAAAATATAATTAGTATTACTCCATAATTACCTACATTCTTTCCCACACTTTCCCCCTATATTTATCACCAATTTTATTGATCCAACTGGTTTCTTATATTCTTATATCTATTTAAAACATTTCTTTAACTATAAAACAATTCCTTTAATCTGTTTTAAACCCCACCCCCTCTCCTTTTTCTAGTGGGTTTCATTAACATATTTTTAAGCAAGGTTGTGAATTTTTAAATGAAACATGACTTGTTAAGAGACAATCTTCTCACCTAACCCAACTTAAGCATAGTGTTGTCACCTCATAAAACAGATTTACTTTTCAACAATCGGTTTTGGAAGGCACAGACAAATGATGTCATCCTCAAGGCAATGCAGGTTTACCTTCACGTTACTCCTCAGTAACCTGTCACGTTTTTTGTGTGTTTTCTGTCTGAATGCAGGGGATTAGAGAAATGAGAGCAACTTTTTGGTCTTATTTTGGTACTCTCTACACAACATAAACCCGTCTTTTAAAAAAATCTGGGTATTTTTGGGTGAAAATCCATAAAAAGCTAAAACATGATGCATTACCCTCCCTTATCAAGAAGTCTTTTAGTTGTAATGACTTGTAATTGACATTTTCTTTTATCATAAGTAAACCGTTGTTGAACAATTGTACTGACTGAGATTTGTCTAGCACTGTTCCAGTGACTGCAGCACTGAGGCTTTTGAAAGCCTTGTGACTAATCAATGTAACTCCACCAGGCTTCTGTCCAGTACAAATCAATCAGAGTGCTAAGCCTAACCACTCAACTCCTCGTCCAGCTCAAATCATCTGCTCAAATAATCACTGCTGTCCCTGAATGACACAAAATGCTACCTCCGCAGTGATGGTTGCTTTTGTGGTGCCTGCACTTGTTCAGCTTTTTTTGTCAGTGATAACAATAATGGAAAGAGCAAAGTACAGGAATATACCAAGTGTTCAGCTTATGGTAACATGAACATATACGCATGGTATATCATGTAATGCTAATATTTTAAGATACAATTCGGCATTGGTATTTGCATCTGAAGATGAATGGAAAGACACGAAGGTGGTCTTAGAATAGGATCAAGGGTGCTTTGAAAAATGTAAAGTGATCTTTGAGTAACATAAGAAGTTCTCTAAAGAATTCCCAAGGGTCTTGAAGAAGAATCTTGGTATCCTTAAAGGTTTTGAAAATAATTTAGCAAACAACTATTTGCTAAATAAGATATATTGGAGTAATGGCGTCCTGAGCAGAGGATGATTTTAGTCCCCCGCCTGTGTTGTTATCATAGCCTCTCTGTGCTTTGTTTATACAGGCCCACCGGCCCCAAATGCATGTTAGTGCATGTGAGTCCCTGCTGTGAAACTGTTGGCTTTGAGGACAGCTGTTTTTTTCTCTCATCTAACACTGTGAATTAAGGATTTATTTAGACCAAAACAGAGTTGGGGATTGTTGGAACAGTGCAAAGTCTAACAGAGAAGGTTTTGATGAGTTTTATTTTGTTTCTGTAGAGTTGGAATGTAGTGTGGTTAACGATGGTCTGCCAAGTAAAATTATTGTTTTTTTTCCAATGGAGTCTGGTGGTGGGCGAGAGGATCTTACTGTTTAACAGCTCTGAAGCGATCCTTTCCGGAGTGTTGTCAGACACTTTGAATAATAATCTGAGCCTGTCAGTGGCAAAAAAAAGCACTTTTAAAGGACGTACTTTGACTGTCCCATTTGTCCATAGCAGCCATTGCAAACCAGACTTGGTTTGGTTGAAGACAGCTTTGGTGAGTTTCATTTTGTTTGTGTCCAATTTGAATGAAGTGTGTTTTTCGATGACCTGTAAGGTAAAATTACCGTTCCCTTTCAATGGAACTCAATGCTGCGTCGACTGACGCCATGGGGAACGCCTCCAGCGTGACCACATCTGAATCTCTGTACAACTTAGCCCAATCTTGATTGGTGCAACATCAATGCGTGACGCTCACCAGCGGAACCGGAAGTTATAACGGCTTCACTGTCGACAGTCTTCTGATCTTCAGCAAGCGCTCTGGGTCTCTGTGAAAAATGACAAATGTGAAGCGTTTTTGGCAGTGTGTGCCTCCCTGCCTGCGCTTTATTCCCATCGGGGACACACACGATATGTGCGTTAGCTGTTTGGGTCGAGAGCATGCTCTGTCAGCCCTCGAGGGGGTCGGACCTGAGGGCAGTGCTTCTTGCCAGACAGGTTTCGATAAAGAGGCCGATGAGTGCGTCCAGCCTCTGAGGGTGCCCCCCAAGCGTGTATCTGCTCCCCCACGGAGCCCTCTGGAACTCGTCCTCATAACATCACCGCCAGTGGTGCTTCAGGGCAGGGCGAGTTTCATGCAACCCATGCCTCGAGACCTGCACGACGGTGCAGTAGTCGGGCGGGGTTTGCGTCCTCTACAGAGGCCTGTTCTGGTTACTGTAGTTCCCACACTGCAGTTCCCGGGTGCGGGGGTGTCTGTAGACAGTATTACTTGGTTAATTCCTGCCGCAGCGGCACGTTGGGTGGCCAAGGCCCCTCCAACGTGTCCCACTGGCACCAGCCTTTAGCAGCTGGTTACCCTGAGGGACCAGCGTGTTGCACTGGGTGTTGCGCACCGTTCAAAAGGGGTACAGACTTCAGTTCAGGTCCCAACGTCCAAGATTCCGTGGGATCTTGAAGACCAAGGTGGACCTGGCACAGGCACAAGTTATGGAGAAAGAGGTGCGTTCTCCTTGAAGAAAGGGGCCATAGAGCAAGTCCCCGCATGGGAGATGCATGCCGGGTTCCACAGTTGGTATTTCATAGTCCCAAAGAAGGACGGAGGGTTATGCCCCATTTTAGATCTTCATCACCTGAACCGGTCACTGAGGAGACGTCGGTTCAAGTTGTTGATGATCCCCATGATCGTGAATCAAATTCAGTCCAAGGACTGGTCTCCGGTCGGTATCCATGTCTGCATCCTACTGGGATATCGGAAGTTCCTGCGGTTCGCTTTTGGGGGCAAAGCTTAACAGTATCGGGTTCTTCTGTTCGGCCTAGCGCTCTCCCCTATCACCTTCACAAGATGTATGGACACTGCCCTGGCAGCTCTCAGACTCCAGGGGGTCCGCATTCTCAATTACATAGACGATTGACTAATACTATCGCAATCACAACTGGGACCAATATGGCATCCAGATGTCGTGTTCGCCCATATGTGGTGCCTGGGGTTGAGGCTCAATGCGAGCAAAAGCATGCTTACTCCAGTGCAAACGACTACGTTCCTTGGAGTAGTTTGGGATTCGGTTACGTTGCGGGCACAACTTTCTCCCGCACGGATTGAGTCGATCCTGACCATGGTGTTCAGGGTACAGCTAGGCTGACATCTCACTGCATTACAGTTTTAGAGACTATTAGGGCTCATGGCAGCAGCTTCCACCATAATCCCGCTTGGTCTGCTGCACATGAGACAGCTGCAGTGGATGGTCCTAAAAGTTCCAGAGACCATTGAGATCTTTTAAGAATTTACAGGGAAAAGATCTTGTCAGGTAATATTTCCAGGTTTCCAGTAAAAAGATCTTTAAGGAGGTTCGAGGGGTCTTAAAAGTTCTGCAAATCTTTGATGGGGTTCCCGTGGTCCTTGATGAAGTTCAACAGTCTGCTGAGATTCCAGGGCCTCTTGAAGAAGTTCTGGAAATGATCTGTCCCCTCTTTGCTGCAGCCCTCCTCCAAGTCCCCGGCGCTAATAATAATGCCAGTCTTTCTTGAATTCACTTAACATTAATACTTGTTTTTACCAAAGTCCAGCTTTTGTTGTTTGGGTGGTGGGGGACCTTCTGCTCTCCGCTTCGCACCACCTGGTGGGACTTGCTCTGTAATTTTGACCCTGCAGTGCTGCGATTTCAAATGTTTCTTTAACTTTGACGTAGTTTTTGTAGCTAGATAACACTTTGTCACCACCAGCACAGAGTGTACAATGAACCTTAATATTGCCATCTTTAGCTGACACAAACTCAAAATAGCGTCTGTATTTCCAGCTAGAAAACGCTCGTCTCTCTCCTCCCTGCATTGTTGTTTAAGTTTGTGTCGCTGCGTGATATGTATTATTACATGTGACGTGAACTGTCCTCATGCTGAAAACGTGACTTGTCGCATACGTGACTTTACTCCCCGTGATGTGAGAAGAAAGTAAAAATATGTTTTTATTAAGGAAAATGAAAAAAATATAAACGCACAGTGACTTGGATAAGCGGTAAAAGATGGATGGATGGACTTGGATAAGTAAGTTTAATCGGAATACTGGTTTTGAAATAGTAACACCTTAGATGACTCGTTACGGAAAAAAGTGATCGGATTAGAGTAACGCGTTATTAAGTAATGCGTTACCAGCATCACTGGTTACCATGGTACTTGAAAAAATTCCAAGGACCTTTTGAGAATGATCCAACAGTCCTCAAAGAATTTTCAAGTAACCCCGATGTAATGAGAACAACGGGGGGGTAGACATCTCCCCCTCCCACATACACCAGCCTCGTTTACGACCCACCAGGATGCCATGGAAGGCAGAGTTAATAAACCTCTGCAGATCTATGGAGGCCCAACAGATCAGTCCCCTCTTTAGCAGTTAAAAAGGTGCCAATTTTGATACTTGCCAGGCAAGACTAGAGCTTTCCCTCTACAGTGAAGCCATGTCTTGTTATGATAATAGAACCACAGCAAAGTTAAAGACAAGAAACTGCCTCCCTGGATTAGGGGAGAGACCAAAAGCAACAGTCTCTCCTCCTCTATCTGTCTTACACACATCACACACACATCTCTCTCTCCCATTGATGTGATCCCAGATAAGGTTTGCCAGACCTCTGCAATAAAAACTGAAAGTATATCCTTGTTTTGTAAAGCAAGTCTGAGTTAATGTGAATTAGCTACATAACCAAACAGTAACCCAGCTAACATTAATCAGCACATATTTTTATTAAATATGTAACCTAACTTTTATTCTTGTAGGACATGAAATGAGGAAGCTATGAATTCAGGAATTAACCTTTTGTTTACCAGGTGACTACACGATAACCCACAAACAGAAGCCTCTGCAACCAACATTAACATAACTGTATCAAATTGTATTCTTTAACCATATCCCACTAAAGTAGTGCTAAAATGTATTAAAATGAATGAAAAGCCTCTTAACTGATTGAATGATCTACTAGTAGATAGTATTGGGTGAATAATCTTTTCCTGAATGTTTATAATCACTATACCATTTTAATGTCTCAGTTCGTGGTTGTATGGCCGTAGTGATGTTTAATATGTGACATTTTTTCGCATTAAACTTAAATGAAATTCACTAGTTAGGACACATGAGCTGTGTCATAAGATTAAACAAAAGAATAGACTGGCTAAAGCCCTCTTCCACAACTGACTCCTCCTCTTTTGGCAAACTGATAAAACACTTTGACTGACAAACAGCTGGCAGGTTGGCCCTCACAACCTGTGCTCATTGGTTGTTATTATTTAAACTTTTATTTTCTAAACACGTATTTCTTTAGTCCGTTCACAAGTTATTTTTTTCAAAGCAAGTTTTAATGCCTCAGTATCACTGAAGAGTATTTCTCTTTAATTTGATCTTTTTGTAAATTTAACACTAAGCCTTGTGATTTTTGCAGTTAAATTTTTCTCTTCTTAAGTTACTCAAGCCTAGCTGAAGAAGATAGGGTATCCAGAGTTATTTTATTTGACAAGCCATGACAGTACAGACTCCACAAACGAGACGCTGCGTCTCGTTCCCTATCAGGGAACCATAGTTACATATGCAACTTGGGACGTTCCCTTTCAAGGGAACTTCAATGCTGCGTCAGCTGACGCTGTAGGGAACACAGGACCAACTCCGCCATGCTGAGGGGATGCCTGTCCGAGTGTGAAGCCAACAGAGCACACTTCAGGACAAGAGAGCCACTGACCCCAGATTATTTAAGCGGTCTAGGCTATAGAACCTCACAAAGGTGTGAGGCGAGGACCATCCCGCAGCATCGCATATATCGGAGAGGGGGGTCCCCGACCACCAAGCTCTGGAGGATGCCATACTCTGTATGGAGTGGGCTCTTATCGAGAGAGGTGAAGGCAATCCGCGGAATCACGGTGGATGCTGCCGCCATGAGGCCTAACAGTCTCTGATACTGTAGCACAGTGTGGTGTCAGCCCAGCTGCACCCTGAACACCATGGTCAGGATTGACTCGACACGTACAGGACACAGGGAACAGTTCAGGTGATAAAGATCTAAAATGGGGCTAAAACCACCGTCTCTCTTCAGGACTATAAAGTACCGGCTGTAGAACCAGGTATGCATTTCCCATGTGGGGACTTGCTCTATGGCCCCTTTCTTCAAGGAGAATGCACCTCTTGCTCCATAACCTGTGCCTGTGCCAGGTCCACCTTGGTCTCCAAGATCCCTTGGAGTCTTGGACGTTGGGACTTGAACTGAAGTCTGTACCCCTTTTGAACAGTGCGCAACACCCAGTGCAACACACCAGGTAAAGCTCCCCAAGCGGGCAGAAAGTCCCTCAGGGGAACCAGCCTCTCACGGCCGGCACCTGGGGGACCTGGAGTAGCAGCCTCGGTTACCCAAACGCTACAGCGGCGGGAAATCCCTGAGGAATGGCATGTACATGCCTGACCGCCCCCCGAACCTGTATTGAACTCGCCACGCCCCGAAGCGCCACCGGCGGCGGGGTTAAGAGGCTGAGCTCCCGAGGGCTCGATAGGGGAGCAGCCATGTACTTGACCCCGATGGGGAGCCCCTCCCAGGTCTGACGCTCGAGTCAGGGCCTATTCTTTGAAGCCTGTTGGGCGAGAAGCACAGCCCTCAGGTCTTCATCGAACAGGCTGGAGCGAGCCCCTCGACCATTGGGGAGGTGCACACCGGGCCACACATGCTTTCTAAACCAGCATGTAGGAGCTGCAAGAAGTCGAAGGCTGAGGTGGTCCACCCTCAGCTCCGGCTCGAGACCTCTGGTGACGAGGGATAAACCGCTGGAAGGCCGCAGCCTGTTGTCGCGCCTCTCTGAAGCGCTCGACCACCGAGCCAACTGCTTGCCCAAAGAGACGGACGGGCGAAAGCATCCATAAGGAAGGACTTATCCTTATCCTTTGCTCTGTCGCCACCAACAGAGCCATGGACTGGCCAATCACTCAGGCCGTATCTTTAGTGGCTCTGAGCGATAAATCCGTCGCACGGTGAAGCTCCTTAACATCCTCAGATGCGAGGGGCCCCCCATCGTCGAGGTCGTCAAGCAGATCGGCCTGGTATGCTTGCAAGACTGCCATGGTGTGCAGACATGCACCGGCCTGACCTGCTGCCATGCAAGCCTTGGCCATGGCTTAGTAGGCAACATCAGGGTTTTCAGGGAGGACGCGGCCTCCGGAGATAAATACGCCACCAGCATCTTCTCAATACCTGGCATTGAGCCATAACCGTTCTCCTTACACCCACTGATCTAAGCACATTGGCGAACAGTCAGGCTTGAAAGCTGTGCATACATATGTCTGGGCTGACGAGACACCCACATCACCACCCTCTGCTCCGAGGACATCCAGTTCCTCAGAACTAAAGTCTCCGCGAGCGGGCTCCGCTTCCAAGGCAGAAGAGGCCATGGACTTTCTGGACCTTCTGGATCCCGAAAGTGGGATCATCCCCAAGGTCCATCTGCGAGCCCCAAGAGTGCAGATGCTGGGATGCCTCAGCAGCCACTGGCCCTTTACCACGTGGGGTGCAGAGTTGGCCACCTTCCTCAAAAAGCAGCAGCCATGAGTGGAGCTTCCTTACCGGGAGAAGCTCACAATGCACACAGCAAGCCCCCTCGAGGGCTGCTAGTGCATGCTCTCTTTCCAGGCAGCTAACACACATCTTGTGTGTATCGCCATCGGGAATATAGCGTGGGCAGGAATAAACGCACTGCCTGAACCGCTTCACACTCACCATTTCTCAGAGACCCAGAGCGCTTGCTGAAGATCAGAAGACTGACGACAACAGTGATGCTGGCTCCCTTTGTTACCTCCGGGTCTGCCGGCGTGCATCACGTGTTGACCAATGTTAACCCAGTCAAGATTGGTCTAGTTGATACAGAGATTCAGAGATTCACGCTGAGGGCGTTCCCCATAGCGTCAGCTGACGCAGCGTTGAAGTTCCCTTGAAAGGGAACCAGTTTTACATTTACATTTAGCAGACGCTTTTATCCAAAGCGACTTACATATGAGGAAGACAATGGAAGCAATTATAAAAATACAAGGTAACATAAAGCATAATTGCATCAAAAACTAGTCTGATTAAAGCCCAGCACAGTATACAAAGCTAAGGATAGGAACGTTTTTTTTTTAATGAGAAGAGATAGAAAGGAAGAAGAAGTTAGTGATTGTCAGTTAGGTGTTGCGTTTTCAGGTGCTTTTTAAAGGTGCCTACAGAATCTGCTGATCTTGTAGGAGCAGGCAGATCATTCCACCAATGTGGAACATATCCAGAGAAGGTGCGCGAGAGTGATTTTTTCTTTTTTGGCATGGTGCCACCAGACGTTGTTCGTTTGCAGAGCGCAGGGATCTGGCAGGAACATAGGTCTGTATTAGCGAGTGAAGATATGATGGTGCAGAACCAGTGGTGGTCTAGTAGGCCAGGAGCATCGCTTTGAACTTGATGCAGGTGACAACAGGGAGCCAGTGTAACCTAATGAATAGAGGATGGTGGTGGGACAGACTTTTGAACTTTAGCTGATCATCAATTACCACCCCCAGATTTCTGGCCATGCTGGGCAGCGTAACATTCGATGAGTCTAGTTGAATGGAGAGGTTGTGGTGAATCTTTGGGTTGGCCGGGATCACAAGCATTTCCGTTTTGTCGAGGTTCAGCTGCAGATTCAGCGAGATTCACTCAGGCATGCTGTGATGCAAGCAGAATTGATTCGTCAGGTTGAAATGACAAGTGGAGCTGCGTGTCATCTGCATAGCAGTGATAGGAAAAGCCATTTCTTAATGACCGAGCCAATGGATGTCATGTAGATGGAGAAGAGTAGCGGTCTAAGCACCGAGCCCTGCGGCACCCCTGTATTGAGATGTTGGGACTCAGAGACCTCGTCTCTCCAGGATACTCTGAACGACCTACCCGAGAGGTACGATTTGAACCATTGCAACGCGATTCCAGAGACACCCATAGCATTGAGAGAGGACAGGAGGATGTGATGATTAACTGTGTCAAAGGCCGCAGACAGATCCAGTAAGAAAAGTACAGATGACTTGGATGTCGCCTTTGCCAGTCTCAGGGCTTCGACAACTGAGAGCAGAGCGGTCTCCGTGGAATGGCCGCTCTTGAAACCAGACTGGTTGCAGTCCAGGGGCCTCATTTATAAACGTTGCATACGCACAAAAAAAGGCGTATGCTGCTCTCTACGCATTAATTGGTATTTATAAAAGCAAACTTGACGAGAAAATGTGCAGTCTTTCACGAAAGCTCTGACCCAGGCGTACGCATAAAAACGGGTGAAATGAGAAATGGCGATACCGTCGACAGATGGGAGAAACACGTGAAATTGTGTGAAACTGTAGACCGTTGTGTAAAAGAAATGGCAATACTGCCTCTCATAAATAACATGAAGACTTCACAAAGCAAAAGTCTTACAACAGCCTACACGAACACCCGTTTGATCGATCTGCAGTGTAAAACAAACGAAATTACAACAGAAATGCAAATTAACACATATTTGCAAAAAAAAAAGTAATATTAGTAATATATAGTAATATAGTAAATATGTTCTGCAATAATATTGGCATGTTATGCAATTCATCCTCATAAATAATATGGTAATGTACAAAACTGATATTCTCGTCATTGTGTCTGTCTGGCGGAGCAGATATAGATGCAATTAGAGTGACAGATAGATAGATAATTAAAGAGATAGATAGATAGATTAATTGTCCACTGGGGACAGTTGTTTTCATAGTAAAAATGTCTTCATCAGCTACAGAATCATGGTATTCATGCATATGCCTTTAGTTTGTTTTATTTTTGATAAAATAACATATGACGTATGTCTCAACCATTCAGAAAGCTGCAAGAAATTACATTTGCACTGAACTATTTCCCATTTCCACGTAGATTATAACTGACATCTGTAGCTTGTCAGATGCAGTTAAATGGATGGAAATAAAATGCCTCATCACAATGTGTAATGAAGCACAATGGCTTCAATCTTGCGCTCTTAGAAGATGTGGCAAATGGAAGGATTCGGAGTGAATACATCTTCAGACTTCTCATCAAGAGGGGTCAGCTCCGGTGTCCCCTTTCCCCCACCTGTGGCAGACACACTCTGGCGATGGAGTGCTAGACGCTTTTTTGCCTCGACTTTGATGTTTGTCTCTGTGTTTGCCATGATTTCGCAATCGATGAATATTAACTTGTGGGCGTTTCACGGACTATTTATGGGCAACTATGGGCGTGACATGAAGCCGCAAAAACTGTGCTACATTTAAAATTGATTGTGATTTATTAAGGGAAAACTGCGTAGGATGTGCGTGCGCACAGTTTTATAAATTCAAATATTTCTGTGCATATGCACGTCCTATGTTTCATCCGTACGCCACTTCTGACGCAAATCCTACGCAAAGTTTTATAAATGAGGCCCCAGGAGATTGTTCTGTGTGAGAAAGGAAGAGAGCTGGTTGAACACAACTCGCTCCAGAGCTTTGGCAATGAAGGGAGGAGAGGAACTGGTCTGTAGCTTTCTAATAGTGTCGCCTTGAGAGCAGCTTTCTTCAGTAGCGGTGTGATGCGGGCTTCTTTGAAAGCAGTGGGGAACGACCTAGTGGTTAGAGATGAGTTGATGATGTGGGTCAGAGCAGGGTCAACAGAAGGAGAATGGCCTGAAGGACATGGGTGGGGATGGGATCCAGCGGTGGTAGGGTGGTTAGAATGAATGACCTTGGAAACATCAGCTTCAGATAGAGGAGAGAAAGAGGGGAGACACGTATCTGGGATGCGCGCAAGGTCGACAGGTGGCGGCGCAGGGAATTGACTGCTAATGGCGGTTGTTTTCTTTACAAGGAAAGACACAAAGTCATCAGCTGTTAAATCCAATGAAGGTGGGGGAGCTGGCGGAGAAAGGAAAGCAGGGAAGGTTTTAAAGAGAGTGCGCGAGTCAGGTAAGGTGTTGATCTTTGAGCAGTATAGTCCGTTTTTGCAGAGGTGACATCAGCTGAGAAATTAGAGAGGAGAGACTGGTAAAGACTGAGGTCAGCGGGATCTTTTGATTTACACCATTTTCTCTCAGCTGACCGGAGGCTTGTGCGATGCTTGCATAGAACATCAGATAGCCAGGGGGCAGACGATGACGTGTGGGCTGGTCTAGATGTGAGAGGGCTGAAGTTGTCCAAGCAGGATGTGAGAGTGGAACACAGAATGTCAGTGGCGCTGTCGGTGTTCAAGAGAGAGAGCTCCTCAGAGGAAGGGAGCGCCGAGGAGACAGCAGAGGAAGGAGCCAGCGTACGCAGGTTGCGTCGGAAAGTGACCAATGGTAGAACACTTGCAGCGTCTGGAGAAGTTAGGTCGAGGTCGCGAGTGACGCAGAAATGATCTGATGTGTGCAGTGGGGTGACCTGAGTCACCTCAGTAGATAAGATCTAGTTGATTACCAGACTTGTGGGTTGCTGATGTGGAAACCTGCTTGAGGTCAAATGATTCAGCCAGGTTGTTGAAGTCCGCAGCCTGTGGCTTTCCAAGGTGGATGTACTCCTTCCGCTGTCCGAGGATGTCCCCAGTCGAAGTCAGCAGATTACCACCGCCACTGTAAACAGTGTGTGCAGGGCACTGCTTCCCCCTCCTGAGGCGCCGGATGGTTTGCCAGAATTTCTTCGAGGCCGACCGATAGTCCTTCTCCATGGCCTCACCGAACTCCTCCCAGACCTGAGTTTTTGCCTCTGCAACCACCCGGGCTGAAGCTCGCTTGGCCCTCCGGTACCCATCAGCTGCCTCCGGAGTCCCCCGAGCCAACCAGGCTCGATAGGACTCCTTCTTCAGCTTGACGGCATTGCTTACTTTTGGGAACCACCACCAGGTTCGGGGATTGCCGCCACTGCGGCCACAGCTCCAAGCAGCGGCGTCAACAATACTAAATCCTATTACGCAATAATGCCATGTCACCAAAAACGCCGGTGAACCGGCGGTCTCTAACAAAGATAACACTGCACTAAACTTAAAAAAGACATGAATCAAATACACTTACAGTTCTTGTAGGCTTCAGCTGCTAAATTGCTTCTCCTAAAGTTTTGCTTTGATAAATGTTGATGTCAAATAAAATATAGTAATTAATTTTTAGATGAGCTATCTGCCCTTGCGTTACGTTAGCATCTTTGTAGTCATTTTATAATCAGCTCACATCTTTCTTTACTATTGCCAATAAGCTTATTACCTGCTATTTCATCTGTTGTGTTTTTATCATTTTTTCACTTCAGGCATTTATCTATAAATAAATGTCCTCATTTAATCAATAAGAAGTTGTCTGTGTGTGTTTTCTCTGAAGCAGAAGACAAGGTAAATTTTTTGAGAAGAATTCAGTCCTTCTTAGAGACTGATCAGCCTAATGATCCGAGATGAATGAATGAATTAATTTAACTTTCTCAAGCTCTTTCAATCTTGACTGGTGCCCTGTACGAGTGCATTAAAGTGTTCATAAAAGTAGTC
>CM022481.1:5661689-5840574 GCA_011952105.1 Coreoperca whiteheadi
AGGGGCCCAGAGAAAACTACGGAGTCCGACATCGTCTTTGCATATGTACACACTGACTCAACATTAATTTTAGTTACCTCCGATTGGCGGAATCGGGTGTCATTACCGCCGACGTGAATAACAATCTTACTATAGGGAACATAAGGGAAGATGATGGGTCCAGACGGACAACCGAGCAGCTCCAGGTGGAGCTAAAAGATAGAGATGTAGGTGTGTGCAGTGTAAAGAGGACTGAAGGGAAAAGCAAAGTGAGCAGATTAAAGTAGTTTGTGAGTAAACACTAATATAAGGTAGAGAATTAAGTGAATTTAAATTGGTGAAAAAGGAAATGACTTACTATAAATGTGACGCATTCCATCAAAATGAGTCCGAAGTCGCAGCGGCCGTTCGTGTAGAAACACGATTTTACATGAAAAAATGGATTTTGGGCTGTTTTGGGGTTTTTGTGTGTCTGAATAAATAAAGTCTCAGATTTCATACAATGTCAACATTAATGTAAAATTAAATGATAAGTATAGGCTTTGGGTCTTGTTCACGAGTGAGGAAAGGATGGAACGGGAGATCGACAGGTGGATCAGTGTCTCTTCCGCAGTGATGCGGTCGATATACCGGTCTGTTGTGGTGAAGAAAGAGCTGAGCTGCAAGGCGAAGCTCTCTATTTACCGGTCGAGCTACGTTCCTACTCTCACCTATGGTCATGAGCTTTGGGTCATGACCGAAAGGACAAGATCGAAATGAGTTTCCTCCGTAAGGTGGCTGGGCGCTCCCTTAGAGATAGGGTGAGGAGCTCAATCACTCGGGAGGAGCTTAGAGTAGAGCCGCTGCTCCTCCACATCGAGAGGAGTAATGGGGTGGCTCGGACATCTGTTCCGGATGCCTCCTGGACGCCTCCCTGGGGAGGTGTTCCGGGCATGTCCAACTGGGAGGAGGCCCCAGGGAAGACCTAGGACACACTAGAGGGACTATTTCTCTTGGCTAGTCTGGGAACCCCTCAGTATTCCCCCTGGAAGAGCTGGAGGAAGTGTCTAGGGAGAGGGAAGTCTGGGCGTCTCTGCTTAGACTGCTGCCCCCGCGACCCGGGCCCAGATAAGCGGATGAAGATGGATGGATGGATGGATGGCATTAGTACTGTGTGTGGATTCAATCAATATAATATGTGCTCAGGTATGGAAGGTTAGTAGTGCCAATACATATAACACACCTATAGAGAAAAACAATGATGTCACACATATGCCAATTAAATAATTCACATCACTGCCCGGCTCCTAAATACAACTGTATGTAAACACAGCGGTAGAGTCCTGTCAACCATTAAAATATTTCACAGAGGAGTCACGTGACGCAGTTGGTAAGGATGATTGCATGGCCAAGAGACTCTGATTAGCATCATTGAATTGATCCTACTGTAGTTGACTACGGCAATTATACAAATGGGCTTGCACTTTGAAACTCCCTCAGTGACTTAGGATGTCGAAGCAGCTTGAAAGTAGGGACATTAAGAAATATTTGCAGCAATAGGTCAGGAGACACAGACGCACCACATGTTGCTAAGGATATTGCGAACATCTTTGCAACGTTGCAGAAAATGTACACTGATTTAACCAACCTTGACGACATATGCCAAACTGCAGCCTTGGTTGAGGGAAAACTTTCCTCATGGATTTTCCAGACGTCTGAAGTCGAGAAAAGGGTGGAATGGCTCAAAAAAATGAAGGACCATTGCTACTAAGGCAGAGGTGGACAACCTTTGTGATAAACTTGAAGGTATGAAGAACCGCAACATGTGCAATAATCTCGAGTTGGTATCCCAGAAAATAAAGAAGCCGGGGATATGGTTCCTTCATAAATTGCTGAAGTCTGTTCTTGGATGGGATGAATCCGTGAAGCCACTGGAAACGGACACACATGCCAAACACGGTGGACAGGCTGCGAACTATTCTGGTTTGCTTCCTGCCCTCGGCTGACAGAGAGCACATTCTATGTACTGCAGGAAACAAAACTGAGCTAATTTGGGAAGGCAACCGCATCGTGATCTTCCCCAAATTCTCGAGGGCCACACAGCTGAAACGGGATAATTCAAGGAATGCCAAATGACTCTGCGGGCACGCAACATAAAGTTTGCTTTGCTGTATCCTGCCCTCTTGAGGACAACAGGGAAAACAAGCACTTCAACAATCCAAAACAAGCAATGGACAATATTCTAAAGATTTAGTTATAGGGATTATGTGAAACGATCAGGACTAAGAATTTTCAGGACATGTATATTTTCCATATTGCACAGCACACTGAAGGCGGTTTTTAGTGTGATAACTGGGACAGAGAGTATAAATTGGGAGACTGATCTTAGACCTCGTGTGTGAGTATTTATTAATCATTTTCCTCTCCCACTGAACTTCAAAAGACTGTTGGGAATATGGTCAAGTTATCACCTATTTGTGTTATTCTGTTTATGAAGGCCTCTCTATAATTTGGTTTTCTATAGGCTAATAGCAATAATGATGCTGTTGGTCTGTGTTGGGTATGTCACTTGGTCAGTTGCTGATCATGGTTAGTTTTGTTAATTTACAGTGGGAAGCGTAGTGTTCAGGCATAGACACTGTTTGGAGGTTAAGGGTGTTTTGTTTTGAGGGGTCTACCAATGTCACGTTCCATAAGCATACTGTATTGGAGAGGTGTCTTTTGCGCTTGTAATTTTGTAATTTCTGAATATGATTTATGAGAAGTCCACAGAAGAGTCAGCGAGATTGTGTAGGGATTGGGCGAGCCGTGTTTTCTACAGTGCAGGGTCTAGCCAAAGTTAAGGGGTTATTTATAACACTTTGGAACTCCATGACAAACTTTGGTGTGCTCAGACTGATTTCTCAAGGATCTTAGAGATGAAGGGAAGGTTAGATATAGGTCTATAGTTGGCTAAAACCCCTGAATCAAGAGGTTTTTTTTAAGAAAGAGGTTTAATTCCAGCTTCTTTAAAAGACTGTGGTCCATAGCCTGTTAAGATAGATTGATCGTATCTCGTAAAGAGGCACTAACTAGGGGTAAAACATCTTTAAGCAGCCTAGTTGGAATGGGGTCTAAGAGACAGGGTGATAACTTAGATTAAACTGAAAGCTTTGCTTTCCGGTTCAGCTCCCTCTTCACCACAACTGTCCGATAGAATGCCATAAGTCAGATACGATAATAGATGGAACGTATCACCCAGGTCTAATTTGACTGTATTTCCTCAGAAATTCACTCTTTCCTCTGAACAGTCAATATTTTCCACTCAATATTTCCAAGAATGCTGAAGTGTTTAAGAATTCAAGCATGAAAAAGCTTGAGGGTTGTTGTGTGGCTGGGAAAACTTTTAAGTGATGCACATTTCAAGAACAAAGAAAACAAAGAAGAGCCGAGTCTGACAGTAAATAAAGATGATATTTATTCATTTTTGAGAAGAATCGCAACTCATGCAAGGATACAGCTCTTGTAAACAAAATCAGTTGAAAATATCTTATAAATGTGCACAGATTTCTTCTTGGTGTCAAACTCTGGAATGTACAATATGTGGAAGTTAAGCCATATTACAGATATTACATGATGAGCTGTCACCCAAACCCCCAGGTCCCTCTTTCCCATATTGTGATATTTCATTGCCCAGCCATATTGTGAAAGAGCTGCATGCTAAAAGGAAATTTGTTTCATGTTAGGCATCAACATATTGAATGTGTGCCATGCTGATTAAGGTCAGATATACAGTATCAATGTGGTCAAAGCACTGTGGAGTCCAGAATTTAACATAATGGACACTGTTACACTTGATTTTTTTGTAAGCAGACACCAGCAAAAGCATGCACACTCACATCTAACACATGCAACAGAGCCTGAGGATGATTTATAAGCAAAGTAACACTTCTTTAAGACATTTGTGAAATATGTATAAAGATATTTAAAATAAAAAAACAAGGAACAACAGTAACCAGTACTTATTTTGTGGTACACAGTTGTAGATTACAGTTACATTTTACTTGTAAATGAAACCGGCTGTAAATATTGTGACCAATACTCAGGGCTGAAATGTTCCTCTAACCCGTATAGAGGCCAGAAGCGGTTACACTGGGTACTGTACTGGTCTCATTTTCTCAGAAGTATCTCAACACCGAGATAAGCTGCTCATCAGCATAGAACCACGCACTGTACATTCGGAGCTCATGGCTACAGGTTAGGGCCCACCGAGGGTAACTCACATCACTGAGTTACAATGCATTAGTTCAACTCGCACTATGCTTTACGTTTCTGTAGCCCTGAACCTTGCTAACGGTGATAAGAATCCAGTCACTCGGATATTAAAAAAAGATTAGCATCCAGAAAGGCGAGAGCTGTCCTGTGCTGCTGAAAATGCTTTTGAGAAATCAAAAACAGCAATGTACAGTAAGCAAGCACCCCATTTCCTTTTCTGTTTGCGCATCTTAAAGCCCCTTTGTGTAGGATTTGAACATTTTAGCCTTTGGCGACCCTCAGTGGTAGTATCAAACGAGACTAAGTGTCAAGCCATGCTAGCAGCTCTGTGAGGCTGTACTTCGTGCTTTGAGCTAAATGCTAACATGCTCCAAAGATGTTTTGAAACGGAACTAACCATTGTTTTTTTTGTTTGCTAAAAATATTTTTTGGTCAGAATTGGGGGGGGGGGGAATGTCAAAAATAGCACGTATATTGTTTACAATGTGTTTGTTTAGCACAAGTACAGCGGATGTCACTAGTTTTGCAGGTATTTGGTAAAGTATTGGACACATAAAAGTGTAACTTAACGTTAACTAAAAATATTGGTTTTGCCGATTTCCAGTGCTTCTCACCTTGCTCCAGTGATGTAGAAGTGTTCTCCAGGGTGTGTCGGGACACGGTAACATCACTGGTGGGTGAGGTTACCCAGCTGAGTGTGTCAAGAGTTGAAAAAAGACTTGAAACTTTCAACCAGAGAGGGAAGTGAAACACTGCTTCATGGCCAGGTGTTAAATTACTCAAGTTTTAACATGATGGCGGCGCTAAATGAAAAGTGAGAGGATCACCAAAGTCATTAGGAATCGTCCTGTGGCACCATGAATGTCTATACAAAATTTCATGGCAACCCATCCAATATTTATTGCCATTTTTCAGCGCTACACACAAAAACTTCCACCAAGAGAATAATTTGAAGGATTATATAAATCACATAAAATTCTACTCATAGGGGCTTTAATGCTTTTCTCCTCAATTTCATTATTATTGCTTAATTTGTGTACTTGGAATGTGGGAAGACATTAAGACTAGAAGACAGACACGTACAATAAGGAAAGGACAACTGATGAGTGCTGTGCATGCTCATGCATAACACATTATGGAGCAGAAAGACGAGGCTCCTCTCCAATCGGATGATTCATTTTGAATCAAAGAGGGATGGGAGAAAGGAGAGGAGAAGTAGAATGGGCCGGGGACAGGAATTAGAGGGATGATGGCCACATTAAAAACAAGTAAGGTAAAGCAGGTTGTAGAGATTGTCATAATGAGGCTGCTTTTGTTATGTCAACGCGTTGGTCGGCAACCTTGTTTATAGAAGAATGCCATCTCTTCTTCCTTTCTCTTCTCTTTAAGGTTTTTTTTTTTTTTTTTTGCATGTGGATTGTGTCTGCATTCCCTGCAGACTATAACTCTGGCTAAACCTCTGAGAACATTCTCAACAGGTGAAACGGTTTGACAAAAATAGAAGAGAACAGCATAGAAGAGGCCCTCGATATTGTATTTGACTAGGCATGTCAGTAGACATTAAAAATATAGATATACAATATCATGCTGCAAAATTTCCAGACACCATCATGGTATATGTAAGCTCCCATTACAAACACTTAATATAATTTTGTTTTTAACAGGCACAGTAGTGTTACCCTGGATAGGAATGCTATAAACCATATAAAAGACAAAGAAAAATGAAAGCAGAGCTCTCTGAAGCGCTTCAGCCATGGAGGGGAGTATTGCTGACAGGCGAAGTGTAAG
Source organism: Coreoperca whiteheadi (assembly GCA_011952105.1). Lineage (NCBI taxonomy): Eukaryota > Metazoa > Chordata > Actinopteri > Centrarchiformes > Sinipercidae > Coreoperca > Coreoperca whiteheadi. The sequence continues at coordinate 5,667,690 of CM022481.1, forward strand.
AAAGGAAAAATAATTAGCTGTGAGTATCAAAAGTTGTTAACTGAATTTGAACATTTTCTTATCTTTAAAATCAACGATTTGTGCATCATAAAAAAATGTGACAAAGAAAATTAGTAGAGGAAAACAAGCGCCCCCGGCTTTACACAAAGTCAGTAGTACTGAGAGCGAACCTCCTCCCTGAGGGGTTTAAGGAATGCCGGAGTGAAGGGGAGAAAGCTTGAGTGGCAGAGTTGTAAGTCCCTGTGCAGTAGTTTGAAGTAAGGCCTCATTTTTTTTGTGTTGACAAAAGAAAAAAAAAAGAGAAACATATACATCTGTAACTTAATTACATCAAGCTTGAAACAAAATTTATATGTGCAAAATGTAAATCTTACAAATATGGGGAGAGTTTATTTTTGTAGATCACTGAAAAAGGATTTGTGGTCTAGGTGGTACATCCGATATCCCACCCTCTCTCCGTCCATTCAACCATCCGTCCATCACAGCCCTCCTGCTCTCTGGTTGGTTGAAAGGCCAGCAGCTGACCTTGAGGCTTGCTCTTGACTGGAGCACAGGCTTCACGTCGAATGGGTGGTCCATTTTAGTTTTTCTATCTCCATCTGCGAAGACACAATTGCATGACACACACTCAGTACGGAGATTAGAACACATGTTGGATGAGTTCATTCATGTGGGTGATTTTAACTGAACTTGGATTAAAAGACTGCATTCTTTGTCCCACAATCCTGAGAGCCAACGAACTCAGTGTCCCAAACCCCCCCCCTGCCGAGGTGTGAACTTCTCCAATGGGACCAGCTTCCAGCTACGATTGGTCAGTCTTACCTGTGACCCTGGTTAATAAAAGGGCCCCTGTGGCCTTTGTTCTCTCTAGGTCTCACGCAACGTGGCGTAGCATAGCTTAACAGGATACTTAGCATAGCTTGAGTACAGAACGGTTTAGTTTAATGGTGTACATGTTCTGATGAGTTTTCTGAGGTTTATTGTCAGGATGTGTTTTCAATCTGATAGGTTAATCTGGTAGCCACCGCTAACTTGATGTTAGTTTATGCTACACTCCACACAGAGTCTTTGCATGCTAACTAACTCCTTTTAACTTGGCACTGTTATCTTACAGATCACACACACACACACACACACACACACACACACACACACACACACCTCTAGTTTGGCCCCTTTAGTTGCCCCACACTCACTAACCTACCATTTTGAATTAGCTTTCTTTTGTTAAGCAGCCATCACACAGATACATACACACACCCCTGTGTTCTGTAGTTTAGTGTATTTAGGGTTAGTCTTCATAGTGTGTTTTTGCTTTGTTTATCTTTTTAAATATATACTTGTGCATATTTATGCTGATATTTTTAATATTTCACATGAGTGAATAATTTGCCAACCTCTTCTTTGTTGGATTCCAAATCCTTCACCTAATAGCTATTAATTGTAATTCTGGTAATAGTTAGAATTTTAATTATTGATCTGAGTTCCAAATTGATAGTTCAGTGTATTTTTGAGACTCAATCAATTCATTCATTCATTGAAATAATTTCCTTTCAGTTGAAAGGCGGTGCCCCGAGGTCTTTATTAATTTAAGTCATTATTTAGGACCATCTTGAAAGCCAAATCTAATTGATTGCTACACTAATCTGCAGCAACATTTCTCTGAGAGTGTGTGTGTGTGTGTGTGTGTGTGTGTGGACTGTGTATGACTGGGGTTCTTTGCAGTGGTTCTTTTCTCCTGTGATGTGATTTAGATTGGTGCCATGCTGGGAAGGGCCGGGCTAATGGTCACACTCCTGATGCTGGGTCACGCCAGAGCACAGGGAGGCTCAATGTGTACACTGCAGCGAGGAAGACTCTAGAGTTATCTCAAAATCAAAAACATTTCTAAAAGTGTATGACACTTAAATGTAAAACGTTTCTTTGTTTTTTGGGGGGGGGCTGAACTCAGTCAAAAAAAATGGGTAGTACTATCATTAACTTATTTGAATTACGTGTACCAACTGCTAAATACATGTTCCTAATCAGGATCGTATGGAGTTTCTAAGTTCATTCTTGACCTTGGACAAAGCAACAAAACCCCCCCCCCCAAAAAAGTCACCTCAATGTCCATTTTGTAGCTGTTCTGGAGCTTTCAAAGATATCACATGATCTTTATCAGCACACGGAGTCTGCCCAGTTATGGTTCATAAAAAAGTGGGAGACTTACAAATTTAAAAAAAGGAATCAAAATTGAAGCAGCACTGGCCGAGATGTCCTGACTTTTGGTCTCCAGGTTGGTTTAAGCTCGAAGAATGCTGGATCCTACAATTCCCAAAATGCAACTGAACAACATCTTTCTTTACACCTTTCCCTGGCTCCTATTTGCCCACTTCTCTCAAACCCAACACCTTCAGTTTATAACACAGGCTTCCTTTCAGAAGTCTCAAGCTCAGCCTGAGATAACCAATCAGGGTTATTTTTTAACTTTCGAAAGCTCCTCAAGAGCAATAGAAGACATCATACAACGGTTTTTATCGGCTGTGTAGTAACGAGTAAACTGAACTTCGTGTGTAAAATTGGTGGTGTGCCCTTTAAGGACATAAAGGTTGCCTACAGAGTTTTTGACCTCTAGTAGCGCTATGGTGCCGTTTTTCTGCGTGGGTCCTCGTTTTGTTTGTCTTCCGCACGCATCAGGACGCACAAGCAGGTCCCGCAATTCACCATTTTCATACTGTGGCCATTTTTGTTTGACGTCACACTCGGGTTGGGAAGCTGAAATGCGGTTATCGAGAGGAAAATTTCGAAGTGCTGTGTTCTAGGTTGCAAGGTGGATAAACGTAGGGAATCTGACAAATCGTTATCATTTCACTTCTTCCCGAGTGATCAGCCACCGAAAAGACAATGGCTATTGGAAATCTGGAGGGACATCGGGCCATATTTCAAGGTAAAACCTCATATTTGATAACCCATTAGCTACTGTTAGCTAGGAAGTGGTTGAATGCTAATGTTAGCTGTTATCTAACGGTGAGCATGACGTGGGAGGAAAATGGCCGCCGTGTGTACATGGTGAATGCACAGTCCTTGCAAAGGTGTCACCCTATTCCACTGATCCATTTGTGGAGAGGATGTGCAACGATGCGCCAGCAAAGGCAGGGAAGTAGAAGACTGCTAGCAAGTAAACATGAATGTAACAAAGCTGGACTTAAAATATTTTACTTATCGGCTTTGCAAATGTTTTATGGCGAAGGACACAGCGTTTGATAGACACCAACGATACACACAATGTGTTTTGGTGAGTAACGCTGAATGTAAATAATTCTCTTTAGTGTTTAGAAAAAAAATCTTGACATTTCCATGTCAACTTGACAGGCTCAATCTGCTAATGAAGATCATGTGACCAGGTGAGACTGTTATGTCAAGACTGTTTTTGGCTTTATTTGATAAGTGACAGAGATGGACAAGAAACATAGGGAGAAAGAATGAATGAACATCTGCTGCCAGTACTGAACCGGAGACACTGCAGTTGCCCGTTATATGCTTTGGACCACAAGGCCACCAAGATGCTCCCAAATCGTACATTTTACCCTGGGCTCAGTATCCAGGTCCAAAACACCGGATAATATAAAACATCGCCTGAGGTCGCAGCCCCAAAGTACTTAAAGAGCACAATGTGTCGCCAACAACTTCCTGGACCACTAGTGTTAAAGTGTTAATGAACAAGACAATGACATGTACCTGTCTGTTATGTATTGCATTAATTGCGTTCATGCCAGTGAGCGTGCTTGTTTTGGACCTTATGTGCGGAAAAATGGCATCAATATATGGCTAAACTCATGTGAGTAATGAATGTAGACAGCACAGCATGTGTTGCTCTGGGAATCAATGTTACCTGCAGGGCAATGCGCTTTAGCCTTTCCTCCTCCAGCTCTCCTCGTAGGTCCGCTATCTCTTTCCTGGAGATAAATACACACACTCATTAGCACATGTATAAACACAAAGGGTCAAACTCATGTTCTAACTTTTGTGTGCTCTTTGGAAATAATAATAGTAAAAAAAAAAGGTTTAAATCCCAATACAATGCCTTTTTTGAAATTTAACAGAAAGCTTAAATGCTAACACAATGTGAATTAAAGTTCCACAAACAAAACCTTTGGTTACCAGGGTAACCCCGGTTCTCTGAAAACCGAGTGAGGTATCTCACTATGGGAAGGAAGCTCCTTCTGGCTTGACCAATCAGGGAAGCTCCAATACCGCCACGTCTGTCAGGAGACAGACCAATCATCTTGTGATGTACGGGCAAGCCCTTCCCTCTTTATAACTGGTGGTGTCCTACGTGGGATTCTCAAGCGTATTTCTTCCAAGTACCCTACACATGCAAAGCGAGGCAGTGGCATGCGATACCTCACCGTTTTCAGAGAACCGAGGTTAACGTGGTAACCAAAAGTTCTCTTTCCTACCTTGGTCGGTATCTCACTATGGGAGATGCGGCCCATCCCAATTTGCATGCTCTGAAGCTCATAATGGCTGGAACTCGAAGGGTCAACACCACAAGCCCGCCACCATGGGCTAGCGCACAGTTAACATGAATCCACACCCAGGACCGAGTGCACCTGTGAAGGCGCTGTTACGTCCAGGCGGTAAAAGCGAAAACATTTGTGTGGGGATGCCCAACTGGCAGCAGGACAGATGTCACCCACAGAAATGCCCCTGAACAGGGCCCATGAGGTGGCCATACCCCTGGTGGAATCAGCCCGCAGGCTCTCAAGGGGCTGTGGTCAGCAACATTGGGGCCCCTCAGGGGACTGTCCTCTCTCCCTTCCTCTTCACCATCTACACCACAGACTTCAGCCACCACACAGAGTCTTGCCACCTTCAGGAGTTTTCTGATGACTCTGCTGTGGTGGGATGTATCAGTGGTGGTGATGAGACAGGGCTGTGGTGGTTAACTTTGTCTCATGGCGTGAGCAGAACCATCTACAGCTCAATGCCACAAAGTCCAAGGAGCTGGTTGTAGACCTACGAAGGGCCAAAGCACCAGTGACTCCGTTTTCCATCCAGGGGGTCAGCGTGGACGTCGTTGAGGATTACAAGTATCTGGGAGTACACGTAGACAATAAATTGGACTGGGCTAAGAACACTCAAGCTCTGTGCCTCTATTTTCTGAGGAGGCTGAGGTCCTTCAACATCTGCCGTGACAATGCTGAGGATGTTTTACGAGTCGGTGGTGGCCAGTGCTATCCTGTATGCTGTTGCATGCTGGGGCAGCAGGTTGAGGGTAGCGGACACTAACAGACTCAATAAACTGATCCGTAAGGCCGGTGACATTGTTGGGGTGGAGCTGGACTCTCTGTCGGTGGTGTCAGAGAAGAGGATTCTGGCCAAACTACATGCCATCCTGGACAGTGTCTCCCACCCACTCCATGACGTGCTGGTCAAGCAAAGGAGTACCTTCAGCTGAAGACTCATCCTCCCAAAATGCACCACAGAGCCCACTTGTACATTACACTTATTTTAAATTTATACTTATACCCACTTTGTACTTACCTGTATTATAGTGTATTATGTTTTTGCTTTTTGCTTAGTACTTCCATTCTTGTGTGCACTGACGTGATAGTGAGCTGCTGTTACAAAGAGTTTCCCCTTGGGGATTAATAAAGTATTTCTGATTCTGACTTGTACACTTTCTGGTACACTGAGGCAGTGAAGTGCTCCATCTTGCCCGCGAAGGTGGACTGCTGGTTATGAAGCGTCCATGATTGGTCACACAAGAAGGTGCTTCCAATAGTGAGATACCGAGCGAGGTTTGAAAGAGAACCAAATGTCAGTTCAATTCCAAGTATCAGCATGAAACACTGCATCTAAATCACTTAACCGAATTTATGGATGATGCTCCGTGACCTACATAACTGTGAGAATGTGAGATATATGACCTATTCAGTATAATATCATATATAATAATACAGATTAGTATTAAGTAACCAACATCACTATGATGTCGGATTTGGGGAAATGTTACTTGGAAAATTGCTGTAGGCAACATAAATGCTGGACTTAAAACTATTACTAATTCAGAGTGACCGGAGTGTTATATAATGCTCTAAACCAGCTTATAACTTCTGTCAGATATTCAGTCGCTCATGTTTGTCCTCTCCAAACAAATGTACAGTACGTACATCTTTGAAAGATGCATGACAGGTGCAAGACTAACAGCACATTTAGACAAGTTTGGATTCCTTGCATGACACATTCGGTTCTCCATTTCTGCTTTTCAAGCCGGCACATTCAAACCCTGTTCTCATCCACAGTGAGTTTCCTTACATTTGCTGAGCCTTGAGCAGCTCCACGGACAGCAGCAGCTCCTTCATCTGGCTTCTCAGCTCTTCCAACTGGGAGTTCGCCTCTTCGGGCTCCAGCCGGGCCCTGCTGCCCTGCGACACGCCGTCAGAGCTTGGGGCTCCCAAGGGGCTCGGCTTGGCCTCGGTGCTGGCCATGGCCGGCTTGTGGAGTGATGGGGACTGGGATAAGGTGTTCGTGGAAGGCTTTGAAGATAAAATGAGGGGGAAAAATAGAAGACAGAGTTAGATAGTCTGTGCAACTCTACTGGAGGGATGGATAGCATTTTTTCAAAACTTATTTGGTTCATTGATCTGGTGACTGAAAGCCATAGCATTTATGACTGACATAACCTTCCTACGGGGCGGCTGTGGTTTGGTGGCAGAATGGTCGCCTGCCAATCGAAAGGTCAACGGTTCGATCCCCCAGCCATGCGTCGAAGAATCCTTGAGCAAGATACTGAACCCCAAAATGCTCCCGAAGCTGCGCCTTCAGTTTGTGAATGTTCTCATATGTAAGTTGCTTTGGATAAAAGCGTCTACTAAATGTAAATGTACTCATCAAAGTATCCAGTGCTCCTTTGTGCAGAACACTGTCATCCAGGAGTCATGATAGAAATGTTTTATTATAGGAGTAGTTCGTAGATTTATTTCAAACTTTTGTCTGATCCCATCCTACATTGACAGAATATGTAGGAAGCTTCAATGACGACTATCACGTCTGTTTCACGGAACAGAAATTCTTCTGTTCTATCAAATTTAACAATCTATACTCACTCCAAGGGACCCGCATCACTACGTAACCCCAGCGTTTTTTCACAAGTCATTTTTGTTTCTTTGGAGCTAAGCTTAGCGAGGCGTAATCTCCAGAGGCAGCAGTTCTAAATCACACAAACCTCCTGCTGTCTATACAGTATGTTGTGAACGTAAAGGACCTCTGGAGCTTTTGACTATTAGTAGTGCTATGAAGCAATCTTTTTAGGCGTGGGTCCCCATTTTGTGATAGACGTGATAACGGTCCTGCTGATGGTTTTCCACTGATCGGTAGTGTGTGGTGGTAAGCTGCCAAGAAACGTAGCAATGTGCCAGTATCAGCATTGCAACTGTTTTACGAGAAAGGAAATGCATTAAACACTAAACACCTCAAGGATTCACACAATGCATTTTAGTGAGAAAAAGTGAACATCACGTCCCCCCAAAGGGTACCTTTAATATTTATAATGATTATAATGATTTATAATAAACGATTCAATAAATACAAACAACGTAAACTTCTTTTACTCCATTATATGTATATTAGTCGGCCTGGTGAGGACAGCTTGTCAGCACTTTAGGAGCTGTTCTGTCAACACAACAGCTGTTTCTGAGGATGGTGATACTTGTATAGGAGACTGAGTTAGGCGTGGTTTGAACATAGAGTTGCTCTCTAGTTTTTCCTTACATATTACACTAAGGGCAGAGCATCACATTAAATGTGTGCTTTTGACCACAAATTCTGACCCTACCCTACGTTTTATGCCTTGTCCTAAGATGTAAATGCAGATGTTACATTAGTCACTGTGAGAAGGCTGTAGCTTCCCTTCCATTTCTGTGCTGGAGAGGCAGAGTTCAGTTGGGAAGCGAGATTGTAGGAGAGAACTGGTAATAAAGTTTTTCTATTAAAACATTTGCCAGTTGAACGATCTGCCATCCGTGCCTCAATGAACCTTCTATTAAACTTCAAGTCTTTGAATACAATACTTACATGCCATACACCATATATCATATACATTGTAATGTAAATGCAACCGCAGGGGGGCACAAGCCAGTGTCTTCTTGTGCCAGTCCCAAGTCTGGAGAAATGCAGAGGGTTGTGTCAGGAAGGGCATCCGACGTAAAACACATGCCAAATTAAAAATGCAAATCACGACAATGACTTCCATACCGGATCGGTCGGGGCCCGGGTTAACAACGACCGCCACCGGTGCTGTTGACCTACAGGGTTCCGGTGGAAATTGGACTACTGTTGGTCGAAGACGAAGAAGGAGAGGAGGAAGGTGTGTTCGTAGGCAGAGAGAGAAGAGGAAAGCTAAGAATGTAGGACTGACAGTAGGACTTTGAATGTTGGGACTATGACAGGGAAGGCTAGAGAGTTGATTGACATGATGCAGAGAAGGAAGGTGGACATACTGTGTGTCCAGGAGCCCAGGTGGAAAAGTTGCAAGGCTAGAAGCTTAGGAGCAGGGTTCAAGTTGTTCTACCATGGGTCGGATAGGAAGAGAAGCGGAGTAGGAGTTATCCTGAAAGAGGAGTTTGTGAGGAATGTTCAAGAGGTGAAAAGAGTGTCAGACAGGTTGATGAGCCTGAAGCTGGAAATTGAAGGGGTGATGTTCAATGTTGTGAGTGGTTATGCCCCACAGGTAGGATGTGAGTTAGAAGAGAAGGAGAAATTCTGTAGCGAGTTAGATGAAGTGATGCAGAGCATCCCCAGAGGTGAGAGAGTGGTGATTGGTGCAGATTTCAATGGGCATGTAAGTGAAGGGAACAGAGGTGATGAGAACGTGATGGGCAGGTTTGGTCTTCAGGACAGGAACGCAGAAGGACAGATGGTGGTAGACTTTGCAAAGAGGATGGAAATGGCTGTAGTGAACACTTTCTTCCAGAAGAGGGAGGAACATAGGGTGACATATAAGAACGGTGGTAGAAGCACTCAGGTGGACTACATCTTGTGTAGACGTTGTAATCTGAAAGAGACCAGTGACTGTAAAGTAGTGGTAGGGGAGAGTGTAGCCAGACAACACAGGATGCTATTATGTAAAATGACTCTGGTGGTGAGGAAGATGAAGAGGACAAAGGCAGAGCAGAGGACGAAGTGGTGGAAGCTGAAAAAGGAAGAATGTTATGTAGTTTTCAGGGAGGAGCTGAGACAGACTCTGGGTGGTCAGGAAGTGCTCCCAGATGACTGGACCACTACAGCTAATGTGATCAGGGAGACAGGTAGGAGGGTACTCGGTGTGTCATCTGGAAAGAGGAAAGTGGACAAGGAGACTTGGTGGTGGAACCAGGAAGTTCAGGAGTGTATACAGAGAAAGAGGTTAGCAAAGAAGAAGTGGGACACTGAGAGGACTGAAGAGAGTAGACAGGAGTACAGGGAGATGCAGCGTAAGGTGAAGGTAGAGGTGGCAAAGGCCAAACAAAGGGCATATGAGGACTTGTATGCTAGGTTGGACACTAAAGAGGGAGAGGTGGATTTGTACAGGTTGGCCAGACAAAGAGATAGAGATGGGAAGGATGTGCAGCAGGTTAGGGTGATTAAAGATAAGGATGGAAATGTATTGACAGGTGCCAGGAGTGTGATGGGAAGATGGAAGGAGTACTTTGAAGAGTTGATGAATGAGGAAAATGAAAGGGAACGAAGAGTAGAAGAGGTGACTGGTGTGGAGCAGGAAGTGGGTAAGATTAGCAAGATTGAAGTGAGGAGGACGTTGAAGAGGATGAAGAGTGAAAAGGCAGTTGGTCCTGATGACATACCTGTGGAGGTATATGGAAGTGTCTAGGAGAGGTGGCAGTAGAGTTTCTGAGTAGTTTGTTTAACAAGATCTTGGAGAGTGAGAGGATGCCCGAGGAATGGAGGAGAAGTGTACTGGTGGCAATTTTTAAGAACAAGGGACATGTGCAGAGCTGTGGCAACTACAGAGGAATAAAGCTGATGAGTCATACAATGAAGTTGTGGGAAAGAGTAGTGGAAGCTAGGCTAAGGGCAGAGGTGAGCATTTGTGAGCAGCAATATGGTTTCATGCCTAGAAAGAGCACAACAGATGCAGTGTTTGCTTTGAGGATGCTGATGGAGAAGTACAGAGAAGGTCATAAGGAGTTGCATTGTGTCTTTGTAGATTTAGAGAAAGCGTATGACAGGGTGCCGAGAGAGGAGCTGTGGTATTGCATGAGGAAGTCTGGAGTGGCAGAGAAGTATGTTAGAATGGTGCAGGACATGTATGAGAGCTGTAAGACCGTGGTGAGGTGTGCTGTAGGTGTGACAGAGGAGTTCAAGGTGGAGGTGGGTCTGCATCAAGGATCGGCTCTGAGCCCCTTCTTGTTTGCTCTGGTGATGGACAAGCTGACGGATGAGGTTAGACAGGAATCTCCATGGACTATGATGTTTGCGGATGACATTGTGATTTGTAGTGAGAGCAGGGAGCAGGTGGAGGAGAATCTAGAGAGATGGAGGTCTGCTCTGGAAAACAGAGGAATGAAGCTTAGCCGCAGTAAGACAGAATACATGTGTGTCAATGAGAGGGACCCAGGTGGAACGGTGAGGTTACAGGGAGCAGAGGTGAAGAAGGTGCAGGACTTTAAGTACTTAGGGTCAACGGTTCAGAGCAACGGAGACTGTGGAAAAGAGGTGAAGAGGCGAGTGCAAGCAGGTTGGAACGGGTGGAGAAAAGTGTCAGGGGTGTTGTGTGATAAAAGAGTATCAGCAAGAATGAAAGGAAAGGTGTTCAAGACGGTGGTGAGACCAGCGATGTTGTACAGCTTAGAGACAGTGGCACTGAAGAAAAGACAAGAGGCAGAGCTGGAGGTGGCAGAGCTTAAGATGTTGAGGTTCTCTTTGGGAGTGACGAGGGCGGACAGGATCAGGAACGAGTACATCAGAGGGACAGCTCATGTTAGATGTTTCGGAGATAAAGCCAGAGAGGCCAGATTGAGGTGGTTTGGACACGTTCAGAGGAGAGACTGTGAATATATTGGTAGAAGGATGCTGAGGTTGGAGCTGCCAGGCAGGAGGTCTAGAGGAAGACCAAAGAGGAGATTTATGGATGTAGTGAGAGAGGACATGAAGTTAATTGGTGTGAGTGAAGAGGATGCAGAGGACAGGGTTAGATGGAGGCGCATGATTCGCTGTGGCGACCCCTGAAAGGGAACAGCCGAAAGGAAAAGAAGAAGAAGATCTTAAAAGTAAAGCATTCTTGGTGTTTTTGTCATGTTACAATAGCCTGTTTACAGTTATGTAACAAAATCAAAGATGATAGTTATGTTAATAGAGAAAGGTGTCAAAATAACATATTACAGGCTTTGAATTCCTTATATATAGCTTTGCAGTGTTCTACACAGCCTGGATGGGTCACCGTACATGATGCAACAGTTATTATAACCAGAGACTTATTATAATAAAGAGACTTGAGACTTGACTTGGACTCTAGCTCAGAGACTTGTGAGCATCTCTGCATGTAGGTAAACGAGATTGGACTAAAAAAAACAAACACGTAAGGATTAATATGTGTTTAAGCACCATGCAGCGCTTTGTGATGTTCACAAGGTTCTATCCTTGGGCCTCTACTCTTTTCTCTCTACCTGGTGCCTCTTGGCTTGGTTTCGTTTCATTTTTATACTGACGACTGTCAAATATATGTGCCACTAGGTCAGTCACAAATCCTTTTAGAGTGCATCAATGAAGTGAAAGCATGGATGGCTACAAACTTTTTGTATTTTAATGAGAAGAAAACTGAGTTTGTGTTGTTTGCTCCTAGTGACTCAGCTGCTGCAGTTCCAGTTGACCTGGGTTTTCAAACCCGAGCCGCTAGCTCTGTGGTCACGAACCTGGGAGTCAAGATGGACTGTCGTTTTAAACTTCATGCACAAATCAGTGCAGTGGTAAAGATCAGCTTCTTCCAGCTGAGGCAACTAGCTAAAGTGATTTTATCCCCTCTCCGGTTAAAACAGACTGGCTAGATCGCGGAACACAGAGATCTCCCAAGTAAGGGGTTAAATTGTGTCTGGGCAGAGTTTAGATATTATAACTGTGTGTTATTTTCATCGAAGCAATATTGTTGTGAATTGTGTTTGTTTACATTGCAAACCGCGGCCACTGCGCCGCCTGTTGTGCTGTTTTTTTTTTAGCTTTGTTAGTCCAGTTAGCTACCAGCGCTAGCTGTTAATCTGTAGAGCTAACGTTAATGAACAACTTGATCAGACTCAGGTCCGGTAATAAGACGCAGACGGAAGTCTGGTCGGATTACTGTGGATCAAGTGAGTTATTAACGTCTCCCACAGCTCTGAGATTCTCTCGCTTCTCTGTATGTTTTTCTTGTTGTTTTGGAAGTTACCGTGCTTGTGCTGACCACGCCGGTAACGTTAACTGTTATCCTAGATCTGTGGAGCTGACTGCATGTTTGTAGCCTGCTCAGTGAACGCAGCCGCTGTACGTGAAAGTCCGCAGCCGCTGTTACTAGAATGCCACCACCCTGAGCCACAGCTCCAGCTTCTTTCTTTCTGTGAGTTCTCTCCCTCTTTCCTCCTCCACTAACTCACATATCCTTACATGCACATGTACATGCTCCACGGGGGGGGGGGTCATTGTTGCAATGACGTGCTCTGGCTCAAACCCTCCGTTTCCATTAAAAGGATGTCATGCCATTTGCAATGTGTACCCATCTGAAACTATCATGGAATTGGTGAATAATGGTGCTGCACGTTACCTTTCTGGTTTCTGTTAGCTTTGGTTTGGCTCCATCCTCATCATTGATACTGAAAGATTTCTCCACGCTCACTTCCTTGTTGGGCTGCAAGGGAAGAGTTTTATTTATTCTTTCATTTACTTTAACATTTGGATTGATTGTTATTACCTGACTGATAAAAGCGACAAAAAAAAGTGATAACATTCTGCCATCATCTAAGGAAGTGCCTATCCACAGCTACGTCTGACAGTTATTCTCACACAATTATTTGGACAAGTGCAGCTGATTGATGTCTTGTCACAAGTTTCTGCTCTGAAAGATGATTAAAGGAAAGGAAGGCATTACGTGGGCATTTCACCACGTCTCATATGGTCAGGAAGTGGCTGTCAAGGCGCAAATTGTGGATTCATGTTTCAATAACATTTGCTACTGGTGATGGGAAAAAAAACATGGGAAAACCTGCTGTGTCCTCACGCAATGTGTGTGAATGAGAGTGAGCAAGACAGAGGGGGGAGTAAGTGAAGGGGGGTGACAGGTTACAGAGAGCTGACGGTCGTAGGAGACCAAGGAAATCCATGGAGAGGCACAATAATTTCAGAAGAGAGTGAGAAAAGAAAAAACAGATCCGATATAAAAAAAATGGGACTGCAGCAGAAACAAACAAAACCGATTGAAGGAAATCTGGTGCATTGTTGCAGGTTGGGCTTGATATCAAACCTCAGTGCTTTTATTGGTAGTAACCAAAATTTGTTCATAGCATTAAACATTGATGAACAAATAATCAAGTACTGCAAGCTGTAATAACATTTTCTTGACAACCTATTCTTAAATCAATTTTTTTCCAATTTTATAATTTCTTATTAACTGCTTCTAAAGCTGCTGGTGTCTACTTAACATTTAAGGTTGGAGAAGAAGATCTCTTGATCACTTGTGTTAAATGATTAAAAAGGGTTTTGTAGAAAAACTAATTTTTTAATGTAAGGTTTAAAAAAAAAACATGTGTACCAAAAGCCAGGTATCGCATTGACACTCCATCATAAATTTGCAAACGATACCTAGACCTAGTTGCAGGTGTTCATGGTGAGGTGCTTCCAACCGACCCAATGGAATGTGGGATTATCATAAAGTTGTGACTCATATTTTTAAGTTCAAAATCCCTTATGTTTTCAGAGTAGCAATTTCTTGAGTGTATTTAACGATAGAAGCGGTAAAGCGGTGTAATATTAGATTTGGGGTTCAATAGCATTCGATCAGACCGGAATCCTTCCAGATCCCTAATTGAATCTAATTTATGTTTAGCTTTTAACGTTTGCATGCAACTTAAGTTACAAATAATTAGAACTCAAAGACGCAATTTAGATTTGTGACCTTTTTCGGCTGAGAAGCCCGGTTTTTAAATGGTAGCCTGGTTAGCATTCACAACCTGTAGCTACAATCTGAAAATAAACAGCATAGAATATGGAATGACGATGAAATGTATCCGACACATGGAAGTGACAGGTGCAGCCTCCTGAAAGCTAGCTGATTATCTTAGAATATGCATTTGATAAGCAGAAAAGTTTAAACTGGAGATTCTCCTGAAATTCGGTGCTATGCAGCTAGATCGTTTTCTGAGAAGAGTCACTGCTCTGATGGTTGAGCTACAAAAACACCCAAGTACACTCGCAGTTGTAAAGTGGTGTTACAGAGTGGTCTTTCTTTCCCCTCACCAAAACATGTAGAACAGACACCAGCTTGCTGAGAGCACATTAACAAACAGCCAAAAGTTTCACTTTAGCCAGTTACAAATTTTGTTAAGTTAGAATTTGAAGCATGCTAACGTCACTGAAATGTTTTCTACATTGCTATTTGCAAATCCAAAAGAGGGAGGAAAGACATGTTTGTGCAGAGATCTGTTCGTGTGGTAGAAATGCAATGGACATGTTAACCTGAGAAGCATTTGAGTCCCTCACACTTGGCGTACTTTATGTGTGTGTGGAGACAAAGAGAAGATGGGAGACCTTGGAGAGGTTCCAGACTCCCCTGATAATATTGAGTGAGAAACGACATGGACCGAGACTTAGCCACACTGTTCTGTTTTTATCCTTCTGCTCACCGAAAGTCCTCCACCAAACTGGGCAGGCAGCCTCCTGCCAGGCATCTTTGGTCTGTTGGCAGTGGGGTGAGAGAGCTTCTCCGAGGCAGACGACAACTCATCAAAGCTCATCAGATCTGTTAAGAATAAATGAGGGAGGAAGAGAGAGATAAGGAAGGAAAATAACAGAGGAAATATTTCCACGGTGACTAACACCCCATTTACACCTTGTATTAAAATGTGATGTTCCTATCATGCCTCACAAGAAAACACAACTCGCGTTTTGGAATTTTTTCAACCACGATTCTGTTTTTAAAGCAGCTTGGTGAGCCGCGTGCGGAGGAGGCTTGTTGTTAATGAAGTAGCCTATCGAAACCAACATGGTACCGAATGGCATCGGCACCGAAAGGTGCACTTACTATCTTTTACTAAACAACGGCGTAAGTAGGCGAGCCTTTCGCTCTCTCGGTTTCTCTGCGCAGCATGTGCGATTGTCAGTGGCCAGCCAGGCAGGGCTAGAGCGAGGGAAGGTTGTCCACGTGTTAATCAACCGCGAATGGCGCCGTTAATATACCTGGTTGGCGGAATCAAGTAAAGGCTATGCGTGGGAAAAAGGCCTGCACGATTCTGGAAAAAATATGAGTCACGATTTTTTTTTAGCTTAGAATTGATATCACGATTCTCTGCAGCGATTTTTTCTCATGAAGCGTAATGTTTATCACACACATGAACCATGTCAAAACAAACTGGGAGTACCAAAAATATTTGTTTTGGCACACAGAAAATTGAGCATCGCCAAAAGCTTACAAGTTTTCATCAATATCCGTTAGGGGTGAAACGGATCGCCACTGAGCCATACGGATTACGACCCACGGTTCGGCCGGCCCGTGACCCGCAGCGCGGATTAATTGCGTTTTTTTTTCTAACTAGCCGATTCATCTAAATTGTTTAGCGATAGCAGAGTGAAAGATAGTTTTTCTGCTGATATTGTTAAAAGTATCGGAGTTATTTTAAACTCGATGCTGAGTTTCAGGGAAACTACACACAACAGTCATGTGTTCACGTGAACAGGGCATGTTATTAAGTCAACGACGGCCAGCGGCGGAGCTTGAAAAGCCTCCGACATCATTTAAATCGCACGTAAGGGAGCATTTCGGCTTCCCCGTAAAATATAATGATGACGGAAGAAGGGCGGTGGACAAAACAGTATGTAGACACCAACAGTTCCTGGCTGTAAGTTTTCATGTAATAAATGATCCGATCCGTGACCCGTGACTCGTGATCCGTATTGTGATCTGAACCGGGAGTTTTGTGATCCGTTACACCACTAATATCTATTTGGTTTATGGAAATAAACTACACCGCTCGCTCGAAACACGTGACTAAAAGGTGCTTTGTCATTGGCTGAGGGTGAAGCCCTGAACTTTCTGAGAGCTGTCCTTTCAAAATAAAGGCCAATTATTTATTTATTTATTTTTAATTCGAATTCATTTAAAATTTAAATCGTGAACAGGGTGAATCGAGATTGTGACTTTATAACGATTTATCGTGCAGGCCTATTGGGAAACACTGCTGGATCTTTTGTAAGCAATTCACTTCCACAGTACTGAAGCAGCTCCCCCTTTTGGAACAAACTCCTGCCCTGTGGATCGGCACAACACCGGTAGCAACGTTACTTTCACTTTCAACAATGCTTGTGCAAAAGGATGCATTATTCAACAGAACTATTAAAGTAATACGAGTGGGAAATGAATGCGATGCGCAGATCGGCTCTGACCATCCACCAACCACCTGAACTAATGATTTTCTCTTTAGAGACCTAAACCCGCATGAACATTTTCTCTCCACCTCTACCGGTCGCTGTAGGCTATATTGCCTTTTAAATTGCAATGTCGAGCAGTGCAAACTTTTCTATGCAAGCAGTGATGTCACAGCAAATGGCCTATCGTGGGACACTTAAGCAGCAATACTAAGAACTGTAGTTATAAGCTTGACAGGACAGAGGAAACTCTAGAGGAAAGAGAATTAGACTTGTAGCTTCTGAAATACATTTGTTGGACAGCTGTGATGGTAGTTCAGGATTTATCAGGAGGCCGGGCTGCTATACTCCAAACAACTTCACTGTGTGGACCCGGACCGTGTGTGTGACCTTTTGGATTTATAATTATACCTATGAAACTAATAAATGAGCCTGTGTCCAGTCTTGGGGACTAAATATTTATGCATTTATTTAATATTGAATGAAATGGCATTCCATTCCCTCAGTATGATATCTGGACTTCATCAATAAAGGGAACAAGGAACAAAAGAAACCGGCTTTGCAGTTCAGAGTCAAATGCGCATTAATTGGTATACCATGTTTAATGTTACAGAAGGAATGTTTTACTTCAACATGCTGATTTTGATAGGAGATGTAAATGGGGATGTCGAATGTGTGCCTGCTAGGGGGTTGGTTCATCCCCCTTCTTCGAAATGCCTCTTAGAGACAAACAAAAGACATTCCTGTGAAGATTATGGACATAACACTGACCTGTATTTATTTTACTTTACTTTCTGACTTGCTGTTATAACTATATGTATGCATATTATATATATATATATATATATATATATAAAAACATATGCATGATCGCAGGGCTGCACAATTAATCGCAATACGGCCAAGTGCAAAATCGCAGAATCTGCAATTTTTGGGATGTGCTGTGACAAAATCGTGTCTAGGTGGTGGGAAATTAAAGATGCGTCGGCAAACCCAAATCCAACCTTGAAGCCCAGCTGAAGCTGTCTTCTTACAGTATGCACAATATAAATTGTAAATAAAACACTTACAAATATCCTTATACCTGCTTACAACCACATTATAGTGTGTTATTACATGTGTATATTTCCTTCTCTTTTAACAATTATTATAAAAGGTATTTTTCTACAGAGCACCTATACAAAACTTAAGGGAATTTTGAACAAAGGTATAAAGAAAACAAAAAGCACTTGCAAGAAAACTGTTGTTACCTCTACAAAGCAGAATACATATTTCTTTTAAAAATATTTCAGGAGGAAATAACAGCATTATAATGAAGTAGTGTAGCGCTGCAGAGAGGCCCTGGCCTACAAATCGTCCCTCCAGATGTAAGAAAACATGATTGTTTGGCACAGACCCCAAAATGTGTCACATCAGCATGATTTTGCTATTTTTTTCAGTGAAAATGAAATTTGGGTTGCAAAAATTATCATTTCCACTAATTGTGAATTACATCACAATCGGAATATCTGTCAAAATAACAGCAACATGACTTTTTTTAACCATATCGTGCAGGTCCACGTGATTGTCATTTATGACACATTTTAGCCTGGGTCACAAGTCTATTACTCATCAGGATGATATCCTGTTATTCATAGAATAATAATAATACAAATAATAGGTGTTTAGTCCCTTTCAGCAACTGATGAGAGTTGTAACATGGAAGCATTAAATTGGTAAATGATGAATAAACGGCTGTAAAGTATTCGCCTCAAAACTATTCATACTGGAGGCGATCCGAATTTGCAGAAGTTGTGACATTTTTTTTCCCAATAAAAGATTCTACTAAAACTCACTTGGTGTTGGAGCTGTAAACTTGACCAAGAGTAAACTTGGAGGGAGTGTTGAGTTTGCAGCGACAGGAAGTTAAAATGCGTACAGATCTAAAGTCAGGCAGATGTCTTTATTACACCTTGATTTTTTTCATCCACTGAATAAGTGAATGGAAACAAAGGCCACTTTTTGAGAAGTGACAATATTCACTTAATTGCAAATATATGGTTTATTTATGAGTGTGCACATATGACCACAAACTTAAACAGAGGAAAGTTGTTCCTCCTTTTATTATGCAACACTGAAAAACTTCCGCGACAGTTATGTAACAGCGATTTGCAACTACAGAGTGGCAAAGTGCTGCAGTGAGAAAGGATTGCCTGTGAGCTCAGGAAAGATTGGATTATCGTGTTCCATGGCCATGCGTGTCAGACGGACTTCTGGTAAACAGTGTGGCGTTTTAGCGGCTCTTTATCACTTTTACGAGGCATCTGTCACAAACCGAGAACTCTTCGGTGATCCAGTGACTCTTAAATCCATCCCAGACCTTATTGCCTCCCTATTGGTTTCCCTGTGCCTCCATTTATCACTAAAGTCGTCTGTTCCACTCTTAAAATATCGACCTCTAAACTATTAAAGTTTTAAAGGATTCCTGTTTCCTCATCCCCTCCTGTTTTTGTTTTTATTTCTCTGACTTACACTTTGCTCTGCTTTCATTATTGGAGGTTATGCCAATTAAAGCTCTACATGTCAGGCACATTGATGTACAGGTCACATTTCCTGAACTCACAATAAAAGCTAAAATATGCAAAACCTGACAGCTGCAAACTGTTGATTGACAATGTTCTAAGGGCTGATGTGAGGGAACTCGTATGTGGGAAACGTTTGAGGTATATTTCCTTCTCTTTTACATTTAGTCATTTAGCAGACGCTTTTATCCAAAGCGACTTACATATGAGGAAGACAATGGAAGCAATATAACAACACAAGGTAACAAAAAGCATAAGTGCATCAAAAACTAGTCTGATTAAATCAAGCTTAGGATAGGAAGGTTTTTTTTGTTTTTTTTTGAGCAGAGGTAGAAAGGAAGAAGAAGTTAGTGATTGTCAGTTAGGTGTTGACGGAAGAGATGCGTTTTCAGGTGCTCTTTAAAGGCGGCTACAGAATCTGCTGATCTTGTAGGAGCAGGCAGATCATTCCACCAATGTGGAACGGATCCAGAGAAGGTGCGCAAGAGTGACTTTGTTCCTTTTTGGCATGGTACCACCAGACGTTGTTCGTTTGCAGAGCGCAGGGACCTGGCAGGAGCATAGGTCTGTATGAACAAGCGAAGATATGATGGTGCAGAACCAGTGGTGGTCTTGTAGGCCAGGAGCATCACTTTGAACTTGATGCGGGCGACAACAAGGAGCCAGCGCTCTCTTCGGTTCATTGAAGACCACTCTTGCCACCGCGTTCTGGATCATCTGCAGAGGTTTGGTTGTGCAAGCAGGGAGTCCAGCCAGCAGCGCGATGCAATAGTCCAGTTTGGACAGGACAAGAGCCTGGACGAGGACTTGTGTAGACTGCTCCGATAGGAAAGGTCTGATTTTCCTGATGTTGTAGAGGATGAATCTGCAGGACCGGGTGGTGCTGGCGACATGACTTTTAACAATTATTATAAAGGTATTCTTCTACAGAGCACCTAAGTCCGAACTTTAGCTCTTAATTCGTTTAATTCTGGAGGACTCAGGGTTTCCTAAACTCATACCTTTTACTATTCTTGGTTTATTATGATAGATTATAAAAGATTTTATGTATATATATTTCTACATTTTGTGGAGAATAGACTTAAACTAAAAAATAAATCACTGAAACATGCCTAGATGAGAATGTCTGTATAATACGGATGCACTCAGCTGTTATGTCTCCAATAGTGGAGAGCTCCCTCTCTGAGCAACAATTAGTACCGGTGAAAGCCATCGCTATCCACAGCTCTGTACAAGCAAAGGTCACCTGAGTGAATACGACTGTGGACCGAGGTATTTCCTTGGGCTGACTAAAGCTGGCTTAAGGTTTTTTGTGCTGCAGTGTGTGTTGGTCAGCTAGCCCTCGAGTTCAGAGATCTACTCCGCTAACGTTGGCATCAGTCTCTGGTGGAGCTGTATTATGTATTCGGCTGTGGCTTGGTGGCAGAACGGGTCGTCCACCAATCGGAAGGTTGGCGCTTCGATCCCGGCTTCCCCCAGCCATGTGTCGAAGTATCCTTGAGCAAGATACTGAAGCTGCGCTCAGCCGCTGTCCGCTGCCTGAGACGGAAGTGTCGCGTGGCTGAATGGCTATGGAAAGCCACTGGGCTAGAAGTGAATCGCCTATATCTTAAACATCTCCCATATTCTTTTAATTCATTAGTAATAGAAGCTCGTACTGCTTACTTGAATTTAATTCAACTATATTATAATAATTATTATTATATTTCAAATATAATTTCTTCTTCAAAAAGAAATCCTAGGATTTTATAGGACACCATTAACATTGTTTCACCGCCGCCCACTACCATGTTTTTCTATCAATGTTTGTTCCTCACCTTCTTTGTTGAAAAGGTAGGGGATATTAGGTCCAATACTCATCTTGGAACGTCCCCGTCCAACTCTTGCCCCTCTCTAACTCCTACTGCTCTGTGCCCTTTCCAACCTATCAGCTTACAAGATTTGATCTGCGCGATTGAAAAAATGAAGCTTTCCTCTAGCCCTCTCGATATAATACCATCTTCTTCATTTTAAAAAGGTTTTGCCAGTTATTGGGCCTGCTGTTTTAGCTATTGTTACCTGTTTCAGAGTACTAAATGTTTATGCATTTTAACAACTGCTTTTGTGTTTTGTGCTTCACACACTGAAACTCATCACATTTGTACCTATGAGTCAATTTAAGACCATGATTACACACTACTCCGCACTTGAATGAAAACAGTTTTTAACTGTGTTCTGTTGCTGTTTTAGTTAATTATTTTTCACGTGCATTTATTCTGTTTTGTACTCTCGACATCATTGAAAATGAGGGCATGCTTGAGATGTAAGCAAAGGTTGAATGAATTAATGACTTTGGGGAAATTCAAAAGACTGAAAACCACTCCAGAGGTCAAAGCGAGAAGAATTTTGTATCTGAATGCAGCTCATACTTGTAATACTGAATGTCTTCTGTAGTTAAAATAATAAAGATTTTGACACGATATGAAGCTAAACTACTTACCCCATTATTCAGGATTTTGAGTGTAGTTTGACATAGTCTGTAGGGCACAATGTACATACCAATATCCGAGGACTTCTCCCCCCAGTCGCCAGACAGAGTTTTGGGTTTGGTGGGCAATAACGGCTCGAGGTCGGACTTTGGTCGTGTGGAAGGCATCTCTCCATTGTGTCTGGAGATAACAGGGAGAAATGTAAAAGAAAGGGGAAAAATGCTTACTGTATATACGAGAAACAACATGAAATTACTGGACTCTTCTTATCTGTCCACTGCAAAGGCCATGTCATCAGGTATCACTGTCTACCATATATAGTAGACACTTTCCAGTCCTTTCAACAGAATGCTATTTCTTGAGCATACCTTTGTGTAAAAGTGGCTGTTAACCTACACATACAAGAGACCGGACCTACGCCAGTGCTGTATGAATAGAAAAGCGTTTTGTTCAAATAGACGGACTAAAAAGCTGCATGGATCAACAGGTGCCAGACTAACAGATGAACAGACACAGAGATAAGAGACTTACTTGAGGTTTGGCGAGGGAACGAGAGGCTTGTCAGGCCTCTTTGGTGGGAGGATTCCTGGTCTGCCTTTCCCAGGAGGGGGGACTGGCTTCTTGGGCGGGACCACTGGCGCGGCAGGCTTGGATGGTTTGTTGTCTGGCGTAGGCCTATCAACTGAAACAGAGAACCAAGAGTTGAGTGGAAATTGTGGTGAGATTGTGAACGAGAAAAGAGAAAGAAGCAGCAGAGAGGAGAAATTGTACACATATATAATGAAAATACCCTTTTATTCTGGACAGTCAACAAAAACCATGTCTCCAAGAGAACACTGGCTGAACTCAATTTCACTTCCTGCAATCAACTTTACAATTACACAACAGTAAGTGAGGTAAATTATTTTAAGTCTGAGTCACAAAAACTAAATTTGATCTGGAGATATTGGCCTGTAGAGATGTCTGCATTTTTTGAATATAATGGGACTGTATGGCACTCTGCCTTTGGTGCTGAAAGTGCCAAAAAAAATACATTTGAAAAACTCAACAGCAATTTCTTCAGAAACCATGACCCGGTTACGCAAGATAATCCACAGGCCTTGTTGTGAGTGGAACTTTGTTCTTTCTACCGACCTTCTCACAAGGTCTGTGGATTATTTTAATCCCTAATGATGATGATGAAGCTGCGGGTGTCAGGCGATTATGCTTGACGTTGCGTAACTGCTTGTTTACAGTCTGTGCTCTACGTGGCGGACAGAGTAAACTTTTACTAAGTGTAATGAAAATGCAGCTAAATGCCACATATGTAAAAAGGTAGTTGCAACACCAGCAACCTCATGAAACACTTACAAATACAACGCTATATAAATCTGAGGCAGTGCAGCGTGTTTGTTAGCTTTAGCAAAGCAGCGGCTGCAGCGAACGTTACGACCTCAGCGCAGCCTCCCGACTCTGATGCTGATGGGATTTGCCAAACTAAAAACGTGACTCCCTCAACCTCGTCAAAGTAACACTTTTTATCTTTAGAAAAATAAGTCTATAGTTATCAACTCTGGAGGACACAGTTGGTAGCGGGTTTAAGCCCTTCTAAATTATGTTCCTAAATAAATCGCATAGACAACGTCAGTCAAGCAGCAGCCACAGCTTCGTCAGTGGATAGCAGAAGGAAGACGCCCAAGTCCAACCCATTCTCCATGCGAGGGAAAACGACACAGGAAAAAAAAAGAAGAATGTCACACATAACTTAAGTGTGAGCTGTCCTGAGATAACATACAGCAAAAGGTCCCCTGGCTGGAATAAAACCGTGGACGTTGCAGTTATGTGGTATGCGCCTTAACCATTCAGCTACCAGGGTTTCCTCTGTAGACTTTTCTTTTGAAAAGCTCCAATTTAAATAAGCAGGGTTTGTGTGAGTGATTCTCTTCAAAATGGAGAGAAAAAGATGTATTTTCAGCCGATGTGGTGTGGATGTGGGCTCTCTCCACCCCGCCACCTCTCTCTCATATAGGGGAGACTAGGATATAAGTTGATTAGATTAGAGGTTTGTTGTTTATGAAATAAAACTCCTACCTAGTCGCACAGCAAAAAAAATAAAAATCATACTGTTCATTATTTCTGTGGAACTTGTGGAACCCCAGGACAGGCTGTTCAAACCTCTTCATTCCTAGGCCCATTTTTTCCTAGCTTATGCCCGAAATTACATACCCAAATAAATGGGGTATATTTTAACAACAACAAAGGCTATATGCATAATCTTGGTCTCAAAAGAAAGCTAAGACCTGGGAGATTACAATAGAAGTGGCAGGGATTCTCTGTCAGATAAAATGCATCTGGAACACAGTAGAAAATTGAAATTTCTACCTCGGCCTAAAACACACCTTATTTATAGTGAAAACACATTTGAATCATAGATAAATACGCCTGAGCTTTGTAGGAATTAGTAAAATAATATTTGATAAGTAAGTAGTAGCTAAAAAAGTGAACCTGAGCAGTTTGACACATGTTTTATCACAGATATTTCCAGGCGGAACCAGCAAATGTGCCTTTTGGGACCCATTCGGATCCATATGCGCCATTGACCTGTCTTAGGTACCAGGCAGGAAAACTAATAATATTTCACTGATAGATCATTATGGTAACTCATTCCATCAAATACAACTGTTTTTGAGTAATTTTGAAATTGTAATCTGGGTCAGATTCACCTACGCACTCGTGGCGTAATGCGTAAAGCCAGCGCTGCAGCGGATACGCGAGGGGATATCTCGGCAGCCCATTGGCCCATCTGAATAAATGACACCCCTTTGTGACTGTCAGAGCCAGTGGAATCGATTGACACCACCCACTTTAGGCTTAGAAACACAATGACCATCCAGAAGGAAGTAAGCCCAAAGATAGTATATTGTGGATGAGAGGACTAGCCCTCTCTCAATGCTCCGTTTGTGCTTATGTAAACAGCCAGTACTTCCATGATTCAATTAAAACTAACACAGAGGTATAAGAGTATACATTAGCAGTGTTTTTTTGAATCAGAATATAACTTTTGACCTGAAAACAGCAAAGGTAAGACGCACTTTATGATTTAGCAACGTTTTTCTTTGATACACTTTTGACAGTAGCTCACTGAGTTCCCGTCGCACGGCAACGTGGCAGCTATCGTTGTAATCAGCAGCGTCTACTCTTTCAGACGGTATATAGTTTGTGTGGGTTGCTGGAAGTGGTGAAAATGACAGAATCACGAAATTACGACTATATATTTTGGCGTTTTTAATCATAATGAGTATAATTGCCTAGGGTGTAATTGTGTTTCTTTCCGGCTGTCGATGCTTGGTACAGGCTTTTAGTGGAGTTTCTGCCCTTTGTTTTGGTATGACGCATGTTAGGATTGGTGCTTCCTAGACTTTGTAATGTTCATTTATACTGCACAGGTGAGTGTCAGCCCCCTGTGCAGGGGCCTTTAGTACTCTAGGGGATTACTAAGTGCGACATAGAAGAAAAAAGAAAGAATAACAGTGTACAAGAAATTAATGTTTCTGCTTTTCTAAGGTGAATTTTAATTTATTTATTTATTTTTACACAAGATATAAACAGACCTGCAATCACTGTGATTCAAATATTGATCACTTGAGCATGTGATTGGCTCAATAAGAGGGAAATCTGGCTGCTATGGTGCCTTTACTAATACAAATAAAAATACTTCATTTTCAATTTTGAGATCTATTTCACTGAAAACCAGACAGTTTTTATTTCTGACTTCTAAATCTTTAGAATTACTTATACTTTATCAGCGCAATTAACTCGATAACTTACACGGTTTTTGAAATCTTAACAAGTCCAGAACATATCTGTTTTGTCTATATCAACGAAATCCCTATATACAAATCCCAGGAGCTGCAATCGCAGGAGCTACAATTCTTTGATAAGGGTAAAATGTGATACAACATACTATTATAAATGAATATTACATTATTATGAATATTATAAATCGGTTTTAACATTGATTCAAAACGCTCTATATAGCCAAACTGAATTCTAAAACAGACAATTAATTAGGTCGAACATTCTTGCGTGGTGCAAAAGATGTGACACTGTCACAGCAGTATGTGCAAATTTTTGCTAACAAAAACACACACACAGAGCTCATTTCCTGTTTCCTCAGTAAGATAGAAACTGCATTGACAGCACATCTGTCTCCTTACCAAGAATGACTTGACAAAGCTCACCTCAACACTTGATGTGACTACTTAACTAAAATAAACTGACCACAGGCATCAATGCTTCCTGCAATCACAGATCACCCACCACAGAAGTAAACCATATGTTTAAATAGGGAAAATCTATCTAAATTTATCAATTAATGACAGATTCCTTTTACTCAAATTGTATTTTCGAATGACTGAAATTGCAGCATTACAGCGGGGGTGTTATTTAGCATCGTGTGTTAGAGTGGGTTGTTGGTATCTGTGTCATTGTATCAATGTGTGTCACTTTAACACATTATCCCTTTTTTTCAATGTGTCAGTAGATTAAAAAAAACAAATCCAATCAAAAATATGTGTAGCTTAAACTCTGTGAAGCTCAGAGAAATGTAAAGAAAACACAGAAGCCAAAGAAAGCATTACAAGGAGCTGCAGGGAGAGTTTTGGTGGATACAAACTTGTACCTCACTTCGGTCTCCGCATTTTACTTGTCAGAGTGCTCTGATCATCATCAGAAAACGATTGAATGTCTGTCTTTTCAAAGTTGTCTTACTTGTTTGAAACCCAAACACTTGCACACGCATTAAGAACATGGGACTTTACAGGAAGAGAGAGAGGATGGTTTTTGCGCACACGGATGAGGCCTAGTTCAATGGCAGTTATCTTTGTCTTCCTTAACGCCACTTGCTGCCAGTGGTGGTACCGTATCGTAGCCACGTTCCTCAGGGGTGCTGCAGCAATTTGCAACGAAAATGCCGCTTTTGGTCTTATTTAAAAAGGCAAATGTTAATGTGTGCTTTCTGCACTTTAAACTCACATTACTGCAGTAATACAACAATACCCCACAGCCCAGAATGTGCAGTATTTCCATACTCGAAAGGAGCATTGCTGGAATCGCACAACAGCGATGGAGTTAAGAGCAATTAGTACATTGTCTTTATGTGTCTGCTTGCACTGCTACTCACACCAAGTATACCTGGAGGGAGAGTTACGGAAGATGAAGGCTGAAGCTGGGAGAGCAAGAGTAGGAAGGATGAATACACTGAGAGAAAGGGTGTAGAACCAAGGCCGTTGAGGGAAACAAATAGGGGACTGACTGCGGTGCAAAGTAATTACACTTACTCAAGTACTCTTCTAAAGTTTAGATACTTTGGTTGATTTACTGCAGAACCTTTTCTTTTATGTTTTTACTGCATTTTACTGATGACACCTCTGTACTTACCGTAGGCCTATTACTTGCAATGGAGTATTTCTATATTAATGTATTGGTACTATTATAGAAGTGAAGGATCTTAGTACTTCTTCCACCACTGGGGAGGACGGCACAGATTACTTCCTCCCCAGGTCAATAGCGGAGTTAGCGCTGATGAGGACCACAGTGCATGAGGAAACAGTGTCCCAAATTTGGAAAGAAATGTCTAAAAAAAACAAAAAAAAAACGGTAGCTTGTGAAGTTGTGAACATCGTGAGAGTCCTACCTCTGTCGTCTGGTCTGATGGGATGAGGCTTCTTGTCGGCACTGGGAACGTCTGGCTTGGGAGCTGTAAAACGAAACATGGTCCACAAATAGTTAGGTCGTCTGTCCGACCTGACTGATTCAAGACTCACAAGACAATGAGAAGGAACACACACACACACTTTCACATGTACAATCACGCAAAGAAAACCACTGCTCTCTGAGACACACACACACACACACACACACACAAACACACACACACACACACACACACACACACACCGCCCTCTAAGCAGGCATTGAGAGACAGTTACGTACACACAGATCCATTTGATCTGGTACATAAACACAGTACCGTGCATGTATAGCTGCATGCACTCACTTGTGGTTTTCTTTGCGCGAGACATATACACATTAAAAAGAATCTCAACACAGACAGGAAGTCGTGTACAGACGGATAATTCCCTGATGTCTCCGAAACACACACACGCAGCAAACTGCGACACAGTGCAGTGGTAGAAGGATATGAATGCAAACTCTGTGTTACTTCCTGTGCAGGAAAACCATGATGAAAGTGTGCATTTTGCAAACTGGAGGAGCTCGGTGCTGATATGAAGCCCTACGGCTTACGGTAACTCTGAACCACCATGACACTGTGCTGTAATTGACTTTCATGTTTGGCAAAAGAAAAACTAGAAAGCTCTTTAAGAGAAACCACTGTGCCAATCTGGCACAGGGGTTTCCCTGGAAACCTTGTACGGAGTTGAATTTAAACTCTCTATTTAAGGCTTAGTCCCTTGGCGACTTTGACACTTTCAGATCTTTTGTATAAAAATAAATAAATATTGACTTCTACACATGTACACCCCCCCCTCCTGTAAATTCCCCTTGTAAACCACTTGCCTGACCTCAGTATATTTACATG
This sequence comes from Coreoperca whiteheadi, assembly GCA_011952105.1. NCBI lineage: Eukaryota > Metazoa > Chordata > Actinopteri > Centrarchiformes > Sinipercidae > Coreoperca > Coreoperca whiteheadi. Next base: position 5,695,880 of record CM022481.1, read on the forward strand.
CACTTAAGTAATGGGATTACTGACCATTTTCTGCGGTAACCTGATTTCTGAAACATCATGCAAACAAGAAACACAGTTTGCTTCGTCAGGTAACGGCAGGGGTTTCCCAACCTTTTCTTGGCTTCATGTACGGCTTTAGTCCGACACTGTGCTTGCAGACAGACTGGGCGTTTGGTTACTAGAACAGCCCTTTAAGACTTTTTTTAAGCAAGGGACAAGATTTTGTTAGCCATTTGTAGTCCGAGTAGTACCGACCAATCAAATTTTTGAGAGGGCTTTGGCTGCACACAGTCCGCGTGGAGAGCGAAGTGGGTGATGACTGATTTGCACGCTATGACTAGTGAGGCCAAAAATATCCCAGTAAACACTATTGTAATGATAGGCAACCCTTCCCTGAAATACTATTAGTGCTAAAACATGGTCAAATTCGATCAAACGGAACAGTGAACCATATGATGCGACTCTGCAAAACGTCAAACGACCAATCTGCGTTTGAGGTTTTGCAGAGTTGCATTATATGGTTCAAACGCAGATTGGTCGTTTGACGTTTTGACTGGGGATGATTGGAATGCAGCATTGTGTCTGTATGTCTAAGAGTCAAAGCACCAGTTCACGTTTTCAAGCGTGTTCTGATTTAGTTTGGGGTGTTAGTAATTCAAATGATTTTCAGAAGACGGACTGTTTGGAAAAGAGAGCGCAGAGCGTAAATAGCGACGGACGATGGCACACATATCAGGCTCTTACAAGCCATCACCACGACCAGAGCTGGAGCTGACCCGCGAACGTTACGACCAAGCAATGCGTAAACTAGTCATTTAGCTAATGCTGGCAGAGCAAGCTAGAGTTAGACAGTTAAGAGGCCTGGTTGTCTGGTCCTGCTGTGGCTGCTCTGCCTCTGTGTGACTGGTTGATGGTCGCTCCCCTGTGGCTAAAATCAAACTGCTAATAAAGACAGGAGCGCTGTGTTGCGTTCAGGGTGCCCTCTGGCAGTAATGTCACCATCAGCATGTTTCACCGCGGAATGTGATAAAACAGGTGTACCGGCACACCTCTAGTACCTATGACCTACTTTAGTTCAAAATAAGTGCCCTGGCTCCAGAAATAACCTATGAAGTTACGTGATTATTATTATTATTTTTTTTTTTCAGCCAGTTGTACTGTTTTCTTGGCAAATGTTCCGCGGGCACGTACAAGTCTGTGGCCCCGGGGAATAAGTTAGAACCCAGCGGGTTAGGGAAATGAGAATAACTTGGCTTACACAGGTGGATTTCTGCTGAAGAAACATAATGTGTTAACCGGCCTGAATTTGTAGAAATCACTTCATAAAAATGATATTTTTAGGAATCACTTCGTATGATACTAGCCTCAAATAATTATCACTATAAAAATATTAAACACAAAAGACATGAGGAACGATATCACAAGAGCTATTTGATATACTTTGATTAATTACTGTCATGCCCAATTATACATTTGCAGGGTATCTGTGGAAGGAAATAGAAATAATTTTAAAAAGGCCTACACTGAATATAAGATGTCTTACATATTTTCTCTTGCCTGCTGAAGGCTTGCTAGTTCTAAAGTGTTTTTGTACGTGATTGGTTGCTGTCGAGGGATGTCACACACACACACCTAGAAACTAAAAGGAGGATTATTTTCGTCACTGGATCGTGCAGCAGGAGGCTGTTCAACGTTTCGGTCGACCTGTAGCAAACACAGTGACTGCTGCTAACAAAAACCTAAATGAATTAATCCTTTTTTAATATTTTTTTTTTTTTTTTAGATTTTAGCATTTTTTGCTACAAAAGCGAGCCAACCCACATTAACCCCCCCATGTTAAAATGCCTCTTTACAGCAAAAATAAACATGTTTACTGCCTGGTACAAAAAACAGTTTTGGTCTCTATAGCTAATCTGCCCCTCCATGACAACTGTATGGGGGTGAATGTTTTTGACTGACCCGTTTGAACTATATTTAGGCTTAAAGTTATGCTTAGTTAAGGATGTGGCCTCTTTGAGTGACAGGTGGGTGCCCTGTCAGGTGGCTTGCCGCTAGGTGGTGTCATCAACCAGGCTTCATTCGGTCCGCCTCAGCTCCACCTCTTTGCCCCCTGTTTGGAGCCACCGGGAGCCCCCCACTTTGAGCTTCACAACGGCTCTTCAGAAACTTATGGGTGGTGTCACAGACACTACATCCATTTTATTTATTTATTTTATTTTTTTTTACATACAGTCTATGGCAGAAACCCTAAGGCTGCTTTCACACCTCTAGTTCGGTTCATTTGGTTTGAACCGAGAGCAAACAATTATACATTGTAGCATTCTTCTGCTTTTTTGGTTCCTATTCACACCACACTGATTGCGTTGGTCCGAACCAGTTGAAACGAACTAAAATGCATCACATGACAACATCCACATCACTCATTGGCCATGGCGTATTTCCTAAACTGCTTTTCGATTGGTCAGAATTTACGTGCAGGAAAAACAGAAGAGGAAAAGCCAGGAAACAACACGGAGACAACTATGGAGAGACGACTGCTCGGGCTGGTTTTGTCCCTGGCCAGAATCTCTTACATTGGTTGTACACACGATAATATGCAGACAATACATTTCTATAATGTAGCGCGGCTGCGGCTCGAAAACAACGTTCTGATGCAAACGGCGAGCGCTCGTCACTTCAAGCGGAGGCGCGCATTAATTCTTCTTAACTCGGACACGCTCATCTTCCGAAAATATGACTACGGCAGCTGGTTTAGTGCAAAAATGATTTTTTGCAGTCGGGTCGGTTCGAGATAGGTTCGCGTTCTCACCACAAACAAACCGCTCCGGGAGAGAGCGTACCTCCTCTTCAGGGAGCTCTCGGAGCGCTTGTTTGATCCTCACCCGAGTACGATTGCTGCTTTCACACCTGACCAAACGAACTGCACCAACGGGGCAAACGAACTCTGGTACGGTTCAACCGAACTAAATTAGGCAGGTGTGAAAGCACCCTAAGTAGACTGACTTGGCTATGTGATTTGAAGAGGCAACTGTCACACCCTTCACATGAAACATCCATCAGAACGCCACAGAATGTTTCTCTCTTTCAGCGGAAGTTTTTTAAACATTTCCAACCATCATAAAGGCTATCATGATCTGGAAGGCTCGTCACTCCCCCTTCCAAAGTGAGCTGGAGTTCCCAGGCTTAGTCATATCCTCATTTATATAGCCTAGCTCTGTTCTACTGGCAGTCTCTGTTATATTCCAAAACTAGCCAACAATGTATCACACAACCTTTGGTTTTAACTAGGGCTGTCAAAATTGAATAACGCGTTAACGCAAATTCATTTTAACGGCGCTCATTTTATTAACGCGCGCATTTTCTGTTTGATCCGTGGCCCTAGCGCGTAGTTGGCAGAAATCGAGAGCAGCCACAGGCGTAAAGGATGCAGCAGCAAACAGAAATGGGGAAAGAAGACAGAACCGGTTGTCGTCGGTTGTCTACCAATCGGAAGGTCGGCGGTTCGATCCCGGCTTCCCCCAGCCATGTGTCGAAGTATCCTTGAGCAAGATACTGAACCCCAAATTGCTCCCGAAGCTGTGCCTTCGGTGTGTGTGTGAATGGTTAGTTTAATTTGATCTGATGGGCAGTTAGCTCCTGCCTTCAGCGTATGAATGTGTGTGTCTGGGTAAATGTGATTTGTAGTGTGAAAGCGCTTTGAGCAGTCGGACGACTAGAAAGGCGCTATACAAGTACAGTCCATTTACATTTAAACTACCAGTGTAAAAACTGCCTTTATTTATATTCTTAAAATGAGAGAAATCACTGCTTATTCTGAATTTTTAAGCTTAGGGTTAAGAGATATGAACAAGTTCTTTGAAAAACATCTATGACCTTTGATACATGTCTAGTCTTCGTGCCCTAATGCTTTCACAAATAACGTACATTTGCATAAAGCATGCATGTATGTCCATACCCATGTTGATTAGAGTATTAAAATTAGGGGTGCAACTAGGGCTGGGCGATATGACCTAAAAATAAATTCGATTTACGATTTTTTCCGATTTCCCCCCCTACTTATTAAGAAAAGCAATAAGTACAAACAGCAGACAACTTAGAGCAAATGTTGCTTTCTTCTTCACTGTATATATGGGTACCATGTCTTTGGCTATGTGCAAAGTGACCGCTTTAGTGATTGTTCTCCACCGTGCCCCTTTCCTGTCATATGCGGTGCCGTGTGAAAAGGATTCGGCTACAGTTAGCTGTTTTTTAGCTAAGATTTGTTGGTCACTGCGGGTTTGTTTGTCTCAGAGAGACTGGCATTTTTCATATTCGGCTGGATGTCTCTGTTTCAGGTGTTGGAATAGGTTTGTGGTGCTGCTACCTTTGACTGCGATGGGCTTTAGGCAAATGTTGCAGCGTGGGGTCTCTTGATCCACGTCTGTCGCAGCAAACCCATACCAGTTCCAAACAACAGATGATTTTATTCCTTTCCAGGGAACAAACTTCCCACTTTCACCGGTAGCCATGTTGTCGCTTTCTGTTGCTGTTTTGTGTGTGCTATGATGTTGTCGTTGTCGCTTGCGGTACTGCTCTGCTATGTGAAACTAATGCTACGGAAGCTCCGGGGAGCCAAAATTGCGCCGTTACACAAAAAATCCATTTATGGATTTTTTTAAATCGCCCGCCACAAAAAATTCTAATTAATTCATTCAATCGATTTTTCGCCCAGGCCTAGGTGCAACGGAACAAAATTCTCACGGATCGGATCGTTTCTCAGAAAAAAAAAAAAAAAAAAAAAAAAGTGAAACACCGGGGTGATGTCGCTTCAAATGCGTGGCCATGCTTGATGTGTTTCCACTGTCATATGGCTTGCTTGTGCCACAGTGCCTACACACCGTCACGGGTTTACCCACTAACCTCTTTCCATCATCACCATTTTTGACAGGGAAGTCAAAATGCTCCCACACAGGGGATTTGAATGACGCGGGGCGCTCGAGCTGCTCCGTTCCTCCGCTCGCCATGATCACGCTGTGTGCGGACTGAACATGAGCACAACCTTTTTTATTTCAAAAATCAATCCACGGATCACATGTGTCCCGAACCGAAGATACTGATCCGAACGGATCACGGATCAATGACGATCCGTTGCACCACTAATTAAAATATTAATTTAAGGTACATTTGGAACTGATAAAAATGTGCAATTAATCGCGAGTTAACTCAGGACGATCGTGCGATTAAATATTTTAATCCATTGACAGCCCTAGTTTTAACACTTCATAATCTAACATTGTATACCAGTCTATGGGCAGAAAACCAATCCATTATGCGCAGATAACTCACTAATCCCTGAATCACCCTTGGTGTTTTAGAGTGAGTGGAATTTGTTATCATGAAATGTGCTGAGACTGAAACTACCAAGTAATTAGATACAACAATTGCGAATCCGATCAACGCACCGCTGCATATGTTGAAGCAGTTTAAGAAGGTCAATTTATTTAATATTAAGAGAGCTTTTGTTGTAGAACCACTGCAAGACACATCAAGTAGCACCTTCTCCTCACACTTACCACTGAGCTGACAGCATTTATTGAGGTGCAGGGTGTAAAGTGTTCCTTACCTATGCTTTTTGATGGTGGAGGGGGCTTCTTCGGTTTCTGACAGGAGGAGAAAGAAGGGGGAGAGGAAAAATAGGTGAAGCAGGCATCGAAAGTGGATGATGACTAATTACCACATACTGACATCTATTATCTCAGATACAGAAACCCCAACCCAGAAGGAAGGTGAAAGGGACAACAAATTGGTAAAATTGGTTTGGTCTAAACAAGGAAAATCTAATGTTGAAGATTACAGCCTAGAACGTAAAGCTTTTAAGGTTGGAGAATTACAAGAATTCTAATAATGTAACGTTGGATATGATCTAACACACATAAATATAAAAACCTTATTATATTGACTACAACTATGCTTACCAGCCCGTATATGACAAAGCTACTAAATTACTACTACTCCCACTTTGCTGTTTGACATGAAGTTGTCAGTTGAATCCAATTTGTGCCAATTCAATATTTACAATGTATGGTTTTTTTTGCCCCTTATCATTTGTAAAGAGATTTGACCAGTCAGACAGCGTGGCAAAAGCAAACGACAGGAAGAGTCTGCACCTGAAGGACAGACTGTAACTTGACGACGCCTCAGACTCTTTCAGTAAGGCAGCTGGTTTTGCTTAGTAGTCTCTCATATGTGTTCCGGAACCCCGTGGCCGGGTCATGTCCCCGTTAACCTTTGTAGTTTAAGTAAAATCACTGAAAAGGCTGTTTTTCCCAATAGGACCTTCTTGGCCCTAAACATCCAAAGGATGGAGTGCCATGTTTCAATAGCCATTATAGGGAATTAAAGGACTTATGTCTCAGCAGGAGTGTCAGCGGGCTCGACTGCTGTAACGCTGTCTGTATGGGTTCTCAGTCGGTGCCGCCGACTCAGAACGGTGCTGCTAGAGTCCTCACTAAGGCCAGGAACGTGGATCACATCAGTCCAGGTCTCAGATCTTTACACTGGCTTTACGCTTTACCGATAATCTATTTTAAAATGCTTCTGTCGGGTTATAAAGCACACGGGCAAAACGCATTTCTGATCTGCTGTCATCCAGACTGCTTACTGACCCCCGAGTCAAAACCATACATGGAGAAGCAGGATGCAGTTTTTATGCGCCGCGTGTCCGCAACAGACTCCCAGAAAACGTAATGGTTTGCTCCAATTTTCATTTTGATGCTGCCTTTCATTAAATAAAATGTGTGACTATTTATTCCTATCTCGCACCGCACTGTAACTGTGCTGCACATTTCATTCTCCTGTTTTATCTGTTGTATTCTATGTTAGCTTATTTTTCTCATATTTCATTTTACCCTTTTAAAAATCGTATTCATGTGGGTCTTTAAATTGTCTCGTGTTTCTTCTAATTCTTGGCTTAATGGCTTTTATGTCCTATGCAAAGAACTTTGAACTGCCTCGTGGAAAGGTGCGATACAAGTGAACTTGCCTTGCGCCTTTAGTTGACCATTAGAGTACGTTAGTGCCGTCTAAATGCTCGGTCGGAGGCTGAGGGAGATATGCACGAGTGGGGTAAATGAAACTAAACTGAAATAAAAACTTCTGTGTGGCTTTTAAAGCCGATTCTGGAGTTCCAATGAGAGTTCCGCATTGCCATGACAAACACATATGGCCTGGGTCTTACTGCAGTACTCTGACCAGGACCTAACAGTTAAGGAGTTCCATCTACTGAGGAAAGTGGTCAGAGGAGAGGCACAGTACGGCAAATCTCACTGGAAAACTACAAGGGCTCTGCAATTTTGGTTTGAGACTGAGTGCATTTCGCACCGTGCAACATTTATCTGCTAAGGCAACACTTGACTTGTTGAATGTCCATTCTTCTGAACAGACACAGACGACTATTTCCGTGTGCTTCGCTTCTCCGCTTCAGTTTGATGATCTATTCTTCAACCGGGAGACACATCTTACTGCTCAGAACAATATACTTCATCCCGACACCGATCATCTGTCGTTCTCCACAGCATACGTGTATGAAAACCTTCCCTTTCATCCGATTCACAACCATCTGAATGAGCCAGGTATTCATCTGCAGTCTCCAATTTCAGTAACGTGTATTTTCAAAGCGGGATTACGCAGGTCAGATCAACTGTAGTTACCTTGATTCAACCTTGCGGAGTCAGCAGGCATGAAATTCACGTCTGACAAACGTCCTGAAGCAACACCAACAGTGGCTGCAATAACTCACCTGGCTGTTCATACAACTGGGAAATGTCATGATAGTGTGAATGGAAGCGAGTGTTTGTTATAAAGCGCCAAATCCACCTTTACGTGTTGATCGTAAGATTCAGATTTATTCTTTATTGTCCTCTACGGGAGGACATTTGTTTTCATTGTCTAGACAACAGTAACATTCAAAACAAGGTATGAATAAACAAGAAACAGGCTATGCACGTTTCCTGCTTTAGCTTCTCCAGCTGATCAACAGAAGAATACAAGTTATGAGTTGCATTAACTGAAGTTAGACTTTCCCTTTATTCCAGCAAATTGGTCATCATTAAGCATCATATTTCTGTTTTACTGACTAACTGCTGCGTTACTTGAGATGACAACACCGCTGCGCACAAGACAGAGAACGATGTTCAGGGTTTTTGCGTGCCGTAGGAGTACTTCTATAGTAGTACTCCAGCTAGCATATACAGGTTTCTGAAAAAAGGAGATACCTTCACAAAGGTGGTACTCTCACTGCAGGGCGGAACACTAAATACTAATAATTTTAAACACTTTCCCTTCTTCCTACCGACAAGTGTTCAGGTGGTGCGTGAGACTGCTGCTTTTTGACGTTTGATGACTTGGACGTCGTCGTCGTCATCCTTATCATTAGCAGTGTAATCTCTTTCTATGGCAAACAGCCCCTGTGGGCAAAATGATCAGCAATGATGGGCTGATTGCTGAGATCGTATAGCGTTCACAAGAATCTGTTTCCTTCACTATTAAATATCATCCTGCCCGGGGGGTTAATTTCTGCTTTTGTACATTCACACACACACACACACACACACAGATGGCAGAGGCTGCCATTCAAGGTGCCAAGTGTTCATCACGAGCGCTTCCTATCTAAAGCGCTCACGATGATACCAAGCTCACCCGTAGTCACACACACAGCCATCGGGACCAATTTGGGCTTCAGAATCTTGCCCAAGGACCCTTGCACTGGCCTGATAAGCGAATCCAACTAGCAAACCCTCTGATCACTAGACGACCCGCTGTACCACCTGAGCCACAGCCACCCCACTGAAAGAAACACTTGTGAGTGGTTCTGTTCAAACAAGCAGAGTTTGGAAACGATAACAGGATTTCCTGAGGACAGTTAGTCTGATGTTGCTGCAGAGCCGAGTGACACGGACAGTGTGTGTGTGTGTGTGTGTGTGTGTGTGTGTGTGAACAGAGCCTTTTCCACTAACCTTGCGATAAGACGAAAACAACACATGTCAACTGTACAGAACAAAGATGGCGACAGTTGTAGCCTTAAAACGCTTGGAACATATACAAATTAAAAACGAAAACTAGACTAAAATGTCTTCAGTTTTTTTGGAGTAAAACTAACAAAAATCAAATGACTAACATTTGACTAAAACTGATGTACATTTCAAAAGTATTCATGTCAAAAGACTAAAACTTAATCAACCAGGATTTCCAGGGGACCTCATCCAATGCTGGAGCAGAACTTGCCACAGGTATCATTGCACTCACTGTCTGTGGAAGTGTGTGATCAAAATGTGTTCCAGAGCAGCGGAAGAACTAAGTGGTCTTCCCCCCCCCCATCACAGGCACTGGACAGCTTACCTCTTCTGACTCCTGCTTAGGTGATGATTTTACTGACCCTCTCGACATGGGAGTCTAGAATGTAAACATAGAGGACACAGAAAGGGTCAAGCCTCCTTTACATGAACATGGCAAAGAGTAGGGATTAGAAATCCGTTAGACTTCATACAGCTCTTACACAGTCTGCTCCAACACTATTACCGTGACCTGAAGCCAGAGAATTCTTAGCATTGAGCTATAAGGCATCTGGCTGATTCTCAAGAGGCCTCATCACCCATGTGGAAAAGCCTTCATAGGACATCAAACAGGATTTTTGCAGTTTGTGATGTGGGAAACTTAAGTTGTGCTTACTGCTGCATAATATTAATTAGATCAGGGATTCTCAGCCTTCTCTACTTCTAGGCCGACCTATTCATACTTGGAACCGGTCAGGGCCCATCACAACATAAATCTAAATAATAATAAATAATATATAGGTTCCGGTAGTCAAAGAAGGTAGCCGCAAATGTGCCAGTTGAAAATACTAAAACGAAACCTTTTACAAACAACTTTCATAGTGAGATATTATCTGGAACATATTTCATGTATTGAATGAACACAGAATTAAAACAAAAGAGAATTAGGTTTCCACCCGTTTTTAAATTACAAATGAAGTACGGGTTATCCGATGATACGCGGAGCAAACGATTACATTTGCAATGATTCAAAGGCTAACTTTTTTTTTTAGAGCTTTTTAAATGATGACAGTGGAAAAACTAAGACCTTCGTCATTTAAATAATTAATTTATTTTTAATTTTAAAAAAAGAAAAGAAACGGGAATGGTCACATTATCTTGCACTCTGCTTGCAGGCTTTTCATACCAGTGTAGGGCCCGAGCACTGCGGGCCCAAACGCCCACTACAGGCACATAATATATATTTTTCCAGATGCACACAATATTTAAAGATCCCCTCCGCACGCGTTTTAAGACATAAAAATGCTCTATTTTGGATAATTAGCTGCACGATGTGGTTTTTTTTAACAACAAAAAAAAAGCTCACTAAACTACTAAGATTACATCCATTCCTTTCTCAGTCATTTAAAAAATAAAGCAGAACATGCAACTATTAACTAACTGTGTCCTACTCCACTGGAAAGTGCATTCGTCCTGTAAGTTGATGTCACAGATCCTGCCGGCACGTCCACACGTGGAACTGAGATAAAGGGTCCTTAACATTAACAGACGCACAGAACATTTCGAGTTCCATTATCGACCAATCAAATGTAATGATATAACATACAAAATGACAATCATTTATGAAACGTCAATTAAACATGCCCATTAAAATTGCTTGTTTTGTACGACCAAAACCCAAACATACTTGGAAACAAAGAAAAGCAGCAAGTCATCAGAACGGAGAAGCTGGAACTACAGGAGGAAATGTTTGGTATCTTGGCTTAAAGAATGACTCAAACGGCCACTCCATTATCAAAATAGTTGCCCAAAGTGATATTTGATTCATGCTCGGATCTCACCTCTTTCTCTGCTTCAGACAGCATGACTACAAAGTTGTCGGGGAAGACGCCTTCTCTGCCCCCGATCTCCCCTCGCCACCAGCCGGGCTCTCCTGTGTCCTGTCAGAGGACGAGTAAAAAGAAGAGCGAATGGTGACAACACTTCAGCTATCAAGTTGTGCTCTTTGCTTTGTCTCCTTCTCTCTAACGTGCCTTTATTTAGCAGCAAGAACGGGGGATTCAGAGGAAAAGAAAAATCTAACTTTCGCAGAGCAGCCTTTAACGTTAGTCACTCTACTGTAGTAGGGAGGAAAGAAGAAGCAAAACAACAAAGTCTACACTTAATGTTCCTTTTACAAGTACTTCTCAACAGTCTCCACTAGATGGTGGTAGGTTTCTACAATAGTCTTTGCAGGGAAACTGCTGGAGTCATGCTATGTGTCACCATTCTCCTGCGATTAAATAATAACCCCTGAGTCAGAGGCAGCTGAGCCGAGCCAGCGGAGTCTGTGGAGTGTTTGTGTGCTGGCTGGTTGCCCTGTAATCCTTTACTCCTATATGACTCTACAGGAGGGACTCATGGTCAGCTCTCTGGATTAAACCAGTCAACTGAGACGACTAAAGGGGGGCTTCGCAAAAAACACAGCGGTGTGACAGGAAGATGCTGAACTACTGACAAGGCGTAATTTTAGAGGACGCACAATGATGTCAAATGAAATGATAAACGTGAGGAAATACTACCCACACAAACAGCTTCCAGAATGAAACAAAGCCCTCCCTTGCTCCCAGCGATCACGCATTATTTGGACATGCCTCAACAAAAAAGAAAAATGAGTGACAGATTACTGCCGTCTTCTCACAACAAGTCAGACTCTTCTTCCTCTCTCACAGTCTGCACACACAGCCGTTACCTCCTCACACATGAAAAGTTTCGTACAGTAACTCGGTGAGAAGAATGCAGGAAACGTGCTGTTGCAAACACTGGCTTGTTTACCTCTAAGGCGACTTCAGAAAACGTTGACTCATTTTCACCTTCAGAATGTGTTTTAGAAGAATCCTGCCAATCACCAATGCATATATCTTCTGAGAATTTCTCTTACAAGGAAGCTGTTAAGTGTGTTCTGTCGATTTTCAAGGGCACCGCCCCCTCTGGCATGATACATCTTAATAATATCCTGTAGTGTGTGATGCGCTATTAATTTCAAATCTTGGAGGGTGAGCATGTTTGAGATTAGAGAGAAGAACATCTGTGAAGTTTCTTCTTATGTGCGTGATGCAACCTGCAATCGGCTAGGATTTTAAAACTCCTGTAGCGTGAGGCCACCTTTAGGCAAGGTTCTTAATGCCACTTGCCTACCTCAGGCATGAAGTAAAATAAGAGTCATACCGGCTAGGACGTCGCCCGAGTCAACAAGGTCCGTGTCAGGTGCTGGGGAACCAGGGCGACCTGATGAGAAATGGGCTACTGGAACAAGACCTATATGGACTAGAGCAAAAAATATGGAACTGTTGCAATGCTACTATACAAGCAACCCCGGTGCATAGCAGAGGCTATGGGATACATGGATGCTTCAAAACCCAACATCTACACTGACAAAGAAACAACTCCTAGCTCAGTGTCCTAACATCTGCAAGGGGCAAGTGTTACCACAACAAGAGATTGATGAGGTACAACAGACATGCTACAGGGCAAGGGGGAGCCAGGGCTTCAGGTCAGGGGGGAGATATCATCATCATCATCCCCACACTGCGAGATTGGGTACCAAGCCCCAATAACAAGCCCTTACAGAGTTGAACCATCGTGGAGAGACAAGCCCCTGCACGGCATGCGCCACTAAAGGGACTAAAGGACCGCACAGAAGCACTAATCATGGCAGCACAAGAACAGACACTCAGTACAAGATCAACAGAGGCTGTGGTCTACCACACCAGACAAGACCCCAGGTGCAGACTGTGCAAAGACGCCCCTGAGTTCAGCACATAACAGCAGCCTGTAAGACGCAGGCAGGAACAGCGTCCATGTGACGCCATAACCAAGTGGCTGGCATAGCGCACAGGAACATCTGCCTAGAGTATGGGCTTGAGGTTCCAAGGTCAAAATGGAAGACGCCTCCTAAGGGTAGTTGAGAATGCGAGCAAAGGTCCTGTGGGACTTCAAGATCCAGATTGCCTGATGATGGCGAACCAACCAGACACCATGCTGATCAACAAACAGCAGAAGAAGGCAGCGGTGAGAGATGTAGCAGTCCAAAGCGACAGCAACGTCAAGGACAAGGAACACGAGAAGCTCGAAAGCTACCGAGCTAGAAAACATGTGGAGAGCAAAAGCAACAGTGGTGATGGGAGCCCTGGGAGCTGTGACCCCCAAACTCGGATGGTGGCTCCAGCAGATTCCGGGTACAACATCTGAAGTCTGTCCAGAAGAGTGCAGTCCCAGGAACAGCTAGGATACTGGACAGATCCTTAAAGCATAAATGAGATCTGCGCAGATAATGTTCAACATTTTCAGTCAGACATGACTCGATCTAACATTACAGGCAGAATGGTGACCAGGTATAAGAGGGATGTTTGGAAGTATTTCGACAAAATAAACTAAATGAATGTGCAGTGCAAACTATGTAACGTTAATCTTGCGTATCACAGAACAACTAGTCGACGATTAACCACTAATGATGAGGCTAATCTGTCTGTGCAGCGCAGAAAGGTAGGCTAAGCCTAACCCGCATTTTTGCCTGTTCATTTCGGACCCTTTTCTTACGTTAGTTGGGTTTTTTTGCGAGTCGTCGATTACGATATAATAATTTCATGCAAGTGCCCGAATATGGAAATTACTCAAAATGCCCATCCCTAGTACACATTCTGTTGTTAAGACAAGGTATTGTGCCATAGTTCTAGACTGAAGCACAGCCTGTATTTAGATTTATTCAGAACGGCTACAGGGGAGAAAGTAAGGAGAAACTTGACCAAAATCTCCGTGACTATATTATATTTTTAAAAACTGAAAACAGGCTAATTCGTTCAATCCAGGGTAGTAATGATTTAATGTCAAACAGAAAAGCACTTGGAAGTCGTCCTTGGTTGAAACTGGAGAAATGTGGGAACTGTCAGGCAGAGAGATTACATTCTCGAGCAAAGACTTAATCCCATTTGAGCTCAGGCAGTGACAGTCTGACGAGGGCTTGGACAATGTTGGCTGGGCTGTTAGACAATCTTTAAAATCAGTTCTGCAGTCACACAGGATGATAGAAGACAACCAATCTAGCAGGTTCGTTCAGCTAACATTCCCCCGGCCACGATGTTCAGTTCACTGATGACACGGAGGAAACTCATTCTGTTCACTTCCGTACGGCTCCCAAATAAACCCAGCGGTTTTGTTCGTTTCATTTAATTCCACAGCTTTAATGCATAGAGCAGTGAAAACCTACCTTGCTCAGGATGTGGATGATCTCGCCCTCTTTCAGAGTCAGCTCATCCTCGTTCGTAGCCTCAAAAGCAAACGTGACCTTACAGTACTCTTTTGCTGAGGAAATAGAAAAAACGGGGTCTTAACAAGGATTCATAGGCAGAAGCCCACTAGGAAACCAAATAGAGCATACTAGATGTACATGTATAGATCTATTTATTATTCATGTAAGCACAGAGACAAGCAAAAATGTCTTAAAACTGGTACGTCTGAGCTGACGTATTTCTCAGGGATATAGACTTCCTATCTTATCTCCCAAACAAACATGAGGGGACTTATCTTCTGAATAACTGGTAAAAGTTTAAATGCGTTCTCAGTATTTGCAAGCGCTGGTTCATCATTTCCAAACTAAACAGTGGAGCTTAACTAATGACAGATGCAAATAATGCTAACAAGGCTAACACGCCCACTTCAGAAGCAAAACCGAAAAACTGTTTTCCTTTCACACTGACGTGAACGTGGCGACTTTAATAAATACACTTTCCACACGTCCGAGTGTCCTTATCAGTACTTTTATAGCGTTTTACCTTTGATTTTGCCGTCTCCGTCTGCTCTCTGCGAGTCTGTCATGTTGGGATGGGCGGGTTTTGCAGCAGATGGTAATGATGGGATTGGCTAAAATGAAGCAAACCACACAGATGGAAGTGATTTATCGCACATGAGTGGATATGTGGCTTCAGTCCTGTCTGTGAGACAGTTCTGCGTCTGAGCCAAGTGAGCGGAAGAATCTGACCACGATTCCGTGCTATCAGGTAGAAATGTTTATGAATGGTGCTGTTAATCATGGGGTTTGCGGTTAAAGATTGTAGAGGATATGGAGGGAAAGAATAATTACTGAAGGAAAGTAAACAGTGAAACACAGAAAACCTTTTCTGCTTTACATGGAATGTCTGATGTTCCAACTTCTAAAGTTGACTTTTGTCTGGATTTGTGACATTTTTCTCTGTCTTTAAAGCCTTTAGGTGTACAAATTATTCTGATAGCATGATATATGTTTATTTACAGACTAAATGTGTTCTTCTGTTTAATTTACTGCCTTACTACTTTTTTTCCCCAACTTCTAAAGTGTTGATTAGTGAGTCACAGAGAAAAAGAGACTACACAGAAACAACGATAAACGTAAAAAGGAGTACTGCTATGCAGCGGAACTAACAGGAATTAATGCATAGCAATAGGTTTAACCTGCTAAAAGTACCAGGCAGGAATAAAACAGAATGTTTTGGATTTAGAGAAAATCATCAAAAAGTGCCGAAAAAGTCCTAAGTTGAACACAAGCAGGCTGCTTGATGTCCTTGATACTACTGCAGACAGAGAGGAGAGCAGTAAGTGGCTCGTGTAGGCCGGGTAAGGCCAGATGGAAGATACCCTTGGCTGTGAAGAGGAGAGTGTCAGAGCATGAGACATGTGGTGGTACGTGAGGAGTGAAGGAAGCCGTGTTAGTGGTGAAAGAGAGTGTGAGGGCTGTTGTGAAGAGGAGACAGGAGGAAAAGAGGGGAGAGTTTCAGAACGGAGTTACATGCTAATCTAATTAAGCAGTGAGCCTGTGTTCGTTCATTGTTATACCCGTGTGTTATCATCAACATGCCATTGACCTGAATGTATCCGCCCTTGTTTTTAGTATGTCAACTTCAAAATACTAAATAAAAAAAATTAAAAAACACAGAAAAAGATTACTCTAATCTCTCTTGGTTGTGCGTGTTTTTTTAAATTCTTTTTATTGATTGGTCCTAGCATCCTCATCTTCAAAATTCAGACTTACCGTTTCCACACGGTCTAAAATGACACACAGAGGAGCTCCAATCTCAAACTGTGCTGTCAGACTGAATGGCATTTTTCTGCTTGAATTCCACGTCATTGCGCATGTGCTGATGACGGCAAAGCAAGGGCATTCACGACAAACAGAAACTTCCCGCGTTGCTTCAGCGAAGACCGCAAGCAACCGACCTCTCAAAAGGGTCAATCTGTGTCAGGCTGAGCCGGGGAACGGCCTCCGAAACAACACACACAGGGAGAATATAGATAACACACACCCGTCATAGGGATGTAGTTAAGAGATGCGACCAAGACTAAGGGGGATGTTTCCTCGGCCTGCATTGCATAACCACAATGTATTTTACGAGGGCTACAGATGTAAATGAGCCCAGGCACAGTACATCTGATTTGCACAAGTTGCTGCTGAATAACAGCTGATCACCAGGCTGCTTTGACATGTTTTCATCCCGCAAGAGGAAGGCTTTGAGCGGGGCAAGGTTAAACGGCCTGATGCGGTCGGCTCAACAAGATCACAGATTGAATGAATTATGAGAAATCAGTGTAATAAAATTACTTTTGACTGGATTATTTCTATAAACATGTAAAATAAATAAATAACAATAATTAACAAGCCCACTTAAGAGGCATTTGATTGGCTGCTTCATCATATCACAGTGCAGTGGAGCTGCTGTGAGTCAGTAAACATATTCACACACTCAGGCAGGAGAAACAGAAAGGTAAAGTCATGTGCTGTTATATTCTTTACTCGTATCACTAAAGGGGATTCACTGTGTCAACTAGTAGGTGTGGGGTTACGCTAGGAAGACAAAGTTCCTACGACGTGTCGCCCGGCCGAGTTTGAAGGCAAAAGTGTATCGCACATCGCTTACATGTGTCTCTCCTGGCAGACATTCATGATATCGCATTCGGTTGTACACGTGAGAAGTGACAGAAATCGCTGTATAATAAATGGAAAAAAAAAAAAAGAGCGCTGAGGTCCTTTAGTACATAAGTACACATGCAAGTTAACTGTTTATCGACAAAAAAATAAAAAGGCTGCAAACTCTTAGTCGGTGTCCTCCGCAAAATATTGATTTTTCGATACATATCGATTCAGAATATTTGAAATTCTCATTTTCCGCAGAATATCGATACGCTGGTACCAGCTCCGCTTTCTCGCTCTCTCTTCTCTCCGAGAGCGAGTTCTCACACACACGCACATCTGGTACTTCTATACTCGTGAGGACATTCACTGACATAATGCCTTCCCCGGCCCCTTACCCTAACCTTAACCATCACAACTAGGTGCCTAACCCCAACCCTTACCCATACCCTAACTCTAACCTAAACCTAATTCTAACCCTTAAACCAAGTTATAACCCTCAAACAGCCCTTTGAAGGTCTTGTGAAACGTGAGGATCGGCCAACATGTCCTCACTTTCCAAAAATGTCCTCACTCCCGAGGCCTAAAACGCAAATTGGCCCTCACAAGGACGGCTGTACAAGTGTGCACACACACACACACACACACACACACACACACTGCTGCAGTGCCCACATAGCACCGCCTCCTCGCGCTCTTCTTCTCGTCACATTCCCTCCGGTTGAATAAAATAATTCTAAGCAATAGCTCACGACGGGCCGTGGCAAATTGCCCATTTGTTGTGGCGTTCGCTCATTAAAAGATGGCAAGTGTGGAGCCTCCGCGGCCCGTTTTGGTTGACGCAGAAAACAGCAGGAGTTCCGTTTGGAAATACTTCGCATTTTGAGGCCAAGGAAATGCAAAAGACACAGGCAAGCAATGGAACAGAGCGATTTTTGTTAATGCTCACTGCAGTCACTCTGCTACCAGCCAAGAAAAGTCACGCCTCGATGTCGTGTTGCAGTCTCGTTATATTTATCTTCTAATAAAAATCTAAAAATGTATGGCCTCAGCGTTGTTTTCATTTTTGCTCCACGGTATCGAAAATGGTATTGAACATCGATCAGCACTTCAACTAGACCATAATATCACTAGGCACCAATGCAAATGAAACGTGTGAATCTACTAGCAAAACTAGGACTGCCTTTTGTTTTTAGTGCACACGTCTCAGGTAGTACAGTGGAAGTGCAATTTACAAGCGCACATTTTTCAAGAGCTAAATTAAACATTTGTATTTCAGTTTCCATGTATCTTTAAACTAAAATATATCTGTATTATTAATATTATAAGTTCATAAATATTACTGTACTGAATCTGAACTTGTACTATATTTTAAAAAGTTTTCGAAACTTCAAAGTGCTTCGGTAATGTCACTTCTCAATAAAATTCAGCTGCTCAGAAAATATTCTAAATATATGATTTATTTCCAAAATCAAAATTTTTGTTTCTTTAATGTTTGACGGTTGTCAGTTTCTCCAAATGTTTGACTCGTTTTAACAGTCACACTGGCGAGAATGCAACACTTTGCAGTGTTATATACCGTATATGCAACAATAAACCACAGGGACTAACGTTTCTGTTTCTTTCACCAATGTCGCTAATATCTTATGTCACATATGGAAATATACCAAAAAGAACACATCATGGTGCTTTTCTATGGCGTTGGGCTTTAACAACATTTCTCGTGGTACATATGCTGTATATTCCAAGTTGGCGTCACACTTACTCTCCCCTTCTTTTCCTCGGTTTCGGCGCTTGGCAGTCGGACCTTTAGTTTGACCGACCCTTCCCTGAAAATATCTCCGAAGCCGATACCTCGGATCTTCTTGGGCTGAGCAACAACTCCGTTCCCTGAGGCGGGTTGAGGCGATGTGGGGGTGACGGTGCTTTCCGGTCCACCTCCATCTGGGGAAAGAGATAAAACAGGGTGAGTGGAGGGTGGATGAATCCACGCAATCCTAAGCATCACGCCTTGCTGCTTTCCCTCCTGTGGCAATACTGTTTACTATAGGATAGGATACATGAGCTGTCTTTGAAAAGACACATTTTATGCCCTATTCAGCCACCAGAAGGTGTTTGTGTAGAATCACATAGTGCAATTATAACATTCCTAAAGAAATTAATTTAAAGATTCATTCATGAAAAACTCTTACGCATGTCCGCAGCGTACCACAGCTCTGATGAAAAGCAGACGCAGGACGGGGAACTTGCTACAAAATAGGTCCTCATTGTGAAGTTCAAATGTAGTCATTCAATATCTAACCTCAAGCGGTATGGAATGCCATTTCATTCAATATTAAATAAATACACAAATATGCCTATGAAATTAATAAATGAGGGAATATGGCTCAATAAATAGCTTTTTATTTCATTGGAGTGTTATTTCATAATGCCACATTTATTTATTTCATGGGACTATTTCATAGCTGCGGGTCCATCAATGTGCACGCACACACACAACACACACCCAGCTGTTTAAAGCGCCACCGGACATCCCAGTCACATAACAAGCAGATGAAAGGCTCAGACATATCCAGCTACAGACGGAACCCTCAGCCAACCTTCTTGTTGAGGCTTGTTTCAGCTGGGAGGCACTCGCACCTAAACAGCTCCATTACTACGCCCAAGTGTTACTGCCAAGTCATTAATGGCCATGAAGAGAGAACAACATGAAATACTGGTGAGAAACGCACTGCATGAACTTGTTCACGGATATCTCGGCCAGAGGATGAATGTCTGAACGACACATAAGAGAAGGTGATCGTCTCGGCTCTATGCTCTCATGTATGTATGCAGCTGAATTAGTAAAAGCAGGCGCTCTGCACAGATTGGCAGCCCCATTTGAATCTAACAAGAAGAAGAAAAACAATCCCTACCGTGTCTAACCAAACAGGAAATTCCAAGGCCCCTTTCTCCGGTGTTTTCCCACCTAAGCTGCACCTTTAACATTAATGAGGCCCTGCTTGTTGGCTGCGTCCATCTCACCGGTCTCGTCTGCTGCGGGGTCGCCGGGCTCCCTGTCCTCTCCTGCGGCATCCAGCTCTTTGACGAAGTTGGAGGGGAACAGCCCTGACTTGCCGTTCAAGCTGCCGCTCCACCAGCCCTCTTCAACCTGCACAGAGAAGATACGCCATCCGACATGGACGTGGGTTTTTTTTTTTTTCTGTATTTTTAAAAAAGGTAAACAAAAAAAGTCTGGTGGCTCTGAGGTCCTGTGTACCTCAGGGGAGTGTAGTCTTAGGTAGCTCGACAGTTCCACTAATGATACACATTTACAGTAAGGTGCTATGGATATATGATCAACACACATAGGATCGCGTTTTTTGGGAAAAAAACTAAACCAAACAATATCCAGCCGTGCCAAGTACATTCAGAATCAAAAAAAAGAAGAAAAATCAGAATGAAAACTATAAAATGATTTGTATTTTTTGCAATTAATTAGGATTATGATTTTTTACGTTGTCATACACAAATGCAATCTGTTTACTGTTTACACATGTTCCCTTCAACAAACCCATCACTAGCGGGTCTTCTTTAATACAGTGTACACTCACCGTCCTGCCTCTTACGTGTTCGGACTTGCCAGCGCCACAAATAACCAGTTGGCGTATCTTCAGGGATTGAACACATTAAGTGGCTGTAACGTGGCATGCCTCAAAATTACACACCAAAAGCCCGAGGGGTCGTGTTTATCCTAAACACTATACAAGAGGTTGGCAATTACAAAGGCCAAGGGCCGCGACGTGGATATCCCAGGGGACGGCATTTCCCCACTTACTTTTATCAAGCTTTCCAAAAGAGAACAGTTCCATCAGAAGGTGCACTTGGTTGGATACAGTATGTTTGAGATTTACAATCTATCAAGTCAACGCATGCATCAAAAGTACCTCTTCAGCGACGTCTATGATGTCGCCGACTTTCAGCTCCAGCTCGTCTTCGTTCAGAGGCTGATACTCAAACAGCGCCTTGCACTGTCTCTTCTTGGGCTCTGTGAAAGGCATGTCAGAAAACAGCAGTTAGTCAACCAACCTGCTGCGGGGCCTCCCACGTGCACGCGAGCTCGTGCCACGCCTGTTCTTTTGTTTTTAATGGAAAGGGGGAAGAGCTTGGCTGCATGTAACACGCATGTCCTCTAGTCTCCCGAGTGTCCGGGAGGGCGTGTGTGTGGGAACCGGGACAGGTGAGAAAGCAAGCGTGGCGTCAATCCGGGAAGGTGGGAGGGCAATCGAGAGCCCCGCCGCCCCGCGGTGAACCCCGTAACTGTTCGGCAAGGAAACAAGCAGAGCTGCACGCAGAAAAATGGAACCAGCGAAGAAGAAATGCAGTTCAAACAACTTTGAGAAAGTTCTCAACAAGGACGGGACAAGATGCTGCATCAGTCCGAGCTGATGTATGGAAGACACAGGTTCGCTACAATGGAGACCAAGGTAGGCCTGCACGATTCAGGGAAAAATAGGAATCATGATTTTTTAGCTTAGAATTGATATCACGATTCTCTGCAACGATTTTTCCCTCATGAAGCGTGAGGTTTATTACACACATGAACCAGGACAAAACAAACTGGCAGCACCAAAAATATCTGTTTTGGCACATTGCACATCGCCACAAGCTTACAAGTTTTCATCATTATCCATTAGGGGTGTAACAGATCGCCGTTGATCCCGACCCACGGTTCGGCGCGCACGTGACCCGCGGATTAATAGCGCTTTTTTTTTTTATTTAAACAAGCGGATTAATTTAAATTGTTTAGCGATCGCAGAGTGAAAGAGGTTTTCTGCTGATATTGCTTTTTAAGTAATTGCGCTATTTTAAACTCAATGCTGAGTTTCAGTGAAACTCCACACAACAGTCACACAACATGTTGATGAGTCAACGATGGCTAGCGGCGGAGCTGTAAAAGCCTCCCGCATCATTTAAATCGCACGTACGGGAGCATTTCGGCTTCCCTGTAAAATATAATGTTGACGGAAGAAGGGCGGTGGACAAAACTGTAACGGTATGTAGACACCAACAGTTCCAAAGGATCGGAAAAATTATCCGATCCGTGACCCGTAATGTGATCCGAACCCTGAGCTTTGTGATCCGTTACACCACTAATATCCATCTTGTTTGTTTCCGTACTACAGCGCTCGCTCGAAACACGTGACTAAAAGGTCCTTTGTCATTGGCTGAGGGTGAAGCCCTGAACTTTGTGAAAGTTGTCCTTTCAAAATAAAGGCCAAAGTTTTTATTATTATTTTTCTTTAAAAATCGAAGACATTTAAAATTAAAATTGTGAACAGGGTGAATCGAGATCGCGATTTTATAACGATTTATCGTGCAGGCCTAGACCAGAGTGTCAAGTCCAGACTGAGGAGAGTCCTCATCAACCTGGACCCCATTTACCACCAATAAGTTCATCTAGTGACACTGGGCAGGAGCATGTTCTTAATGCCCGGACCGGAAAGCAAACCTTTGCACTAGAACGCAAATTTCTATTAGAAAAGTTTGTTGCACAAAAAAAGGAATATTGCCCAGGAATATATGTTAAGCTTTATTCTTTGACCAACGGTCCTGTAGCAAGTAATAACAGATATGTGACATTATTTTTGACTTGAGGAAGGCTCTGGGTTTAAATCTTGGAACCCTGGTCTTTTCTGTGTTTTATCGTCTCATAATTGGTTTCTTCCAAACACTACGGTCCCTAAATACAAATATATACAGGCCAGTTATAGGTTCGGGCAGTCGTCTACGTTTTCAGTCATCGTTTTGTTACTTTCTTCGATCGCTAACAGTCGATGTGATGGATGGTGCTAGGCGTGTACATACAGGACTTATACAAGACAATGCAGCCTGCAGATGGCAGAGTGGTCCTCGGCTGGAATAAACAGATTTTTTTTTTTTTTTTTTTTTTTTATCTGACATCTTCTCAGACACGTTGTAGCATCGGCATCAGCTCAGTCTGATGTAGGGCTGAAACGATTCATCGAGTTACTCGATTAACTCGAATCGAGTTAATCGATTAATCGAGTTAAGCGCAAAAACGCTTGCCTCGAAGCCTCGTTAAATTCCTATGACGTGCACGCACATGTCATTCCTATCTCACTCACACGGGCCGCAGAACATAGCGTGTGATACATTTTGAATTGAGTTGGCGCGATGGCGGAAAGTAAAGATGTCCATTAACGGCAGAGAATGTCTAAAGTTTGGGATCATTACATTCACATTTCACCAAGCGTCGCTGAAACAAGGTAACGTAGCCTAACCCTATACATTGATGTTCGCTGATTTTAATCCCATGCTGTTTTTGTAGCGATGTCCTGATGCGGTTTGACTAGACATGATGTTTAGCGCGCGCGCATGCACCAACATCTTTCTCTCACGCGCCAGTCAGACCAATTGCGGCAATGCATCACATATGCTTAAACTTTTATGTAGCCACGCAACAGTAATTTCAGCATGCGTTCCCTGTATACACCGGGACGTGATGCTGTGTGATGTGGTTTTCAAACGGCGTTCAATTGAAAATGAATGCCTGTATTTCTGCCGAACCAAACTGCAATGAAGCAACTGGTCTGACTGGGGCGTCACTCTTCCTCATGCACGGTACGCGTATACACCCACCCACACACACACACACCCACCTAGGTACATTTTGATGTTTGTTTTGAGATCACAGCTGAAAAAGTCTAGTACCTGTATATAGTGTATCTGTTTGGCTTGATATTTTATATTAATTTATTTTTGTTCTCAGGTGGGTCATTTGCAGAAGGTGCAATCCTTTTTTTGTAATGTTGTATTAAGAACAAAATGGCCTTTACTATTTAAGTTTGGATTCATAGTTTGACATGTTTTACAGCAAGTTGGCTTAACTGTATTGTTATAGAATTGTTGGCACTAGCACTTATAAACACTAAATGGATAAAAATGGCAATAAATAGGCTTAGTTTGGAGCCAAATGTTGAGTTGGAATCAATACCTCTGTTTTCGAAATAAAAGCCAAATGCTTGATCATTTTACAGCCACATCATTTTCGTTATGCATTATTTGTTTTGGGTGTTTAAAAACACGCACAAAAAATAATCCAATTAATCGATCGATTAAGTGCTAGATTAATTACAAAAAGAATCGATAGCTGCAGCCCTAATCTGATGATAGAATAACAACATAGTGTAACTCACAGGTCGGCATTAGCTTATCTACAGTACATGTTTACCAGCCGCGGCACCACAGAGGCCGTTCTGAGTACTTTGCTGGGTGTTTAAATGTCTGTCTGTAGACAGATTTTGATGATAGCGTCACAGCCACGAAACTATACAGGTGTGTAGCTGGATTGGAACCCGGGAGGCCCCCCATTCGTTTTAATCTACACATAATTACTACCGGCTGCCCCATTTCAGAATATCTTGACATACAATTTTATGACCTTCCACTGCCCATATTATACTGTATATCACATAAAAATGGTGACAAAATGCAGGAAGCATCAGCGTTAGCAGGGGTTTAACTTTTTGTTCCCTGAAGTTGAGCTCTATACTTTGGAATCTTCGTAATACAACACCCATACGTAAGCATGAAAGGACACTGGCGTCACACAAAAGTGGAATCAAATGTATAATGTTTGTTTTGCTTTTTTTTTTTCTTGATAACGTCGGAGTGTAATGTGAAAAACTACAACATGTGCGTTTGTTTGATAAATACTGTAATAATAGTCTTAAATTATGTGAAAGTGCATCGTTTTTAGTCAAACAACGTACAATTTTATTGGAGGAGGACACCCAAACGCCACGACCACAGCACCTAAGCGCTCCACCTAACCTAAGGAAAACCGTGCAAAATGTTTTTAAGATTCAATTGTTTAATAGAGCACAAAGTTCTTCATTGAGCTAGCCTCTTTATTTTGCTTTCAACGTGCATCAGATTGATGCATTTAACTTAAAAATGTACAAAATCTTCTTCCAGGGGAGCATGCCCCTGAAGGATCCGAGGTCCACCCACCCCGGTCCCACACAATTCTGCAGGAAACACTGCTACAGCATCTTACTCTTTGCAGCTGCTGGCGGCTGAGGCTGGAAGCCGCCCGTTGGGAAGCCGATAGTGCTCATCCTCTGGACCAGGTTGGCCACATTCCCTGCACTCTTCTCTCTTCTCGGAGGCTGAGAGGTCTCCTCTTTTGGCTCATTCTTGGTTTCCTTGATCTCTTTGGATTCCTTCTTCAATTCCTAAAAAACGCCAGACACACAGCAATAAGCAGGAAGCATTTATCCAACTCCGTCTATCAAGGGACAGTTCAGCCCTTCATCAATAGTGCGTATTTTCCCTCTTCCCTGTAGTGCTACTTCTCCATCTAGATTGTTTTGTTGTGATTTGCCGAGCTTTGGAGGTATCGGCCGTAGAGATGTCTGCATCTTTTAATATAATGGGACGATATGGCACTCGGCTTCTGGTCCTCAAAGTGATAAAAAAAATACATTTGAAATCATGACCCGGTTACTCAAAATGAGCCAGAGATTTGTTGCGATAGGCTCCAGTCACCCACGACCCCTAACGGGAACAAGCAACAAGCGGTAGTAAATGACTGGCTGACTGTAAAAAAGTACTCAAAATGAGCCACAGATTTGTTGTGAGCAGTTTCATGTTGGAACTGTTGGTAAGAAAAAAAACAACAAATCTCTGGCTCATCTTGAGTACTTTTTTTTTTTTTTTTTTTTTACAGTCAGTCATTTTCTACCGCTTGTTCCCGTTAGGGGTCACGGGTGACTGGAGCCTATCCCAGTGGCTTTGGGCCTTAGGCGGGGTACACCCTGGACAGTGATCAACTCGTCGCAGGGCTGACACATAGACAACCATCCACTCTCACATTCATCCACTAGGGGCAATTTTTAGATTCATCAATTAACCTACACATGCATGTCTTTGGACGGTAGAAGGAAGCCAGAGAACCCGGAGAGAACCCACGGCAACACAGGGAGGACATGCAGACTCCACCCAGAGAGATCATGGTCTGGTCCGGGAATCGAACCCACGATCTCCTTATTGGGAGGCAGGAGCGCCAACCGCTCTGCCACCGTTCATGAAAATGAAATGAAAATTATTCTGAAAAGATTTGAAGCCTTCTATTGATTGGGTAGCATTATTTATTTATTGAACTATTCTTAGCATGGCATATTAAGTATTACAATTAAGAGATGAGAAGAGACCATGAACTGGCAACTTATTTATTGGCAGGCAACACGTGCAACATATTCCATGGTCTCTCTTAGAGACACAACTTACACCATATAGCCTATGCTTGGTTATTAGCAAAATGCTAAAACGGATCGCCGGCTGCAAAGAAACCAAAGAAGCTCTTCTGATTGGCCTTTACGGAGACGGCCGGCTATTACACCATCGTAATTACGATGGTGTGGTGGCAGACCAATCGAAGCCTTGGATGTAGCCTTAAAAGAATGCATAACTTTAATTTAGAATATAATTTGATTCTAGAGAAATCCAATGCGGAGCGAACGATGAGACAGCAAGTAACTAACATTAGATAGGTCGTGGGTTAGCAAACTGTCCCTACAGTTGCTGCTGCGGAGCTAACAATTCTGCAACAATACCAGATTTGCTAGGATATCAAAGAGATTCTCAGAGAACTAATGCTGTAACTTGTACAAGGAACCCTCGGACCTGGTGCAGGATTACAAATATTAATGTTTACCTTAAGAATTGACCCTTTAAATCACCTGCAACAGAGCTGATGTTTCCACTCAGACGCCCCACTGTTTCCCTAACCATTATATTATAAATAAATATATTGCTTGACGTTTGAGGTTGAAATAATGTCCCTTAAATCATTGACAGTTAGAGTATTGCATTTCTAAATGCTGTTGTGTTATTTCCGCGTTAAAAGAAAAGAGAGATTGTTAGAAAGATTAGACAGAGATTGTTTGATGACTGGTGAGCCCGGGAACCCGTATACCCGAACGGCAGATTTTCACTCAACTCACTAAACCTTCCGTGATACATGTACGTTAGCATAACATGTTGTAGAATTGTAGTGTTATTCATGCGTTCGTACTGCGTGGCTATGTATCAGCATTTACACACACTGTTTGTGAACTTCCTTCCCCTTATGCTCGGTGCACCTACGTGCTGTTTTTAGCTCAGAGTAAGAGTTCATCAAGCTAGCAGCGCAACACGTGAAAGCAGCCCGATCTGTAAAGTTTCCCCAAGTGTTCCAGTATGGCCCCATGGGTACGCCTTCCGATCCGGGGAGCCCAACTCGCTGCACCGGACAGAGCGTCGTCCTGGAGACGAGCAGCTAAAGCTGGTGCCTGGGCTCCGCTGCAGCTCGGGGGGGGGGACCAGCTACATCCCAGCCTCATACGTCGGAAAGAAATATGGCCAAACACCACTTTCTGACCTGGGTATTTTCTCTTTTTAGCTACCCAGCTAATGTCAATCTGCTTGTCATAGAATCAAACCTTCACGCTTCGCTCCCAGGCAAAAAAAACTAAACAAAACACTGCGCTATATGAACTAGGCCTGCACAATTCAGGGAAAAATAGGAATCCCGATTTTTTTTAGCTTAGAATTGATATCACGATTCTCTGCAACGATTTTTTCCTCTTGAAGCGTGAGGTTTATTACACACATGAACCATGACAAAACAAACTGGCAGTACCAAAAATATTGGTTTTGGCACATTGCACATCGCCACAAGCCTACAAGTTTTCATCATTATCCATTAGGGGTGTAACGGATCGCAGTTGATCCCGACCCACGGTTCGGCACGCACGTGACCCGCGGATTAATTGCGTTTTTTTTTTAAACTAGCGGATTAATTTAAATTGTTTAGCGATCGCAGAGTGAAAGACTTTTTCTGCTGATATTGCTTTTTAAGTATTGCGTTATTTTAAACTCGATGCTGAGTTTCAGTGAAACTCCACACAACAGTCATGTGTTCACATGTTGATGAGTCAACAGTGGCTGTCGGCAGAGCTCTAAAAGCCTCCCGCATCATTTAAATCGCACGTATGGGAGCGTTTCGGCTCCCCCGTAAAATATAATGATGACGGAAGAAGGGCGGTGGACAAAACTGTAACAGTATGTAGACACCAACAGTTCCAAAGGATCGGAAAAATGATCTGATCCGTGACCCGTAATGTGATCCGAAACGGGAGTTTTGTGATCCGTTACACCACTAATATCCATCTTGTTTATTTCCGTACTACAGCGCTCGCTCGAAACACGTGACTAAAAGGTGCTTTGTCATTGACTGACGGTGAAGCCCTGAAATTTGTGAGAGCTGTCCTTTCCAAAGTTTTCTTTTTTTTTTTCTTTTAAATCGAAGACATTTAAAATTTAAAATCGTGAACAGGGTGAATCAAGATCGCGATTTTATAGCGATTTATCGTGCAGGCCTAATATGAACACAAGCCTCAACAGGATTAAAGCTTCACGCATCCACGGGAAAAGGCTTCTATTAAGAATACGGATTTCAGATTTGATGAATTGATATCGGGGAAGGCCTAGGACAGGTTGGAGCGACTATGTCTCTCGGTATTTCCCAGGAAGAGCTGGAGGAAGTGTCTGGGGAGGGGGAAGTCTGGGCGTCTCTGCTTAGACTGCTGCCCCCGCGAACTGGCCCCGGATAAGCAGAAGAAGATAGATGGATGGATGGATATCGGATAATTTAAATGAAGAGTGATTTGAATCAGAAAATCTTTTTTTTTTTTTTTAAACCCAGCCCCCCAAAAAATACGTGCATTGGATTAGAATTGCATGCCCCACCTTTAAACCCCAAATGGACCCCTTACAGAGGTGAGGATATGCTTAGTGTGTCGGTAGATTGTAACTGGACAGCAAGAAATAACCCCCAAAATCCCTTACGACTGCAGTCAAAGCACAGTGTGGTCATCCAGACCACTTCTGGATGTGGTCTGTGAAACGATACGCATCTCCATTCTGCACACAGGACCCATGTGCACAAAAACGCACATCAGACAGGAGGCAGGCAGCTAAGATAGCAACAATGTTGTCAAAACGGGATTATCAAGACATTGGTTGGATGGAAAGGGGACGTATGAAACAAGGGGTATCAGTTTCACATAACATAAGGGGAAGTGAAATGTGTGAAAAATGAGCTCAAGAGACACAAGGCCCATAACTATGACAACCTGTGTCAGAGCTCAGCGCAGCTTTGTACTAGCTACAGCGCACTCACGCTACATCCAGAGCTATCGCCGATGATCCCAATCGCGTCACAAGCCAGGCTGTAAAACAGCTGCCACATTCTCCCAGCCCGAGGAAACTCCCTGACAACAGCACAAAGTCCACAACGCGCCCTCACTAAACCGTGTCAGGAGGACACAGATGGCGGGACACTTTCTGCACCCGCTCATCCCGTGCAGGGTCCTAAGGGGCTGGAAGTCCACATCACATTGCACTGGGTCAGAGGCGGGGTGCACCCTGGACAGACCACCAGCGTCTATTGTCATTTTATTGTGTTCAAATATCATTCCAGTGATTGGAGCATAGTGACGCCTTAACCCCTGAGCCGCCTCTGAATGTACAGAACTTTATTTGCCACTAACAACAAATGAACAGGCTTCATTTATCGATTATTCAAAAGATTGTCTTTTTTTTTAATTAAAACTTGTCTCATGATTATTACGATATTTTATTCAATCATTTTCTCTAAAAAACAAAAACAAATGTAACATGAAACAAAGTATGTACTGCAGGGCATTATTCTGCAACAAAGAAATATTTGAAAATATTAATTTATTTGAATAAACACAATTAATACGTTACCCTATGTCTAGTTATTTCTAACTTCACCATTTTAATTCTACGTAAATCTCCACCTTATTTCATTGTTTACTCACAAACTACTTTAAATCTGAGCATATGGCGTTACCTATGATCCTAAGCATATCCCACAATCCTCAGACAGGTCCCTCCTGTCTGTAGAAAAGAGGAGCCTTTGCTGTCAGGAGCTCCTACAGCCAGAAACAGGCCCGCCAGGCCAGTATTGCATTTTTTTAAATCTCAAAACAAACTTCCTATATAAAGAAATGATCCCGATTGGTGCTCAGCAGTTTCCAGCCCGTAAACATATAAAGCAAATGTCACACTGGGAGCTCAGAGCAATTAAATGCCTGCCTGGCTCTAACCCTAACACACTGACTTTTCAATGCCAATTTTCAAGTCCAGCTGTGTGTGTGTGTGTGTGTGTGTGTGTGTGTGTGTGTGTCTGTGACACGGACTAATTAAAGTTAACAGCTTCATACTTCAGAGCTGAGGGCGGTGTAGTTCATTGACAGTGCTGCACAGTGTGAAGTCTGAGTCTCTGCCGAGCGCTTCACACATCTGGGCGGTGTTAATCAGACTGCGCGCACACATCGAGAGCAGAAAATATGGGTTATCATCTCTTCTTCCAACATGCTCCGCAAACAAAAAGGACCCTTTTCTCAGTATGTTTTCTGTGAGTTCGTTTGCCTCCCATGACGTGTTTGGCAAGTCTCATGGCTGAAGTAGCGAACTTGGCCAACACACCGGCACAACCCGTCCCTAAGAAACACTATGCCCTCTACTGAAGAGGAGAGCCTAGTAGCTGTGAGTCTTTATTGAGGGTTTTAGTACTCATCAGCCGCTATGTATTCTCTCATCGTGTAGACTGAAGGACTTGGTCTGGAAGATCTATGGGGACAGAAGTATCAGCCTGGCAGTTTTACAGTTTCATAATCCCCATGAGTGGTTCTAGCGCAGGGCAATGATCCCTATAATGATTTCGCCTTATGAAAATCGACTTCTATCACCAACAGGGGATGTAAATAACGGGGAGGAGAGGGCACGGCATTATTAGAAAGACAGTCTTAATTAGACATGGATATCACACCTAAATACTTATTGGGTAGAGCTGGCCCGATCCATCTGCAGGGCTACGTGTTGAATGTGTACGTTAACGTGTCGAGTGCCGGGGGGGGGGGGTAGTTTTATGTATGTGTTTTATGTGTGTGATTTCTTAAATCACACACATAAAACTACTGGAAACAGAATTCACCAAATGTGTTCCTCCAATCGGTCACATACCCACGGACACCCAGATATACTTGGACCAACATACGCATTGGAACATGGATCCCCCCCGAGAAATAGAGACCTGGAAACATACTTACACAGACCCAAAGCCCCACATGACTCAGACACACTGACCAATCTACCTTCAAGACAATTGTCCAACAAGATACATGTATGTCAGATAATCCTAACTAACCACGATGAAGTGCTCTTAAATTCCTTACCATTTCCCCCCCAAGACGTGTTTCACGTGCACCGACACCAATTAAAAGAAAAGCAGGAAGAAGACAACATCTGAGATGACAGTTACGTTGTCAGGAGCAAAGTTCACCAGCCGGCAGGCTCCTTAGTGGATTAACTATCCAAGCTCAGTGACTGGGCCAGGCTGCTTAGAGGATTACCTATCTCACTACGGAAGATTAGCGAATGGGGAAAAACAGGAGAGGGATGAGAGGGAAGGGGAGAGCAGAGAAAGAAGGCAAAGCGAGGAGAGAAGAGAAGCCAAGCGCACTGTAGTGACTCGCTTCACAGTGCTGGCTAGACTCAACCCTACCAAAACCGCAGACAATGTGAATTCGTTGGTCTACGGCTGCATAGTTAGTGTGTAACCCTTAACTATAAACTGACACGGTCTTATGGTGGAGGGGGGGGCGTGGCTCGGGTCCTGCTCAGTGGGCTTCACCTGGAGCTGCAGAGGTCCTTCTGGATCCATCCTTATGTTTTACACGCTACACTTTTCACCATAATTATATACACACACACACACACACTACAATTTCACCGTTTCCATCAGAGTTGTATCTACTCTGATTTCGGAATCCGTCCTCTACACTTGTCATTATAATTGTAGATAAAACGATCTTCTGTTGTGAATCTATTCTGTACACACGACATCTATTGCATGTCTGTCCTTCCCGGGAGAGGGATCCCTCCTCTGCTGCTCTTCCATTTGTCTACCTGGTAAAACAGGTTTTTTTGGGTCGTTTTTCCTTATTCGAATCGAGGGTCTAATGACAGAGGGTGTCGTATGTTGTACAGATTGTAAAGCCCTTTGAGGCAAATGTGATTTGTGATATTGGGCTATATGAAAACAATTAATTGAATTGTTTTCCGATGAATAGGTTTACACACGTTTCCGCAAAAAAAAGCCGGGAAAAAAATAAACCGATAACAAAAATGTAGCAGCGGTTGCCATAGTCAGAATCTCCTGATCAGAGTCGATTTGAATAATTTTCAAAGGGGTGCAGCTTTCTTCTTCTTTGATTTTACCTGCGGGCTACAAACCAACTTTTAAGGTGTATGCCGCCACCTACTGTATCGGACCCGTCGGGTTCGGGCTAGGCCTGCACGATTCAGGGAAAAATATGAATCACGATTTTTTTGCTTAGAATTGATATCCCGATTCTCTGCAACAATTTTTTTCCCCCATGAAGCGTGATGTTTATTATGCACATGAACCAGGACAAAACAAACTGGCAGTACCAAAAATATTGGTTTTGGCACATTGCACATCGCCACAAGCATTATCCATTAGGGGTGTAACAGATCGCAGTTGATCACGACCCACGGTTCGGCGCGCACGTGACCCGCAGATTAACTGCGCTTTTTTTTTATTAACTAACGGATTAATTTAAATTGTTTAGCGAGCGCAGAGTGAAAGAGTTTTTCTGCTGATATTGCTTATTAAACAATTGCGTTATTTTAAACTCGATGCTGAGTTTCAGTGAAACTACACATGTTGATGAATCAACGATGGCTAGCGGCGGAGCTTGAAAAGCCTCCAGCATCATTTTAAAGCACACGTATGGGAGCATTTCGGCTTCCCCGTAAAATATAATGATGACTGAAGAAGGGCGGTGGACAAAACTAGAGACCAACAGTTACAAAGGATCAAAAAAATTATTTATTTATTTATTTTTTTTAATCGAAGACATTTTAAAATAAAATCGGGATTTTTTTTTTTTTTTTTTTTAACGATTTATCGTGCAGGCCTAGTTCGGGCAAAGATCTTCAGCTCCAGCCAAGCCTATTTGGTGCAGAGAAGACGGCTGGCGAAAGTTCACAAAAGGTTGGTATCTCGTGAACAACCTTTACACAAAATACCGGGCAACATTTTCAAAGAATATTGCTCATCACGGTTTTCTCTCGGAGTTCAATTCAAATACATTTTGTTTACATAGCTTGATATCACAAACCACGATTTGCCTCAAAGGCCTTTGCAATCTGTACAACATACGACACCCTCTGTCCGCAGGCCCTCGAGTCGAGTTGAGCAAGAATAACAAAAGGACCCGCATCTCCCCCCAAGTCATCGTTGTGCATATTTAAAATGACAGGTTAGCCCATGGACTGTCAGTACCGGGTGCGTCGGCTAAGTAGAGCACAGGCATCCACTTTAATAAACCAGTTTCAGCACAGAGAACGTGTGCACACTAATTCATCTGCTACTGCGGTTTGTTTCCTGACAAGACATCAGGCCTGCTATCTGGAGACAGCATTTATTGACAGACTGAACAAAGTAGAATCTGAGCACTCTTCTGCCCGCTCCCGCGGCTTCACCTCTCGTAGCCAAAGACGATACCTCGTCAAACAAACGCAAACCGAGAGCTCAGTTCAGCGCGCTGGGTCTTTTATGAGTCTGTTCCGCTTACACATATACGACCGTTAAATTGCATGAAACTAGATGACGAGCGGAGGCAACGGAGGTCACGACCCTTACACTGCGGCACGTGCTCATTTGGTCACGCCACAGTTTACAGGATTGTCGTGGCTCAAGACACTTAATGCAGCCAGTTCTCAGTGTTACTTCGAACTGAAATTAACCTGTTTGTGCAACTTGGTCTTCAGGCAAAAACAAACACGAGAATGAACTCCCACATGAAGCAAACCTCAAGCCTTTCTTCACCTACGTAACATTGAAAAAACCAGGCACTTCCTGTCTCGAAATGATGCAGAAAAATTAATCCATGCATTTGTTACTTCAAGGCGGGATTACTGCAATTCCATACTATCAGGCAGCCCGAAAAAGCCCCTTAAGATTCTCCAGTTGATTCAGAACGCTGCAGCACGTGTACCGACAGGAACTAGGAAAAGAGATCATATTTCTCCAATATTATCTTCTCTGCACTGGCTCCCTGTGAAATCCAGAATAGAATTTAAAATCCTTCTCCTCACCTACAAAGCTCTTAATGGTCAGGCACCGTCATATCTTACAGAGCTCATAGTACCTTATTACCCCACTAGAACACTGCGCTCTCAGAATGCAGGGTTACTTGTGGTTCCTAGAGTCTCCAAAAGTAGAATGGGAACCAGAGCCTTTAGCTATCAAGCTCCTCTCCTGTGGAATCAGATCCCAGTTCGGGTTCGGGAGGCAGACACCATCTCCACATTTAAGAGTAGGCTAAAGACTTTTCTCTTTGATAAAGCTTATAGTTAGGGCTGGCTCAGGAGAGTCCTGAACCATCCCTTAGTTATGCTGCTATAGGCCTAGACTGTCGGGGGACTTCCCATGATGCACCTCTCTCTCTTCACCGCTGTCCTCCTCTCCATCCGTATGCATTCTCATCCCATAAATGAGATAAAATTGAATTGAATTGAATTGAAAGTCAATGTTTCGCCCAGCTCTACTCTTACTAATAAAATGTGGAGTAAAATGTGTGTTGCCTTTAAAAATCCTCAAAAGGTGACCATCACAAGGATTCATTTTCAAGCCATGATGAATGGGAGACAATCATGTGGCCCTGTGCTGTATCTAATTATCCTTAACAAGCACGAAAAGCAAAAGGGTCCCGATAGCTGAATTCACTTGTACGGCAGGGACAAAGCAGATTCATTATTGATCTGGCGGCATCAAAGTGCACTAACTAGGGGTGTAACGGTGCACAAAATACGTCTTTGGTACAGCAGCGGGAAAAAACAAACAAAAAAAACAAAAAAACACAGAATATAACATTTTTGTCATTTATTTTGAAAAATGAAAACTAATTCAGCAGGGGCTCATTGGCCATAGGCCTGTCACAATAATTACGTTATCTACTTATGGTACAATATGTAATTATCGCCCGTCATATATCAACTATAAGGACACGACCTTGATCATTGCTGACCTCGATATTGCCCATTGTGTTTACATGAGTTTGTTTTGTTTTTTTTGTCACCAACATGATGCCAGAATAAACAGCAGGATTTTCTCTACCATTACTATTTTGGCTGTTAACGAATGGATGACTACAGCCTACCCCTGTGCCAAATGTTTAACATTTATTTAAGTGGACATTTTATTTATTGTGTGATTTTATTTGTTTATTTACACATTTCTTTCACATTCCAATTCCAATGTATGAATATTCTTAAGAATTTTAAGTTAATTAAAAGGGTGTATTATTATTATTATTATATCAATGGCATACAATGGTCTTAAAATGACAATATCCTCATTTATCCCAATTATTTCTGGGACAATATATCATCCAACAAAATCATGGCAGGCCTAACTGGCCATAATTCTTACTGGAAGAGTGAAGGCACTCAAATACTGGCATACCTATCCATCCATCCATATTTTTAGTAAGAAAAAATAAACAACACAAATACTCCATTATAAGACTACCTGCAGCTTGTACTCACAGGGCAAGCACAACGGACTGACTAAAATGCACACGTGAAAGCAGATCGTAGCGGGGTTCAAGCACTATGACCATACGTACTGAATACGGTCGCGTCTCTGCTGTGATAAACGCTTCTATAGCATTAGTCTGCAGTGACTGGCTGCCAGAACGCTGTGGATAGAAGGACTCGCCTTCCACTCTGTTTTTTTTTTCCCTCATTGCTAATCGACACATTCAGGCGATGCCGTCACAAACGACGCCGTCACAAACGACAGGTTTCAAGCGTATCCACAGAGATACCAGACTTCAGTTGAACAACGTGGGCATTAGGGACGGGGCTCAAGATCCGGTTCTAAACGGACCCGATTGCAAATTTCTCAAAACCCGAAAATCCGAGCTTATCGATGCTGCCATCGAGACTAGCGGGTCCTATAACATTATGTTATGTCTCGAGAGAAGAGAGTCGCTTCATTTAAATCAAATCACTGGTGCACAAACATGCATCAATTGTCTAATAGGGGTGTACCGGATCGCAGTTGATCGACCCACGGTTCGGCACGCACGGGACCCGCGGATTAATTGCGTTTTTTTTGTTTTTTTTAAACTTGCGGATTAATCTAAATAGTTTAGCGATCACAGAGTGAACGATGCTGATATTGCTTTTTAAGTAACTGCGTTATTTTAATCTCGATGCTGAGTTTCAGTGAAACTACACACAACAGTCGTGTGTTCACGTGAACAGGGCGTGTTAATAAGTCAACAATGGCTAGCGGCGGAGCAGAGGAACTTGGGTGTCATTCTAGTTTTCTCTGTTTTTCTGCAAAAACATTCAAATGATTCTACAAAGAAGTGTCTTTCATGTCTTCTCAACCCGGCGTGCAGCAGTCCCAGCAGTGGGTGCGTCTCTAAGAAATCAGTGACCACATCTGCTGTAGCCTGTGACCAACGTTCTCAGCCACATGCTGCTACGGTCGGATAATGCTCGCAGCTTCAATAGGATTACCCCTAATGGAACAACAACAGACAAACGCATTTGAAACCTCAGAGGAAATGCACGGTCAGCTCTACAGTGTAAACAAGCTAACCTTTTTACAACTCAGGAGCTAATATGATCAAGGAAGTGGCACGACAAAAGAGCAATATTCTAACACGCACATAAGCTAAACTGTCTTCCTCTCACCTTGACAAAGTTGTCGGGGAAGAGGCCCCTTTTCCCGTTGAGGTCTCCCTCCATCCAGCCATCCTCCTCTATATACCGCACGTTCTTGATGATGTCGCCCAGTCGCAGGGTCAGCTCGTCATCATGGAGCGCTTCATAGTCATACTCCACCACAACCTCTACTCGAGACAGGATGAGGGAGGAAATAAGACAGGAAAAGAAAAGGAAGGGGGGGGGTCAATGGTGTAAGGCAGAGAGGAAGCAGACACAAAAGGGGAAAGAGGCAACAGGAGTGAGGAGATAGCGCCACAGAAAAGGAAAACACGAACAAACAAGGAAGAGTAAAGAGAAGGAAAAGAAAGTTGCAGGAAGGGCATAAGGGTAAGAGCGATAAGAGGAGGAAGTTTAGGGAAAGAAAGGGATAAGAAAAACAATAAGTCACAGAAATTAACAAAATATCCAAGTGACATCTTACAATAACAGCAGCAACTCTTTATTTTTCTAGCATCTATTCCCGAGTGGGAAAACATAACAGTGGTTACTACTATTGACAACCACTAACAACTTTTGGATTTCTGACAAGAACAGCAGTTTGTTGGGGAAACTGAAGAGTAATTCAGGAGTTACGCTGGCCTGCAAACGTCCCAACAATCAGAAAGAAAAGCAAAACTGGACGCGGCCGTGATTGGTTATTTGAGCTTCTGGTTACAGGTCATTGGCTATTCTAGTCATCGACCGTTTCGTTATCCAGACAAACGTCGTGAACATTACAATGAGGACGTTCCGGTTGTTAGAAGAAATGACAGCAGAACAGAAAAGGTGTTTGGGACGAACGGAGGTCTTCACCGGGACGCCTCCGAGACGGAAGGGATTTCTGTACGTATGTGTGACTTTCACTTAGCAAACGACAAACTGAACCGAGCGCCGACTACGACCGAGTGCGTCTTCTCATGCTGTTATTATCGCTGGCTGGCTTCTCACTGTCGAGACAAACGAAAAGAATATGACGATTCTGAAATGTTCCCGTGGTACCGGTCCATCCAACCCCTCAGTCAAAAACAAACAATACAAACAACAGTGTCGGCCTACAGGGCAAAAGGCATGGTAGCTTCCTAGTCAGTCAGTCAGTCATTTTGTACCGCTTGTTCCCGTTGGGGGTCGCGGGTGACTGGAGCCTATCCCAGGGACTTTGGGCCTTAGGCGGGGTACACCCGCAGTGGCCAACTCGTCCCAGGGCTGATGTTCACAATATTGATTTTATTGAAGTATGGATGACATTCATCAGTTCTCCATCTTCTCAATCTCCCTTAATTTGTTTGTTTGTATGGGCCATGTGGTCGTGGTGACGTAAACGCTGCTACGGTGTTACTAAATTCTGCGTCTAATTTATTTTTTCTTAATTCCGTTTATATCGTTTTACAGATAACTTTTCAGGTTGTGTTTCAAACCTATTTGTTTGAATAAATTAAAAAATAAATAAATTGAGCAAAATAAATAAAATTATTTATTTCCTCATTATTTTCCCCATTTTAATGGTGTTTTTATTACGCCAGTAACAACTATAGGTGATACTAACAAAGGAATGAAACAACTTTTTGGTTTACATTCACTTCGGGGGCAGTTAAAATTGTTTTTCGGTACTGTTCCGGGACGGTGGTGAAAAAAAGTTAGTCGGGAGCCCTGTTACAGTCAGTCCAAAACTTTGCTTTACAAGCTGGTCCTACACAAAATCAAGACTCTAAAGACCCTATATTTCTAAAACTCTGACTGGTTAGCGAAACTGAGACAGTATCCAGTGAAATTGGAATTACTTTCGTCCCATGCAAGGCCAACACAAATTTATCTTAGATTGGTGGTGTAACGGATCGCAAAACTTACAGTTCGGATCACGAGTCACGGATCGGATCATTTTGAGGATCAGAAAAAAAAAGGGGGAGGATACAATTTATTCCATTTGCATTTCCATTTATTACATGAAAACTTACAGCAAGGAACTGTTGGTGTCTACATACTGTTACAGTTTTGTCCACCGGCCTTCTTCCGTCGTCATTATATTTTACGGGGAAGCCGAAATGCTCCCATTCGTGCGATTTAAATGATGCGGGAGGCTTTCCAAGTTCTTCTGCTCCGCAGAAAAACAGAGAAAACTAGAATGACACCAAAGTTCCTCTGCTCCGCCGCTAGCCATCGTTGACTAAGTAACACGCCTTGTTCACGTGAACACACGACTGTTGTGTGTAGTTTCACTGAAACTCAGCATCGAGATTAAAATAACGCAGTTACTTAAAAAGCAATATCAGCATCTTTCACTCTGCGATCACTAAACTATTTAGATTAATCCGCAAGTTAAAAAAAAAAGAAAAAAGGAAGAGCAAATAACTTGCGGGTCACGGATCAGGGATCAACTGCGATCCGTTACACCCCTATCTTAGATATATTGCTATTTTACGTTTACATGGTTAAAATGGTGATTTCACAATATCAAATGTTTTATCATTTCGATTACCGTTAAAGTGCTGCCTGGGTTAACAGAGTACAGTA
This sequence comes from Coreoperca whiteheadi, assembly GCA_011952105.1. Classification (NCBI taxonomy): domain Eukaryota; kingdom Metazoa; phylum Chordata; class Actinopteri; order Centrarchiformes; family Sinipercidae; genus Coreoperca; species Coreoperca whiteheadi. The sequence goes on from CM022481.1 coordinate 5,735,222, forward strand.
ATTATGCCTGGCCAATTACAAAGATACCTTTACAAAGACAAGAATACTGGTTCAGCATAACATAGAACGTGAAACTACTGTTTGAGCTCCAAAAAAAAAAAAATCAAGACATGAAACGATTGTAAAAAAAAAAAAGGGCCACAATAAAAGTGTTTAAGATGTTGTTGAGGTACAAAGCTGCAATAAAGTAATCGCTTCCTGAAACTCAGGCAACTCATGGTGATTAATCATCAGAAATTGTGATGACGATTTTCAGCAAAATAGTGCTATTCTATTTGTCTTAGCCGTGCATTCCTATCTTCTGTTTTCTGTTTCCTGGATGTTTGTCAAACAGCTGAAAACATATCCTGGCGAGAGAAACTGCAAAACAACACTTGGAAAAACAGAGCCTACAGATGGTGCAAAGAGGTATTTAAGTATCAATGTACACAATGTGTGTAATCTTCCGATAGGCTGATTTCTGATCACAGTGCGTGGAAGAGAGGGGCGAGGGAAATGGACGGGCTGGCTGACTGCTTCCAGTACAGCAGGTTGAGCCGCCTCTAAAAATAAAAGGCCTGCGGAGGACTAACTGGTAGGGAGGTATGTTACTATTTAACCCGTGACTCATAGCAGAGTGACTCCACTGGCACGGCTGGCTTCACACCAAGCACAGCCAAAACAAAAACATGGAGGGTACGCCGCAAACTTTGTCTCTCTCTCCAACATACACCCTCTGGACCCCACAACCATAGACTTTTTAAAACATGGACATAATCTCCGTGACTAGGGCTGTCACAGTCATAACTTTAGTTGACAATTAAGTGTCATTTTCTGGGTCGCCAAATATACATTAATATACGTATTAACTTATTTACGCCTAAGTGAAGTCTATGTGTGGGAAACACTGCGGTGGAAAATGACGTGGAAGTAGGGATGGAAGTATGACTAGTTTCATCCAGCAGTTTTTATACAGGTGAATGGAAATGATTCTAACGTTTATCCAAAATGATCACGGTTGGCTGAAATAATTGCCATTAGCTGATTATGTAGTAATTGTGACTGAAGCTCTGTGCGGGGACTCCGACCGACTCCCAGCTGATTCAAAAATGGGCAAAGACGTGGAGCGTGGGTGGAGCGGAGGGCGTTTTTCACACCTGAAAGTCCGCACCAAGGTCTGAACCAAAGTTCATGGTTTGATACATTTTATACAATCGGTTCGTTTTGGTTTGGTTTCACACTGCAACTATGCGAGCGCACTAAAGAACTTTACACGACGTGCTTGCGTCCTGTCGTCATCAGTTATGTGGGCTGCATCTTAACATCGATTGGTTTGTTAGCGGCCATGCGGCTGACGTCAGCGTGTTTTCATCTCAGCGGGTAACTTTGACAAGGTGAATGAACAGACGCGTATTGTTGCCACTGTGCTGTTATTGCTATGGCATTACTATCTGCAGCACCAACTATATCTGAGGCTAGTTCGAATTCGCCAAATGAACTTCCTCGTTGTGCGAGCATTTCATCGGTGCCGACAGGAAAGCAATCCTGAATTTTTCTGCGTTTTTTCCAGTTGACTTCTTATTCTGTCCTCAGACCATATTTCAATTAAAAACCTCGTCTCCGCCTCTCCCCATGTGCTACCACAGCTCATTTTTCCTGCTATCTTCTGTGACAGGTCTGGTAGTTCTATCTTCTTCTGTTGTTTGGGGTACGCGGGAAACACCGGAATTTCCTGAAAATGGTCTGAAAGTCCAAACCATACAGTAGGCCTGCACGATAAATCGCTATAAAATCGCGATCTTAATTCACCCTGTTCACGATTTTAATTTTAAATGTCTTCGATTTAAAAAAAAAAAAATAATAAAAACTTTGGCCTTTATTTTGAAAGGACAGCACCTTTTAGTCAAGTGTTTCGAGCGAGCGCCGTAGTACGGAAATAAACAAAATGGATATTAGTGGTGTAACGGGTCACAAAACCCACGGTTCGGATCACGGATCGGATCATTTTTCCGATCCTTTGGAACTGTTGGTGTCTACATACTGTTACAGTTTTGTCCACCGCCCTTCTTCCGTCAACATTATATTTTACGGGGAAGCCGAAAATGCTCCCGTGCGATTTAAATGATGCGGGAGGCTTTTAGAGCTCCGCCGCTAGCCATCGTTGACTTATTAACATGCGAACACATGACTGTTGTGCGTAGTTTCACTTTCACTCTCCGATCGCTGAACAATTTAGATTAATACTCTAGTTATAAAAAAAAAAAAAAGCGCAATTAATCCGCAGGTCACGTGCATGCCGAACCGTGGGTCGGGATCCGTACGGGTCACGGATCAACTGTGACCCGTTACACCCCTAATGGACATTGATGAAAAGTTGTAGGCTTGTGGCGATGTGCAATGTGCCAAAACAGATATTTTTGGTACTGCCAGTTTGTTTTGTCCTAGTTCATGTGTGTAATAAATATTACGCTTCATGAGGAAAAAAATCGTTGCAGAGAATCGTGATATCAATTCTAAGCTAAAAAAATCGTGATTTTTCCCTGAATCGTGCAGGCCTACCGTACAGACGATGCTTTCACACTAGCAACGAACCGAACCTTTGTTAAGTTTGATCCAGACCGAGACTAACGCTTTTCGTAGGGCCAAATTTCGTCTGTTTGGTCCGGACCGGGGTCCGAGGGAGGTTTCACACCTGTAATTTTGATTCGGACCAAATTGAAAAGTCTGAACCAAACCAGGTAGGTATGAAAACGCCCTGAGGCTTGGTCGCTGAAACCAGCCACCTGTGACGGCATCCACCTGTCACTCAAAGCGGCCACCTCTTAATAATGCCTAACTTCAAGCCTTATTATAATTTAAACGGGTGATTAAGTTCCCCCCCATACAGGTGTCATGAACGGGGACATTAGATATCGAGACCAAAACCGTTTTTTACACCAGGCTGTAAACATGCTTATTTCTGCTTTGAAGTTGGGCACTTTACCAGGGGAGCTAATGGAGATCGACTGGCTTTTGGAGCCAGCCTAGTGGCCATTCAAGGAACTGCAGGTTTTTGGGACTTCCGCGTTGGCTTCATTTTTCAGTCTCAGAGGTTGCCGCTTGCCCATAGCACACACACACACACACACACACACACACTTCGTCTGTTGCCGTGTGTTTGTGTGTGTGACATCACCAACCTTGGCCCAAACACTAACGCAGCCTGGGCCAACCTCCAAGGAGAAATTGGCCCTGACCAATGATCTCAGACCAGCCTTCCCCTCTACATCAAGCACTCAGTATTTGAGCCTTTATAAAAGCGGGGGCGGGGGGGTCTTATGGGCTACTCCTGTAAAAAGATAGCCTATAAGACAAAGGATGATATGTATCTTGGATATTAATTATTGTTTGAAATATCTATTAAATATTGCAGAAGTTCACCATTGTAGATAATAAATTAAAAGAGAATTATCCGCTACAAGTCCCTGCCAAGCTGCCAGGAAATGCGTAAATATGCGGAAGCAAACATCAGTCCGTTAGCCATTTCATGGGGACTTTAAGGCTGAGCTACTTTGAACTGTTTTATACACTGTTGCAAAGTCTAATCTACAGCACTGCATCATATTCTGCCGGATCACCATATGTTTGCACTATTTGAGAATTTACGGTATGTTATTTTAGAGAAAATGTGTATACGAGATAAATATGATGGTATAGCCTGAAAATACATAGATTTTCATTTCATGTCTTTAATATTCTATTAAATAAACTATTCATAAAGTCCGTTTAACATTTGATCGTGTATGTCAACTTGCCACCATAGGAACAGTGGTTACATAACCTTAACGGGCTTGCGCTGGTACAAATACCACTACACATCTGTAAACTTAGTCTGATGAAGGTGGCACAATGTCTGAAATTTTTTGATTTTTGACCGTGACAATAGCCCACTACGGAAAGAACTACAGAACCGCCAACACGCCGGCGGCAAAAGTCTCCAATCTTTACACTTAAATAAAATGCAGTATTTGCACGAATGTAATCCATGCTGCTAATTCAAAAAGAGCTCTGCGTGTGTTTGTTTGTATCTGGCTTCACTTGTTAACCCAAATGTGTAACACCACAAAAAGCAGCCAATTTGGGCGATTTGAAGTCCAACTGCAATCGCATTTGAGTTATCCTTTTTTCTAGTCAAAAAGTCAAAGTCAAATGCTATTCTGTGGAAGTAATGCAAATCTAGGGGGCGCCATCAGAAACCACCCCCCCCCCAAAAAAAAAATCTAATATATAGATTTCTTTCTTCTGATTTCGGATTTTTTCCTTATATGGAAAACACAGGACGAGAGATTTATATGTATCCTGTATCTGACACACAAAAAAAAAAAAAGCTATTTCATTTTATTTGGACTTTAAAAGATGTGACCACAACGTTAGAAACAGGGGTAACCATCTTGAAAATATGCATCAAGTAACCAGTAAAAACTAAGGTTTCCCTGTTCTTCCCACCATGCAGACATCGCAAGAATGCAGCAGAAGACAACCTGCAAAGCAGCAAGTGTAAGGCAGGTGATCTTTTAAAGACACACCCACAACCCTTTACTCATTTCAAAAGTGATTTCTAACAGCTTGCTGTATTCCAGACCATGGAACCTGTGTCAGTTAGGGTTGGGTAGCTTTTACATTTGAACCGATACCAGCACCTGGAATTCGGTACCTTTTTTCTGGTACTTTGCTCTCGCTGTAATAATAAAAATGTAATTTCATTGAAATAAAATGAGTCCAAACCTATCAATTTCAACAACGGTATTTATTTTACCTCACTGCCTAACTTTAGTCGTCCAGGGAGTTAACGTGTTCCTGCTGGCTGCAGGCGTGCTAATGTTAGCTGCGGCGGGCTTGGCTTTCAGACTATCAAACCCTCTTCGGCTTTTAGATATATTTTTGTGTTAGACCAGATGTTTCCTCAGGACAGAAGTGTTATACGGCGAGTATTTTCTGCCTCGAGTTTTGAAAAGCGTAGCCACACTTGCGACCACTTTCAGCTTGCCATTGCCCTGCTCTGTAGCTCGGGAGATCCCCCAATACTGCCGTGAAAAAGAGCCGCCATTATGCCGCTTCGCTTTTCTACCCTTAACCAAAACAACGCCGGCAAAATGCTGGGGCAGTGTGTGATTCAGATATCGGAAAGTGCCCCGTCAACATTGGCGGAGCTGACTGTCAGAGACGCTATACCAGCAGCTAGGAAACAACACATGGGAGCTTTACTTTGGTCTTGAGAAGCTCCGGCCGCTTGCACTCACCGTCACTCTCTTGTTTTACACACACACACACACACACACACCTCCTTGTGACTTGAACAAGCAGTAGGGGTGATCTAGTCTCGCTCTCTCTCTATACTTTACTCTCTCACCCAGATGTGCTCTCAGGTAAAGAAATTTTGCACCGATTGATTTAACGTGAATCAGGGACTCAGTAGTACCGATGTAATGCGTTACCCTTAAAAGTACCGACTCTGGTACCCAACCCTAGTGTCAGTGCATTCTAGTAAGATCTCCCTCCCCTGCAGGTCTCTATGGATGATCTCAGAGCAGTTTGAACAGTCAGATGATGACTTGTGCAAAACTGAAACTGTGCAGCGGGCTGCTCAAAATATGTGGACTAGACATACCAAATTACGACACATCCAAAACATTCTCTCATAAAAGCCGGTTTTATTTTAGACAGAACTTTTAGACACAACGTGTCCACCAGCTCTCTCGGCTCCATTAGCTCGTAGCATGCTACTGCAGGACCAAAGCACTCCCTTAGCACCAGAAACCCAAAGATACTGGTGCCTGTTAATCACAAGGAGTCCAGTCCCACCATGGTCTAAAGCACCATCTAATATACGTATAGTGCTGGACTGTACCATGAACTGCCTCAGCTCTGGTTTGGTGGAGACCAGGCCGACATTATGCATCTGGCTGAGAAAAAACACTCTCAGCTTAATTTACTGCCAGGCGAGGTGAGAAAAACACATCTTCTCTCAGTCCCTGTAGCAATGAGTGCAGCTGCTGTCCAGCGGGTTCTAGCTGCCCTGAACTCCCTTTCCCACAAGCAGTTCAGATCAACTGTAGATAAGATTATATTTAAACTAGACTAAACTAGTCAGCGCTATGCAGTACACTGTAGCCAACAGTCTAGACACATGAAGCACAAAAAACACAACACAAGCCAAGCAATACACAAACAAACAACTCCGCCATTGCCCCAGACAGTACTTTGGGACTATCTGTCCATGTAACCACAGGAAGAGATATGGTCTGCTGTAGTAAACAAAACAAGAGGCGACCCTGACAGACAGAATCAGACTCTGTTGAGTTAATGCAACACACAGGGCAGTCCTCCTCTTCCAGACGATTGGATGTGGAGCAGAGGGACTTTCTGCAACCACACAGATTTCAGCGCCTCGGCAACCACACAAACACACTGCCAGAGGACCGCAGGCCAGCCAAATCATTATCATCATTATCACTTCTAAAACACACTGCTTAAAACATCATGTTTTGGATTTTGCCCTGCGATCTTGAAGATACCGGACAACACGCATTTGTAAAACAGCAAACAAACAATCTCAAGCAATTTCCTATATATTTTAAGTGAGTGCGGTACTGTGAAAACAGGTCAACAAAGCATAAAACAAAATAACATGAATCGACATGAAAATGTACAGTTTTTTTTCTGTATAAAGTCCAATCTAAGTTACAAAAGCCATTTTTTGGTCAAAATCATTTACATTGTAGGGAGAGACATATGTCAGAAAGTGTCCATTTAGCCTCCAGTCCTGTGTATGATCCAAGCAGGAACCTCCGGGGCTGAAAAATGAAGCTAACGTGAAGCGCCAAAACCTGCAGTTCCTCGAATGGCCACTTGAGGCTGGCTCCAAAAGCCTGTCGATCCCCCATAGACCCCCATGCTAAAATGCCCAACTTCACAGCAGAAATAAACACGGAATTAAGTCATGTTAGGGCAAAGCCACTTTGGCCTTTGACAAATACAAATTTATTGGGGCATCGCAGCCAAAACCAAAAGGTGCAACAACAATTAGGGATGTCCCAATCCGATCCACGTCATCGGTATCGTGCCGATACTGGCCCAGAACACTAGATCGGAGATCGGAGGGGAGAAAAAAAAATATGATCCGATACCTATCCAACACAAACCATGGGAACCATCTAGCTTTAACCATCGCCTAAATGCTTGAATATTAGCATTTCCCTTGATGCGACATCCAATTAAGCGACATCCAGCATGCCCCACGATAACAGTAGTAGCCAATTAAAGTCGCATGAGTATGAGAGTTCGCTAACTTACAGAATAGCCATGTCTGCGGTGTGGAAGTATTTTAACCTTAAAGAGGAAAAAAGTCCAACGGTCGAATGCAAAATTTGCAACGCGGCAGTGCTATCAGTTTTTTTAATGCCACGAACTTAATTAAGCATTTGGAAAAACACCACACGGAACAACATCGGGAATTTCTGCAAGTAACGGCTGCAAAGAAGAGCAAAACGCCCCGACAGCAGACATTGCTGGAATCAATAGAAAGTCGACACAGTCTCCCCCCATGCAGCAACGAGGCGAAATTGATAACGGAGAAACTAGTTTCGTTTATTGTCCTGGATGACCAACCCCTTTCGGTGGTAGAAAACTTGGTGTTTCAACACTTAATTGAGCATCTCGAGCATCGCTACACTTTGCCAAGTCGCCACTATGTAATGGAAAAGGTAATTCCCTCAAATGTACAACAAAGTTTGCGACTCTTGGAGAATGTGGGTGCGATTAGTTTCCCAACAGACATCTGGGGCTCAGATGTGAGTCCAGTGCTCTTGTTAAGTCTGACGGTGCAGTGGATACTCTCATTTTAGCTTGAATGAGTTTAGTTATTTATTTGGAATGTGATACATATGTCTTTCAGTGCCTTTTTCTTATTATTATTGGGACTTGCACATAGCTGCACTGTGAGGGATAGTTTTGTATTTATTTGTTTACAACGCTGAATTCTGCTGTTTAAATTGTTTTAACTTTAAACCTGCTGGTAGCTTTAAGTACTGAAGTGCATGTATTTTAAAAAATTTTTTTGGTACTGATTGAATAATCAGCTGTTGTTGTGGACTTTGCTGAATCAGCCACCTAAAAACATCTCCCTCAAATGGAGAACAAAGTGCTTCCATTTATTTTATTATTATTAGTAGTATTAGTTCAAGAATAAAATAAAATATCGGATTGATATCGGAATCGGCACATAGCATAAAAAGCTATGGTATCGGAAGTGAAAAAGTGGTATCGGGACATCCCTAATAACGATAAATGATTACATTGTATGAATACAAAACAGCATACAATCAACAAACTACTGAGGACATTTAAACTGTACACTGAATGTTTGTTTGACTTTTTTCAAAAAAGGCTGTCAGATTTTTTTAAATGTGAACAACTTATTATACCGTTATTGTTATATTTTAATGATAAAGTAAAGTTGATAAATGGTGCCGGAGAGCTACTAACGCGCAGACCGTAACAAAAAGGTTTGTTTATTTCTAGGATTTCAACGCAGTTAGCTGACACTATGCGTCAATATCCTGGTAAACCTTAAAACACACGTGTATTAATGCTTACACTCTACAGTGTTTAGCTGTTTGTGCTTATCACGTAACATTAATTGTGAGCTAATGTTAGCTGGCGGGTTAACAGAAATGTTTACATTAACAGCCATATTTTCGGGAGAAATCTCAAACTAATGCCGATGTCCCGCGTGATGACGGAGACACTGGGAAACCTGAATTCATTTGCTGGGTCGCATGTAGTTTTAAATGAAGAAATCTGCAACTTTATTTTAAGGCCAGTTCAACAGTTCATTTTCCAAGAGAGATTACGGCCACACTCGGGGGCATCCACGGCACTGGCCGTGGTATAGTTGCTGCCCTGGACAATTGTTTTCAACATGTAACAGGCTTTACAAGATCTCCTGAACAGCTTTCTTGACAAAAGCAGGTTAAAAAGCCACTTCTCTAGTAGTCAGGCATCTTTCTCACTAACTCTGGCCGCTACCACCGAATGAGTGCAGTGGTACCCCTTTTCCACCAGAATGAACCGGGTGCTGGTTCAGAGCCAGTGCTAGAGCCAGTTCAGAGTTGGTTCGAATGACGAGCCTTCTAAGAACCCGTTTGTGTTTCCACTGGCTACGGAGCCAGCACAGGGCCAGGTCTTACGTGACTGTATACGTCACATCTTTCCCGCCAAACACAAACACCGTCAACAACCGCGGACGTTGCATTGCTATTTATGTTCGCCGTAGTTTGTACAGACGGAGATTCCGAGCGAGAGTAACGGTACGTACAGAACATTTATTTTTAACAATAACATGTCAGCTTTAGCCTCAGCATGTTGCTACCCTTCATGTTGCTAGCAGAAGTGAAAACTGTTGGGTCTTGTCGGTCACGGTAACCCCGCCCCCAGCCGCTGCAGTAAGCGGTTCCTACTTCTAGCCCAGCAACGAGTTGGTGCAACTGAAGAACCACTTTTCCTGGCTCGGAGCTGGTGCTTTGGGTGTGGAAAGACAAAGAACCGATTTGAAACTAGGCTCTGGCTCCGAACCAGCACCAGCTCCACCTCGGTGGAAAAGGGGTAAGAGTGATGGGTGGTGGTCTGTGAAATACCAGTAGTTGGGTAGTGGACTTAGTCTTCTTGGTTTGTTCCTCAGAGGAAATGCCTTTCTAAATACATTAAACGCAGCCAAAAGCAGTCAGCGTACAGGTGGTTTCTGTCTGTGTGTGTGTGTGTGTGTGTGTGTAGCAGCAGCAAACTTCCTGCTAGTTCGCCGCAGTCAGGCGGCAGCAAGGGGATTCTGGCCTGAATTGTTCTATTGACTCATGAAGTGGCCCAGAGGGTAAAACAGACTTTTCTTGAGTAATGAAAGTGAAGAAAACCCTGCTAAGAGCAACAAAGTAATCTAGACTACAACTACCCAAGGACAAATCACATGACGGACTTCAATCAGGCTTTAACCTAAGCTTGGAGTAAGGTTGTCAAAAGTAGCGACACTTTGATACTTCATCGATACCCCGTGTTTCAAACAAAACAATCTGCGTTAATTATACATTTGATTGTATGAAAAGTACCGAAGCTACAAAAAAAAACACAAACACAGATCTGCAATCTTTAAACGGCGTTCGGCACGCACCCAGTTTGAAAAAGCAGACAGGAGTAGCTGCACAGACGCTGAGCAATGCACTGCTGTGGACCTAGGCAGCAAGCAAATGTGTGTTTGCCACCTAAAAAAGGCCCACCCGAAAACATCAATATTAGCTAAAGTGTGCGCTATATTTTGAATATTTTCACCGCCTTAACTTGTCATCAGACAGCATTTCCAATGGGAAACTTGAAACCTTACATAGCTCTCTCCAAAGCCACCACCAGGCTCCTTTGACAAAAACATTTTACACTGCCGAACACCAAAGTCACACAACAACACAAACAAACTGCCCGACCGAGGCAGCGGTGGACCAGCAGTATCTGCACATTTTTAAGTGCAACTTTAATTACTGTTAAGCCCTTTTAAATACCTCTAAAAGGTAATACTATTACTGCGGCAACAGCAATCGACAAACTACGCAACAATGTTCACCGCTATTCAGTTTTATTGCATTTGAATAACTGAAATATTCAGTCCGCATCAGCTAACACAACTACCTCCTCACTACCAAAAATTAAACTGTATGGCGGTAGTCTGATAGAAGGATTTGCAAGAGCAGCATGAGCGGTATTCAGATCCTTTACTTAAAAAAACAAACATTGTTCCAAGTTTGAATGTTTTGCAACCTAATTCACATCGCGCTACGCTACCCGTTTTCATTGTTGTTAAGTATAAAATAAAACATAAAAACTGTATAAAAAAAAATAGAAATGCTTATTTATTCTGCGCCAGATCAAATTTAATGCCTCCCCTCCTACAATACCAGACATTTTTAGACCTTGAACGCGCCTGTGCGTGCGCCCCCAGCGTGCCTGCAAAGCGTGGCTTGCGATATTCGGAAACGGGCAGCCTATTCTTTTTTTAGAAATAATTGCTTCTTCATTTACCTTATTTTCAAGTTTTATTATTTCATTTGACGGGCTTGGAATGCAAAGACTCAGGCTACATTTAATGTAGGCTAATGTCAACATTAATCTATATTTAATTAATAAAGACATTTATTTGTTGGTAGCTGTTGGTGAACACACGATTCACGAAGTTGGCCACGTCCTCTGTGTGTGTGTGTGTGTGTGTGTGTGGGAGTGAGCGAGTGAGAGAGAGAGAGAGAGAGAGAGAGAGAGAGATTCACCCTCTACTCTGCCTGTGTGTGTGTGTGTGTGTGTGTGTGTGTAGCTCAACCACGCCCGCGGTCAAACAGACACCCACAGACCTGCATTTCTTTATACATCCATAGACCTCCGCACTTCATTTCAGAGCTAGAACAGCGCTGGAGATACATCCAGAGGAGAGAGAAGGAGACGGCGATGTAACCTGGTCGCTTTGATTTGATAAGAGTCCCGACCTCCTGCGTGCTGTTATTGTCTGAAGGCTACACGCCACTGCCCAAAGCTTGACACCCTGAAATGTCCCAAACACAGCAAACTAATGGCGCTTTTCCATTACACAGTACCAGCTCGCCTCAGCTCGACTCCATTCGGTTTGGTTCTCCACTGTGTGAAAGTTGTGCCTGTACCTGCTTCCAGGTACTTTTTTTCGTACCACCTTTGGCAAGGTTCCAAGCGAGCTGAGGCGATACTAAAATGTCACGTGAAAACACGGCAGACTGCTGATTGTTCAGAGAGAATCATCACTATTCACTGCGTCATCATTGCAAGCGCCAGACGGAGTATCCTGAATAACCCCGCCATTTTTAAATAGTTTGGCCAGAGATTGCGTGATATACCCATTACTACTACGGCAACTCGGAAGAATACGCAAAGAACGAAACATTTGTCTTCTTGCTGTGAGAAACAGCCACGTCCCGACGATCAAAAACAGCACACAGTCGATTTCCTCCATTGTCCCATGTGTGTGTGGGTAGCGGGTGTGTGGGGCGGCAGTTTCCTGCGGCGTCGCTGTGACGACCAGGTACTATTGTGGAGGTACTTTCTGCAATGGAAAACGGAGCGAAAAGTGAGCCAGGGCGAGTCGAGGCGAGTTGAGCTGAGCTGATACTGGAAAAGCGCCAGAAGAAGCAAATAAGAAAATAGAGGCAGATGGCAGCGTCGCACACACTTCTAGTGGGCCATAAGTAGGGTTGGACATCGTTTTGATTTGAACGATTCTGATTCCGATTCTTACTTTCGATTTCGGTTCTTTTCGAGTCTCGATTCCGATTCTTCGAGGGGGCAATTTGCGTAACGCCACATTCATCACCTTGTTCACCACAATTAGCAACTTGGGCAAGGGCTATGTTATTACACCTACAATCACTTACCCGATCGTGATGAGGTAACGTTAATAAGGTTGGTTAGCGCAGGGACGAGACAGTGGACCTGCGCAGCACGTCCAATATGCCATACTCCTTAACGTGTACACCATGCAGGCGTAGGTGTTCGGTCATATTTGGAGTGCATCCTCCCGTGAAAGAAATAAGTTTGTTACATGTGTTGCACTGTGCCGGGCCAGGCTTTTTTAAAATTAAAATAAAGCCACCCTTTTGAGCGGCGATTGTCATGGCACGATTTGTATTTAAGACAGTTGGGAAAAAGTGACCTGTAGGGGCGCCAGGTCGCAAAAAATACCAGTTCTTGCATAATAGAGCTTTAATTCAATTCAGTCAATTTCAAGATACCTGTACTGGCACCAAAACCTTTGAAACGATACTTTGTCCTGTACATGTCGATCAAACTGGAATATTTTCTAATTCTATTGTCACTGTATTCTATGAAACCAAAGTATTTTGGATTAATGTAATCGGAGAATTTACACTAATGCTGTTGCCTGCATCCAGCTTTGTTATGAATGTCTGGTTGGGTGCGTATTGTCTGCTCAGCATACCTCCATCATGTTCAATCTTGCTTTGAGTTTTCCTCTTATCAGATACAATTTATCTTTCTTTCTCCTCGAGGAGTTCTCCAAGAGTTAAATTGAAAGTGACACAAACACGGCTCGCTATTATGACCAGTATTCAAGCTGAGAATTTCTGAAAGGAAAGGTTATTGTTTCCCCTCTCCTCACACAATGCATCCAGGTAAAGAGTTTGTACAATATGGGTCTTATATAAGCTAGTGACAGACAGGAGGATGTTACAAGGGATGGAGAGAGAGAGGGGAGAGGACGGAAGGAAGAGAAAGAAATGGGGGAGGGGGCAATACTCAAGGCCATGCAGGCGAGCTGACTGCCAGGCAGAGCGTCTAAATCAGTGGGCTCTCTGTGCTTCTCTCAGTCACTCACACACACACGATCAGTAAAGAGGAAACTCATAACTGCATTCCTTCGCACTGATCTGAGAGGTAGGCGATATGAAGGGCAAAGTGTTACTAAGAGAAATCAAGCGAGACGGAGAAGAGAGCTGTTGACATTCTAAATGACAGCCTGAATCCCCGGAGTTCACCTTTAGTTACCCACGGCGCAGACTGTGAACAGGTACTTCTTAGCGATACCCGGCCGCACATTACACATGCCTGGAAGCTTGGGCAAGGAGACGACCAAACACACTTTGAACGGTGTCCCTATTATTCAAGTTATTAAACCTGTTCTGCTTCACAACTTACATCAACCATAGTTCCATGAGCAAACAAAAGGCCCACAACCGTGTGCCTGTTAAATGTCAAAGGCCAAACATGTCGGGGCCGGAATTTCAGCGTGGGATTGCGCTAGGGCTGCTCGATTATGGCAAAAATCGTTATCACGATCATTTTGGTCAATATTGAGATCTCGATTATTTAACACGATTACTTATTGACTTAGGAAATATCATGGATTTATAAAACTTTAAAAAAAAGATAAAAAACTTTTCGAATGCTTCAGTTTTTTAAATTATTATTCATGTGGGAGCGCTGCATCACATGGACCAACTTTCACCGTGGCCATCTCTCGCTCTAAGGCTACGAGCCCCCTCTCCTGTTGCAGTTCTCCAAGCTCCCAGGAAGTTGACATAGCAGCCATACCATGTAATTACAACTTTTGGGTCCGTCGCGTGATGCACACTGGCCCAAAAAGACTTTTGCCTCATAGACTTACATTGTGAAAGAAGCGGCAGATACGTTTTTCTGGGCGTCACAACTAGGGATGCACCGAAATGAAAATTCTTGGCTGAGAGCCGAATAATAATGAAAAACTTGGCCCGAAGGCCGAACGCGGTTTTCTGCTGCTGCCGCGTCTTTCTCGTCCTCTGCATGCGGTTCGGGTTGTCTTGATTTTAATTGGTAAATTAAACTTGTAGTCCTTTAGGAAAGTCTAGAAGAGCCGCACGGTTAAATAATTGTATCCCCATTCATGTTAGTAGAGGGCTAAACTGGAAGTTAGCCGGCTCGGACGGCAGAGTTTCTAGTGCACCTTCTCTATGGGCCGCACAATGCAGAAGCATATGCCGAAGATCCGGGTCAATTTATTCCGGGAAGTCCCCCGCTGTGGGCGGCTGTGGCAGAACGGGTCGTCCAATGATCGGAAGGTCGGCGGTTCATGCTGCAGCTTTGTTCGGAACCATCATTTCGTGAACTGAACTCCAATCAGAAACCTTTTTTTCTTGCTTATCAAAGCATGTCATCCGTAGCAATATTTGGCTGTTAATAACACTCACAAACGGCCAAGTCAGAAGGGGAACAGCGCCTTTGCTATAAAACATATGACGCCAAAAACGACAGGCTCCTGACGTTATTTATTTACCTTCCAGCATCGCATCCCACCAACTAGGTAACAACGTAGCCTGAAGTCAACACTCCGACTCGAACCACCACACCACCGTCAACTGCTGAGCTGCAGAATGATGAAGATGCTCCGCCCCTTTAATCTGCTACTGACTGACAAACTATAGCTAGCTAGCTAACTCGCTAACACAATAAACAATTGAGAAAGACATGATGGTTGTCACGGACTGGGTTATATTAGAGTTTCATTGGAAGGGGATAACGATGGGTTCACTGTTAAAACTTTCCAGCAATGTGGTACAAAAACTAGTTAGCAGTTTGCCGTGAACACACTGCTTTGACTCCAGTACGTCCGCTCAGCTGTGCACACGGTCCTCTGCCACATGTGCTGCCGCGCTGTGCTAAGACTATTGTAGCCATAGCAATGGCCCACATTTCCCAGCATGCCTAGTACTGAAAGCAGTTTGTTAAGTTAGCTCTCTTGTGTTCTAAAACTCAAATGTTACGTTTTGTAAGCAGGTCTTTTTTGGTGTATTTAATATTGGACAGTGCACCTTGATCAACATGTGTTTGTTAGTCCAGCATGTAAATGTGCCAGAGTTAGCCATGCAGGCTAATTTTCATCTGTAGTCCCATTGGCAGGTTGATGGTAAACAAAGTGGACTGGGGGGGGGGGGCATATTCCAGGAGTGTGCAGCACGGACTGAAAAGGTAGACTGTCAAAATGAAGTATTTCTTAGAGATGCACCGATCGCATTTTTCTTGGTCGATTCAGATTTTTTGTCAATTCCGATTTTCTTTCTAAGAATTTAAATTGAAAGCATATACAAACAGAAATCCACTTTTTCTTCAAAGCACAATTTTATTTTTATTATAAAATTAATTATTTAACATTACAACAGGAGCTTCTCTCATTGTGTATTTTGGGCTGAGGTAATGTATCAGATTTCTGAAGTCTCTGTCCTGTGCGCTTTCCTGGTGGTTCCCCCGTGGTTTATTTTAACGATACAAGTTTTACAAATGGCATAATTAGTGTCTTCACAGTAAAAAAACTTCCATACCAACGACACGTCTGAGCGCGAGCGTCAGATCGGCTCAAGATCAGAGACACGTGAGACTGATTGGCTGGTCACCGATCAGGGCCGATCATGCAGAAAATCGTCCGATTCCGATCCCTGGCCAATCAACCGGTGCATTGCTAGTTTTTCTAAATGGGATCTTGCAGTCTCTTATGTAGTGATGCAAAAAAAGTAACGTGATCCTCTCTTTCTGCCTAATATACTGAGAATAAAGCAGTTTTATATTGGCGCATATCGGCTAACAAATACGCAGATACCGATATCTGCCGATAATATATCTGCCATAGGCCAATATCGGCTGACTGATCAATCGTTCACGCCTTAATTTATCATAATCATATGAGCTGCTTAATGAAGTAATTTAAGCATAGTCAGGACACACAGGGATGACTTTTCTTTTGCAACCACCGTCACATTTACCCAGCAGCTGGGAGGCAAGACGCTGGACCATCTTGGGCATTGAGGAGCTGCAACGTTTATCCAAGGGCAAACTGTAACCTACACTGTACATTTACTGCCGCTAGACAACTTCACTGCTAACCTCCGATCGCCACCACCAGGTTTGTTCGGAGATCAGCCACCCTCACTCTCTCTCTTGCTTGCCCACACACTCACTACACACTGCCCTGTTTCTTTAAAGGAGCCACTCTACTCTTATAACAAATAGGCTATACGGAGGAAAAGTAAGGAAAGCGAACAGCGAGCGGAAGTGTTCAGTCCCAGTCCGGCTGAGCTCACTAGGAGCTCCCAGTCAGTTAACAGCTATTGCTGCATGGCAGGGGCATAACGCACAGTCAGTGCTATTGGCTAATGTAAATGCCAATCAGTATCCGCTAAGAGTCCCTCCCTAGCTGCCTGTAAACAAGCAAATATCACTCCACTAGCCATTTCATGGGGACTTTAAGTCGGACCAACGAAATGCAGTCTGAGGTAGGAATAGGACAAGTAAGACCTGTAGTTAAGCTCACAAGTAGTAAAAACCGCGAGAAGATCACCAACCTCCATGGGCTTTCGAAAATTGTGTCCGCTCGTTCATCATTTTACAGACCAAACAGTTAATCAAGAAAATAATTGGCAGATTAATCTATGATGAAAATAAAAGAGCTGCAACAAGTCATCAGAAAATGAATCAAAAGATATTTTGATCAATTAATCGTAATTTATCTAGCAAAAATAACTTAACGTGCTGGTTCCAGCTCCTCAAATGTGAGGATGTGCTGCTTTTTCTTGTTTTATATTGCACTAAATTGAATATCTTTGGGTTCTGTACTGTTGGTTGGACTAAACAAGACATCGGATGAGGTCACCATGGGCTCTAGGAAATTGTGGTGAGCAGTTTTCACATTTGTTTTATATTTTATAGACCAAACAGTTACATCGACAAAATAACCTACAGATTAATCAAAACTGGAAGATAATCTTTAGTTGCAGGCGGAACCAGGAGTGTGGGGACTTCCACATCAAATTCAATTCTAAATGCAATGGTGGCCGGTGTAAAGATGCTGAACTCTGCCTGACATGTCCCCTCATTCTGGATCCAGTGAAACGCCTGGCTACAGCGCTGGCATTACCTTCATTCTAAGCAGACTTGGTCCCGATGAGACAAACACATTAGGGTTGGGCGATGTCTACCGCATTGGCATACGACGACGTCCACAGTGAAACATCGGGGTGAACGATTGTTGTGCTTTTTGTTATAAGTTGCGCGGCTCCTTTAATGAAGAGGGCAGTGTGTAGTGAGTGTGTGGGCGAGAGAGAGAGAGAGCGAGAGAGCTCGATCTGAGCAGAGGGAAAGGTTAGCAGTGAAGCGGCAGTAAATGTACAGTGTAGGTTACAGTTTGCCCATGAATGAACGCTGCAGCTCCTCAGTGCCCGAGTCGGTCCAGTGTCTTGCCTCCCAGCTGCTGCGTCAAATCGAAGGTGGCTAGCCCCGAGGTTAGCATCAACTTCAGGCCTGGAGGAAAAAAAAATGTCTTCCCTGGGCTTCCCGGTTAACACTATGCTTAAGTTACGTCATTAAGCAGATCATACGATTATAAAAATATACTGTGATGAAAAGGGCTGCACGATATTGGAAAAAAACTTACATTGCAATATTTTGTTTTTCTGTATATTGCGATGTGAAAAAAACAAAACAAAACACAGGAATCTTCACCGGATGACTTTTTGGGAAAGAATTAATCATTCTGGAACTTTTCAGTAGCAGGTTTGACACTTTTAAATGAAGAAAGGGTGCCAGTCAGAGTCACGTCTGACAAATAATAATTCTAAAATAGAAATAATATAGCTTCGTCAAACCATACAAAACAATGAAGAAAATAGCAATTTCACCAAAAACCAGCACTGCAAAAACAGACCACAACTCACTTTCAATTGAAGCAAGCGAAAGGCCTATTGGTGTGGGTGTGAACCCCAGAGTTCAATCCACTTGGTAAAGAGTCTATTTTGCTTTCCCCACAACCCCCACTCACTTACATCAAACCCCGTGTAACCAAGAACCCTTAAATTATGCAATATCAGACAGACTTATAGGCAAATTTAGAACCATGCGACTTTTCCTTTTGGTTCAAGCAGCAGAAAAGTTCTAGCATGACCTCTTGGAGTTCATTGACATCGCACGTCCTCGCGACTATCGCACACGCGCGCACATCGCAATGCAGATTCTGAAACAATGTATCGTGCAGCCCCAGTGATAAACTACTCTCATTAGCTTTTTACTCAAAAATTTTTATTGCACTTTCAGTAACAAGATTTTACTCGCGGGGGGGGGTGTAATAACAAATACCTCATTATAGGATTAACTGGGCTAGGTAAACTGACCTTCATCACAAAACCAGGGTGGGAAATTTACACAAACCACATGTCGGTGAGGTTAATATTCAGTCAGTTTCAATGGAATCCTGCAGGGAAGTTGGCTAATGAAATGGAAGAGTAACTGGGGTGTCCCGGTGGTCTAAGGGTTTAGGAAGTTGTCCATGTAATCACAATGTCCCCAGTTCATGTCTAGCTGAGGACCTTTGTTGCATGTCATTTCTGCTCTCTCCCCTCTTTCCCTTCCGGGTCTGTGGTATCTGCTATCACAAGGGATAAATGCCAAACTAAATACAATGCGAGGCTGAAGAACGGCTGCTGGCACAGAGGTGGGGAGCAGCGACCATAAAGCTTAAAAAATGAAATCGCTTGTCAGATTTTCCAAACAAGCAACCATATATATATATATATATGTTGTTGTTGTTTTTTTTTTAAACCAAGCCAAAAATTCCACAACCGGGGATTTTTTCAAGCAACTTTAACAAAAAAAGAAGCCCAAAGGGCTCATATTATAAGCGTACTTGGCAACTCCGAGCGGGTCCCCTTCCACGGAGTCCGCCATGTTGCACCGCCATGTTTCTACAGTGGCCAAGAACGGACAAACCAAACACTGGCTCTCGATAGGGACTTGCATGTTTTTCAAGAGTTTCGCGGCCACCGTAGTTTCTCCTTCACGCTTGGAAGGGGAGTGTGAGGCGAGCAGTATTCAGTTGGTTGCAGTTTCACCGCTAGATGCCACTAAACCTACACGCTGCCCTTTAGCGCTGTCAAATTAGGCCAACAGTGACATTCGATTATTCGTTCTTTAAAAAAAAAAAAAAAAACACACAGGTGTTAGCTATCCAAATATCTATTCTTGCACATTATGTCCATAAGATCGCAAACCAATACACGAGAGACATAATTACTTGTTGTATATTTGTTCCAACATAAACATGTCTTTTATAAGTTCTACATACACATTACAAAATAAACTAGTAATGTTTGGGTGGAGACATCAGACCACGCTCGTTTGGGTGCATATTTTCGAGATGTGCACTCTGATTGCTAGTGCTGGAATGGCAGGCTAATTGTAGCTTAAATTGCTCGCATACAACTTTATCTGGGGGTTCCAAAATGTTGGCGTCTACTGACCAAACTCCAAATCTCAGTCAGCCGGGTCATATAAGTGTTTAAACTTTAATTAATATGGACACGCTACACATTGTTACATTCTCCACAATTCATTCAAATATGAAGGTGGCTCCTCTTCTTGCCATATGCATTACATCTTTCGTTATGCATGGCTTTATGCCTGACTCCTTGATGACTTTTGGTTCCTGTGATAAGAGGATAAAGTAGGAAAGGTGGGCACCTCTGATAATTATAGACCAATTGCACTTGCAAATATACTGTCGTTGTAGATCAGATTCTCTTGAGTAGGTTCAACAATTATAAAGCTCCACTGAGAACCAATTTGGGTTTAAAATCAACCATGGCACTGACATGCATATTTGCATTAAAATAATTATTAAGAATATATAAAAGTAAATATTTGATTGTGTATATGTGTTTCTTAGACGCCTCTAAGGTTTTCCACCGTGTGAATCCTAGTAAACTATTCCAGAAATTGTTTGAAGCACACGTGCCTAAATACATAGTGAGATGTCGGTCATACTGGTATGCCCACCAGACTATGGTCCAACTACATATCTGCACCCTTTCAGATTTGTAATGGGGTAAGACAAGGTAGCCTGCTGCCCTCTATTTTGTTCAATTTTTACATGAATGATCTCTCTGAAGAGTTAAACATGTGTGGAACTGGATGTATGGTTGGGGGCATAGAGGTCAATCATTGAATGTACGCAGATGACCTTGTGGTTTTTAGCCCTGTAGCTCGGCAGGTCTCTAGCAACTCCTGAATGCGTGCTCTGTGTTTGGAGATCAACATGGTGTCAAGTACAATGCTGGAAAAAGAGCTGTTATGGTATGCCTTACAAAGGAGGACAGATCTCTTGTATTCCCTTATTTTAAGTTGACTGGTAATAACGGCATGTCATGAAATAAAGCCTTTGGGTCATGTCATAAATGACTTTCTATCTCATGATGAGGATGTGTATCGGCAGTGCCGTACGCTGTATGCACAAGCAAACGTATCGGCACGGACATTTGGCTCGTGCTCGGATGGGGTCAAACGGACTTTGTTTAGAGCGTACCCTGTACACTGCACATCTATGGTCTAATTACAAAAAAGGCCGTCTTCAGTAACTGACAGTGGCTTACAACGACACCTTAAGACTATTATTAAAAAGGACTAGATGGACAAGTGCCAGTCAATTGTTTGTGTCATCTCGAAAAAGCACTTTTCCAGCTTCTTTAAAGAAACTTTATGTATAAATGTATACGTTGGCTGAATAGCTCTGAAAAGATCGTTGTTTTATTGTTGTATAATGGTGTTTTCACACCTGCCTCATCTAGTTCGTACTAGAGTGCGTTTGACCCTTTGGTGCGGTTCGTTTGGTCAGGTGTAAAAGCAGCAATCGTACTCGGGTGCGCACCAAAAGCGGACCAAACAAGCGTACCGAGACCTCCCGGAAGAGGTGGTCTCGGTACGCTTTCAAACAAACTCTGGAGCGGTTCGTTTGTGGGCAGAACGTGATCCAACCTCGAACCGACCCAACTGCAAAAAATACTGATCATTTTTGCACTAAACCAGCTGCCGTAGTCATATTTTCGGAAGATTAGCATGTCCGAGTTAAGAAGAATTAATCCGCGCCTCCGCTTGAAATGACGAGCGATGCGCGCTCGCCGTTTGCATCAGAACGTTGTTTTCAAGCCGCAGCCGCGCTTCATTATAGAAATGTGTTGTTTGCATATTGTGGTGTGTACAACCAATGTAAGAGATTCTGGCCAGAGACAAAATCAGCCCGAGCAGTCCTCTCTCCATAGTTGTCTCCGTGTTGTTTCCTGGCTTTTCCTCTTCTGTTGGAATCTTCCCGCACGTAAATTCTGACCAATCGAGAAGCAGTTTAGGAAATACGCCGTGGCCAATGAGTGATGTGGATGTTGCCATGTGACTGCAATTTACAATGTATAATTGTTTGCCCTTGGTTCGGACCAAATGAACCGAACTAGAGGTGTGACAGCACCCTAATATCGTATATAGTGACACCGGCTACACATCAGTGTTCTGGATACGCCTGGCTCCTAAAGGGTTAGAAGGTTATTGTCCTTTATCTTTTTTAGTAGTTTTTTTGTCTTTAATGTCTTTTTGTTTTTTAATCTTGGACCTTGAGTCTGCAATAAAAATCTATCTAAATAAATACGGTAACCTTCGGCTTTGATCCTTTCTAAGGTGGGCTACCGGTGAAGTTTTAAGGTATTTCCAAATGGGGCTTTTTAGACTGCTCAGTGTGCAAATCCCTCTCGAGTTGGGTTGCGAACTCTCTGCCGTCATGACCCCACGGTCGTGGTCGAATTGTTCGCTCCTTTCGGCTTGATCTACATTTCATTATTAATCAATGAAAGAGCGAGTCCTGTCCGTCACGCAGTGCATTCAGGGCAACGCGAGCAGACAGCGCTGCTCGGTTTTCCCTCCCAAAAAATCAAATGTTTATTTTCACGATCGAATGTCTGACTTTTGTTATTACAATTTTTCGAATATTCATTGACAGCCCTGCTGCTTGTTCAACGCCACAAAACAAAATTCCAGTTTGTGGATTTTAGTTGATCAACCAGTAGCGGGCCGCTGGCAGCCTAAGCAAAGTTCAGAGAAAGCAAACAGAGAATGTGAGGGGCTCTCACACGCGCACGCACACGCGCACACACACACACACACACACACACACACACACACACACACACACACACACACACACTCGGACATGTTCAAACACAGCTGAGATATCCTCAGGGATGAGCCACCTGAGAAAAGGCATACCAAAAAAGAGTACAATGCATTACCACCTGCCGTGAACCTAGTGCCCTATGAATGGACACCAAAAAAAGCCTGTTTTGGTGAATTCTCATGTAGTGACTGTCAGAGACATACATTTTTCTCCTAGGTTTCACGCTTTTAAAAGCTCCCCAGCTTTTTGTGCATATATGTTCCGCACTGCTTTTGGTAGTCTCTTCGCAATTCAAGTAAAGTGTTAGTTTCATGTGTCCCCTACACCCAAACTGCGGTGCATCGCTGCAATACCAAACAGGCTATTAATATGAAGTGGAAGCGACAGAGCTCGTCTAAAGCAGTGTTGTTTAAAGCTATTGTCTTAAAAAGGTCAAAGTCACATTCTGCAACTGTACTCGCGTGAGTAGGCTGAGCTTAAAACCTGTTCTACGGCATAGCTTTACGACGAGTTCGCGAACGAGTCCTGCTGCCCACGAAACCACACAAACCACAGGCTGCGCATCTAAGCGAGATGCAGAAGGCGGGTTTCGTGATACGGTACAGGAGGTTCCCGCTGTGTACTTAAAGATCAGAGTGTTTCCTCTGCGTTCAGTCAGCATGAGCATCACAACAACCGCTCTCTGGGACAAAGTAACAAGAAGCAGCAACCACTCCTGGTGTCTTTATTTAAAAGACAGCCTCTATCTTTGGTTGCAACTACAAAGTTTTCAGGTTTGGCAGTGAAACACCCTGAATTATATATATATGTTGTCAGCCTAATGAGGACTGAGTCCATCACCATGACAACCAGGTTAGTGTTACACCCGGTTGTTAAAAGGTTAAAGGGATTGGCTCATGGGTCCACCTTACAAACAGACCCTTGGTCCGTTTTGGTCCACAAGCGGAGCAAGCAGTGTGCACAGCCATACGAGAAGAAACCAGGCTATTCCAGTAGTTTCAGGACTGTGACCGGTTTTGCAGAGGCCGTGCTGACATCAGCGTCGAGGCAGCTCCTTTTAACATTAGCTAGAAATGCAGCCAAGATCCGAGGATGGAGGCGGCGTTATCCTGTTAACCAGACAGCTAGCCGGCTAGGCTAACCTGCGAGCTAACTTCAACTCCCCGCTGGCAAAAGCTGGTAGCATGATGTACGCCGCTGACACTCGGTCCGATGGCTGACGTGTGTTCCACTTCATTTGTACGTTGAGTCGAAAAGAAGGAGCACTTAACCTGAAACTTATATATATATATATATATATATACACACACACACACACACAACACAAGCGCCACATAATGGAAAACTCACCCATTCCCGTCCTTCGCTCCGCCTCGCTATCAGATATGTGGGAATCTCGTACCCAGCAGCCTCGCCGCTAGCTAGCTTACTCGCCAGGTAGATGTGTATAATCAACCACAAAGTGTTTTTGTTGTGTTTTTTAGTTGATTCACTGCCGGCAAAGAAGTCAAGTGAGCCGCATATCCATTTGCCCTTGCCCCAGCAGCACCAGCAGCAGCCTCCCGAGCTCTCTCTTGGTGGTGCTTCGAGATTACTGTGCAGGAAGTTGACCAGGAGTCTCCACCTTTCTTGGACTCGCCTCCGCGGGTTGCTGGCTGCCGGCTGCCACCAAAATCCAAAACGGCAGGAAACTTCGCGATGTTTCACGCGGGACAGTCCCGCGAGAGGAATGCTTAATGGAATGTTGATCCTCCCTTGTAATATTGGCACACTCAGCAAGTAACGTTACACTGCACTAACTACTGTACGTGTGTGTGTGTGTGTGTGTGAGTGAGAGAGAGATAGACTTAATTCAGCTCCTCCCAACCATTGTGACATTTCTGGTTATTTTCTACTGAATCACAAATCATTAGCGTTTCAGGAATATCATGGGAACGGGAAACAACGCTGCCCGTCACAAACACTGTTGGACCACGCACACGAACTGATGAGGGCCTCTTCTGTAAGGCTTTTATTTTGTGGATGCGCTGCTTCTGTTGTTTGAGGATCACTTTGAACACGATTAAAGTCAGCTGATTTAAAAAGAAAAAACAAATAGAATAACGGAATTTTAGTGTTTTGGCCATTGACGTGCAGAAATGAAAAGTTAACCCAGAAAAAAAAAAAAAAACCTTCACCATAAAAGCTTCATGTCACGATACATTTTAAAGTGCACCAAAAAAAAACCATTACACTTATTAGGACTGACCCCCACTTTCCCCTCAGATAAGAGAAGAAATAAGACGAGATAAGAGAATCAGCAAGACGAAAACAACAAAATCACAAAAAATAATGATCACACATAAAAAAGAACTGCACACAAAGACAGTTACATATAAAACAATCACTAACAATCAACTGTAGCTGTATTATGAGACCAAATACATCTAATGCTCTGAAAGGAAGACGAGTCTGTGAAAAGGTGTTTTTTAAGGCATGATTAATGGTAAAACCATGACAGTTACAGACCATATGCCAAAACCTTTTTACATACAGTGTATGGTTAAAACCACCCTGGGTGATGGCGGGTCAACATGTCGTTTTCAAGACTGGCTTTGATGGTACTCAGTAAAAAAAGAAAAAAAAAAGTAAGCACCCAAGAGAACCAAGGCCCAAGGGAGGAACATGTTCTATCTACGTTCTATGAATCTTACGATAAGACAAGACTTTTTTGATCCCAGAGGGGAAATTCCCTTCACAGCAGCACGGAGACAAGCTGAGAGGTAAGAACACAGGTAGAGAACTCTTTTAATAAAATAAATGCAAATTTTAAACCAGAGATTGAATAAATTAAAAAGCTATGTACAGTCTACAGTATACATTCCAATACCTTAGACTTTATAAGTTAATTGTGCAGATATTTCCCCCCCCCCCCCCATCTCCTTGTGTGTTTCTGAAATTCCATTGCAATGTAATGGGTTTCGGCAGCGTCACGAACGGGAAGGCGTCAGTGGGCACCACAGAATCTTTTCCCCCGTCTGCTGAGTGACACCAAGCTATTCGAAACATTCACACCACACCCCAAACGACGTGATAGCCGGTCGAAGGAAGCGGAAAAACTGCGTCGAGTTCACAAAACAGCCACGCAGCTCAGATGTGTGAAAGTATGTGCCTGACAAATGGTAAAAGTTTCAAATAAAAACTTCCCTTTTAACGTCGCTTAAATGATTCGGATATATGGTTAGACCTTGGGCGCTACGTACATATTCGTAAATAACTTCGAATCCTGTGCCCTAATATACGAAAGATGTTTTACATTTTCAGTGGCCTTAATTACTTTTTGCTCCAAGAAAATTCAATTTCTTTAGGATTTTAGATTTTCTATATTAAATCACGTAGACAAAAATAGCTTGGGTTGCTACTGTGGTGAGGCCCTTTCCGCTGTGCTATCCCACACAAAGCAAGTCCTTGCTGCGCAGTAGGCACGGCGCCCGGTGTCATTTACTCAGCTTATCTTTTCTAACACCAGAGAATGTGCTGTTAAAAAAAAAGGAAGTAGTTGAGGGCAAACTGATCCTGGCAGGATCCGTTTAAGCAAAACGTCAACAACCTTTCAAAAGGCAGCGTAAATACAAATTCTATGCAAATGTGTTTCACCGCATAAGTAAACACACACACACACACACACACACACAGGGCATGTTTTTGTGAATGAATGCCATGCAGTGGAAGCCTTCATTGTGTCGTCCACATTCATGCATTTATTCCCAAAGTTCTGAGATCGCTAGAAGCGCATTGCCTTTATTTAATCGGCGCATGTAGCTAATTAAAGATACCCGTGAAAAGTGTAGGTCATGCACTGCTGGCTCCCCCAAAAGATGAGCGTCTGCCGGAAAGAACTGGCTCGATACTAAATTTGGCACTACATTTGGGGAAGACAGAGCGTGTTCTACAGGCAAGCATAACAATTCAACACATAATTCCATACAATTTGTATGTAGTTTAGTGCTAATTGTTAAGAAAACAGGAATGTCCTCGTATGAGCAACTCTAGTAAACCCACATAAATGGTCCTTCATTATTCATTTATTATAGTAGTTTTTTGGTAATGCTTTATTTTATAGGTCTACAGTTTCCTAAAAATTAGCTTGAAGTGCGACTGGTACACTTTCAATTTATTAATTGACTGCACACAGTTAAATAACCAATTAATAATGACTTGGCTTTAAAGAGAGCAGTTCTTTCGAAGTAATTCCTGTTTTCCTCATGAGTAGTTCCAAATTACACAGTTCTTTTCAGGAAACGTCCCACGACGTATTCGCTGCAGGCTTCCATGCTGTTTCCGTGTCAAAAGCTACAATCAAGGAGCCCTTGAGAAAGGACACCTTCCACCAACAGCTCCAGCGCCCAACGGAGCCATGGAGCAGTTCCCAGGTTTGAAAGGGTTATTAACGATGACGTCCGAATTGGCACTTAACTGTCCTGTGACTGTCCGAAACAACAAAGACACATTACACGAGAATGCAAGGAGCAGGTACTGTGATTGATGCATGCTTGACAAAGGCAAATATATACAATGGACGGCAACTGGATGAAAACAAAGCGTTATATTTACACATTTGTGCTGCTGCGTAACATATTGACTATAAATCCCTCCAGCCCTGCCTTACTGCGTCATCCACAATAACTGCTCCAAAAAACACATGTTGCTCAATGGATCTCGGCGTCACTGTGTAATCCCGAGCCACCTTGTGGGCACAATGGGAAAATGCAATGCGTCAGCTCAGGTTTCAGCCTGCATTATATACTGTATTGAAGCAGTATATGACTGAGCTGCTGTCTAACATGTTACGTACAGAACTGGGACGTGAGGTCTGCAAACAAAACACCGACGCTCGCCTGTAATACTGACTATTTTAAGTGGGTACTCCATTTTAAATGTTGAGCATGAACAGCAAAGGTGCATTACAACCAAGCAATTCAACTTCCAGTGGTTAATGACCGGAACTAGGAAAAGAGATCATATTTCTCCAATATTATCTTCTCTGCACTGGCTCCCTGTGAAATCCAGAATAGAATTTAAAATCCTTCTCCTCACCTATAAAGCTCTTAATGGTCAGGCACCGTCGTATCTTACAGAGCTCATAGTGCCTTATTACCCCACTAGAACACTGCGCACTCTCAGAATGCAGGGTTTCTTGTGGTTCCTAGAGTCTCCAAAAGTAGAATGGGAGCCAGAGCCTTTAGCTATCAAGCTCCTCTCCTGTGGAATCAGATCCCAGTTCGGGTTCGGGAGGCAGACACCATCTCCACATTTAAGAATAGGCTAAAGACTTTTCTCTTTGATAAAGCTTATAGTTAGGGCTGGCTCGGGAGAGTCCTGAACCATCCCTTAGTTATGCTGCTATAGGCCTAGACTGTCGGGAGACTTCCCATGATGCACCTCTCTCTCTTCACCTCTGTCCTCCTCTCCATCCGTATGCATTCTCATCCCATAAATGCATGTCACTAACTTGACTTCTTCCCTCTCCCGGAGTTTTGTGCTTTGTCGTCCGTCTCTTCTTTCTTACTGTCCCTTTCAGCAGGTATTTCAGTGTCCGGAGATGGATCTGGATCTGTGACTATGGCGACCTGCTGGGGCAGTGTTGCTGTGTCTATGGTGCAGGGGACGAGTGGCTCGGGTCCTGCTCGTTGGGCTCCACCTGGAGCTGCTCGGTTGTCCGTCTGGACCCATCATCTTCCCTTATGTTTTACCACCTAAACATTTCTAACATAATAATATATATACACAACAATTTTGCCATCATGGCTGTATATGTTATAGTTTTGATGCTATGAATCTATTCTGTACTTACGACATCTATTGCATGTCTGTCAGTCCTGGGAGAGGGATCCCTCCTCTGTTGCTCTTCCTGAGGTTTCTATCATTTTTTCCCCTGTTAAAAGGGTTTTTTTGGATAGTTTTTCCTTAATCGAATCGAGGGTCTAAGGACAGAGGGTGTCGTATATTACAGATTGTGAAGCCCTTTGAGGCAAATGAGATTTGTGATACTGGGCTATATAAATAAAATTGAATTGAACTGAATTGAATTAATGGGAGCCTTTCAAATATTCCGTCCCCTCTTTAGCATCCACTGCGGTATATATACATTTAATAAATGGTTTATAATACACTACAATGTAGTTATAAGCAGATAGTGTTTATTAATGTGTTTGCCATCAACTGTAACTCCTCCTGTGGGTACCGGTGGGTGGAGGCTGCTGTGTAAACACACAATCAAGGTCAAGGTCAAGGTAATGAATGACAACATAGTAAAACACAGTTCTAATAACATAAAATGCACATACATAGGATGAGTTATAATTGCTGTCAAATGCCGTACGTTAATTAACACACATGTCCTTGGAGCTGCTTGCAACTACATTGACGTGTGTTATAAACCATTGGTTTGAATGCTTATATGCTGCTTATAAATGCTAAATAGGGGAACTTAAAGTAAAGTGTTCCCAAGCATTCATTATTATTGAAATTTATACCTCCGTGTACCGTGTATGCATACATTTACACACTGAGCATCTTTACCGGGAGATCTAACTAGACTTTGACTCCCTCACTTAACAGGGGCACATGTCATTTTATCATTAAAGGAGGGAATTCATCAAAGGGTATGCATGTAGGCTATTATTACCATCATCATGGGCTTTTTTAAATTAATTTAATTTTTTAAAATTTAAGCAGCAACTACTGGCAACCGCAATTGAAAACAATCTGGTTTGCGAGTAGAGTCAGGTCCTGTGTTCAAGTTGCAATCACTACGTTTGTCCAATAGAGGTCAGTCCAACCTTGGTTCTATTGTGACCCATTGTCAACTTAAGCGACGCGTTTTCTCCCTCACTCGTTTTCACACGTTCAAAAGGCCCCATGCTAAATCCCTGACATTCTGTTAAAGTATTGTGTTCATGAGAATATATTTTTAGTGGTGCCCCCATACAGCTTTATTGTAAACACTGTATTGTTTTAGTTTCTTAGTCAAACTAAACAATGACTTATGCCTTCCTTTTGCATTCTTGTTGCATCAAGAAATAACAAAGATGTAACATGTTGACATTTAGCATTTCAAACTACCCCTTTAAGCGAGGAAGGAAATCTGTGTCACCCACTGACTCACTGTGACAGGTCTGCTTGTCTGTGTAATTACCACTTGGCACGTGTACACTTTCAACTGAAAACCTTCAAATAAAAGTCTTATTTTCCAGACATGATAGCATAAGCAGAAGCGTCTTTGAGCTTGGTCTGTTACCGGGAGAGCCCACTCGACGGCTGCTGCTGAAGCCTTAAACTCCAAAGTGTCTCCTTTGAGGAGCTTTGCATCGGTTTGTCTGAGAGGCAGTCGAGCATTTACAGACAACAAGCCATCAAAAGCACGTCGCTCACACCCAGACCTCTGAAGCATCCTTCTTTGCATGCGTCACGGCTGGCGGCTTTGAATTACCGGTATGGGAAAAGTGAACAGCTGGCCATAATACAGATAATGGAATAAAAACGGAAATGCTTCACAGAAATAGGGCCCCACCTCGACACACAAATGCAAGTGGATGATGGGCAGCTTAAATGGTATAACATATTTGGGCTTTCACGACAGAACTGAGTATGCTATGTGATTACAGCCGACTCCCAACAAACAAGTGCTGTGAAGATTAATCCGGTATGTCACAACAGAAAGAGCTGCCCGGGCCATTCGCTTTCTTGCCTCGAGAACCGAAGTTTCCTTACGCATTGAACGCCCACTGTTGAAGAGCTGAAGCGAGAAAAACGAGTAGGACGTCGGAAAGGGTTTAAAGTAAACTGGCCGGCTCATTTTAACCGTTGTAGGTTTGACATTCTCAAACACAATGCTAACAGGCTCACGGTGATCTCTCAATATCACAGACAGACTCTCTCTCTCTGTGTGTGTGTGTGTGTGTGTGTGTGTCTTCAAACTTTCATCCCAGATACACCAGAATGAGGGTAGAGTTGAACTGCGAGGTTTAACTGCTGGAGACTATATGTCCCCTACTTCACACACAAAAAACAAAGTCCATTCTCAGTGCGCTGACGTCACGCACCTGTAAGTAAAACACAGTGTATAAAAAAACGTGGCACTCGTGGATTTCTCCCACATAAAAACACAAAACAGACAACAACAACAAAAAAAAAGTCAGTTTTAGTGGTAAACAATGCAGGTTCCTAAATCCTGCACGTCTCCAACTCAGATTTAAGGTGAGTGCTGAGAAACCTTCCCCCGACAGCAGATGGACGTGAAAAGGGCCTTTTTAGTGTCAAACTCTGCACGTACATCTTTATGCACAGAGAAGCTCAAACACGGACGTGAGGTGACAATATGGTGAAGACACTTTTAAGAGGGAGGGGGGGCGTTAAAGAATTTCAGTGATGTCTAATGGAGGACGCTTGTCATTGTGCATAATAACGAGTAGAGAGCTCAGTTTAAAGGTCTGGTTTATTTCAATTTGGGCTTTATTTTCGCGGTTTTGGCCATCATTTCTTTCAGTTATGGTAACATTGTGCGTACAAAAGTAATCGGTACAACAAAGTCGGACGGAGCAAGAAGCATGACCAGTAAGAAACCAACGGTTTAGCCAGATTATCTACACCACCTTATTTTGAGGTAAAACTGAAAGAGGTGTCGTTGATTTTTATTAATTTCATCGGAAACTGCGAGCACAGCCCCTGTAAATACGGTAGGTCACATTTTGAGTTACTATTTTACTATCTTGCCTTCATTCTCTCTTCGCAATGAGTTTGACTAACCGTCTGTGCCGTGCCGTGCGTCGTCTGACTTCTTCTGACCAACGTTTTTACAAGACTCGAGTTGGAATGAGCCTGAATCATCCTTTAACAACCGCAGGGATTCAAATGTTTGTCGAGATGCACGTTTGTGTGTAGGGTGGGCTGCTGCCTGTGGCCGATGCTGGTAAATGGTCGCATGCATGCTTAGAGGATTTGAGATTGTGCTTTCAAGCACACACTCTTTCTCGCTCAGTGGATTGCTCTCTTTTATATATATATATATACACACACACTTTCAAAAGCATACAGACCAAACCCCTTTTCCCCATAATAGCCTGTTTTTACCTGCAATAGCACCAAGGTTAGACTGAACGTCGGCTCTGGCTGAGTGTGCAGCAGTGTTGCTCAGCACATGTGTGCAATGTGTCCACGGCGTCCTGCTTTCTCGGGTCCCTCCTTCTGTCTCTTTCTCCTGGCGCTTCCCAGACATACCGTTCTATGCCAAAGCCTAATATAGAAGGATTGCCTTCATTCTTAACTTTGCGTGGATTTTCCCTTCCTCTCCCATCATCCGGCTGAGTTGCTGACCCACTTCAGCAAAAGCAAAGAGGCATTTTTCATCCCTTTTAGAAGGGATGAAACATGCAACCCCCACACCCCCCCCAACCCCCGGCTGTCCACTCTCTTCCGCTCCACGTGCTTGCAGGGCAGATGGTGCTCCAGTCTTATCGGCTGCTGCTATTTGCAGTAATGTCTGAGGCTATAAGCACGCCGGCTTGTGCGTATGCAGACTGTTTACTAGCAGGCCTGCCTGACGGTCCAAAACACTGCATGTGTTGTGTCTGTATGTGTCGACAGCAGGACAGCAACTGGATGGACGACAGGTTGACTGCTCGGAACAGATGACTGAGTGGCTGGCTCAAGCCGCCCTGTTTGTTCCACTGACACATTTGGGACAGTGGCCGTCCCACAGTTGGTGCCTGATATCGGGCCGAAAGACTAGTGCAGTAGAAACCTGGACTAATCACAGGTGGCTGCCATAATGTGGTGGATCATTGTTTAAGACTGTGAACACCAACAATCTACATGGCAAAAGAGGTCCATATAACTGCGCCAAAAACTACGTATATGAGCATTTTCTGTTCTGTAAGCTGTATATTTGGGGTTTGGTTGGGTTTGAGCAACTAAAACTTTGTAGTTAAAGGAAGAGTTTGACATTTTGGGAAACATGCCTATTTGCTTTCTTGCTGAGAGTTAGCTGAGGAGATCAATACACCTCTCTAACTCATGTTAAATCTGTCTGTCTGTTAAATACAAAGCAGGAACAAAGGCTAATCTTAGCTTAGCATAAAATATGGAAAGCAGGGGGGCACAGCTAGCCTGGCTCTTTCCAATCGTGAAAAAAAAAAAATCTGCTACCAGCACCTCTAAAGTTCACTAATTAAGGCTGAAGTAGGCAACATTATTTCATTGTAATTTCAGTGGAAATACCTGATTTTGACCATTGCATGTCACTAAAAATATTTAATTGAAGGATTCCATTAAAGGTTCAGTGTGTAACATTTAGGAGGAGCTATTGGCAGAAATGGATAATAATATTTAAAAGTATGTTTTCATTAGTGTACAATAACCTGAAAATAATAATCGTTTTGTTTTCGTTACCTTAGAATAAGCGTTTTTTATCGGAGCAGGTCCCCATGTTTCTACAGTAGCCAAGAACGGACCAACCAAACACTGACTCTAGGTCGGGCCTTTCGCGCCTTTCGCGAGGTTCGCTGCCAACCTTAGTTTCTCCTACACGCTTGGAAGGGGAGGGTGAGGCGAGCGGTATTCAAATGTTTGCAAACTGCAATTTCACCTATAGATGCCACTAAATCCTACACACTGGACCTTTAAAAAATGGTGTGTCTGTGGGCGCCCGTCCCTTTGTCTTGTGTTTGTTTTTAAACTGGACCCAGTCAGAATCAAACAACCAATCAGGCTTAGCTACCACGTAAGTAGCCAATCACAGAGACTCTGTACAAACAAGGGTCATCTGTGTTCTACATGTCTTGGTTTAAGGCACTTGTGCATTGGCTTCACTTTTCAGACCTGGCTACAGTAAGTTTGTCATCACAGATGAACCTTGTTATTATCGCTGTTTAACAGTACTTTTCCAACTTTTTTTTTCAAATTCATTCCAATTTACCTTCATTTTTCAGTTTAGAAAATGCTTTACCACCGTTTTTCTTTGAATCTGCTTGCTCCAGCGAGGAAATTACATGCTGCAAATTAGATTGCGCATGTGCAAAGTGTAGAAACGGTACAAAATAAAATAAGAGAAAAAAAATAAACGGATGATACAGACTGGACCCATGGCTGTATAGTAAGAACTCGGTGAAGATACGGTGCCACTGCTCAGCCTTCCTTCCAATTTGTTTTTCCAGTGGCCATTCACAGTATTGCAACGACAGCCCAAAAAGCATTTTCCCCATAGGTGACCATTACAAAAAAGATCAAACTGTTGACAGGACACCTCAAACTGCAACAATTATGACACTCTATTATAGATTTTTGATCCATGGAAGTTTTATATTTGTAACACTTTACTCAAGCAGAGAAAAGCGATTTTAAAATGTGTGAGGTCACCACAATGTAAAGGCTATGGGCTGAGCGGAAGAAACACTACTGCACATATTCAGTGGGCTGCCTACCCCTGGAAGTAAACCCAGAAGCAAGAAACTTTTTTTGGATATGCACCAAGGCAGCAATTCTCCTTGGAATGCTGGTATCCAGTTCTAATAATACATCCGTGACTGGACTCAACTTGATGAGTCACAAACCTTTTTAGTGTCCTCTGGAAACACTTCTCTTGTCATTTTGTGTATTTGTATCTGGATTTTTTGTGTTGTGTGTATTTGCAGCCTTTTTCTGTATTTGCAGCGTGTTTTCTAAATGCTTGGCTTGAGTCGTCAAATTAATTAAGATGTTTTATTAATTTGCCATTGTTTTGTGCCATTTGCATGTGTTTTCTTAAGTTGCAGTGCATTTGCCCTTGTCGGCCACCGTAGCATTCAGTGGCGCAGCACACGTATTTGGACTCTGTACATATACTGCCTCAGTTGGCCCCTTCCCCATTCAATACATCCACTGTCACGCCTGTACAAATAACTGAATCAACAAGTAAACACAAGCATATGTAGCAGGCGGTATTGTTAAACAACTTTTCTGATGCTGCTGGAGTGCATCAGTAATATTGTCAGGGTTTTGGGTTTGTTTTGCTGTCAATTCCTGTTTTAGTTTGTAATTTGTTTCTTCCCTCATGTGTCTGATAGTTTTGCTTCCTGTCTGTGACTGCCCAGATTGTTTCATTGTGTTCACCTGTGTGGATGGACAACACCTGTGGAAGTTGTGGATTTCCTTTGTTTTTAGTCGGTTTGTTGACGTCGCTGTGTTGGTTCTGTCTGCCTGTTCAGTTTTGGATTTATGCCTGCGAGTTACCTGTCTGCAAGCCTACCTGCCTATAAGTTTGAAATAAACTAGTCATCATCCTTCGTCAAGCTGTCTGCGTTTGGGTCCTTTTCCCTGTTGCCATCCCTTCTGACATTAGCAAAACAAACCAAAAACCCTCTGAGTTGTAAACACAATAATAAAACTGATCATGTTTCAAATGTTATTACTTTAGACACATTGAAAATTACATAAAAAAAATATTTCTTATTTTAGATACAAACAAATTGTCTGTCAAACTATTAGTTTAGCCTACATAGTTTATTGATAATTCACCTAAGTGCCTAAGCCTTTAATGAAAGGCTTTTTGAAGGGCCTCCCCATGTTGGGGCCCTAAGTCCACTATTCCCCTCAAAACTATGCCCTTGTCTGCATTTAAAGCAATATTCAGTATCAAAGGTATTTGTAAATGGAAAAACACATAAAAAAAACCTAAACAAAACAAAATCATAAAGCTGAAATGAAATTAGTAATCTAAATGGAGATGTCATTTTATTAAATGAGAGGCAGTTCCATAAATTGGTACCCTTAAAGGGACAGTTCACCCCACTATCTAGTGCTATTTATCCATCTAGATTGTTTTGGTGTGAGTTGCTGAGTTTTGGCCGTAGAGATGTCTGCATCTTTTGAATATAATCTACATATAAATATAATCTAGATGGATAACCTACCACTACAGGTAAGACGAAAAATATGTATTTTTGATTGTGGGGTGAACGGTCCCTACATTTACATTAAGTCATTTAGCAGATGCTTTTATCCAAAGAGACTTCCATATAAGGAAGACAATGGAAGCAATTACAACAACACAAGGTAACAATATGCATAAGTGCATCAGAAACTAGTCTGTTAAAGCCCAGCAAGGTATATAAAGCTAACTCTTACTGAAAATGTACCTCTTCTAGCATTTACGGGAAGATGGAGAGTCGTTAAGTGTCTGGCTGAGCAAGGAGTGGATCTGTAAAAGTAGTGCGTATTAACGTCGTGTTATCCTATAGTCTCACAGCACACCATGTCATACTGGGCCTCAACCTGGGTTCACCTGCGAGACACATCCCCGCTCTCTGCTGCCAACAGGCAGGGCTCGACACACGTGCATGGCTTTTGCGGGGCTGCGATTGGCTGGGACGCGTCGCCAGCTCCCGCCCCCCTCCGGGTACGTCACCGCGGCTGTGTCTGTGGCGCTCCGCAGCGCTGAAGGAGAGCCGCACTGCACACTGAGCGCACGGGGCGAGGCGGCGATCCCTGTGTGGCCCTCATCCATCATCGCTATGGGAATTACCACAGCGTTCTTTCTGAACCAAGCTCTGAGCCCGTACCACCTGAAACCGGTTCACCTGGAGACGCGGACTATAAAACACTGCAGTTGAGAGTGTCGCTGCACCAGAGCCCGGCTCAGCTTCTCTTCTCCAGTA
The DNA here is from genome assembly GCA_011952105.1 of Coreoperca whiteheadi. Taxonomy (NCBI): domain Eukaryota; kingdom Metazoa; phylum Chordata; class Actinopteri; order Centrarchiformes; family Sinipercidae; genus Coreoperca; species Coreoperca whiteheadi. The sequence continues at coordinate 5,771,429 of CM022481.1, forward strand.
AAGCTGAGGACGACGATGATGATGATGATGATGATGAGAAACATCTAGAGGTGGGAAGTAACCCTAACCCCTAGCAGACAACTTGGACAGGGACGTTTGCTCAACCCTCAGCTGTATTTTCAGAATCAGGGCGATGCTTGCCATGTGTGTGTCCGCAGTGGTGAGTAGGCTACATTACATTTTATTCACTTACGTTGCATGTTTTGTATTCTTTATTCCAAGGGCTCCTCCAGCAGGTTCTCCATTTAAAGGGGCAGTGCCTGTTTTTTTCCGTCCCAGACTGAACTTCAAATCAAGTATTCAGAATCATTTCCAAGTTTGACTGTTAAATGAGGTCCAGAGAGCCATTTCTTTTTCTTAACATTTCACATCTCCGCAGTATTTCATTCATTCCTCTGTGGGTGGCCAACACAAAAGAGTTTCCAGTGGAAGGATGGCGAAAGAAAGGGCACTCGGCAGGCTGTTGTTTACCCCATTACACTCTGTGCCGGCCAAACAACTGGAAATGTCAGTCAACTGACTCTTGTCTGTTGACTGTCAAAGACATGGTTTGGTTTTACAAGTAAGCAAAGAGAAATGAAGTACAGTTATATGGGCTTATTTAACAAAATGTCAAACGAAAGTGTCCTCAAAATGGAAAAGGACATGTTATTATCGTCATCATAAGTGTCAAGGATGGATAGATGGATGTTTTTGTGCCAGTAATCATGATGTCAGACAGTTCCCTTGTTCACATGCTGGAGGTGTCCTTTTGTTATATGTTGGACATAGTTGGGTTATAGTAGCTGCCATCATCATCAGTGAGTCAGATGGGGCTCCGGCACAAAGACTTTGCCTTTGTGTCCTCACAGAGCAGGAAGGCTGCCGTTGAGCTGAGGTTGCCAGTGTCAGGCAGACGTCCAATTCACTTTTAACGGCTTTGACCATGGAATTCAGCGGCTTGCGTTTGGTACCTTTTGGTATTCAGACAGGATGGTGGTAAAAATTGGACATAATCAAAGCGTTTGTTTTTATTCATTATCTTTTCAAGTGAAGAAACTGCTGTTTCAACAAGTGTGCAACAAGCTTAGCTATGTGGGGATTATTTTAACCTTTTTTTCTTAAACAAAACCTTTGCTTAAGGCAAATTTCTAAGGACGTGTTTTTTTAAAAATTAAAAAAAAAAAAATACTTTACTGCAATTTTTAGAATGCAAATGTATATTTCGGGATCACATATGCTTATTGAAACTTCCAATGTAGTATAAAGTTTAAACTAAACCGCGTCCGCTGTCTGCATCTGTTTTTTGGACTATATCTGCACCTTAACGCGTAGAGTTCTGCTACCTGACCCAAACCCAAATAGTCCCTACAAAGTGTGGACTTTCAGGTCAGGGCCGTGATGTTGCATAAAGCTTTAGGCTTTGGCCAGGTTCTGTTTTTTGTTTTTTTTAAAAAATAATTTCTAAAGATTTTTGTACTTTCTCTCTTTGACTGTGCCAAATGTCCATGCCTATGTCCATGCCTATCATGTGTTGCGATGCCCAGAGGGAGTAGAGAACAAGACAGAGGCAATTCATTGCATTTGCCTGCCCAGATAATGGTCAGTAATAGATTAATCTTAAAGACGCAGTTATATGGTCCAGGTTTGGGTCTCGGATTTAGGCCTGTGCACACCTCCACAGGCCTCTTCCATGGATGACACTTTGACATGTCGCAGTAGAAAAAGCACAGGTGTGCAGGTGTGAAATGGCAAATCAGTACAAATACATAAAGACAGACTGGTTTTTGTATCAAATAGTTTTTAGGTATACATATAAAATGAATGAATCCTTAATGTTATTAGTAACATGTGTGCTTTTCCCACTCTGACAAGTCCAAATCTCTGCTGTGAAAAAGGCACGCTTGGACACGGAGGACTATTGTGCTTTTCAGCAAGTAATTTCAAGCTTTCAGTTACTTTAGTTACTCTGCTTGATTCCCAGCTCACAAGTGTATTTGTGGCAAAGCTCCAAAAACTACTTAAAAAATAGATGGTGATACTCCTGGATAACCTCTCCTACTAGTAAGCTGCAGTATATCTGAAACACTTCCATAAACGTCAAAGGAGATTTTAGAAATCAAAGTGAAACTGGTTCTCCAAGCAACCTGTTTTACTAATGAAATGTAGTACGTACTGCAACACGAACAACACAAGTAACTTCAGTGCCATCACTTCAATCAATGCCTCTATTTAACATGTTTCAACTAATTAATCTAATATACTTTAAGTGAGATAGAACCTCCTGTTTTGCCACTAAACAGTAATGCTAAATTATTCGTATAATTTCTGTTTGAAACCCCCTTAAAAAAGGCTGTACACAACTAGTGACTTTTCATTACATTTATCACTCTTATCACTTTACAAATGCCCAACAAAGAGAATTTGTCCAAACCATGAACCCAAGACTACAGAGACCAATGTTTGCAAGTAATGTTATCACAAAGGATGCGCTCAGTTCTTCCCAGTGTTCCCTGCTTCACTCATTATAAGTAGACTCAAAACATCCACGCAAATAATCATAGCTGGCTATTGTCAGGGATAAATTCAGCGCGACTGAATCCATACAGAGTCTCTTTCTCTGGGCTGAAATGAGCAGCGACCGCACTGCAGGAGGACATGAGGACACACAGCAGTAGTCCGTGAGCCAGTAGAGTTGGTTGGTACCTTCTGAGGGGAGTCATGCTCGTAGTGATTTTTGGCAAGCTATACATCTCTAGAGTTAGAGAATATTATATAGAATTGCACCAGCGGTAGCTTTATGTGTGCTGTCAGGCATTTTATAACACTACCCTAAAATAAACATTTCTGAAAAGTTCAACTTAAAGTGTAACTGATAGGAATTAACACAATGTACAATCATTTTAACATACCATAAGTAACTGAAGCATCAAGATATTGAAAACGTAAATGTACTAATAGAAAGGAATTCACATTTCCACTCAGACAAGCAATTGTTGCCAATAGAGAGCCCAGGGTTCTGCTGCAGGTAGTGCAAAGGGCTCACACCTGAACTCAATCCTATGTATGTACGTACGTGTGTGTGTGTCTATATATGTGTGTGTTTGTGTGTAGGCTTGTTTTCCTATATTTGTGGGGTCCAAAAACCAGTAGCCCACTAAACTTGTGGGGCCAAAATGCTGGACCCCACAAGTATGAAGGGCTGTTTGAGGGTTAAGACTTGGTTTTAGGGTTAGAATTAGGTTATGGTTAGGGTAAGGGGCTAGGGAATGCATTATGTCAATGATAAGTCCCCACAAAGAAACCCCACAAACCTTTGTGTGTGTGTATGTATGTATGTATCAGAAGATCAGAAATGTACTTTGGTCCTAAACCATTCAGTGCTTTATAAACCAACAGTAGTACTTTAAAAGCAATTCTTTGACAGACAGGAAGCCAGTGTAAAGACCTCAGAATTGGAGTGATGTGATCCACTTTCTTGGTCTTAGTGAGGACGCGAGCGGCAGCGTTCTGAATCAGCTGCAGCTGTCAAGACGCCGTTAGAGTTTTTCAGAATCCTGCTGAGACTTAAGTCCTTTAATCCTGGATATATTCTTAAGGTGATAGTAGGCTGACTTTGTAATTGTTTTAATGTGGATTTTGAAATTCAGGTCTGGGTCAATGACTACACCAAAGTTCCTGGTTTGGTTTGTGGTTTTTAACATTACTGATGGAAGCTGAGCGCTGACTTTTAATTGTTCCTCCTTGGCTCCAAAAACAGTGATTTCAGTTTGATCTGTTCTGATTTGTTCAATCCACTTACTCATTGCTTGTATGGGACCATAGTCCCCTGGTGACATTGTCATGTAAATGTGTGTGTCGTCTGCATAATTATGGTAAAATATTTTGTTGTTTTCCATAAACTGAGCCAGTAGTAGCATGTAGATCTTAAACAGAAAAGGCTCCAGAATGGAGCCACATGTATCTTTTGTCTGCTCAGAGGTGTAATTACTTACAGACACAAAGTAGTCCCTGTACTTTAAGTAGGATTCAAACCTGTTTAGTGCTGTGCCAGAAAGTCCCTCCCAGTTTTCCATTCGGTCTAGTAATATGTTGTGGTCGACCTTGTCAAATGCAGCACTGAGATCCAATAACGCCAACACTGAAACTATCCCACTCTCTGTGTTTAAGTGGATGTCATTGAAAGACTTTATCAAAAGCAGTCTCAGTGCTGTGGTGTGCTCGAAGACCTGACTGGAAGACATCAAAACAGCTGTATCATGCCAAGACGTTGTACAGCTGTTGAGAAACAGCTTGTTCAATGATTTCACTTTAAAAACGGGAGGTTTGAGGCAGGTCTATAATTGTTCATTAGTGATGCGTCTAGGGTGTTCTTTTTTTAAGGATGGCTTGATGACTGCAGTTTTCAGGGCCACTGGGAAGACACCTGAGAGAAGAGACATGTTGACAATTGGTAGGCATGCAATTAGAAAATTTTTTTGAAAAAACCTGTTGACAGAATATCAAGACAGCAAGAGTAGGATTTCAGATGTTGTATAATGTCCTCCGAGTTTATATGGTTAACAAGTCATGCTCCGCGGTATTTGTCCGAGCTGCTCCACCCTTACGTCCCGTCTCGCTGTCTCAGGTCGATAGAGCAGTGCTTGCTCACTGTCCCCAAGACAAAGAGAAAGCTAAGAGGTGACCGTGCTTTTTCAGTTGCCGGCCCTAAACTGTAGAATGACCTGCCGCTGCACATCAGGCAGGCGGACTCACTTTCTGTTTTTAAATCACTTCTTATAACACATTTTTTCTCTTTGGCTTTTATTGCGACTGTGATTTATTGTATTTTTACCCTGTTTTAAAGTTCCTGTATGTTGTTATTTCTGTGTTCCATTTTTTTTCACTGTGCAGCACTTTGGCCAAGTTTGTTGTTTTAAAAGTGCTATATAAATAAATTAGATTAAAATTTGATTGAGATTGTTGTCGCTCCCTTCTGTTTGGCAGTTTCGCACCCACGCTCTTAAATCAAAACACTGCTGACTCCTTGCGTCTCCTTCCGCTTTGTGGGTGACGTAACCGTTACATTAAAAAAATCATTGCGAAAGAACCTGACGTGAGCTTTAAAATACATTAAAAGAAGCTTTGAGGCAAAGGAATTTGCATTGATCATTTTTTGTAATCGAGTTACAAAAAGGAATTGAGGAATTGTTTCAGCCCTATTCTGTATGTATAGTCTTGAAAAGTGTGTTTTGGGATGGGGTTATAAGTCGAGTGATAACACACAGCACTAGACCTTGGACTTTGACAAAAATCCCTATGAGAATTATTCTCCCAGATGGTACCAGTGGCCCAAATTTGGGGTCCTGGCTCACGGACTACAACAGGTGCTGCTGTGCAGCCAGTGTGGGTGAACATGAGTGTTTGTGTGTCTTTGGGGAGGGTGGCAGTGAGTAAATGCATGTAGTGTTATGGTGTTGGTTTTGGGAGTGTTTTTTTGTTTATTTGTCTGTCCCTAGTCTGCAGGTTTATAGTATTAGTTCTTGCCTTATTTTGAAATTGTTTGTTCAGTCTGTGTTTTGGGCTTGGTTTTTAGACTTCCTGTTTTATTTTGGTAAGGTGTCTGTTCCCTTCTGTGTCTGTCTGTTTTTCCTTCCTGCCCCTGATTCCCTGATTGTGTTCACCTGTGCCTCGTTGTCTCCCCTTCCCTAAGAGTACTTAGTCTGTGTGTTCTCCCTGTGTCTCTGTCAGTTTGTCGTTGTTTATCCCCGGTTGTTTCCCTGACGTTTGGATTTATTTCTGTGGTGTTCTGGATTTCTGCCTTGAGTTTGGGTTTTGAATTTTGTCTCCTGGGACATTCAATAAACCCTCCACTTCATCTATACTGTCAGCATCTGGGCCCTCCTTCCCTTCCACGCTTCATAACACAAGATATGCGTGTGTGGTGGGCCCTACTTTAATTGGATAGTAATTTCAGGGTAATCTCTTCTACCACACGCACTCAAACACAAACATCCCACCCACACCCAAGTGTGTTTGTATGCACACACCCCATTATGTAAGACACGTGGTCCAACACACACACACCAAACACTGGCTTGTTTGTGTACTGTCATGACCCACCATGTAGAGTAAATTTAATCATTCTTGAAAACCTGCAAAATTTCTAAAAGAAATTTAGTATTGCGCTATCTTGGTGCCTGTGTGTCCACGTGCGTGTTAACTGCTCATTTTAGGATGTTGTTAAGGAATGTGAAGACACTTGAAGGTGCCTCTGTCTGTTGTCCCTATCAAGTTTCAGGTAGGTGGTTTCATTTGCCCTTTGAGTGGTAGTCATTTGGCTTTAATATTGTATGCTCCAAACCCAAATTTTAGGCAATGATTTAAAGTGCTGAATATAGTATTATAAAATCAATTACAACAGTACCGTTAATACAGTAGGGGTCAGCAGGAAAGTCACTGTCCTTCCAGCACAAACAGAGCTAGCCCTGATGACATCACTACGACATGATCGGGGTTTTTTTTTTTTTTTTTTTTCTTGACAAAGCTCCTCCAGAGCCAAAAAAGAAATTATTCAACACTTTTTACAGGTAGTACTCCCAATAATGAAGAACTGACTTGGACCTGTAAAATCAGTGGTGTCCCATTAATCTGCAGTTCCTTTAATCACCACTAGATTCTAGCTTAAAGGAAATGCCACCTGTATCAAAATCAACCCAGCAAGAACCCAAAACCCCCATCTTTTCCACTAAAAAATTAGGACCTTGACAGGTCTTTTAAAAAAATTTATAAATTAAAATGATTAAAAATGATATGAAGCTGATAGTAAAAATTTACTAAATTTAATAAATTCTTCTTCACGTGTCCACACACAATCTACAGTATATCCTGTTCAACCAGAGCTGAACACGGTCTTTTGCGCTATCATTGTATTCTGTGAGGTCTTTGGGTGTCATGGAGCATAACAAAGTCCGGAGGTCCACACAATAACCATTTAAGTAATTCATTAAAAATGACTCAACATCAGCAAACTACAATGTGTGAAGTCAGCAATTAGTGGTAAGGTGTGGATGCGTTGGAATAGTGGGTGCTAACCTAAAGCCACCTGTAACATAAACAAAAGATAAGCTAAACACAATCAAACCAAACGAAACCAGAAAAAAGGCACCAGCCTTCCAGGCGGGAGAGAGAAGGAGCCGTCTTGGAAGTACCCGGCCTACACAGGGTACAACCCAAGTCTGTTAATCGCATCCACGTTTCCCTCACTTGCGTCTTTTATCTCGCGTCTTAGTCCCTCCCAACGGGGAAGGAAACCATGCGAGGAGAGAAGAAACAGGGAAATATGTTTTTAGGCTCGTGAATCATTTCTACTGGCAGAATGCATTTAGATTATGTATTCATTATTTGCATCTGTATTTAGTGATATTCTGATTGTGAATAAATTCTTGAATAACCCAGAATATGACAATGGTGTCTTTTAAACACTGGAAATGATTTATTAGCCTAAATGTTTCTGGGAACGATGAAATGACTTGTATCAAACCCGACGTATCCTCGCTCATGGCTCCTCAGAGATCCCTCCTCGCTCCTCGGAGCAGAAATCAGAGCTTTGGCCGGGCCTGCAAGATGGTGGACCAGAACGACTCCTGGTTCGAGTGAGGTTCGAGGAGCGAGGGCATTTTAAATAAGAGACTTGGGATGTGCCCATAGGCTCCAAGCAGGTGCGGCCAGTCCCTGGGGTGGGCAGGCAATCAGGGAGGACCGGACAGAGGGAAGCAGAGGCAGGCCAAACCAGATGGAAATGGAAATGGAAATGGACTGTACTTGTATAGCGCCTTTCTAATCATCCAACTACTCAAAGCGCTTTCACATTACATATCACATTTACCCCAGACACACACATTCATACACTGATGGCAGGAGCTAACTGCCTATCAGTAAAAATTAAACTAACCCTTCACACACCGAAGGCACAGCTTTGGGAGCAATTTGGGGTTCAGTATCTTGCTCAAGGATACTTCGACACATGGCTGGGGGAAGCCGGGATCGAACCGCCAACCTTCCGATTGGTTGACGACCTGCTCTGCCACCAAGCCACAGCCGCCCAGATACGGTCATATGGCCCAGGGCCGTCACAGTATGCATGGCTGTTTTAATATATACAATAAATAAGACTAAGAAAAGAGCATTAAGATTTTTCTGGCTCAGTTGTCATATTCAGTTGGTGGTTGCCCATTGTTCATCCCACCTCACTTCTAACCAGGCTCCACTCAACATTTGGTGAAATTTGAATATTCAATAGTAAATGTTCAACTAGTTGAAAAAGATGGTGGACATCGTGCGTGACGTCACAGATGTTTTTGTACGATCTTCAACAATTCCTCAGTCATGAGACGTTAGCTGCCTAATGTAATTCTACTAAGACATGGCATTAATAATGTACCGACGTTTATAAATTGTTGCTGCATACCCCTCTGGCACGGGGTAGTTGCTCCCCTGCCTACCCGTATAAACCCTCCCTCTTTCACTGCTACATTAATACACAAATTAATATCCTCTCTGACTGGTGTCAGGACACAGGTGTGCAGCCCATCGCATGCCAAAAAAATGTGCAGACGAAAATGCCCCAAAACAGGGAGGTGAAATGAGGTTCAGGTTTAGCCGCCTGTCACCTTCAAAAGGATTTGACCTATCAGCTGTACTTCTGCTCCGATGCCTGCAAGCAAATTGGGTCCTGGGCGCGTCTCTGGATGGCCCGCAGCTACTGCTGGAGGTAGAATTACAGAGTGTTCTGCTCAGCCTGTCAACAAGCAGGCAGGGGTTGAGGTGTTTGTTATTGACTGACTGTGTGTGTGTGTTGTGGGCGGATGTGCTCAACAGGAACCTGCTCTGCGGTGGTGCCACACTGGTGCCTATATAATGTAAACAAGAGCTACCTGACCCACGACTCCACCCTCAGATCTCTCCCTGCACCCTGTGTTCTGTCCCCTGTACTCTGTTTAGTACAGCTATTAGAAAAGTTAGTTACTAAACAACATCTGTGGCTGCGTCCTTTCATAAGGCTGCCTTCCAACCAACAATAGCAAATAATGCACATTTGGCATGGTGGGAAAGTTGGTGATTTTAAAATCTTCCACTGTCGAAAACAAGTCTCCACCCCCCCCCCACACACACACACACACAGCCATCGAACAATCAAAGGGGTACAGCAGCAATTTCGTATTGCACTTCCATAACACTGTGGTACTCACGAGACAGATTTAACATTTTCATGCCTTGCGAGCGCTCACTTCATCAGACGGTTGTATAATTACAGAGTTGTGTCGTGTGATGGTTAAAAACACTATTCTAATATAAGAAGATATCCATCCAATTTGGATTTAATTGCACTGAACAACGGACTTGGGATTAATGGGCACATATTATTAAGCGCCAAGTCTGACATATTATTTATGATGTGAACGCTATTTACAAGTTGGAAACTCAATTAATAATTGCGATAACTCTGATATGACATGACAGAGGATGGCAATAGTCCTTAGTATGTGTCCAGCTTCATAAACTCCGAATCCTACATTTCCCATTATACAACTTCATAGCAAGTGTTTATTGAACCCTTTCTCCCTGGTAAAGGCCCATGTCTGTTATACTCCACGCCCCAGTTTTTAATGCTGTCTTTCTGTCTCTGTAAATTTATAATCTACAAACTCAATGTGTGAGTCTCCCCTGTCTTATAGCAAAGCATGTCACTGACAGCTGATATCATATATCAGGTTGGTAGCACATGGGTCTGTACCCCCCCCCCCAGGCCATCAGTAGTGTTAGCGGGGAGAAAGACTGCAGTGGGTAAGGTGCTGGACACACCGACGTGGTAGTAAAAAGGGATAATGCAATGATGTTAATAGGTTTTCAATGTAGTGAGTCCCCGAGACCCATAGGTGGTCACTTTAGTGGGTCCCCAATGAAATTGTAGTTTTTGGAGAAATTGTAGTGTTAAACACATGTTTGATATTATGTGGTATTAATTATAAATATTTGTGTAATGCAACCGCAGGGGGAATGCAACCGCAGGGGGGCACAAGCCAGTGTCTTCATGTGCCAGTCCCAAGTCTGGAGAAATGCAGAGGGTTGTGTCAGGAAGGGCATCCGACGTAAAACACATGCCAAACTAAAAATGCGAATCATGACAATGACTTCCATACCGGATCGGTCGGGGCCCGGGTTAACAACGACCGCCACCGGTGCTGTTGACCTACAGTGTACCGGTGGAAATTGGACTACTGTTGGTCGAAGACGAAGAAGGAGAGGAGGAAGGTGTGTTCGTAGACAGAGACAGAAGAGGAAAGCTAAGAATGTAGGACAGACAGTAGGGACTTTGAATGTTGGGACTATGACAGGGAAGGCTAGAGAGTTGATTGACATGATGCAGAGAAGGAAGGTGGACATACTGTGTGTCCAGGAGACCAAGTGGAAAGGTAGCAAGGCTAGAAGCTTAGGAGCAGGGTTCAAGTTGTTCTATCATGGGTCGGATAGGAAGAGAAACAGAGTAGGAGTTATCCTGAAAGAGGAGTTTGTGAGGAATGTTCAAAAGGTGAAAAGAGTGTCAGACAGGTTGATGAGCCTGAAGCTGGAAATTGAAGGGATGATGTTCAATGTTGTGAGTGGTTATGCCCCACAGGTAGGATGCGAGTTAGAAGAGAAGGAGAAATTCTGGAGTGAGTTAGATGAAGTGATGCAGAGCATCCCCAGAGGTGAGAGAGTGGTGATTGGTGCAGATTTCAATGGGCATGTAGGTGAAGGGAACAGAGGTGATGAGAATGTGATGGGCAGGTTTGGTCTTCAGGACAGGAATGCAGAAGGACAGATGGTAGTAGACTTTGCAAAGAGGATGGAAATGGCTGTTGTGAACACTTTCTTCCAGAAGAGGCAGGAACATAGGGTGACATATAAGAGCGGAGGTAGAAGCACTCAGGTGGACTACATCTTGTGTAGACGTTGTAATCTGAAAGAGACCAGTGACTGTAAAGTAGTGGTAGGGGAGAGTGTAGCCAGACAACACAGGATGCTATTATGTAAAATGACTCTGGTGGTGAGGAAGATGAAGAGGACAAAGGCAGAGCAGAGGACGAAGTGGTGGAAGCTGAAAAAGGAAGAATGTTATGTAGTTTTCAGGGAGGAGCTGAGACAGACTCTGGGTGGTCAGGAAGTGCTCCCAGATGACTGGACCACTACAGCTAATGTGATCAGGGAGACAGGTAGGAGGGTACTCGGTGTGTTATCTGGAAAGAGGAAAGTGGACAAGGAGACTTGGTGGTGGAACCAGGAAGTTCAGGAGTGTATACAGAGAAAGAGGTTAGCAAAGAAGAAGTGGGACACTGAGAGGACTGAAGAGAGTAGACAGGAGTACAGGGAGATGCAGCGTAAGGTGAAGGTAGAGGTGGCAAAGGCCAAACAAAGAGCATATGAGGACTTGTATGCTAGGTTGGACACTAAAGAGGGAGAGGTGGATTTGTACATGTTGGCCAGACAAAGAGATAGAGATGGGAAGGATGTGCAGCAGGTTAGGGTGATTAAAGATAAGGATGGAAATGTATTGACAGGTGCCAGGAGTGTGATGGGAAGATGGAAGGAGTACTTTGAAGAGTTGATGAATGAGGAAAATGAAAGGGAACGAAGAGTAGAAGAGGTGACTGGTGTGGAGCAGGAAGTGGCTAAGATTAGCAAGAGAGAAGTGAGGAGGACGTTGAAGAGGATGAAGAGTGGAAAGGCAGTTGGTCCTGATGACATACCTGTGGAGGTATGGAAGTGTCTAGGAGAGGTGGCAGTAGAGTTTCTGACTAGTTTGTTTAACAAGATCTTGGAGAGTGAGAGGATGCCCGAGGAATGGAGGAGAAGTGTACTGGTGCCAATTTTTTAAGAACAAGGGACGTGCAGAGCTGTGGGAACTACAGAGGAATAAAGCTGATGAGTCATACAATGAAGTTGTGGGAAAGAGTAGTGGAGGCTAGGCTTAGGGCAGAGGTGAGCATTTGTGAGCAGCAATATGGTTTCATGCCTAGAAAGAGCACAACAGATGCAGTATTTGCTTTGAGGATGCTGATGGAGAAGTACAGAGAAGGTCATAGGGAGTTGCATTCTGTCTTCGTAGATTTAGAGAAAGCGTATGACAGGGTGCCGAGAGAGGAGCTGTGGTATTGTATGAGGAAGTCTGGAGTGGCAGAGAAGCATGTTAGAATGGTGCAGGACATGTATGAGAGCTGTCAGACCGTGGTGAGGTGTGCTGTAGGTGTGACAGAGGAGTTCAAGGTGGAGGTGGGTCTGCATCAAGGATCGGCTCTGAGCCCCTTCTTGTTTGCTCTGGTGATGGACAGGCTGAAAGATGAGGTTAGACAGGAATCTCCATGGACTATGATGTTTGCAGATGACATTGTGATTTGTAGTGAGAGCAGGGAACAGGTGGAAGAGAATCTAGAGAGATGGAGGTCTGCTCTGGAAAACAGAGGAATGAAGCTTAGCCGCAGTAAGACAGAATACATGTGTGTCAATGAGAGGGACCCAGGTGGAACGGTGAGGTTACAGGGAGCAGAGGTGAAGAAGGTCCAGGACTTTAAGTACTTAGGGTCAACGGTTCAGAGCAATGGAGACTGTGGAAAAGAGGTGAAGAGGCGAGTGCAAGCAGGTTGGAAAGGGTGGAGAAAACTGTCAGGTGTGTTGTGTGATAAAAGAGTATCAGCAAGAATGAAAGGAAGAATGAAAGGATGTTCAAGACGGTGGTGAGACCAGCGATGTTGTACAGCTTAGAGACAGTGGCACTGAAGAAAAGACAAAAGGCAGAGCTGGAGGTAGCAGAGCTTAAGATGTTGAGGTTCTCTTTGGGAGTGACGAGGATGGACAGTATCAGGAATGAGTACATCAGAGGGACAGCTCATGTTAGATGTCTCGGAGATAAAGCCAGAGAGGCCAGATTGAGGTGGTTTGGACATGTTCAGAGGAGAGACTGTGAATATATCGGTAGAAGGATGCTGAGGTTGGAGCTGCCAGGCAGGAGGTCTAGAGGAAGACCAAAGTGGAGATTTATTGATGTAGTGAGAGAGGACATGAAGTTAATTGGTGTGAGTGAAGAGGATGCAGAGGACAGGGTTAGATGGAGGCACATGATTCGCTGTGGCGACCCCTGAAAGGGAGCAGTCGAAAGGAAAAGAAGAAGAAGAATTATGATTTTTTTTGTATGTTGAAAATGTATCAAAAATGAAATCCCAAATCTGTAAATAGACTCTGGACACACAGCAACTGACAGAAAGAGGAGGTCATATTGTACAGAGAAATATTAGCTTTTTCCGGGTGAATAAATGTTAAAAAGGGAAGCTAAAGAGCAACGAGAATGCTGAGCTTTCAGGTCTCATCCGGAGTCATGACACCATCAAGCACATCATGTTATATTAGGAAAGTAGTTTAAAAACATGCACACAAAGGCCAACCATTTAGCCATTAGCTTATAATTAGCATGACCAGCCACCGTTGGTAATCTTTACAAACACACATTATTAGACTGTAAACCATGAATCAAATCAACACCCAAACGCAGTCAACGTCAGACAACCCTATCATACTTTAGCAGTTACTTAGTGTTTCTGTAGTGGGGAAAAAACCTTAAAAATATAGGCTACATACAGTTTAAGCAGTTTGAATTAAACTGAAGCTCCCTGCACGCTCCGTGGAAAATATTAGCCAAATTCCCCCTTTATATTAACAATTCCTTAGGGGTCCGGAGAAACACATTCCTCTATAAACACAAGATAAAAGGAGTCATACTGTATATACACAGTCTTCTTGTCAATTCGGCATCAGTATAATCCATAAAGATAAACTGTACATCCGTACTTACATGCTTCACATTTTGGATTGTGTCGCTTTGACATGCTACCAGCCTCCGTTGTTTAAATGTGCTATTTAACTGGGGGAAGTCAGTTTAAAATTAAGATTTTTTCACTAAAATAACATGCTGGTTGGTGGATCAGATACGCGCCGAATTAAACACCGACTCATAACACTGTTAATTCACTGTCTATCGTGTGTGTGTGTGTGTGTGCGTGTGTGACGGTGTTTGAGGCGTTCATTCAGCCGTTACCAGTAAGTACCCGGTTTGCTGCTTCCTGTTTGGTACTGGAGAGATACAATAGGCCTATATGAGCAGACGGTAAGAAACAGGTTTTTTGACAGTGAGTTTCCTCGTTTATTTCGATGATTTCAACAGAGACTTATTGTTCACAATGTAGCATTGACCAGGAAAATATATGGTGATAGTTGATTTTACTGAGTTTACTGTGTCCTTATTGATTTTAATGCGTCAGAGACGCAGGATGCGTACCTAACATCACTGATAATGATGGCCCAGTTCTTGTCCCATCATCTTGTGTCTGGCTGTCTGATTGGCTGGCCTGTCCACCAGGCAGATGATGTAGTTTACGGGCAGTGTGGCACATAAAGACAAAGTTGGCATAATACGAGGAAGGCTGGCAGCACTAAGATTTAAATTGATTCATTCATTGCTGAGCTGCAGAGGTAGCTGTGTATAAAGGCTCTAGCTGTTGTGGAGAGGCAGTCGTCTGTGTGTGTGTGTGTGTGTGCTCTTGTTTTACTACATTTGTGGGGCCCAAAAACAGGGAGCCCACTATACTTGTGGGGCCCGACCTCCTTTGTGGGGCCAAATTGCTGGACCCCACAAGTTTAAAGGGCTTTTTGAGGGTTAAGACTTGGTTTTAGGGTTAGGGTTAGAATTAGGGTAAGGGTTAGGTTTAGGCATTCAGTTGTGATGGTTAGGGTAAGGGGCTAGGGAAAGCATTATGTCAATGACGGGTCCCTACGAAGATAGTGCCGCAAACATGTGTGTGTATGTGTGGGCGGGTATTACTAATGTTGTGGACATAAATCTGTTTACACAGTCACATTGTGAGGACTTGCCATCCTTATCGGGACAAAATGCAAGTCCCCATAACGTAAATCATTACATTTTAGGATGAAAACTTGGTTTAAGGTTAGAGTAAGGGCATTTTTAGGCTAGCGTAAGGGTTAGGTTTGATCTAGTAGTGGTTATGGTTAGGGTTAGGGTAAGTCTCCAGGGAATGAATGTAAGTCAATGTAATGTCCCCTAAAGTGATGGAAACACAACGTGTGTGTGTGTGTATGTGTGTGTGGACAAGCAGAAATGTACTGCCAAAGTCCCAACGTTGCACTTTGTTGCCTCTTCTGCTTTTTTATTTAGTCTTTCTTGGCATTTTATTTTCCTAATAGCAAACAGAAAATGCAGTGACACAGGACTGGCTGTTTGTGTCTGATTTGGAGAGAGGGCCATTGGCTTACTGCACTCTTTCCCTGACATGTTGAATAGCAGCCGTTGGTGTAATTATTCTCACTGCCTTAAAACTACAGCTGCAGACAGCTGTCTTTCTTTGGCTTCAAATATTATAATTCTTTATTAGCAATGGTATAGCGGAGGGTGAATAGACTCAGTGTAGCCAGCTCTTTATTTACTGTGACGTATCATTATTATTATCTCAGTAAAACCACCCTTTTTTTTTTTTTACCCTTTGAATATAGCCAGGCTAGCTCCTTTCCCCTGCTAACCACCTGCTGGCTTCATATTTAGGCCCCATTTACACGATGGGAAAACGCAGATATTTCCCTGCGTTTTGGCCTGTCATTTACATGAAAACGCCGTTTTTATCCCAGAAAACGATAATTTCTAAAAACTCCGGCCAAAGTGGAGATTTCTGAAAACGCCGGTTATGTGTTGCCGTGTCAACTGGGAGAAACGGGGTTTTAGGTTCTCAAACGTCACATTATGCGCCAGAAAATGCTTACGTCATGTGAGCGCCCTATGTTTAGAGTTTGTTTGAGCATGGATGCTGTTAAGGAGGAACCCATTTTTACTTTTGTGCAAACGCTTTTGGCCTGTTTGCATGTGCAAACACAACTGCTGGACTATATCGAGGAGTATGAAGGTCCGCATTTTTACAGCAGCTTTCCCTTCCAAGACGCCAGTACATTGCCTGCCAACGTTGGAGTCGCTGGTTATGGAAGTCGCTCATGCTATTCGTTGTTGTCGATTTTGAGGATTCTGATTGGCTTGCATGGCTTTATCCATCTCCCTACGCTGCCGCCCATTGGTTTGGAATAGTTATGATGGCGCTCGACGGCGTATTTATGCGGGTTGATGTAAACGACAACTTTTTTGAAAACAATGTTGCGACGAGTGGGTTAAGGACAAGGGTGCATATACTGCAGCATTTATTAGTGGATGGATTGCAGGTGTGCGGCTTGGAGCAGGTGTGTAGGTTGAACGGAATCAGGTCAGAGAGAGAGCGGTACCACGCCCACCACACAGACACACACAGAGAAAGAGTTCAGCCCTGACAAAACGTTGCAAAAGTTTTATTTAAATGGAAATGGTGGGGCCTTGAACACTGTTGGGATACAGTTTAGGGGAGGTTTGGTTATTAGCAGAAATATCAAAGACAATTATTAATATTAATACAATTCTTAATATTCTAAAAATAGTTAATATAGATTAATAATTATGGGGAACCACCCTGGATTCAGGTTCCAATAACCAAATATGAAAAACAGTCTCAAAGATGGCTGTCAACCTAAGAATGTTGATCATTTAAAGTATTACTTGACATTAATAACTGACAGTTAAAGGTGAATCAGCACTGATTATCGCAACCAGTTATTATAAGCGCAATAGGCATCACTTTATCACACAGTAATCAGATGGCAGACTTCAGCACAGCAGTCTTATTACTTGACTTTGGTCTGATAAAATGCGGCTACTAGCTCCACAGTGGCTAAAATTAACTCAGGTGGGCGCCCGGCGGTGGGGTTAAATGGAACTTCTAACACAAAAAGAAAACTCACAGAGACAGCATAACACAAAGTTATAAAATCCATCTCTGTCCAGACACAATAGCCTCTAACTTAAGAGATCACCCTTGTCCAGCGATCGATTCTTCAGTTCATTTTATCTGGTCGAAGTTTGTCTCAAGCTCAGGTGCTGACAAAGCTAGATCCGACACTATCAGCGGGTCCGGTGGCGGGGCTGTTCCTTCGGAGGGCAGTAGAGAGGGGCTAAGCGGTGGTTTGGCTCTCTGTGGAGCAACAATCAGGTCGTATCGCTCCCATCTGCAGGCAAGGAATGTTAGGGAGTAACGCTCTGGGAATTGGGAGCCGACAATTGTTTCGACAAACACAGATAGTCTGTTAGCTCGTCCAGCGAGTTGAGACTCGTCCTTCCTAGTGTAATGAAAGTTCACCCCATGGCTTACTGGGACACCTGACTAGAACAGAGCCTTCGTTAATGTTATTAGTATATCCTGTGCAGTCAAAATGTATTTTGTAAAAATGGCCTATTTTGACTGACTGAACCGTTTGACAGTACTATTTCCAACTTGTACAAACTCAGAAGGTTTTTTTTTCTGACATTGTGGTTGATCTATGATCAGAATATCTCCAGAGCTGAATCAGGAGATATCCCAATGCTTCTGGTCTCATTGCCAATCTAATTACTGGATGATGGTCTAAACCAATGGTAGGCAAATAGTGGCCCATGTGCCAAATCAGGCCCTCCAACAAATTAGCAAAAGTATTTTGAACGTTGAGTTTTCCCTTTTATTATTTGCTTCAGAACGTCTACATGATTTTTCATAAATCTACTGTAGAGGGTAAAATAAATACAAAGCTCATGTAAATCCCAATAAATGACCTCTTACTATCTAATAATAATCAATGAGTTGCGTCTCGAAAACCAAATAGGTGGCAGTCTAACAGAAACAACGTGTTGATGAGATGTTTTTTTTAAGGCAACGCCGACAGCAGCACTTCAACCATAAATTAAGTAGATCACTATTTATTAAGTGTGGATAACCAATCAATTACATTGCAAGTCTCAGTGCAACAAAGAACATAAATTAGTGTATAAGAGCTAATTTCTGCTAAATGAGTGTTAACATGTGCTGCTGTAACTTGGTAAGTTCAAACTGACTAATGGGGATACAAGGATAAAATATGAACACTCCTCAAACAACAATTAATTGCTTAATTGCTTAATATTGATGCTTCTAATAATGGATATTAAAATGAAAATCACAGAATTAATGTTAAATGAAGACCACGGAAGTATATTTAAATTCAAATATTATTGTTTAATAGTATCTTTTTAACTTTGAATTACATGTTTTTTAATTTCAACATCAAGAAATAGAAACAGAAATAATATCAAAAACCCAGGCCAGTGTGTTAAAGTGCCAGTAAAATTTCAAAACCATCAATGCTTAGAAGGCGATCATTTCTTATATGCACCAATATAGATGATAATTAACAATAAATGTGTTCCATTTTCAAGTGCCAGTTGAATTTCAACAAGGTCCACAAAGGTCCATGCAAATCTGAAAAAAGAACAAGGAAAGATTCTGACTGACACATGGAAGACACACACACACAGACCCAAAATGTAGCTTAACTTTGGAGTTTTCTCGAGCGGACTTCTCGACAAGATAGCATGATATGGTCAATGAATGTCTTAGGTTGTCTAGTTTCATATGATACCAGGATCTTTACTCTAGCTTGAAAACTGAGCAGACTACAGTGTCTTTAACACAGTAATACGCTAATCTTGTTATGTTTTAAACGCGTTCAACATTTTAAATTAATCGAAAAGGGTAACGCGTTCATTTTGACAACCCTAATCAATTTTATTGTGAAAGGAGCTGTAAGCGACATTCACTGCCTAGAACTTTTGCACTAGAGCGCCAGCATCTCAGACAAAAACAAATGTCCACCAGTCATTTTACATCACAGATCATCGTAAAACACACTTCATTCAAACTGGACAGACACAAAGTAGAACTCACTAAAACCATCTTTGTTAGTCTTTCCACTGTTCCAACAATCACCAACTCTGGTTTGGGTCAAAATAACCTGCACGCGCTGCTGTATGTACAAAGCACAGAGAAGCTCTGATACTGAGTCGGATATCATTCTCTGCTCAGGATGCCATTACTCCACTGTATATTTACATAGGAAATAGTTGTTTGCTGCTATATTAATGTTCAGAATCTCATATACAGAACCTTTTAAAAGTAAAATATTCAAAATAAAATACTCTAACAAACAAAAATGACAACAAATAGGTCTCCACTGTTCCTGTAAAACCAAGTCCACCCAGTGAACAATGCTGAAAAAACTGGCGCCACAGTCCTAATTGCTGAACACCTGATCTAAACAATTGTCTTATTCAAAAGAACAAATCACTCTGTTTTAGCTTGAACAGTACAGCTTGACGGTGTTCACCTAAAAAAATAAATAAATTTATTATGCTCTTTTCTCGTGACTAGAAGATGCATACTATTTTTTTAATGAGCCTGCTTTCCCAAACTAAACAAAATCTGCACCGTGGCACGAAAAGCAAAGAGCGTCCTATAAGAAAGTTCCTGTTTTAATACCACAGCATGCCTTCTCTTCCGCAGCCTCACATTAAATAGTGAGTGATACACCTCACCTATGGTTATGTTCAGGGCATGCTGTTCCGATAATAAAATTCTACAAACAAGCAGAAATAGCCAGGGGGGGACCATCCATTGTCCTGTAACAAGCACAATGTTCCCATTTACTGCTGTGTGCGTTTTCTACCAGCGTCTCACTTTGAACGTTGACGTGAATGGATGCATTGATTGAGTTATGAGCTGCATGTCGAGAACATGCTCTGATGTTTATGGATGAGGTTCTGGGAATGAACACAAAGAGACGAATGGGTGGGGTGGTGAAAGGGCAATGTTGCGGTGAATGAAAGGACAGCTTTATTCTTATTAGCGCTAATCATAAAATGAGTTAGTCTTCCTTTTTGGTTTATTTAAAATATGTTTGTGGGAAATTAATTTCTTTATCCAGTTATCCTCCTTGATGTCTCGAAGAACCTCAATAATCCCAATTTTCTCAGCAGTTGGTTGCATTCAAACCAGGATGTCCAAATAATTACAATACATTCAAACACAATTCATGATTTATATATGTGGTCAGTTTATGGGCCCCTGGACCTCTCCACTTCCCAAGTACACTTCGTACTATATTGGTATGACCCTAAACTAATGCTTTTGTTCAGTGGCAGATTTGGATCAGTGCTCATGGATGACCCAACATTTCCGTGCGTCAGCAAAATTCCCCCCTCAGTGCATCACTTCACACCCACCAGTCCTGTTTGTTCTGCATACAGAGCGCTAATCTTCATTCACATTTGTCTGAATACACACACTTGGCAGGAAGAACACACAAATACACGCACATTTTTGCACACAGATCCCCATTTTGTCTGACCTGTCGCCATCCTTGCGTGCGTTTCTCTCGTACCGTCTGTTACTGTGTGTCCTCCTCTACCACTTCTCTCAATCCTTCTCCCCCAGCTTTTTACTTGTTATGACATAATAGTGGCTAATCCTACACTAAGTTAGTTTGCACTTCAATTCAATTCAGTTTTATTTATATAATGCCAATTTATAACAGTTATATAACAGTTTATAAAGTTATCTCAACGTATGGAATCAGATGTGTCAATATAATCAAATACGTCGTAAATTTAAAACAAAAATAAGAATTTGAGAGATAATAAAACTCAGTGAAGCAAATAAACATGATCTCAAAAGTAAGACTGAACTTTTTTGATAATCTGACCTTTTATTTACAGTTCCCTCTGCTTCTTTCTCACTGATCAGACTTTTGCCCTCACTGTCGGCTTTGCGTTTACTCTGCCAGCTCTCTTGTTTGCCCTGCCTGACTTTTTGTTTGCAGTTCTGACACAAACTTCACGTGGGCGGGTTTTTTCAGGGGTGTGTCCCCATTGGCTAATGAGTTTTGGAGTGACAGCTCAGTGCCCCGAACTGGCCGCTATGTGTCTGCGCGTCTGCCATATTGGAGCGGTCAAGATCTGCTAGTAAAGAAATACAGTGTGTTTTGAGAAATGCAGACTTCACTACAAAATATTCAGATTTTCATGAAATTTGGTTTGTTATAAATGTGAGGAAATTGAACACGATGCATGTTACTTGTTGGAATTATTTTGCACATGAAGTGACATTATAGTAATGTATTGCATCATCTAATTAATGAGTCCATTATCCCTCTTAGCATAGCATTTCAAAAACATAATTCGGCGGCCGTGGCTTGGTGGCAGAACGGTTGCCCGCCAATCGGAAGGTCAGCAGTTCGATCCCCCAGCCATGCATCGAAGTGTCCTTGAGCAAGATACTGAACCCCAAAATGCTCCCGAAGCTGCGCCTTCGGTTTGTGAATGTTCCCATATGTAAGTCGCTTTGGATAAAAGCGTCTGCTAAATGACTAAATGTAAATGTAAATGTAATTCCTACCTGATGCCCTGATGGAAATGAGCAGGATCTCCAAATGCTCCTGGCTGTCATTATTTTAAAAAAAGTCAAGTAGCCTACAGCTGGGCTTCTTTCAAGAACTCTGTCATCTCTGCCCATGGCGCCATGAAGCCTTTAGCACGCAGATTTCAGCTGTTCATGATGTCAAACAATCTGTCATTCACCTGAAACAAAAACTCCCTATTTTAGGTATAGTTTAACATTTTTACAGTGCAATTCAGATCACAATTGAAAATGTTATTGGTAGTCTGATTTGGTATCTACTGCCTTTGCCACTATGAAATAAAACTATATACTGTATATTCTTATATAAATAAAGAAAACCAGAATACTGGTCAAGCTTTAGCTGCAGCTCCTCTGACATCATATTTTTATTAAATCATCTAGGAGTGACTTTACAGTTAATTTCTGTCTTCTTTCACGATCCTTGGAATTTCTTAGCTGCCTCTGCAGCGCCTCATCTCTGACTTGAGCCTCAGGTATCTTATATTTCACTTGATCAGGGTCGAGGGCATAATGATGATCCTATGAAACAAATGGCATGTAGCTGAATCGTTCAACCAGAGCAATAATGTTAAGATAGCTAGTGTGTATAATCTCATGAGCAAAAATACATTCCATCTGATAATTTTCTATGAAGTACATTATGCAAAGAATGGGGTCATTGTTAAATAAATGTCACATTTACCCCAGACACGTCGTTAGTGCTTTAACAATTACTCAGTAACGTTATGTTTTTGTTAGAAAGCCATCATCACAATAATATTATTTACAGAGACCTAACAATTCCCACCAAGAGCAAGCACTTGGCGACAATAGCAAGGATAATCTTCCTTTTTATAAGGCAGAAACCTTGAGAGAGAACGAGACAGGTGGGAATGGAATTTTAAAATGATAATAATGTAATGGTCATGGTAATATGAATATTACCAAAATAATAATTGGTATAATAATGATAGGAATAATAATTATAATAAAAATTGTAGTAGCAGGTGTTGAGCAGGAACATGGGGGAAGTAGGTGGCCTGCAATAGCCATACTCTACAGCTCCGGAGGGCTGAGAAAGCACAAAACTATGGGAGAGAGAATACATCGAGTTAGTAACATACATTAATGGGAAAAGAATACAAACAGATGAAGAGGGAGTGGGGGAGAGTGGTGCATCATGGGAAGTCTCCCGGCAGTCTAGGCCTACAGCAGCATAACTAAGGGATGTTTCAGGACTCAACTGAGCCAGCCCTAACTATAAGGGTTATCAAAGAGTCTTAAGTCTACTACTACATATGGAGATGGTGTCTGCCTCCAGAACCCAAACTGGGACCTGATTCCACAGGAGAGGAGCTTGATAGCTGAACGCTCTGGCTCCTTAGCTTACTTTTGGAGAATCTAGGAACCATAAGTAACCATGCATTCTCGAAGCACAGTGTTCTAGTCGGGTAATAAAGGTACTGTGTGGAGAAGGATTTAAAATTATATTCTGGATTTTACAGGTAGCTAGTGTAGAGAAGGTAATATTGGAGAAATATGTTCTCTTTTCCTAGTTCTTGTCATGTGCCGCAGCATTCTGGGTTAACTGGAGAGTCTCAAGGGACTTATTTGGGCAGCCAATAAGAAATTGCAACAATTCAGCCTAGAAGTAACAAATACATGGAAGAGTTTTTCTGTATAATTTTAAAACAGGATGCGCCAAAATGTATGCAATGTTATGTAGGTGAAAAAACCGTGGCCGTTATACAGAAAATATTTTGAAGTACTTCTTTGACAAGCGCTCACTGGCAGGACATGCGAATTATTGGACATTAAGAGGCAAACAGACGCACAGTGCAAACTTCGGAGATGGTTACATCCACAAAGAAGACCCCGACAAAGAGAAAGTGTGCCCGAAGACTTATTTCATTGGAGGCAGTGAGATCTGCAAGAATACTTTTCTGTTTCTTATGGGGTGAGTTTCCATAAACATCAAAGTTTATCGTTTTGTGTCCCATTACTATAATGGGCTTTTAGATGGTAATGTTAGCATCTGCTATTAATTTGAACAACACTTCAGTTGCTTGAATTGACTGGTGTGAATGACTTAGCCCACGTAAACCTGCCTGTTAGCATTCTTGAATTGAATGTGACGCTAATAATCCTTTATTAATAGTATGCGGTCTGATTTTTCCCATTGTGTCTGTCGTTACTATGCAACCATGCATCTTTACAGGGGGGAGCTTGGTGGCAGAATGGTCGCCTGCCAATTCGAAAGTTGGCGGTTCAATCCCCCAGCTATGCATCGAAGTATCCTTGAGCAAGATACTGAACCCCTTAATGCTCCCGAAGCTGCGCCTTCGGTTTGTGAATGTTCTGATATGTAAGTCGCTTTGGACAAAAGTGTCTGCTAAATGTGGAACAGGTGAGAACTGCACAATCTTTAGAGGCAGTTTTCTCCCTTTCAGCTTTTTTGAGTGCCTACCTTCAAATGGCCACAACTTCTCCAAATATTATCAGATTTCCATTTGTTACACATCGTTGGAAAGCTTGGCGACTACACTTTCAGAATCTGCAAATAACTCAAAATGCCCCAGAACCGACTTATGTCCCTAATTTCCGTGACTGGTCACATATCTTTAGATAATGTGTTTTGGGCCAAGTACAATAACTTCAGTTTTTTCTGAGGTTACTCAATATGTGTAAAGCTGCTGGGCCTGATAACATCCCTGGCCGTGTACTACGACCATATGCCAATCAGCTAGTTGATGTCATTACTGACATTTTTAACGTATCACTGTCACAGGAGAGTGTTCCCAAGACATCTACCATGTACCTGTACCTAAAAAGTCTGCAGTGTCTAGTCTAAATGACTACCGCCCTGTGGCTCTCACCCCAATGCTGCTGAAGAACTTTGAAAATGGTTCTAGCACGAACAACATCCCAGCCAGTCTGGACTCTCATCATTTTGCATTCTGAACCAACAGATCCATAGAGGATGCCATCTCCACTGCCCTCCACTCAGTCTTCACTAAACCTGAGAACAACAACACCTACATCAGAATGTTGTTTCTTAATTTCAGCTCAGCATTCAACACAATATCCCCCATGATAGTGATTTGAAAACTTAGTATTTTGGGCTTGAGTACCACACTCTGTTATAGGATATTAGACATCCTCACAAACAGACTCCAGACAGTTCGGTTGGCAGTCTCACCTCTTTAACTCTACTGCTCAACATCAGAGACCCTCAGGGCGTGTGCTCAGTCCCCTCCTGTTCATGTAATTTGTCGTTCCCTCATGTGTTTTCTAGTTTTGCATCCTGCCCTTGATTGCTTTGAGTGTTTTCACCTGTGTCTCGTTTTCTCCCCTACCTGGGGGTATTTAAGTTGAGATTTTTCCTTTGTTCATTTGTCGGTTCGTCATCGTATCTGTTTTAGTTCTGTCTGCCTGTTTGGTTTTGATCCATGTTACCACTTGCCTGCCAACCTGCATACCTGCCTGCTTGCCTGTAACATGTTTGCCACTTGTCTACCACAAAGACAATAAATCTCCACTCATCATCCTGCCATCTCTGTCTGCGTTTGGGTCCTTTTCCCTGTTGCACACACAAGCTCAGAAACAGCTGTATTTCTTCAAAAAAGGCATAACTCCTGTACCAAGATCTTATTCACTTTTACATAGGAGCAATTAAAAGCATCCTGACTGGAAACATCACAAACTGGCATGGGATGTACACGGCTCAGGACAGGAGTGCTCTAAAGTGGGTGATTAAAACTGATTAGAAGATATTTGGTACCAACCTACCAAGCATCAATGATATCAGTGAAGTGAGGTGCCTGGGCAGAGCCTAAAGATAAGACTAAAATACTTAATACCAAATACTAAAAGACAGTATCCAACCCAGCCACAGCCTGTTCACCCTCCTGCCGTCTGGAAAGAGATACAGACGCATCCGCTGTTGGACCACCAGAGTACAGAGCAGCTTCTTCCCTCAGGGTGTGAAACTGCTAAATTCTTCCTCAGCATTCCCCCATTTAAAAGACATTTTATTTCTATGAGTTATTATATATTCACAACTCTGCTAAATATCAGTCAGTCATTTTCTACCGCTTGTTCCCGTTAGGGGTCGCGGGTGACTAGAGCCTATCCCAGTGACTTTGGGGCTTAGGCGGGGTACACCCTGGACAGTGGCCAACTCGTCACAGGGCCTCTACTAAATATAATTTTTGTAAATAACATTTGAGTAAAAGGGAACTACAATCAAAATTATACAATCATTTTACACGTTATACAACCCTGTGTATAATGAGATGATCAATAAATCTGTATTTTATCTTGTACAAAAAGGACCAGGAGTGTAGTACTATAAAAAAATAGAACTGACTGTAATGCTTTCCAGGTTGGGTGTGAAAAGACTAAGAAAAAAGCTTTTGAATAAGTTAGAATTTAGCTTAGGTGTAGCTGCTCTACCTCCTTGGCAAGTTCCTCGAGAACTTGAGTGAGTATTAATATGACTCTGTTAGGTTAACATCAGTGTTGCCACAGTTACTTTGAAAAAGTAATCTAATTACTGATTACTCCTTTAAAAGGTAACTTAGTTACGTTTCAGATTTCTTTTTTTTTTAAAGTAACTAAGTTAGATTAAAGTAACTTTATTAGTTACATTCAGCCTCTGCCGACAACACCCCCGCCACCTCAACATAAAAATGACAGCTGGTTTTTTGCCAACACTCACTTTATTGGAAGTTCATTTTTAACAGTAATGTCAACAATGTATCTCCAAACATTTTAAGTTGAACTTTAAAACTATTTCCTGAAAAAATACATGTTTTTCTAAAAAAAAAAAAAATGTCTTTCTTGAATTCACTTAACCTCAATACTTGTTTTTACCAAAGTCCAGCTTTTGTTGTTTGGGTGGTGGGGGGCCTCCTGCTCTCCGCTTTACACCACCTGGTGGGACTCGCGCTGTAAGTTTGACTGTGCAGTGCTGTGACTCCATATGTTTCTTTACATTTGACGTAGTGTTTTTGTTGCTAGATAACACTTTGTCACTACAACGAACCTTAATATTGCCATCTTTAGCTGACACAAACTCAAAATAGCGTCTGTATTTCCAGCTAGAAAACCCGCATCTCTCTCCTCCCTCCATTGTTGTTTCTGTTTGTGTCACTGCGTGATATGTATTATTACACGTGACGTGAACTGTCCTCATGCTGAAAACGTGACTTGTCATATACGCGACTTTGCTCCCCGAGATGTGAGAAGAAAGCAATAATATGTTTTTATTAAAGGAAATGAAAAAAATAAAGCAGAGTGACTTGGATAAGTAACTTTAATCTGATTACTGGTTTTGAAATAGTAACGCATTACATTACTCGTTACTGAAAAGTGGTCAGATTAGAGTAATTTAGTTGCTTAGTTACTGATGCCGGTAACGCGTTACTAAGTAATGCGTTACTGGCATCACTGGTTAACATATTCTTCATGACCCAGCCAGGTTTTAGTAAGACAAAATAAGTGAATATGATAATCTGATATTAAGTCATTCACTAGTACAGGTTTAGATGTTTAGAAATCTGATGTTTTAGATGTTCCAAATTTAACTCTCCTAATTTGTTATGCTATTTTGGCAGTGATACATTTTTATGGTTTTCATGTATAACTCTTCTGTTAACTTTTGATTTTATTAATTTTAAGTGGTCGGGGGGCAGACACTGTCACTAAGGATTTTTGGGTGGGTAACTGCTCTTGAAGTGCAGAGAAGCGTGAAGGACAGCAACTCTGCCTCCTGGTCTCAACTCTGGGTTGTCATGGTTTAGGTCCACTAATAAACTCACTCATATTTCGAGATATAAGAGCTGCTCCATCCAAAGTGGGATGAATTTCCTAATCAGACCAGGTCGTCCCCAGAAAGCAATTATCTACAAAGCCCACATCAGCCAGCGGTGGAATGATGACATGCGACTAAACATCACTGGTATGGTTTGGAAGGGGCCCAGAGCACCAAGCATTACTGATATTGTCTGGTTGAAATTGTTTGCATATTTGTGATACTTATGTCCGGAATCAGACTTGAATTATTTTTGCCTTTTGAGATGGCCACTGTATCCGATCAGGCAATCATAGAATGATAAATTCTTGCCATATATACAGTAATTGATCTCGCTATGGGGGTGCACGGTGGCAGAGCGGTTACCGCCCCTGCCTCCCAACAAGGAGATGGTGGGTTCGAATCCCAGACCAGACCCCGATCTCTCTGGGTGGAGTCTGCATATCCTCCCCGTGTTACTGTGGGTTTTCTCTGGGTTCTCCGGCTTCCTCCCACCGTCCAAAGACATGCATGTTTAGGTTAATTGGTGACTCTAAATTGTCCCTAGTGGATGAACGCGAGTGTGAATGGTTTTCTGTCTATGTGTCAGCCCTGTGACGAGTTGGCCACTGTCCAGGATGTACCCGAAATTACTGGGATAGGCTCCAGTCACCTGGAAAATGACTGATCTCACTATGCAGTTCACAACCCCAGAAGACTGCTTCAAGGCAACAAACTTTAATTATTTTTATTGATAATATTAGAATTATAGCAATGACTTTGCATTCAATGATTGCAGTGATTCTGCCAGGCACAACGCACATGTCCCCATAATAATAATAAAACACACATTTTAGTATATCTGTCAGGTAAAAGATTTTTCAACAAACTTTTTTAAAGGTACTATGTGTGAAGTGGTAACACCAAACATTTTACTCTGGCAGAGAGCAAGGAATGCTGCTACCCAATTCCCTCCAGTTCAAATGTTTCTACAAACAAAAACTGCCATGCCATCCATCAGGTCAAAAAAATGTTTTAAAATATGCTACAACCAAATAAGATTCTTACACATAGTAGCTAGTTGGAATACAAAACAGGATGAACAGAAGGATTGCAAATTAGTGCCCTGTTTAAAATGTTTGGCATACCAACTAGTAAAACATTCTCAGCCCTCTAGCATTATTGGAGACGGTCCTCCAGCAGTCAGGCTTCCTGATGTTATTGCTTTGCCATGACTCAGTCAGTTTGTGTGTGTGTGTGTGTATGTGTAAAGTTAGCACACATGGGGTTATTAAACCTAGTGAGCTGTCTGCTTCCCAGCAAAGGTGAGAGGGGAGACTGAAAAAACAAAACAAAACAAAAAAATCACAAGGAAAGCAAGAGTCATATGTGGTTGTAAAGTGAATATGCACTGCTGGGCACTCAACTTCAGAGGGCCAGGATGAGTCAGGGAAGTGACTAAATGAAATGACGGTCGATTAAATGGGTTTCTAAAAGGGATATTTCCCTGGGAATCTCATCAAAGCAGCATCAAACATTGAGAAACCTTAATGGCAGCATGGGAAATTGGACTTTCCAGAATCCATGCAACCTGACACACAGCATACTTATGTCTGTCTGCCTGCCTGGCTGTGATATTTTTATTTTTTATTTTTTTAAAGAAGCATACAAAACGTAGTGGAACAAACAGTTGGTCACCTGATGGAAAAACATGTTAGTTCATACAGTTATGGATTAGTAATCATCTCATGAGGTCACAAACACAATCCATTTAAACCCTGTATTGCAAGAATTTATCAGCCTGTAGCTTTAGTGAAAAAAAGTCACTCTCTCCATACATGACTGTCCAACATTAGTCACAATTTCTATCCAGTCAGTCATTGTTGGAGATTCGGTCTGTAATCATTTTCATGTTACAGCTCTCTTGCTGGCTGCTAATAGTATCTTTAATAGATATTTGTCTTGCACCAATACATGAGCTGCAATTTTGCCCAAATACATTGTAGAGAAAACAGTCAGTTCCGTCACCAAAAATGTGTTGTATAGCCCGCCGTATTAATCTCCTGCCAGTATGACCAAATGGCTGGGCAGCTCCAAAATATATGGAAATGATCTGCCAGCTGTTCTTCACATTTCCTCAAACATAGAGCTCTTCCCATCTTACCTCTCTGTACACATTTTAACTTAGGGATTATAAAATATCTACTCAAATTCCGGCAACAGAATTCTCTTCAAAGACCTGAACTGGTGGAAATAGACTGTACGGAGCACATATTCAACCAGTCTTCCTCCAAAATGACACGTCAAGATTCTTTCTCCCATTTTAATCTAACCTTATTTGTTCAATTTTTCTTAATGGATTAATACTATAATAGTATAATGTTGAAACAAGTTTACTGTTGTCCTTATTATTATATAAGTCAATAAATAGGCACTTAAGTTGGTATTTTTCCATAGGTTCTATCTCATTAAAAGAAGCCCTGGTTTGTAAATACCTAAAAAAAAATCTAACTTGTCTAAACGATATATATTCGAGATTTTCTGAAAGCTATCCAATTCACCCTTTGATGAAATTGAACAGTAAGAAGCGATGCCAATTCTATACCA
Source organism: Coreoperca whiteheadi (assembly GCA_011952105.1). Taxonomy (NCBI): domain Eukaryota; kingdom Metazoa; phylum Chordata; class Actinopteri; order Centrarchiformes; family Sinipercidae; genus Coreoperca; species Coreoperca whiteheadi. The sequence goes on from CM022481.1 coordinate 5,801,204, forward strand.
CTGCTTAAACCTCCCGTCAATACCTACTGGCTTGAAGTCTGGGTCAAAAGCGATTTATATTTTTGTGGTAATTGGCATTCCTTAAACCAGATTCTAAGAGGAACGTTAGTCCATTGATTTAAACTATTCTATTATTTATTTAAAAAATAGAAATGTTACAAGGGGATCGAAGCTGATTCTGAATGTGTCGGAACAACCAGCAAGAAAACTGAACATTTAGTTTATTTATTTCAACACAGCATAACATCACACAAGTCTCATCACACAAGGAGGTTGCTGAGCCGTGTTCCTTTGCCCACTCGCCTGGCTCTGGTGCTCATTCCTGGTCCCGCTCCCCAACAGCATCTGCCGCTAGCTCCCCCGGCTTGAAAACCTCCTCCTCCCTGTGGTCCAAAGCTCCTGGGCTAGAAGTGTAAACAAACACCAGCACTCCCCCGGTACTCCAAGCTCAGTCTGGGAAGAGTCAACTAATATGACTGCTTAGTTAGGTAACTAGCTAATAGTAGCTAGTACATTTAGCAACAATGCGCTGGTAAGTGACTTCCTGTGTTACAAGAGAAACGGTCCTCTGATAGTTTTGTCCCAGTGACAAGGCACAGTTCACAAATGGAGTTTGATGCTTGCTTTTTTTTTCTGCCTGCCACTACTACCCAACTAATGAAAACGTGGTTGACTAACACTCTTCTCATCGATTAACGGTTAGGGGGCAGCCCTAGAAATGATTGCCTCCCTCCATATTCTTGGTGGTTCACCTTCTTTAAGTGTATGATTAAAGCAATCAAAAAGTATGGGCATTATTTGACCCTTAAAGACCTTATACCTGTTGTAGTGAGTGTTGGCAAGCAGGTAATTTAGGGGAAGGACCCAAGCTCAGACAGACGAAGGAGGCAGATCTTTTAATGGCTTACTGAAAAGTGGCAAACAGGTTACAGGCAGGTGGTGAACAGGTAGCAGGTAGACAAAACTAACATAGCAATGATGATCTTGAACAGGCAGACTGAACCAGCACCAATACGATGACGAACCAACACTGAACAAAGAAGGAGAACGGGTATATAAACACACACACACACTGAGACTAACGAGGGAAATGGGGTGCAGGTGTGGAGTGGACCAGCTCATTGCAGGGTGCTGAGGGAGAATGAAACCAGGTGTGAGTGGTGAAGTAATTGGAGGTTATTGCAGGGCAAACAGACAAGGAAAACCAAAGGCAGGAAAAACAACCAAAACACGAGGAGAAACTCTACAAAACACCAAACTTAACTCAAAAGCATGACAATACCACTCGGCTGGAAAGCCATCCATTGCATTGCTTTCCTAATTTCCTCTATAATCTCTGCTGTTAGGGCTTCACCTGTGGAGGGTAAATCTAGTGTATTTATTTCCTGAGGGCTAGTTGTATTTGGTGTCTTATATAGATCTCTGTAGTAATTTTCAAAGATGTGTTGGATATCCTCTAGCTTGTGGCACACCTTTTTAGCTTTAGGGTCCCTGACTTCGTATGTGCTACTCTCTCCTTAATCCATTCATGGAGTGGGGGGGCTGCTGGCTGGCTGTATTCGCTAATCGATGCCAGGTGACTTGCCCTTCTTGTGTTATCCCCTTCCGTTACTAATTAAGATAAAGTTTAAAGATTACTTGGGGAAAAGGCGGCCATGCGGCTCCAGCCTCTCCACCGGAAGTCCTAAATCCTGGCTGTGATGTTTCATACCAAATTATACAATGAGAAATCAGATATTGGTGACAGATTTGTCTGGGTATGTAAAGTTTGCTCACTGCTGGTCTGGAAACAGTTTTGGGTTGGATCATATCATGCTTCAGTTTTGTGGGTCTTTTGTGACCTGATCAGTGTACGAAAAACCCATATTAAAAATGAATTTGGGCAAACCGTGAACAGCAGTGTTGATTAGGTTGTGATGGGGCGCTTTTGGTTCTTCTTTCGGGTTGCTCTGTCCAGCCAGCTGTCCATCTGTGTGTCAGTCCATCTGTCTGTCCATTTATCCAGCCATCTGTCCAGCCCCTTTGATTAGGAACAAGATACAGTATCTTAACAACGTTGGGTCAGCTTGCTATGAAATCTGTGGATATTCATGGTCTCTGGATGAGGATTCCTACAGATTTTTGTCCTCTTGATTGTCCTTCTAGTGCCATCCTTTGGCTAAAATTCTCATTTCTTTTTTGGTAGGTTTGCAGATTCTGGACTACAGGATTATAACTATAATGGCAATTGCACGAATTTTCCTTCAGCACCCCCTTTTTTGGCAGCATATTAATGTTTTACACAAGATAATTGATGGCCACTTTTCCTTCTAGCAGCTTTACTGTTTTGGTTTACTCTTACCACTCTTATAGTGCCATTTTTTCGACGGTCCAAATGGCAGACCAACACTAAATGGCAGACAGACACAGTTAGCAACAAGCTATATTCCTGTAACTTCTGAATGTGTAAATAAGCAACACGTTTGAAATGTCAGCTTTAAAGGTGGTGATATCTCAACTTGTTTTCGCTGCCCCCAGGTGGCCACAAAAATCACTTAATGCAGGTTTAAGTATTGTGGGGTATAAAGAACATGGGGCTCCAGACTTGTTGCATAAAATTCTTGTGTACCACTAATTTAAATACTATTGTCATTTTTATAATTTCTCTTTAACTTCCACACTTTCTTCTTTTCTCAGCTCTTATGTACAGTGGTGGTTGACATCTCAGCTTGGGTTTTGACCACAACCAGCCCAGCTGAACCGCCCCTCCTCTCTCCCCGCCACTATCATCATACCGATCCTGACTCGGGCACCCAGCTGGTCTGCGACAAGTGCCCGGCAGGCACCTATGTGTCCGTCCACTGCTCCTCGACAGCCGTGAGGGAGTGTAGCCCCTGTCCCGAAGGCACCTTCACACGGGGCGAGAACGGGGTCCAGCAATGCCATAAGTGTCGGGCTCCATGTCTTGCGGGCTTAATTGAGAATGCTCCTTGCACGGCCACCCAGGACCGAGTATGCAAATGTCCCCACAACAGCTTCTTGTCAGTGGATGGTGGCACAGAGTGTAAGCCCCACTCGCTGTGCCCTCCAGGGACCAGGGTAAAAAAGCGGGGCAGTGAAACGGAGGACGTGCTCTGTAAGCCGTGTACCAAGGGAACTTTCTCAGATATGGAGTCGAGTGCAGTGAAGTGCCGAACCCACAGGAACTGCCAAGCTCAGGGGCGGGTGCTGCTCACACCAGGGAGTAGAGAGACAGATAATGTCTGTGGACCCCATACTACAGCCCTCACTTCCTCTGCATCTTCGTCTGTCTCCACAACCACCATACTGGGTCCTGTACAGGCTGTGCTTGTACAGGAACACATGACTTCTTCCTCCTCTCCATCATCACTGACTGGACGTGTACATAAAGGTGAGAACAGAGACTCTGTTTCTTGTGTTGTTAATTAATGTTAATTACTGATAATGTTTATTATCTGTTTCATATGGTTTTTCAGCTCATTATCAAATAGTGGTGAGATTACTCCTGATGCGTTGCTGAAATGGGCTAGCCCTTGAAATGCATTGAATCAGCCTAATAACAATTAGCCTAAGTATGGATAAACTTTCCTCGTTCATTTCAGTGGCAACCTAATAGTTAAACATTTAGGGAAATAGGCTTATTCACTTTCTTTCTGAATGTAGATGAGAAGATGCCACTCTCATGTCTGGGCATTTAGTACGGAGCTGGAGTCAGGAGGCGCTCAGCCTAGCTTAGCTTAAAGAGTGGAAGCAGGGGGAAACTGCTAGCCTGGCTCTCTTAGAAGCTCCGAAATGCATGTACCAGCATCTCTAAAGCTGACTATTTAACACGTTGTATCTCGTTTGTCACATAAACAGAAATTTAAAAATGACAATTTGCGATTTTTGCGGGAGTTTCATGCTTCATACTACTTCTTGACAAAAACGGTTAATCCATTTATCCAATACTTCTGTGCAGTGTCTCTGACCATAGCGTTGGTTTCTAGCTCGAGTTCGTGGAGAAATAGTTAACACATAACTACCCCAAAAACCACAAATTGTTATTTTCACAATCCTGTTTGTGTACGGATTGAACAAAGACAATACAATGTGTTAATATAGTGATCTCAAGAGGTGCTGGTTGAAGCACCTTCTAGCTGTTTCCTCAGGCCCCAGTCTTCCTCCCTGCTCCACTCCATGAATACGATTAATTTATACTTTTTCCTATAAAAAGTTGCATCACTTTGATATAAAATATTATAAATAATATTCTTAAAAATATATAAAAACGTACCCCTTATCTTGCAAATATTGCATTTTAAAAAGAGGGATTCGAACAATTTTCTTACATTCACTGTTACTTAAAACTCAAGTGAAATAATTGCATGCTAAAGATTTTTGACATGATATTTGTTGCTTTACATCATGTTCAGATTTTTGTGCATAGAGTTGACAATTTAAAATAGCTTTTACACCTCTTTATGGATTATTGCTCAAGTTGCTGTTGCAGCATCCATGACACACATTTTCATCCTGTTGGAATTCCTAAAAGGAAGGACATTCGTAGGCATGGAAGCAAACTGGTGGCAGCTCCCTGTCTCAGGAATGTTACTATCTGTGGTCAGGAGGAGTTATGGGTATTTCATTCTTCCTCCTTCACCCCCCTTTTCCCTGGGAACAATCCTTCCCCATAGTTTCTCAATTCTCCGTCTTCATCCCTCCCCTTCCATCTCACGCACTGTACATTACTTTACATTAGTCTTGTTTCAGTCAACAAGCCAGTCATTTCTCAGAATCAACCATCCATAGCCAGCTTACCCCTCCTCCCCACCTACACCCCCACACCTATAATACTGTCACCGCTGTTTGTGTTGGCATGGGATCGATGGCTTCTCAGCCAGTTAATTTGACCCTGTCTGTGCTGTAAGGGGGAAAGTGGGGGTGGACGGGTGTGGGTGTTACGCACTCATGTTATTTTTAACCCATCTTGTACTGTCAGTGGAGAGGGTGGGAAGGACCACCTCATAAAAGGAGCAGAGAAAAAGTTGACATCGACCAAAATGTATTTAACCACTTGATAAAAGGTGATAAAGGCCAAACTGTATTTACTGTATTTCACTTTATATAATTCACTAGATGTAAAGAGTCTTTGAAGTTACATCACAAATCTCCTAGTAACCATATAAGTCCAGCAGAGAATTTGCTGTAAACATTTAAATATATATCAACTGGGTCCAAGAAAAGGTGATACCAGTAGCCTACTTGGTTAAATCAATAACCGCAACTGGACCAGACACAGTGCCATACCAATAAATATACATTTATCATGGCAGGGGGTGGAGAAACTAGTGTGAGAATGGAACTTTATCCTTAAAATCTGTTAAAACGTTTTAAAGCGTGAAAGCCACGTGTTGATGACATTGATCTACATAACACTCAAAATGGACTAGAGTCATTTTTTATCCATTGGAAGTATGTTTTAACACAGCTTGAATATATTCATCTCAAAATTTAAATGTATTAAACTTAATATTGGCACATGCCCAATAGGGTGGCATATCAATTATTTTTTATCATGGTTGGTGACACACTTTATTATTTGGGACTACTGAAAATATTTCTATTGTTGTAAGTAACCCTCATTAATGCAACCGCAGGGGGGCACAAGCCAGTGTCTTCATGTGCCAGTCCCAAGTCTGGATAAATGCAGAGGGTTGTGTCAGGAAGGGCATCCGACGTAAAACACATGCCAAACTAAAAATGCGAATCATGACAATGACTTCCATACCGGATCGGTCGGGGCCCGGGTTAACAACGACCGCCACCGGTGCTGTTGACCTACAGGGTACCGGTGGAAATTGGATTACTGTTGGTCGAAGACGAAGAAGGAGAGGAGGAAGGTGTGTTCGTAGGCAGAGAGAGAAGAGGAACGCTAAGAATGTAGGACTGACAGTAGGGACTTTGAATGTTGGAACTATGACAGGGAAGGCTAGAGAGCTGATTGACATGATGCAGAGAAGGAAGGTGGACATACTGTGTGTCCAGGAGACCAGGTGGAAAGGTAGCAAGGCTAGAAGCTTAGGAGCAGGGTTCAAGTTGTTCTACCATGGGTCGGATAGGAAGAGAAACGGAGTAGGAGTTATCCTGAAAGAGGAGTTTGTGAGGAATGTTCTTGAGGTGAAAAGAGTGTCAGACAGGTTGATGAGCCTGAAGCTGGAAATTGAAGGGGTGATGTTCAATGTTGTGAGTGGTTATGCCCCACAGGTAGGATGTGAGTTAGAAGAGAAGGAGAAATTCTGGAGTGAGTTAGATGAAGTGATGCAGAGCATCCCCAGAGGTGAGAGAGTGGTGATTGGTGCAGATTTCAACGGGCATGTAGGTGAAGGGAACAGAGGTGATGAGAATGTGATGGGCAGGTTTGGTCTTCAGGACAGGAACGCAGAAGGACAGATGGTGGTAGACTTTGCAAAGAGGATGGAAATGGCTGTCGTGAACACTTTCTTCCAGAAGAGGCAGGAACATAGGGTGACATATAAGAGCGGAGGGAGAAGCACTCAGGTGGACTACATCTTGTGTAGACGTTGTAATCTGAAAGAGACCAGTGACTGTAAAGTAGTGGTAGGTGAGAGTGTAGCCAGACAACACAGGATGCTAGTGTGTAAAATGACTCTGGTGGTGAGGAAGATGAAGAGGACAAAGGCAGAGCAGAGGACGAAGTGGTGGAAGTTGAAAAAGGAAGAATGTTGTTTAGTTTTCAGGGAGGAGCTGAGACAGACTCTGGGTGGTCAGGAAGTGCTCCCAGATGACTGGACCACTACAGCTAATGTGATCAGGGAGACAGGTAGGAGGGTACTCGGTGTGTCATCTGGAAAGAGGAAAGTGGACAAGGAGACTTGGTGGTGGAACCAGGAAGTTCAGGAGTGCATACAGAGAAAGAGGGTAGCAAAGAAGAAGTGGGACACTGAGAGGACTGAAGAGAGTAGACAGGAGTACAGGGAGATGCAGCGTAAGGTGAAGGTAGAGGTGGCAAAGGCCAAACAAAGAGCATATGAGGACTTGTATGCTAGGTTGGACACTAAAGAGGGAGAGGTGGATTTGTACAGGTTGGCCAGACAAAGAGATAGAGATGGGAAGGATGTGCAGCAGGTTAGGGTGATTAAAGATAAGGATGGAAATGTATTGACAGGTGCCAGGAGTGTGATGGGAAGATGGAAGGAGTACTTTGAAGAGTTGATGAATGAGGAAAATGAAAGGGAACGAAGAGTAGAAGAGGTGACTGGTGTGGAGCAGGAAGTGGCAAAGATTAGCAAGAGTGAAGTGAGGAGGACGTTGAAGAGGATGAAGAGTGGAAAGGCAGTTGGTCCTGATGACATACCTGTGGAGGTATGGAAGTGTCTAGGAGAGGTGGCAGTAGAGTTTCTGACTAGTTTGTTTAACAAGATCTTGGAGAGTGAGAGGATGCCCGAGGAATGGAGGAGAAGTGTACTGGTGCCAATTTTCAAGAACAAGGGAGATGTGCAGAGCTGTGGCAACTACAGAGGAATAAAGCTGATGAGTCATACAATGAAGTTGTGGGAAAGAGTAGTGGAAGCTAGGCTAAGGGCAGAGGTGAGCATTTGTGAGCAGCAATATGGTTTCATGCCTAGAAAGAGCACAACAGATGCAGTGTTTGCTTTGAGGATGCTGATGGAGAAGTACAGAGAAGGTCATAAGGAGTTGCATTGTGTCTTTGTAGATTTAGAGAAAGCGTATGACAGGGTGCCGAGAGAGGAGCTGTGGTATTGCATGAGGACGTCTGGAGTGGCAGAGAAGTATGTTAGAATGGTGCAGGACATGTATGAGAGCTGTAAGACCGTGGTGAGGTGTGCTGTAGGGGTGACAGAGGAGTTCAAGGTGGAGGTGGGTCTGCATCAAGGATCGGCTCTGAGCCCCTTCTTGTTTGCTCTGGTGATGGACAGGCTGACGGATGAGGTTAGACAGGAATCTCCATGGACTATGATGTTTGCGGATGACATTGTGATTTGTAGTGAGAGCAGGGAGCAGGTGGAGGAGAATCTAGAGAGATGGAGGTCTGCTTTGGAAAACAGAGGAATGAAGCTTAGCCGCAGTAAGACAGAATACATGTGTGTCAATGAGAGGGACCCAGGTGGAACGGTGAGGTTACAGGGAGCAGAGGTGAAGAAGGTGCAGGACTTTAAGTACTTAGGGTCAACGGTTCAGAGCAACGGAGACTGTGGAAAAGAGGTGAAGAGGCGAGTGCAAGCAGGTTGGAACGGGTGGAGAAAAGTGTCAGGGGTGTTGTGTGATAAAAGAGTATCAGCAAGAATGAAAGGAAAGGTGTTCAAGACGGTGGTGAGACCAGCGATGTTGTACAGCTTAGAGACAGTGGCACTGAAGAAAAGACAAGAGGCAGAGCTGGAGGTGGCAGAGCTTAAGATGTTGAGGTTCTCTTTGGGAGTGACGAGGGCGGACAGGATCAGGAACGAGTACATCAGAGGGACAGCTCATGTTAGATGTTTCGGAGATAAAGCCAGAGAGGCCAGATTGAGGTGGTTTGGACACGTTCAGAGGAGAGACTGTGAATATATTGGTAGAAGGATGCTGAGGTTGGAGCTGCCAGGCAGGAGGTCTAGAGGAAGACCAAAGAGGAGATTTATGGATGTAGTGAGAGAGGACATGAAGTTAATTGGTGTGAGTGAAGAGGATGCAGAGGACAGGGTTAGATGGAGGCGCATGATTCGCTGTGGCGACCCCTGAAAGGGAACAGCCGAAAGGAAAAGAAGAAGTTGTAAGTAACCCTCATTAGGAAATATTTTATTTGCAGAGGGTGCATCCCAGTGTGCATGTACATCCCCTGAAAGTCTTCTGTATTGCTCTAAAAAGTTGACTTGGTATGATAAAGAGTTCTTTCTGCCAGCCAAAACATCAGCCTTAATTTTGGGATTAGACCCGCACCTGTGTACCTGTCTGCTGATAAGAGGATGAGAGGGATTAACACACATCCAAGCGACAATCCTGAAAAGCAGCAACCCATTTATGATCTAATATAATTATACAACGCCAATCCCATTAGCAGCAGTACACAGGCACAGAGTGAGCAGCAGGGAAGTGGTAGCGGCCACATCCATAATCAATAGAGGTTAATGACGCACTAATATCGACTGACCATGTTTGTTCCCATGTCAGAAAACACTGTCCCATTTGGCATAAACAACAGCAGAGACAATCCTAGTTGATCTTTTCCCATTTCATCAGATTACAGAGATTTGTTTGGCTGGAAATTGTTAGCCCACTGAGTTTTAAGTTTTTTTCCAAATGATTCCTGAAATTGAAGCCTAAGTCTGATTTAGATTTGCCCTTGCTTAAGATTAATCAAGGAGCAAACCGTGGGGTGAGCATATCAGAGTTCATCTGCTGTGAGATTACAAGGTGGAGCACAGCTGGGCCTCATTGCAATAGAAGTGAGTAGAAGCAGATTAGGGAATACACCAAGATTCTCACGGATGATTTTAGTGATGAAACCTTGATGATCAGATAACTCCCCAGTAGATAATTTATTTCAATCCTGAGTCACTTTTTTAACAATTTTACACTATATTTACCAACCAAGTGCAGTGACTATAACACTGGTATCCATGTTAGAGTCATGCAAGTTTTCAGTTCACTCTTTGCTTTGAGGAGCTCAAGAGTAATTTCTGTTTCAACTGTAACGTACAAGCATCTCCATCTGGCATAGATGTCTACATCATATTTTGACAGCAGTTCTGAAACCAACACTCCACATTTGATTTCCCCATCACCCAAGAAATGTGGGTGTTGTGATTAACTTAATTTCCATTTACCTCTTTTCATGCGCGTTTTCAGTTGGCACATAAAAGTGGAAATAAACAAAATAAAACAAAACTCAACTCACTCTACAAATGTGTAACTATCACTTTACATGTTTTTGTTGTGGTGAAACTATTTACATTTGTAAACACCTATATCACTTTTATATGAAATTAAAATACATTTTTAAGTTATGTATATTTGCAAATCGCTCTGCATTTTTGTGGCTATGACTTTAAGTCCAATAAAAACTTCCATGGTAACCATCCTCAAATAAATACATGAAACAAACAGAAATGTTATGTTTCAAACAGATTTTATACATGGTTTTCTATTGATTGGGATTTGACTGGCGTGCTTTTAATTACGTCATACCGTTGCAACGGTCGTTTTCTGATGTAGAAATTCGCAAATATCAACATCGGACTTAAAAATTCCACTATTATTCGGGCTCCAGTTTGGAGTACACTGCCTACCCATGGATGGAGGAAGTCAGCAGGGGAAGCAGAGAGTGAAAAACAAAAGAGGGAAGTTTTTGTGTGCCAGATTGCTTGCGTGGATTAAAGTGTTAGGATTCCCTCCCATGATGCCTTCTGTTTTCATTGTCAGGGTTAAGAAAATCTCTCTCTCTCTCTCTCTCACTCTCATTGTTCTATCTTGTCTCTTTGCTCTTTGTTGTTTCTCATCTCTCTCCGTCTCCTTCGCTTTATATCTGTCTCTGTTGCTCCTTCAGTCTCTCTCATCACAGGCACCTACAGCCAGTCAGCAGCCATTCAAGTGAGGGAAAACCCAGGTGGGGAAGATCACCGTGCGGAGGGGCTACTCCGCAGCCGGCCTGGTCCTCCCACCCCACCAAATCGTGATTCCCCGCGGACTCCACCGCAACTGAGGGACCACGAGGACCAGCAAGGGCAACCCAATTCGGACCCTGTGCCTGGCCCCAACAAGAGGGCAATGGAGGGTCTGGAGGGTGCAGAGGAAGTCAGGGTTGGGACAGGTATCAAGGTTGTCGGGCAGGGGAGCGGAGGTGGTGGAGGTGGGGTCTCCAGCTACTACAGGCCCACTCGCAGGGGGTCCCCAAGGCCAAGCACCCATAATCACTTTGACATCAACGAGCACCTTCCCTGGATGATAGTGCTGCTGCTCCTGCTGGTGCTGGTGGTGATCGTGGTCTGCAGTGTGAAGCGGAGCTCTCGTGTGCTGAAGAAAGGCCCCATTCAGGACCCTAGCAGCATCATGGAGAAGGCAATTCAGAAGAAACCATCTGTGCCTCCAACACAGGTGAAAGAGAAGTGGATCTACTACTCCAACGGACAGGGTAAGCCCATCTTTGATTTTATGTGGTGCTAGTGAAAGATTGTGGGAGACTGCTTTGGCATACAGATGGGTGACTAATTAGAGGAAAAACCAACATAGTGTCTTGGGCCACCACAGACCTCCAGGACAGCTTCAGTGCTTCTTGGCAGAGATTCTCAAAGCCTGTAGAACTCTTCTTGGGGAGATAAACAGCATTCTTCCTAAAGATTCTTTGTTTTGGTTTTTTGGTAATGATGATGGAGAGCATGGTCTAACATGTTGCTTCAAAATCTCCAATAGGTGTTCAGTTGGGTTGAGATGTGGTGACTATGAAGGCCATAGCATATGATTTACATAATTTCCATGTTCATCAAACCTTTCAATGAGCTTTCTTGTATCTGCATTTGTTATTTTTCTCCATTTAACAGGTTTTCCTGTAAATTTATAACCCATCTGTAACTACATTACAGATTCAGTCTATTAGAAGGTTGTATTTATAATATTTTATATATGTATTATATATAATATATTTAAATTGTAATTCCATATACAGAGAAATCTACACTTTCCCATCCACACTCATAACTATACTTGGAACAGTGTGGTAGATTTGGTTGGAAAAGTTTACCGAAGCAAACAAGTATTCAAAAGCACCTTCACAGTACAGTATATGGTGAAGGAGTTTCTTATTTACGTCTTAATAAAATTTCCCCAGTGAAACGAGAACTCAAAACTGGTGAAGCTCCTTTTGTTTTTAATGTTTTGAAATATCAAGAGGTTTTAAGAGAGTCATGCTTTCTACAGACCTAGTATATAATATATTTATATTTTGTACATTTGAAACATTAGTGATGAGGTATTTTTTATAAAAAACACGCTTTTGCTATTTTTCAAAGCCTCTATGTGTTTGCCTGGTTTCAAACCGCTGCTTACATACCTGGTGTGTTCAGTGATTCAGATGGTTTTGGTGTTGTGCCAACTGACGGCTGTTTCACCTGGCTAGAAAACAAAACCAATCAGATTTTAGTAAATGAAATTAAGAATACATAGCTTGTTGACAATGTCAGACTAAATGAATGAAGTGAAGCAAAATGGCAATTCAGTCGAATTATCAGGCTAATTATGCGTGCAACTTGAAAAGTCTTGATTCCGGCGCCCCCAGTGGTAGCATCAAATAAGATGCTATGACAGACAAGCAATGGATCTGACCAGCAGACACTGAGATGAATGAGCTGAAAGCAACACATAAACTGCACCAACTTTCACTGATTATCTGATTTTTCTATAACCAAGAACTTTATTTTAAAGATATGAAAATAACATTTCTATGGGGTTTTGTGGCTTCAAGTAGCAAAAAAAAAAATTAAACCCATCACGTCTAACTGACCATCCTTATGACACCTCTACACATTTATATACTGGATAAACAATGTCATGGCCTCAAGAAAAACTCATTATGGAGTCTTACATTTGTAAAATGTCCATTATCGAACCTCTTTCAAAGCTCCACTGGAGATTACATACAGTATATGACGTCATGTTCATGACAATGTCAACGTCATTGTGACATCCTCAAAAATATGCAAGACATACAGTATTTGCCCTCAGAGAAAGTGTCTTATCACAGCTCTGCCATGGTGTTTTTGTAATCTCAGGACTGGTATGGCCTACATCTATCTGTGGCTTACATGGGAGGGCTTTTAGCTGCATACTGGATGTCCCCGTCTGGTGTAATGACTTGCGTTAGTTCTGCTCCTGAGCTGTGTAGAACCATCTGTTGATGTGATCGTACCACAGTGGGTACTGATCCAATCAATTCTGCCCCACAGCACATGGTACAGAGGGCAGTGGTTATTCAAGCAAGGACGTGACCCTGTTGTAGTACCACCCTGCTGTCACTATCCATCCCCAAAACACACCTAGGTTGCCTTACTGCTCTTAGTTCTCCAATTTCTTCTTGGTATCTCCTTCCTTCCCTCCCTCATGTCTCTTGTTTTACCTCCTTGTTCTCAGTTGTTTCCCTCTGTCACTTATCTGGATTTCACTCTGGATTTCACTTCTTTCTTTATTACGACTGTTACCCCCACATTCCTTTAAAGCTCCTGTCTGCCGACACTGTGAGTATCAACAGGTAGAGTACATTTTGCCCCACAGCCAAGCTCTTGATTTCACACTTAAAGAGAGAAAGAAACCCAGGGGGCACCTCTTGCCTGAGGCACTCGACTCTCCACTTTGAAACTCATTTGTGTGTAGGTGTGTGCGTGCTGTGATAAAGCCGAGCCACCCGCCACCCTCTCTCTGCTCCCTCAGTGCCTGACCACAGAGAACTGGAATAATCTGGTTTCAGCTGCATCAGGGTTGTTGTTTGGTTGGCAAGTGGTTCAATTGAGTCTCTTACAGGGTGACAAAGACATACATAGACAGAAGGAAATGAAGAGAGAGAGTGAGATGAGTTGTGTGTGTATGCGTTGGGGTGTGGGGGATTTGCTGGGGGGGATGTGTTGTATTGTACTGTTGTTGGCTAACCACAGAGTGGTTTCCCTGCCGTCACCTAGCAGCCCTTGTTAGCTCAGATACTTGAGATGCCTGACAAAGAGATGTATGGAGATAGAGAGACACTATTACATTTTACACAACTTCTTTGAAGTAATAAAGAATAAGGTTTTCACCAACCCATGAATGGTATGCCATTACACAAAAAAATCTGCTTGGTTAGCAGATAGTTAACTGTACATATATAGCGGATAGTTAGTCATACTGTAGTTGCTGTATGTTAAATGAAAATGCCTACTCAAATGAACAACTTAACTTAAAGCTGCACTAATTAATATTTCTATATTAACAATTGATCGAATTACTATATGTAATGTGAAAGGGGTCTCTTGGAGCACTGAGAATTATCACCCAACTCTGCAGTTCTTCTCAGCTCTACAGAGCTCTTTATCATTTACTGCTTTGGTTCACTTTCACTGCTTGTAGCGTCTTTGCTTTCATCAACCTCTTTTCCAAAAACTGGCAGCTATTTTCAACGGAAATTTGAATATGCAATGTTCCCCTGACAACTGCAACTGTGCATTATATGATCAGCTGAAAGCTGCATTATTGATTACTCAAACCCACGGCTGATATCCACGAACAAAGAAAATTATGCCTGGGCTATTCAGGGTACTGTTCACACTTCATTTTTTATGCGGCACAGGTTATTTCCTGGGAAATACTTATACCATTTAGTCTTTCAGGCTGCCACTATGGGTAAATAATTGTGGAAACATGTCTAGATGAAACCAATTTATGTGTGACAATCAGTGTGCTAAGACCTTAAGGCATTCAAAGGCTGATTTTTAAACTGACCTTTTATATTTGTGTGTGTGTGTGTGTGTGTGTGTGTGTGTGTGTGTGTGTGTGTGTGTGTGTATCGTGTGCATTCTCCCAATTGGATGAGTAATCCTGCACCCATGTGTATGTATTTACATGGAGATGTATGTATGCACATGCAACCCCAAATAGCCATTTTACACCGCTATTTACTCTGGAACATAAAACAAAACAGCTTATTAATCCTTCCAAGGTGCGTGGCTGGCTCCCCTTGAAGGTTGTAATACCCCTTTACTAGAGCAGTTAAAACACTCAGGCAATAATGGAAACAAGGGAAGAGAAACGTCAAAGCACAGATCACACACATACAGTACTTGGCTTTTGCTCAGTGTCGGTCAGGAAATAGTGAAATCTGCTACTCCTCCACAGCAGGGCTGAATGGGGCTTTCCAGGGCCACTGGCCAGATTGTAAATGCACAGGATCTGAAAAACTTATTTGTTTATCTGAATCAAGTGTGCAGCAGTCAAATTAAATAAAAGGGAATCACAAAAATGTTGTTGCTGTAAGGTTAGCTTGAGGCTACAGTAATCACTTATTTTGTCGCTTATAGTGTTTACTATGTAGCTGTTTCAGGGACTGGGTTCTTCCTGTAATCCACAACCATCTCCACTGTCTTGAGAGTGTTGAGCTCCAGGTTGTTCTGACTGCCATAGGTCACCAGGTGGTCAATCTCCCACCTGTAGGCAAACTCATCCCCGTCAGAGATGAGCCCAATGAGGGTGGTGTCATCCGCAAACTTCAGGAGCTTGACAGACTGGTGACAGGCAGGAGGTGCAGCTGTTGGTGTACAGGGAGAAGAGGGGAAAGCCCGCAGCCTTATGGGTAACCAGTACTGATGGTCTGCGAGTCATAGACATGTTTCCCCAACCTGACATGTTGCCTCCTGTCGGACAGGAAGTCTGTGATCCACCTGCAGGTGAAGTCAGGCACACTCAGCTGGGAGAGCTTATCCTGCAGCAGAGCCGTGATGATAGTGTTTAAGGCGGGGCTGCAATCCACAAACAGGATCCTGGCGTAACTTCATGAGGAGTACAGGTGCTGGAGGATGAAGTGCAGGGCCATGTTTACTGCATCGTGTATAGACCTGTTGGCTCTGTCGGCGAACTGCAGGGGGCCTGTGATGGATTTGAGGTGAGACAACACAAGGCACCCAAAAGACTTAATTATCACAGAGATCAGGGCAACTGGTATGTAGTTGTTAAGTCCTTGGTTTTTTTGGAGACAGGGATCATGGTGGAGGATTTGAAGCAAGCTGGAACATGGCATGTCATGGCAGTGAGGTGTTTAAATATATCCATAAACACCGGAGACAGCTGATCAGCACAGTGCTTCAGGGTGGATAGAGACAGAGTCTGGGGGCCTGGCTGCTTTGCGGGGGTTCCGCTTCCTGTTGACATCCTTCTCCCAGATGGAGAGAGTCGTTGTTGCAGTAGGGGAGGGGGATGCCTCTGTGGTGGGCAGTTGTGGAGAGGCCCAGGCCCCTGGTGGGGGAGGTGGTGGGCTGAAGCTTGTGGATGGAGTTACAGGGGATGGTGTCAGGATTGTCCCATTGTCTCTCAAAACAACAGTAGACCACATTTAATTTGTTGGCCAGGCACAAGTCGTTATGGAGTGGGGGGCTTTTGGTTTGTGATCTGTCTGAGCCCCTTCCAGACAGAAGCAGACTTGTTGGCTGAGAACTAGTGTTTCTCAGAGTACAGTTGTTTAGCTTCTCTCACCACCTTGCTAAACCTGTACTTTGACTCTCTAAACTTGTTGCTGTCTCAACTCCTGAACGCTTCTTCCTTTTCCAACATTAGTTGTCTGAGTTTAGCGGTGAACCAGGGTTTGTCATTGTTATAACTCACCCTGGTGCATGATGGTACACCACAGTCCTCACAGAGGCTGTGGGTTTGTCATTGTTATAACTCACCCTGGTGCATGATGGTACACAGCAGTCCTCACAGAGGCTGATGTAGGATGTCACAGCCTCTGTGAACCCATCCAGACAGTTGGTAGCAGTCCTGAAAACATCCCAGTCAGTGTAGTCCATGCATGCCGAAGTCCTCCATAGCTTCACTGGTCCACTGCTTTGATATTCTCACAACAGATTTACAGAGCTTTAATTTCTGCCTGTATGTAGGAATCAGGTGGACCATGATGGGGTCAGAGTGTCTCATTGCAGTGCTGGGGACGGCATGATAGACAACAGTGATCCAGAATATTCTCCTCTCTGGTCAGCATTTAATAAACTGTCTGTATTTGGGGAATTCATGGCGGAGATTTCCCTTGTTAAATCACAGAGGACAATAACCGGGTTTGTCCACTCCACACACAGTATCTTGTATGCAAGGACGGGCTGTGGTGGCCTGTGGTGGAATGTAAACACCGACCACAATAAATGAACAAATTCATGGGGGGAGTAGAAGGCTTTAACGTTCATGAATAAATATTCCAGATCAGGAGAAAAGTGGTGTTGAATCACTGTCACATCGTTACACCAGCCACTGTTGATGTAAAAACAGATACCTCCACCTTTTGCCGGAAAGTTCTGTCGCGATCCGCCCTGAAGCCTGCCAGCTGCAGCACAGAGTCCGGTATCGATCCACACAGCCACATTTCTGTGAAGCCTAAAATGCTCTCCCCCGGCGTTTCACTGCATGACCAAATGAGAGCACCTTTGACCAGAATGTTCGTCATTACCACTGATGACAGCAGACAAGATGGAAATAAGTCCGCTGGTGTAGTTCCCCTGATGTTCATGAGCTCTTCTCTGGTGAAAGAGCTCCGGGTATCACAGCAGAAAACTGAATTTATGCACAAAACAAGACAAAATAACGCTACCAGCTAACGCACCCCGAAACACAGAGGCACCCATCCGCGGCACCATCTTGAGACATGTACAACCTTGTTTGATACCATGAATGCCTTCAGGGAGAGACTGTAAGAAAGTGTGCTTCCTTATGCCCATTTATTCATCATGTCATGACAACAAAAAACGCAAAAGACACATAATTTTTGGAGAGACTTCAAGGAGGTAAGTCGATGCAGCCAAGAGGAGGCTAGGACTGCAAGATTTTTGCACCGCCTTTGAGTGAAGCCATTCGGAGCAGATACAAACAGATTCGCCTGAAGCATACTAAGGCCTTAATGGACCATGCTGGTGGTTTTATATGTTTCAGCCTGCAGTGGGGATTCCGAATACAGTTAGGACCGCGTTGATGGGGGCATGTTGTTTAGTGTACCGGTGAGACATTAAATATGATCCAGGAAGTCCAGTTTGAGTAACAGATCAATGAGTTTAACGGCTTATTAAATGACAAAACACTACACAGTGGTTTTTTAATACTCAGAGGTTTTACAACTCAGGAAAGTTATCAGGCAGGAGCTATTTTATCTTTCATTGCGACGATCGCAAGTTACCAGTAGAAATACAAGGTTCGCATTGTAAAGTAATCTACCAACAATGAAGTGCCTTGCTGAATGAAATTGCGTTGTGTTGCAGCTAAAATTCAACCTGGTTCAAGTTTTTTGCTAGGGCCCCCTGAGTTGGCGCCCCCTGAGTTGGCGCCCCAGCTGTGTCAACGGACTGGCTCCATTCAAATTAATGAGAGGGCTCTGTTTTTTCATGCAGGGCTACTGTCGCTGAGCTCTGGAGTCACTGGAGAAATTGCTTACATGGATTTTAATTTATTATTGTATTGGTTCGTTTTGTTTGCTGTTTCTTAAATGTTTTATATGGACCTTTATGAGTCTGAAATAAAGCTTGATTGATTGTCGGTCTGAACACAGCCCTAGTTTCAAGATTGATTTGCAAGTTTAGTTGCTCTCCGTTAATTTTACTATGGTAGGAGACTTAAAACTTGGTTGGGATCGGAATCCATCACAGTGAACATTTTATTGGGTACATATTTTGTAAAGTTACTTTTTTTGTGGCTTTGTAATGCAATTGCAAGCGGGGACTGTTTTGGTAGCCCTTGATGTTGGTGTGTTCAGAGACACTGGGAAATCTGGAATTCAAGAATTGGCTGCCAAAAACCATTCCATTTATGAGCCATGCTGTCCAAAAAATAAAACCTAGAAAGTAAACAGTAATCAAAGGTGGATATAATAGGAATTTGGTTCTTTTTTGCTTTCAAAAAGTGGCTTATTGGCAGCTCACTGAAATCTCAGATTTCAGATCAGCCTTTAACTCTCTGTCTCGTTAACTCAAGGTAAACACACAGTAATGGCATACGGCTCATCCGCGCCTATTGTCAACTCATCGGGATATGCTACCATCCTATTTCCCAACATCCATACATGGTGATGCTCCAATAAAGCAGCAGTTTATTCTCATTCACTCTCCCGGATCAGCAAATCAAAACTGCCATACTATGACTACTTCTTTATTGTGTATGTTGTGGCCGGACTGGGATAAAGGTGTCAAATGATGCGACTGGTGTGTTTCTCTTTTAGTCCCTGTATGAGTCCCTTTTAGACACACTTATGAAAATGAGCAGCAGCAATCTGTAGTTAAAGACATAAAAGCACTATAAAACATAGAAAAAAGGCAATAATATAAGGATTACCTTTGAACTGAAATAAAATCTTATCTTTGTTTTAAGTTTTCAAATGTCTCCAAGTTGATTTTCACACCTCAGTGAAGTGAATATAAAACATTGGCACTCTTGAAGGTAGCAAATCAATCCAAAACCTCACAGTATACTTTGGAAAATATTCAACAGTTGTAGATTGTATGCATATTGTAGTTGGTGGTCGTAAACATAGAAAAACACCATAATGGTCCTTTAAGAGAACATCAGATAGAGGCAGGTTGCCCTTGGTGTGGTCACCAGCCATATTATTTACAACATATATTTCCAAAGTAAGATGCAGATTGTAGAGGAAAACATGAAGGAAAACAACATTCTACCTGCCCACCAGCCTCCCTCGTTAAACATCCACACTGTTAATAATGCCAAGTTCCACATCCAAGCCCAGCGGGGAGACACATGTTAGAATACACTTTGCTGTGCAGTACCAGGGTGGGCCGAGGTAGCCTGCTCTCAGTTCAGCCTGGGTTTGATTGTGAAGAGCAGAGTTTGGGGGGGTTGTTGCCTGGTTGGAGGTATACAACCCTTGTTGTGCTCCCACAAAGCCACACACACATTTCAGTAATTCAACGTTGTGTGTTCCCAAATTGGAATGAATCTCAGAGGACTATGTAATGTGATTTAACAGAATTGTATTTTTAAAGATGCTGACCCACACAGTACCCTGCTTCACATCATGTTACACACAATAACAGGCTGCTGAGGTGAAACCATTTGTTGGATCCATATGTTTTCTTTCCTAATTGTGTCTCAGACAATGTAACAATACTAAAGGTAGTGGTGAATGGTGAAGTGGGTATGCTCTCAATTTCTGCCCCAAATATTTTTTTATTTATCGTACTCTTTATAATATTATTTACAGAGACCCAACAATTCCCACCATGAGCGAGCACAGTGGCAAGGAAAAACCTCGAGCAGAACCTCGAGCAGAACCAGGGTCTCGGTGGGTGGCCATCTGCCAAGACCCCAGATTCTATCTTGCATTAGTCCAGAGTTGTAACTAAACCTTGAATGCAAAACTGGATGATCATTGTCTTTTTTTTTAAAGTATGTGCGCCTATGAGGAGTGCCGTTACGCCTATATATTGTCTGGACTGGTCCCAGGGCTCCAGGGTGCCACCAAAAATCTGTCAAGTGCAACTAAAAATTTTCATTGGTCTCACTGGAATTCGCGCCTGAACTTTTGCAGGTCTGATTAAAAAATTAATATATTAAAATATTTTTTAACAAACACCAACTGGGTGTGCATTGGTGGTGCGCGGATTGGCTCTGATGTGATCTAAATCCGCATGTGGTCTACACACAAATCATCCACCCGCCACCCATCTGAACAAATTTGTTTCTCTGATTTAGAGACCCGCACTGGCATGGATATTTCTCTCCACCTCTACCTGTAGGCTATATTGGCATTGAAATGATGTCCAGCAGCGCAAGCTTTCCCGGTTATTTCTTTTGTGTTGTATTGATGTATGAGTGTCTTCTTTAACAATTTACTTTAATTGTTAAGAGCAGGGGAGCAACTACCCAGTGCCAGAAGGGTATGCAGCAACAATTTTTACACCCCCCCCCAGAGGGAGCCGGACATCAGTACTGTGACAACTGTACATATCTGTTCGCTCAGTGCGCTGACGGCGCCGGCGCCCCCACTCGCTGATTTTTATTTTTTTATACCATCGCTTACTCACCATTCCCACTATTAAAGCTTACAATAAGATCACCGTGAATGCTGCTGAATAAACATTCACACAAATTCACACAACAAAAAAATGACCAGCATAAACATTAATGCGGACACTGTTATCGCAGTACAATCGGTGCTCCTTTTGCATCAAAAGAACCCACTTAATGTGGTTCTGGCATCTGATTAGTCCTCCTTGATGCCTCTCTTTAGAGGCTTCCCGGGCACATCAAACTTGATGTTGTGGACACCAGCTATTGGTCATTTTGAGGAGAGGAGAAGGGAATCTGTCGCTGCTTATAGAGGAGCAATGCTTTCTTATTGGGATGCTGGGGTGAGTCATTTTCAACACAGATTCTCGCCTATAGTGACTCACCTTCAGGATAGCTCACAGTTTGTCCCCTCCAAGCAGAGTATCATCCTTTATATGACATATATATTTATCTGACAAAAAATGTCACTTTGGAGAAATACCAGCAACTAATAGCAGGTAGCTGCTGTTTGACATTTCAGTTTTTTACAGTGTGGAGAACTTACAAGTCTACATATAATGGAGGGACATTTGCACACACTCTAATACACGCAAATAAACACACTCGAGCCTACTACTTCTCCATGCAAACACATGCACAGGCTGACATACTGAATCGTCACGAGACTTATATAGGTCATTTAAACACGACAGCTAGCAGCGGCAGTGAGGCATGCAGAGCAGGGGGATTTCTCTTCTGTCGCTGTGTGTTATGGTGAGTGAAGTGTAGAAGGCCAGTATGCGAGGTCCCCTGGGTCCCTCCAGGAATTATGCCAGTTTATTATTCGTGAGCAGGCATATTGATTGTGTATATATGTTTGTTTTTACCTTTGAGTTTGAGTCATTTGGACTGAGAACACTTTGCAAAATGAGGTCAAATGCAGGGAAGGAATTATACCACGGCCAGTGTCATGGATGCCCCGGAGTGTGACCGTAACGCCCCTTCTAAAATTAACTACCCACACGGCCACATTGGCATGCCCAGTTTTCAACTGGCTGTTGTGTCCTTAAGATTACCTCATTTAAAACGACATGTGATGCAGCAAATACACTTGCGTTTCTCAGTGTCTCCATCATCACGCTGGACAACAACAGTAGCACGAGATTTCTCCCGAAAATAAAGCCGTGTTAACGTTTACGAACAATAAGCATTACAAGCTCACCCACTAGCTAAAATTAGCTAACAATTAACGTTATGTGATAAGCACAAACAGCAAACAACACTGTACAGTGTAAGCATTAATACACGTGTTTTGAAGTTTACCAGGATATTGCTTTGTAGTGTTAGCTATGTACATAGAGTTTAGCTGTAACTTTTGAGATCTGACGGTGTGCTAGTTTTTCAGTGCGATTCCACGAAAGGAGCATGTACTGTATGGTATTTTCCCCCTGATAATGCTAACGTTACATTGTGAACAACAAATCTGTATTGAAATAATAGAAAAAAACAAAATAAACTCCACTGTCAAAACAAACTCCTCAAATATCATCTCACACACACACGATAGACGGATAATTAACAGTGTTATGAGTCAGTGTTTAATTCGGCACGTATCTGATCCAAAAACCAGCACGTATTTAAATAACAATTAATATAATGAATTGTTCACATTTAAAAAAACACTGGACAGCATTTTGTGGAAAAGTCAAACATTCAGTATACAGTTTAAACTCAGTACTGTGTTTCAATACACTGATTCCTAATGGATTGTATCCTGTTTTGTCTTTATACAATGTAATTATCACTTTTTGTTATTGCACCATTCGCTTTGGCCAGAGTGCCCTACATAGTTTGGCTGTGATGCTCCAATGAATGTGTATTGATCCAAGGCCAAAGTGGCTTTGCCCTAAAACTGACTTAATTCCAGGCCTGCAAATAAAGTTGTTTTTCACTTCCACAGTACAAATGGTCAGTTTAGGAATAGGGCTCTGTTTGGGGGTCATTTAGTTTAGTTTTAGGGTAAGAGTTAATTGTGAGGTCAGTTTAGGATTAGGACTTGAGTTGAGGATTAAAGTAAGAATTAGGTTTAGGTTTAAGTAAAGGTGGAGGTTAACCATGTAGTGGCGAGGGTTCAAAAGAGAATGAGTTTGAACAGTAGAGTTGCTGCATGCGTGTGTGTGTCTGTGTGATGTCAGGGTGTCCATGTAACCATGTGCGCAGGCTTCACATGTCTATTTATACTTGCCTCTTGGCTTGTGTGTCCTTGCATTTCCCTGTGTTGCATTTGTATACACGTGATTGTGTATATGTGTGTCGAGTCATGAATTACTATTACTGGCTTACATCCATTTAATCTCTCTGGTCCAATCTCCAATCATCCTGGATTTATGCACTTAGCATGTTTGCTATACTCAATATTAATCAGGGATCAGCCTGATGCTTATCAAAAGCGTTACCAAATAATTCTGTGTTGAGGCTCTGGAAGTGTAATGGGAATGTAGTACAAGAAGCTTCAGTGGATAAAATAGGGTTGGGTGAATTTACAGGATCAGAAAAATTCACAAAATATTTTGCTCTTGAAGCTTTCACATTTCCATTTGCATTCTGCCTTGTGACATCTTTGCCTAAGATCACGGGTGTCACTACTCAGCCATGACCAAGATTTGGCTCTAGGTTTTCTGACTGTCAGAGGACGAACAGAGTCCAAGATGTCTCCACAGTTTGAATTAAACTTTGTGATTAATTGGTCTGTCTGCTGAAGGGTTGGGCCTTAATACAGCAGAATGGAGAGGAGGCACTGTAAGCATCTGAGAAATGACTTGCGGTAGATGTATTTGTAGAGCGGGAATAACGTACAGGTAATTGAATATTGGGGACGGTGTGAAACACGGTGGAGAACCTAATATACTGATGATCTGAGACACTCAAATCCTACACATCCAAAGAGGCAATGGTCAGACCAAGCGTAAATACTAGGTCCAAGGTATGGCCACAATTGGGAGTTGGGCTGGTAACGTGCTTAACTCATCTCAACTCCGCTTTATTTGTATAGCACCTTTCATACAAACATGTAGTCCCAACGTCAAAAAACTAAACAAAAACAACAAGAATTGATAGTTCCAAGGAATTCAGCAGCGCTGGCATTGGATTGAATGTCCACATGAAAATTAAAATCCCCAGAGATTAAAATTTTGTCAAAGTTTAAACAACTGATAAGGAAGATGGGGTTCTGTTTGAGCGGGTGATACACAGTTATACATAGGACGGGATTTGTACCAACTGTTTTAAACATAAAAACTTCACATTTTATTGGAACTGGAAACTGTGGCCTGAGATGAAACCAGAGAAGGTGAGGGAGATTCCAGTGTGTGTGTGTGGAATGCAAACAGTCATTCACGTGGAGAGGACTGCACTTCGTTCTGTATGTTATTGGGTAGCATTCGTGAGCCTAGTTGGTTTGGGTGAATTCTGTCTTTCTTATAGAGAAAAAAATTGATCCCAAAACAAATTAAAATTGTGAAGCAGACTGAAGCCAGTTGTGAAGCATAAGGAGACTGCTGAAGCGACTGGCACTGCGGCCCAGTGTAGAAATGGGACCTGAGATGAAAACTGATTTGCCACACAGTTTTAGAAGGTTACAAAGGTGGTTAAAATCTGCTCCGACTGTTGATGGACGGTGTCATTTGTTCCCACATGAACAATGATTCTTTTAATGGAGGTCTGGAATGAAGGCAATAGATCCTGGAGCTTTTCCAGGATGATAGGGGCCATGGCACCAGGGAGACAGTGTGAGGCTGCGTTGAAGAAATGAACACTCCTTTTTATGGAATCGCCGACTATAGTAGGGGAACTGAGCAGAGGGATGGAGACTGGTTGCTGACAGGACAAAACAGTACATGTTCAGTGACCACAGAATGCGGCGACCTAACCAACTGTGGAAGGGGCGGACTGGACTGGGAAGTGTTGTGGTGAGGAATTGGGGTCTGTCTTGGGAGAATGTTCATCTTCCAGATTCGGGCAAGGAAGACCTTCAGACTGTCTGATCATGGCCTCCCTCAACATCCTGCAATGGTAGAAAGGGGAGCTGCCCATTCGATTGTTCGGCTGTCCCAAGATGGATGGACCAGCTACCCGATCAATACCAGCGACAAGTGGAGAGGAAACAGCAGCACCGGCTGTAGCAAGAGTGGAGTCCAGGGTTCAGCCCCTACCTAGTCTCACTTGCCACCATGAACCACCCTGGACCATCACAGTCCAGGACGGCTGTGAACAGCAGAGGGCCCGACTTCTAGTGAGGTCAGCCTGCTCGGAGAAAGGACAGGTTTAGGCTGCAACACAGAAGCCTGCCTGCCTTCAAATCTAAATCTGATCTTACAGCAGCGACGAGAGGTCCCCTGTAAGATTCCTGCAACAAAGTTAACCAACGGCTTATACACACCGTCTGCCAGCTGACTGATGTCTGAAGCAACGAAGCAAGTTAGCGCCAAGCTTACTGTAAGGAGGACAACAGCCAACAGACGTGCGACAAGATTCGACAGACGCTTACAGAACAAAACCACCGCTCTTCCCTGCCTGGCTCGTCCACGGAACTGTCAGACAACAGCAACACGTGCAAACCGACCTCTTCTTCCCTTACGGACTGGTAACGTGACCCCTGGGCATAGCATAGCTTAATTTGATACTTGGCTAATCACAGGACTGTTTAGTATAATGATGTACATCTACCGATGTGTTTTTTTGGGGGTTTGTTGTGATGTGTTTCTACCTGTTAGGTTAATTTGGTAGCCACCGCTAAGTTGATGCTATCTAACTCATTTTAACTCGGCACTGTTAGCTTACAGATCATACATGTCCAATTTGCCTTAAACACAACCCCACACAGCAGAAAGTAACTTTAAAAGTTTCTTTTGTCACTGACCAGCATGTGTGTCGATGCTCATGCAAACTAGACGTACAGGGGCCGATCAAGGCCAAATCCTTCACTGACTAGCTATTAATGGTCATTTTGGTTATAGTTTATAAAAGTTATTATTAATTAGCATTCCAAATTGATAGTTAAGAAGAGCTGTGCCCCGAGGACTTTATTAATTATTAGCAGTTATTATTTATGATTATCTTTGATGATTGCATCTACACAGCTTGGTGGCCCTTTAACCATTGTGAATCCCAACAAAATTGTCCTTAATAATTTGTAAGTATGGAAGTTCACAGTTCTTATACACAGCCATGATTGGATTTTTTTACATGAGCCTGCTATCACCACCACTACAACAAGGATAAAACTTCTAAAATTGCAAAGACCGGTACAACAAATGTCTGATTGACTAAAACCTTTTGCCCGGTTAAAATGTGGGTAAAAACGATGAGGAACTAAAAACTGTATCATAAATTGAGGTTTAAAAACAGGATTAAAACTGGATATTGCTATGAATATTAGTCACTAATAGCGATAATACGATATACGATTTTATCACGTATCGGGATAAAAAACACTCAAAGTAAGTTAATTTCCATTATTGGGATAATCGTGAATATCCTCACGAGTGACTTGAAAAGCCAATGTCAATACCAGTTGGACTTAATTTCTGTTAAAGTATCATTTCTGTATTTCTTAAGTCAGAAGTAAATTATATGTAGTGATTAGTTGATGAAATTGTTACCATTTGACATCATGGTAGATAAGTGAAAAATAGCATGATTTAAAAAATATAGGAATGATCATGTAAGAAAGAATAGTCTCACACACTGTGAAATAAATAATAATTTATTTATCCTTTATTTATGCAGAGGGACCTTATGATTTATGGTTGCCTTATTTAAGATTGTTTGATTGATTTTCACTAAAAAGGATGCTTACTAAACAGATGTGTGTCCTAGTGGCGCAATACAAATATTTGTTTCTTAACAAAATGTAAGGTAAAGTGATTCCAGTATGTTGTAGTGCCATTTTAAGATTTTTAGCATATTTTGATGATTATCGGGTTGATATTGTGGATCGCAATTATTTTGGTCAGGATAATTGTGACATTATATTTTCATATCATCCCATGCCTAGTCACTAATCATTATCAAGTTTATTTTTCATGTGTTGCTCAGTGGAGGATGTGACAAAGTATTTGTATGATAAAACACTGTATATATGCACCAATAAAAGCATGGATAATGCATATACGAGAAGCATACATATCAGCATTGCCTTTCCTGGGTCACATAAAACAACTGAAATACTATATTTTTGATTGACAAACAGATGAGTCAGCATTGATATTTTCAGTCAAGTCATTGTCAAGTCACGTAACAGTCAGCGAGGAAGTG
The DNA here is from genome assembly GCA_011952105.1 of Coreoperca whiteheadi. NCBI lineage: Eukaryota > Metazoa > Chordata > Actinopteri > Centrarchiformes > Sinipercidae > Coreoperca > Coreoperca whiteheadi. The sequence goes on from CM022481.1 coordinate 5,828,222, forward strand.
GAGCAGAGAGCGTGTGAACAGGCAGCAGAATGTCTGAGGGGTAGAGCTGCTTGTGAAAAATCAGTATTCATGGCTAAAAAGAAATGCCAAGTGGTGATATGTGTGTTTCACAAGAGAGATTGTGAAGTGCACACAGAAATTACAGTTAAAATAATAAAAAATAAGCAATTTTTTTGCGTTTATTAGACATTGACGGCTGAAGAGAGACAGGAAAGGCGGGAGAGAGTGAGGGGATGACATGCTGCAAAGGGAGGATACTTCTATATCTCTTGCCAAATGGCACCTCACCTCACCGATATCACTGATGCTCGGTAGTGTAAGCATGTTCTATATTTGCAAGAAAATGAACTGAAAGTTCCTGCGACGAGTTGGCCACTGTCCAGGGTGTACCCCGCCTAAGGCCTGAAGCCACTGGGATAGGCTCCAGTCACCCGCGACCCCGAATGGGAACAAGCGGTAGAAAATGACTGACTGACTGACTGACTGAACTGAAACTTAATCCTTAATTAAATGGTTTATGGCTCTTCTTTAGTTCAGAAATCCGCAGTCTGCCATTCCAGTTATCTTCCAGACAACTTCCCCAAGAGAAGATAACATGTCTTTAGGATTACACAGTATTTTAAATGAGAATGTACTACTATCTAATTGGTTAAGAAAAAGGTGGGAAGAGCCGAGGATTTAAACTTTAGCTCTCCCATTGTGGTGGCGTTATCTTCATCCAACCAGAGGACAGCTCTTAAAAAGAGGACAAACCCACACTGCCCTGTCCCATGGTGACCTTCCCCCTAGATGTGACTATCTTATTTGATAGCTGACGTTTTGCTCCCTCAAAAGTTTCTTTCTCATCTCTGAGGCGCTTGTGCAACTACAACTCTGTCAGCCCAAGAACGTTTTCAGCATATTCTGTTTCCTTGAGCAAACACACAAGCACAAATGTCATAGCATCAGCAATTTAGTAATCACTACTCTGTTGGGATTTAGGTAGGGTAGGTTTGGTTATTAACATAAAATATCAAATATGATTTATGAATATTAATGAGGCACTTAATGTTATTAAGTTATTAATATGGATCAATAATTACGTGGCACTACCTGGAATCCAGGAATTAATAACCAAACGTGAAAACAGTCTCAAAGGTAGCTGTCCACCTAAAATGTTGATAATTGAATATTACCGTATATTAATAATGGACAGTGAAAGATGAATCCGAGCACTAGCTATCGCCACCAGCTATTATCACAACAAATACACAAAATAACCACATGGCAACTGCTCTTTCAAATATACAATAATGTTTATTTAACCATATCGTTGATTAACAATCAATATCTTCAGCAAGCAATCACTATGGTATAAAATAAACAAACAAGCATATACAATCAGCAAGCTGATCTGTGTGTGTGTGTGGGCACAATAGAGAGGGGGAGGAGGGGTTGCTGGCGACCCCAAGAAACAAGATGGCGATCAGCCGATTTGCTCTTTACGATAACTATTAGCTTGGCTTAGCTATGCTACCACGTTATATGAGCACCGTTTGGAGCGTGTAAATGTGGGTGTAAAGATATGTGAGTTAAAGGAGAGGAAAGAGGGAGAGAACTCACACAAAGAGACAGGGTGGGGCGGTGGCGTTCTCAGGAACACGCTGCTGCGGACTTTCACATACCTGCTTTTACTGAGCTGGCTACAACACACAGATATAATTATATAAACTCTGCCCAGACACAATTTAACCTCTTATTTGGGAGATCAGTCCGTTTTAACTGGAGACGGGATGCCATGATCAGTGGCTCCGTAGATTAGCGATTATTTGCCGGTGGGCAAGAACGAGGGATACGCTGTAGACGTTGGGGAAGGTGGACGGCACTAGCTCTCTTTGGCTCTCCGGCGGCTGTGGCTGTTCCTTGAGCGGCGGCTCCTTCTGCAGGCAATGCGTTCGGATGAACGGCGGGGGATCCAAAAGTGTTTCTCGAAAGACTGACAGTCTGTTAACTCGAACCAGCGAGCAATCTGTCCTTCCTAGGGAAATTTAAAGGTCATCTTCTCGAGGTAACGTGGCGTTAACCGGAGAGCGACTGATGTGTCCTCCTGTTGCAACAGAGTTGCGGCAGAGAGGAACAATGGCGGATTGGAGTCGTGCCTTTTTATAAACTCGGTGACGTCGTCGTACACCGGGCTTCCGGTTGTAGTCCTGTGCGCCTCACAGTCAATCCCAGCCTGTAAAGTTGGGGTCAACTGAGGCTGCTTTGGTTCCGGGTCAGGTCTGAGTTTCTGTTCACACCTCGGTGCGAACAAACAGGCTTGTCTTTTTACAACAGGCCCAACATCCCTTTGTCTGAGTCCACATGGCAGTGATGCTCAACCAGCCTTAGCAAGGCCCAACAACTCCAAAGAAGCTGTTTAACTATTTTAATAACTGCGTAAACATCTTAATAACAACAAGGCAAACTGTTACTCTCTAACAGTAGGTTGGTACTAATGATCTTCCGAGCGGTTTTAATCCCCACTGCAAAGCCCTCTGGTTCAGGGACATGCACATCCCATGCCAGTATGTGATGTTTCTAGTCAGGATGCTTTCTATTGCTCCTCTGTAAAAGTTAATAAAAACTTGGCACAGGAATTTTGCCTTCTTACGTTTCCTTAAGACATACAGACATTTCTGAGTTTCCTTGACCAGGGTGGAGATGTGATAGACCACTTCAGGTTCTCTGTGATGCTGATTCCCAGGAATCTAAAACTATTCATCAGGTTTGTGTCTTTGCCTATTTTTTTTTCTAAAATCAACAATCAGCTCTTTGGTTTTGCTGACATTGAGCAGTAGGTTGTTCCCTGTGCACCAATTGTTGATTGCCTCCCAATATGAAGTCTCATTGTTGTGTTTGTCTGCTAGAAACTCTATCATAAATCAACATTTTTATTCAGTTTTTAAGCCAAATTTTACACTACACTTTTAGATCATGACTGTTTTTGTCTATATGTTTTAACAAGGTAAAATATTTTTGTCATCAGGCCTTCGGATCATAAGTTATAGCAATGTTAAGTTGGCTGTCGGCTGGATGTAACTTACTTCCTCGACTGCTGCCAGCTTAGCTAAGCTTTTTTTTAGCCTGGTGGTTAGGCTAGCTGGTCGCGTGCATTGAGGATTTTATCATTAAGGTTTTAGCACTTTTAACGTTAGTCTTTTGCTTCTTACCATCCCGGGATGCTTACCTCCTCACTGGTGTCATTCCTGGAGAAAATCAGGGTATAATTCCAAGTATGGTCACCTCCTTGTTGATCTCCTAGATTGAGGTTGAGTTAACCTCCATTCCAGCAGCTCATCTCGGTCCTTCTCCAGTGGCAGACTGACCTCGGCTACTGCCTAGCCTGACTGGAGTGTCCTGAATTCACCGGTCTACCAGCAAAGGTAAAACACCCTGATAGAGTAGCTCTCCTGGCTGTTCCACCTGGACCTCAGTGGTTAAGGGCAAGAATAGACGCTCCCTTCCACTCTATGATTCCCATGATGATTACACTGACTTTGGTTGCTCTACCAATGTCTCTGGCCGGTATCCACTCTCTTCCCGGCCTTGTTCCCTCCAGCCAGGTGGCTGCATTGCTGGACCCACCAAGCACGACGGCCACTGATGCTTAACTAACTAGCTAACTAACTAACTACATTTTGATAGGTGATTCTGTTTTGGGGGCTTTTAACTCTCCCTGGTGCTATCACCTTTTGTCTCTCCAGTGGCAAGGTAGTCAACTTAATTGAACTCGTTCCAACTCTCATTGATCTTCATCCCACTGCCAATATTGTCACGTAGAGACCAATGACATTATGGCTAGAAATGCCAGCAAATTACAAGTAGACCTTGAGTCCCTGAGTTACACAATTAAGAGTCTGGGAAGACGATGTCTTATGTCTCGCCCCATTCCAACTCTTTCCAAAAGCTCTGAACATTTTAGCAAACTCTTCAGTCGACACAGCTGGTTAAAAAACTTCTGTTCTGCTGCAGGAGAAGAGTTTATCTCAAGCCTGTACAGAGCAGATGGTGTGCACCCTAATAGAAAGAGAACCAAGCAATTGACTCTTATTTTATCCAGTTTACCTATTCTTCACGCTCCTTTTAAAGATGGTGCTCCTCAATTTCTGATCCCTCACTCATAGAACTTTCATTGTTAATGATATTATACGATCTCATAGGCTTGATTGTATTCTCCTTACTGAGACTTGGCTTGAGCAAATAACTGACTGAAGCTTCACCATCTGCTATTTTTTTCCCCAGATATTCATCATGTAAAAACATCTTATTTGGTTCTTATTCTACTTTTTAGTATTTAGCTCTGGTAATCATATCTGTATATCCCTGTCTAGTGCTCACAGTTTACTGCCTGTTTAAAGGCCTTGACATAACTCCAAAGTGCAGGTTAGTTGTTAGGATTTCTGATCACTTAATATTTTTTTAAGACGCTGCATATGGGCTGACACCTCTGAAATGGGTTTATTGCTAGATATACTAACTCTGTTAGATGTACCGGAAGACAGTCTGATTTTAATTTGTCTACTGATTTAAATTTGTCTTCCTTGTCTCTTGTGTGACAGTTTGGTCAATAATACATTTTTTTCTGTGACACAAATTATGAATGTAGTTGCATCTATAAAAACATAACTAAGTTATAACTAAGCACCTATAATAATGTTTTCTGGTAAAACAGAAGCACCTTGGATGAATGTGGAAAGAGTGAGGGCACCAAAAAGAACCTGCCGCTAATTTGAAACCAAGTGGCGCAAGACCAAATAACAGGTTGATTATAATATCTATAAGGACCTGCTCTATAAATATAACAAAGAAATGAAAATGTCTAGACAGCATTACTTACATTACATTCTCAATTGATTTTCGAAAATATAAATATTCCTAAATTTTATATTTAGCACAATTGATAAACCCGTTAATCCTCTAAACCAATACTTGATGAGATCCACACTTCAGAAAATTGTTATAAAACTGGATTTCATCTTATCTTACTAGAAGATAAGATTTCTCTGTGCCTATTGGCAACTTTGAATCAGATTAACTCAGTATTCCATATGGAGTCCCACAAGAGTCAATTCTTGGTCCACTGCTGTTTATGCTCCCACTTGGTTCCCTCATTCAGCAATACAACATTTCATATCACTCATATGCTGATATGTGTAACTGTATAACAAATACATATTTGTTTCTGCCAACTATCTTAGCCCAGTGAATGACCTCATGCAGTGCATTGCTTATATCAAGTATTGGATGACGAAACCTTTTACAGCAAAATAAGGACTAAATAGAGATTCTTTTAGTAGGTCCCAAGGCTTTAAGGCACCAGATTCAGTCTGTTATCTCCCTCGTCGGTTAAACCCTGTATGCATGCCAAAAACTTGGGTGTGATTGTAGATGCTGATCTTTACTTCCAGAAGCACATAAATATATCTAAAGTTAGATGCTTCCTGCCACAGTCAGACTCTGAAAAGGTTCATGCTTTTATTTTCAGAAGACTCGCATACTGTCATGCACTTTTTACTGGACTGACAAAGCAGGTGTTACATAAACTCCAGCTTATTCAGAATGCTGCAGCCAGTGTTAACTAAAGCCAAAAGGTTTGAACAAATCACTCCTATTTTATCTTCTCTTCACTAGCTCCCAGTTAAAAAAAGAATGAATTTAAAAATACTTATTACTTAATACTTATTGTTTTTAAATCTATGAATAGCTTAGCTCCTTCCTACTTCGCTGACATGCTCACTGAATACACACCGGTCAGGTCCCTTAGATCATCAAATTAAAGTCTCCTCATTATACCTGGAATCAATTCTAAATCAGCTTACAGTGCATTCAGTCATTATGGTCCTACTCCCTGGAATTCTCTACCAGGTTTAAAATATTTATGGTTAACAGGTAGAATATGTGTGGTTAACAGGTACTTTTTATTCATAGAATAAATATTTTTATCATTATTATTCCTATTTTAATAACAATAATATATCTTATGCCATTTTTATAGTAATACCATTTTATTTTGTTTTTATCTTATACGTAAATCTCCTTATCTTATATCTTATCTTGTATGTTGCTGTATGTGCAATAAAAATAAACTTGACTTCGGACATCCGGCTGATGATGGTGGTGTCATCTGCAAACTTCACAACAGAGTTATCTCCATGTCAGGGGTTGCAATTATGGTTGTACAGCTAGAACAAGATGGAACTGAACACACATCCCTGAGGGGCTCTAGTGTTGAGCATTAGAGTTGGGGAGATCAAAACGAGCATAAAATGTGTTCAGCTTATCTGATAACGTGGCCTCACAAATGATGGGAACGCTCCTGCTTTTGCAGCCTGTGATGTTTTTGATTGCCTGCCACATATCTTTGGTGTTGTTGGTGTTAAGGTCTATCTCCAGTCTCTCCTGATGTCTCCACTTTGCCTCATTTTTGCCAGCATTCAGTCTTGGTACGGTAAGCTTCCTTGTCTCCTGACCGAAAAGCAGTTTTTTTGACTCTGAGTAGTTCAGTCAGCAACAATTTAGTTAGATTTTCAAGAGTTGTTAGGATTTATTGCTAAATGTATTTATATTCCATTGGTAAGTAGTTCAAGGTTTGATTCCCTCGTGCATCACACTACCTAATCACTGCCTATCACAACCTCATCTAGACGTGGATCAGTGGAGTGTGGTGTATAATTTGTGGTTGAAATGTGTTACAAAAGAAGAGTCTGGGGAGTGGTTGGTTAATTTTTAATCTGAGAGACAAGTGTAAAAAGACATATAAAAACTCCAACTTCTCTCAAATTAGTAAAAAGAAGGCTTTCTGGGGAATTGTAACCCAAATACAGTGAAAGCTGGGAGATGTTTGCCAACAAGCATATACTCTATATCAGTGTTTATAAACAAATCCATCAGACATGCAGTCAACTCATGCCTTGTATAAGTTCTGTAGTGGTTCAAAAACTAAAGAACACAAGTTTTTCACTTTGTAATGAATAACCGCTAAAGAGTTCATGCTACCAGAATGCAGTCACTTTTGTTAATGGAACAGACTAGATTGCTTTAATTGTCACAATTGAAATGCCAAAGAATATAAATAGTTTTTATAGTGTAGAAGGTGGTGACAATGCACTTCAAACTGTTTTGGTAACTGCCAAAAAATGCCAAAAGAATAAGCCTTCTTAAGCTCCTTCTTCCAAACACATTGATGCTCTCTCAAGCACAAAATTCATGCATATTTTGCACTGTTCAGAGATCAGATAAATACTAAGAAAGGAGTTTACACTTTCTGTATAACACCTTCTATATGACTTCTATATGTTGAAATCATTGGAGCTGCTTTCTTCCTGTCACTCTATATGTGACAGGGAAAGTGATGGCTAATGTCATTGTAATTTCTGTCACTTCAGCTGCCATTATCCTTGAGGACAGACCCCAAGTAAATAGGGAGTGGCAGAGTAAGTGACTGACTGTTTCTACAGACTTTTACTGAGATAGTTACCCCTGGAAGGAGCAAAGATTACTTAAAAGTTATCTTTAGAGATGGATGCATTTAAACCTTTAACATATTTGACTGAAATGCGTGTCAAATCATGTGGCCCCATGTAGAAGTCAGATCTTAATCCATTTCTAATGGTTTCTGATTACATTTAATGGGCGGCTGTGGCTTGTGGAAGAGTGGGTCATCCACCAATCAGAAGGTCGTTGGTTCGATCCCGGCGTCCCTCAGCCATGTGTCGAAGTATCCTTGAGCAAGAAGCTGCCTTCAGTGTGTGACTGTGTGAATGGTTAGTTTAATTTGTACTGATGGGCAGTTAGCTCCTGCCATCAGTGTATGAATGTGTGTGTATGGGGTGAATGCGATATGTAGTGTAAAAGCACTTTGAGTAGTCGGAAGACTAGAAAGGCGCTATACCAGTACAGTCCCATTTACAGCTTTTTGACAGTGGATGGTGTGTCAATGGAGCATTAAATTCCTATAAATATGGGCCTGGCTCTTTCAAAGGATATATGATCCAAAACAACAGCAGAATAAATATGTAAAATATGTGGTTTTGACTGTTTTGCCATTTCGATTTATCAGCATAACTAGACAGATATATATTGTCCACATAGAAAGACTATCATAACAAAATGATTCAAGACCAAAATGCATACTTTCCCGATGTCCGTGTTTTTGTATTTTCTTCAGTTATACTTAGCTGGTATGAGCACCAGATAAATAACAACAAGTCTAGACAGGTCCATCAGTCAATCATGCTTAGCAGGGATTGTTACAGTATTTGCTTTTACCACTCCCTATAAAATCTTTGACTTCCTGTGCTGCTTACACAACAAATATTTGAGTCCATGTGACTTCTGTTTACAAGCCCTTGTTTTCCTTGAAAGACCATGTTATGAACAAATATATTAAAAAAAAAGAAACGTGCTAATGAAAAATTCTAATAAATCATGCTGTACACTGGGAATGTTGAGCTCTCCTATGTGTAAAGGTTCAATTCATGTCAGTTTTAAGATGGATTGGATGGGAATCTCAAATCTCTGACCAATACGATATGAATACGATATGAGCCACAATCCGATTTATTTAATATACATCTGGAACAACCACTTACATTTAGTCGTTTAGCAGACTTACGTATGAGAACATTCACAAACCGAAGGCGCAGCTTCAGTATCTTAATTTGATACTGCATGGCTGGGGGATCGAACCGCCGACCTTCCGTTTTGCCACCAAGCCACGGCCATCACTGATACGAGTCAATTCGATTCACACCCTGATCACGATTCAACAACACCTGCTGCAAAACTAAGAAATTCAGCTGTCACACGATTACTAGAGGTGACTCTGTTGCAGGTCCACATTCTGTCACGTGTATTTCTCTTATTTCGATCAATAAAGCCAACAATGTGATTGTTTATGAAACAAATCATAAATGAATTAATCAATTCAGTAGGCTGTCTTTGAAAATGTATTAGCCAAATAAATTTAAGCCATTTACAAAAGTGGGCATATTTTCCATATAAAAATAAATTAAAGTGACCTTTCACCATCCTAAAGAATGTGAAAACCCGCATGGAGACACCAGGGCGAGATGGGTCGGACGGGGAGCTTCACGTCTCCGAACCCTGCTCAAAGTCGACGCTGCGTCGCTACTCCCCGTGTGTTATGAGGTTCATCGTGCTGCCAGTGTATTTAACAGCAGCATGGCACAGTTTACATATTGCATTGCTTTTTAGCAAGCTTTCCGTCTGTCTTAAAAAATCCATAGTGCTGCCAAACTTTAGATTTAACGTTTGCTGGTGAATGTATCTGATTCTGCTCCGGCGAGTGCACCTTGTCGTGTTTGCCGCTTCGATTCTTCAATTCAACGCGGCAGACGTCATTACGTACAAAACGTAAAGAAAATTAAAATGCAGTTTGGATACTATTGTTAAAACCATAAGCATATCGAGATTAACCGGCACAACAATGTGAAATCCGATTATTATATATTTTTTTCCATTACCTGCACCGATCTGTTACTACTCTACTGACGCACGCGTTTCGCGCATACGCAGATCCATATATCGATGCAAATCAGTTAATCTTCCCATCCGTAATCTCCACACACCCTGTTCTGCAATGTGAATGATTAGATAAAACCTGACGTGTTTGGTGTAATCACAAAAGCTTTTGAGAATTGTATCCTTCTCTTACCAGAGCAACAGTGGCTCAACAGCTGTCTGTCTTCAAGATGAATGAATCTGTTTATTCACAGTAGGTGTGTCTGCATGCTAAAATAAGCGATTGCCCCAGTTGATCCAGTGAGATCCAAGACTAATGGCATGATATGCTGCCTCTTGCATCACTGTGTGTGTGTGAGTGCAATCCTAGGCATGTGTGTGGAAAGTTTCTGAGATGGATCTGTTGCACTGAGTGGATTCTTTGAGCTCCTTGAGTGCCACTGACCTCATGACTTAGTTTCGAAAACCTGATGGGGAAAGCATGATGTCATACAAGTGGTGCAGCAGAGCTTTTTCTGAAAGAGTATTGTCATTTATAAAAGCATTTGTACGTCAATGTGTTGCGATTGCAATGATAACAAAATTAATGGTATGATAGAAAGCACATCCATTTGTGAAAGGGTCATCCAAGAGTGTTATCCTTTCCAAAAAACGATGTCTGAGCAGGACGGGCTTGCTCTTCTGCGTAGGACTCCTGTGGAGGACTTGTTCCTGCTTGAAGAGGCATTTTACTTCATTGTACCTCTTTAAACCAGACTACTGTAAGAGTCTACAGCCATGCTAGCAGATATTTGAGGCTGCACTTAAGCACAGCAGTGCTTTGAACTACATGCCAACATCAAAATGACAATGCTAACATGCTGATGCAAAGCAGGTCTTATGTTTACTATGTTCACCATTGTAGGTTAGCATGCTAACATTAGCTAATTAGCACTAAACACAAGTACAGCTGGGGCTGATGGGAATGTAATAGGTTTTGTAGGTATTCTGTCATTAACCAAAGTTTATTATAACCTCATTATGGCAGGAAAAGGAAAAAGATAACAAATCCCCAAAGTGATTACAATTCACCCTGTGGGGGACATGACCAGATCTTCCACGCTCTGGGCTGCATTTGACAGATAAATAAATTACAGTTTTTAAGGGTTTAGTCAATGTCATACATTTAAAAGAAAGCCTATAGACTTCAACACTATGAATATTCTTTATTACAACTTCTAATAACAGTTTACTATGCTTGAGGCCCAACTAATTTTGAGATGGAGGTCATCATAATAAACAGACCAACTTACACATATCATTAGATAACATACTAGTTGCACAATCTGAAATAATAAATAAATAAATAAATAAATCCAGACACACTCATACACACACTATATGCTATAGATCTTCAGTGTAACTGAAAGAAAGTCAACAATGGTGTATTGTGTGGAGCATAGCATGAAGGCTCCATTAGGTAGAAATAAAGCAATTGTTTGCTGCTGCATGCTGTTAGTTAGCACAGCTTATAGTCACTGGCCTACATTCTTCAATTAAGAGGAAATGCAGCAATCATCTGAGTCTCATTTTCTGTCCGTTTTTATATTGAATGGCTGATTAGTGGTTAAATGGATGATCACAAGCCCTCTTTTTTTCACCTTTAAGCTTGGGTTCTCTAACGTTTATTTCTCTCTATCTGCTCAGGGGTGGATATCCTGAAGCTGGTGGCAGCCCACGTGGGCACCCAGTGGATAGACATTTATCAGTCGCTGGCCAACGCCACGGAAAGGGAGGTGGCCGCCTTCTCCAATGGCTACTCGTCAGATCACGAGCGGGCATATGCCACTCTGCAGCACTGGACCATCCGGGACAGCGACGCCAACCTGGCTAAGCTGATCAACGCCCTGCACAGACAGCGTCGCATTGATGTGGTGGAGAAGATCCGATGTGTCATGGAGGACAACCCACAGGTAGGCTGGATGTTGAAGACATTCAGCTACTGTTTTGCAATGTTTTGAATTAGTGTGTATTATAAAGAATATCTCTGACCTTTCCATTCTTCACATCTTTTCCATCGTCAGCTCTGTCAACATCGCTGGCACAAGCTGTAGTACACGCTGTTCTTTGAATCTCTCTCCCACTGAAATCTAATCTGTAAGGAAAGCTGTCTGGTGTGTCCCTCTGGAACCAGTCCCTGTGGTTTAGCTGCATTCCCCACATTAAAGAAACAGTTCACTTTGGGAGAATGATTTGATGTTTAAACAGTAATTACACTAACTGTTGCAGTCTCTTTCTGCATACTACAGAGGTTTGTAAAATGCTTGTTGGGATGAGTGAGTTAGTGAGGGAGGAAGTCGTGTGATTGTGGATTAGATTTTTGTCTGTTTGAGGCCAAACTGAATCTCCAATAGTACATTGGATCACCAACGGAGGTGGGGACAAACTGGACAGCAGAATGCAAACTTCAAACCCTAGATGGCATCATAATGGGATTTGCCTGTTTATTCAGTTATTATTCTGTTTGAGATAAATTACATTTGAATTTAGATTTTTTTTATTTATTTATGGAAGTAGTAGTGGGACTTTTATTTTTTACGCATTATAGATATACTGCAAAATCGATCGAGTAACTGTTTTTGGCTAAAAACACAGACAAAAATTTTTGTTTTGGCTAATCCAGCGAATTAAATATATATATATAATATATAATGTATATAGAAGGTTTTCATCCCATTATGGGTTTGAATTCATAAAGGCAGAAACCACCTTATTAAGTTTTGTAACATGTTGTATTCTGACATAATTCAATTCAATTCAATTCAATGTTATTTATATAGCCCAGTATCACAAATCACATTTGCCTCAAA